>OY998258.1:52261104-52915816 GCA_963922045.1 Persicaria maculosa | reverse complement strand
CCAATGAAGAACTTGTTTTTATTTTTTTGTTGATTCAAGGCTCGATCTAGTTGCTCTCAGATAGGCAAGCATAGATTGTGGACGGGTTTGCCTGGATCTGAGCCAACTTGGTCAATTTCGAGCGCTGTTCTTCATGAGTATGGACCCTAATTCTTTAATCCCCAAAATTCCTGGTCATGACTCCATGTTCTTTCGTTTTGATTGAGGGTTAATTTCTTTCCCACTATTAAGTGGCAAATAATTTTTACAGGTGGATTCCGGTGCATGTGGCAAGTTTTGCCGGAAAACTTGCCGGAATTTAGAATCAAATGGTTTTTGGTTAACATGAGTAAAGTTCATATTATTCTCGGTTAAATTTAAAGTTCGTATTATTTTCGATCAAAAGTTGATACTTCGTATTATTTTGAGTTATTTTTCCTAATTATAAATAATATTTGCTCAAATAATAATATTATTATTATTATAGACAAATATTATTATTATTATAAATGGAAGATTATGATTATAATTATAATTATAATATTTGCTCAAAATAATAAAACTAATAATATATTCTATAATATTATATTATTATTATTATTATAAAAATTATTATTATTGTTGTTGTTGTTGTTGTTATTATTATAATATGCGAGACGGGACGGGATTTGCGGGATCCCACCGGGATCGTCCCGCGTTTCGTCCTGCATAATTTTTGCAGGACGGGATCGGGATGGGATTCACTATTTTGTCCTAAATCCCACCGGGATCGGGACGAGATCGGGATGAGACCAGGACGGGATCGGGATTTGTGGGATTTGTGCCCACCCCTAGCTAGTATCCATTTCCGAGAATCAAAACTAAGAATCGTAATAGATGATTCTCGGTTTAAGTGTTTGGTATAATAGAAACTTAGAATCGTAATGATTTCCGAGAATCATCCATTCCCAATTTTGTAGCCCCTTTCATTCTCATCAGAATACCAGATAATCCTCCATTCCAAATTTTTTAGCTTACTACTACTACTATTATTATTATTATTATTATTATTATTATTATTATTATTATTATTATTATTATTATTATTATTATTATTATTATTATTATTATAAATAAGTATAGGAGTTTACAAAGAATTAGTGGAGAACCGAGAGACAATCTGGGCCCCCACACCTTTAGCAATAGAAAACCCCACCCTAATGAAAATATGAGCTGCATTATGAGCCCCTATATCGTGAGCTTGAGCAAATTTTTGGATCCTCTTCAAAAGGGCTATAGCGTCTGCCTCAAGTTCATGCCATAAGAATTTCTTCGAGTTTCTCTAACTTAGGTGGGTGTTTAGATAAAAATATATATGTAGTGCATCATATTTTTGGGTTTTTGATATTTTCTTTTTTTTTCATTGATTTTCTAATGCATAATAAAGTGCAGAAATTAAACATGACGCATGCAGAAATTTTGAAATATGATCTAAATAAATGCTCTAATCTCTCCCCCACACTTAAACCTTTCATTGCCCTCAATGAAACATCAAAGACAACAAAATTAAACAAGAAAACATAGGTGTAAGAAAAGGAATACTAACTTGTTCATTGTGGTGGTGGCTGCGGTGGATAGCCAAAGAAGTTCATATTTTGAAACATGCCGCATAAGTTGTCAAGGCGCTGGTTCTGGGCATCCTGTTGGGCGGCTAGAGACGAGTATCATTGGTCCAACCCTTGAATATTCTAGTCAATTCTATCAAATCTGTCCATTATCTAGCGATGGGAAGTCTCAAAGTCCATTATCTCGCTTTCAGTTTGTTCTTGATGAGGATTCCCCCCTACAGACACGAAACTTCAATCACCTAAGGAAGAAAAATAAGCATGGTAATATTGCATGGTGCAAACCCCCTAAAGGAACCCTCAAATTAAATTTTCATGGATCCACAATTGTAAACAATGACAGCTCGGCTCGAGTCATTATCCGGGACTGAGAAGGACATCCGATACACATATGTTATACAAAACTAGGTGAATAAAGCCCACTGAAAGTGGAAGCTCTTGCTCTTAAGTTAGGAATCCAACCTGCTCTACAACTCCGTATTGACAAAATCTACAATGAAGGTTATATCATAATAATCATAAGGGAAATTTACAGAAAACCACCCCTTAAATATGGGTGTTTTCACTTAACCACCCCTTAAATTCAAAATTACAGAAAACCACCCTTTAAATGGTTTTCTTACAACTAACCACCCCTTCATCTATTTTCAATAATTTATCATTAAATATATTATATTTTAATATTTTTAAACTTAATTTTGATTATAAATATATTGAAAATTTTAATTTAAGAGCTCGATTATATTTTGAGGATAATTTTATTTATTTTAAAAAAACAATAATAAATATAGCCTACAATTATTATCTTATTAATTATATTTAAGTTATATGATTAATTGACAACCTAATTTTTTTAAATTTAGGTAAATTTAAAGAAAAAAAATTACATATAACAAACAAAATGGATCAAACTCATATTTTAAGTTGAAAAATTATTAACTATTTATTATTATTTTTTAAAAATAAATAAAATGATCACTAAAATATAATCAAGCCCTTAAATTCAAATTTTGAATATATTTATAATCAAATTTGAGTTTATAGACATTAAAATATAATATATTGAATGATAAATTAATGAAAATAGATGAAGGGGGTGAGTTGTAAGTAAAAACCATTTAAAGGGTGGTTTTCTGTAATTTTGAATTTAAGGGGTGGTTAAGTGAAAACACCCATATTTAAGGAGTGGTTTTATGTAAATTTTCCTAATCATAAACCACCTAAACAAACATCTAAATGTCATTGGAAAATTGAACTGATCTTGTCAGATGTTCAACTCTTATTATCGACTATGAAAGAATTTTTCTTCCTTCATGTTCCCTAGTTAGGCAATAAAGTGACTAATAATGTTGCACACATTTCTCACTCTGCAGGGAGTGTCGATATTTACAATGATTTTAGTCTCTTAGACTTTATCCATAAGGGTTGAATTCGGTCGTCCGAATTCTTTCTTAAACAAAAAAAAAAAAAAAATTGGGTCGGGTAGGGCGACAAAAGCCCATTTATAAATACCGAAAGCCCATTTATAAATACCAAAAAAATGGAGGAACGGTAGAACCCTAGACTGAGAGAAACAGGAGCTTGTCCTATTTGAAGCGAGAGCTCTTCGCGAGTGCCGCCTCTCTGCATCTCCGCCACCACCACCACCACCACCATGAAGGTATTTCTCTCATTCCGCTCCATTCCATAGACATTCTTATTCTTGATTTGCTGTTAGTTTTTCGTTCTTTTCTCCCCTGATTCCTAATATTTCCTTCTACTTTTCATTTTTCAGTTCAACATCGCCAACCCTACTACAGGGTGCCAGAAGAAGCTCGAGATCGATGATGACCAGAAACTGTTAGTTCTTTCTTAATCTCAGTTCCTCTCGCTTCTCTCCGATCTCAAATTTTTTTTTTTGAAAAAATTTAGTTAGATGGGAGCTCCATGTTTGGCAATTTGTTTTATATCATGTTCTTCTCCGAAGATTGCATTTTGTTTCAGTAGTTTGAAATAAGGTGGAAATACGATTACAGACTCGATTTACAGATGAATGCTGATGCATATCGATTTAATGCTTTAAATGATCATGTTCTGTTACACCTTTTCAATTTACCACGTAGCTGGTGCTTACAAATGAAGGTTGTGTGCATCAATTGATTCATCTGAATTGTTAATGAATTATTTGTTGCGGTTGTCAGAAGGAAATGATTAGGCATTAAAGTAATTTGTCCAGATTATAGTTGCAATTTGTGTCAAACAAGAACAAAGATGTCAACTACTATGCGTTGTTGGGTCACTAAGCTCTTTGAGCCATACAGAATTCAGCCCTTTGTTGCCAATAGCTATGTCTTGAGATATCTAATGCTTGCATTTTTGCTGCTTTGACTATCTGCATAACGCACTCAAGAGCTCGTACATGTAGTTGAAGAGAATATTGATTACATCCAGTATAGCATTTTTAATGACATTAGCTTCATGGTTGTTTGAGTTATTTGTGCTTGGGATCTGCCCAGGTGTTTTCATAAAGACTGGTCTCTCATTACATTTGTAATTGATCTTATTGTACAGCCGTGCTTTCTTTGACAAGAGAATCTCGCAGGAGGTTAACGGTGATGCTCTGGGCGAGGTATGTTGCAGCTTTTGGGTTACACTGTGGATCGGTACATTATTTTGCAGTCTACAGAGATGGTAGAGACTAGAGATGCTGATTATGATTTTAATTCATAAAACAGGAATTCAAGGGGTATGTTTTCAAGATCATGGGTGGGTGTGACAAGCAAGGCTTCCCAATGAAGCAGGGTGTGCTGACTCCTGGAAGGGTCCGTCTCTTGCTTCACCGAGGTAATTGAACCTTTTAAACTATGTTAGTTTTTTAGCACCGCGTATCATTATGGGTTTGTTCACATCATAATTATCTGTCTATTGTTCTTCCAGGCACTCCTTGCTTCCGTGGGTACGGAAGGCGCACTGGAGAGCGCAGGAGGAAGTCTGTTCGTGGTTGTATTGTCAGCCACGATCTATCTGTGCTGAACTTGGTTATTGTGAAGAAGGGAGACAATGATCTCCCTGGGCTGACTGATGTTGAGAAGCCAAGAATGAGGGGTCCAAAGAGGGCTTCAAAGATCCGCAAGCTCTTCAACCTTTCCAAGGAAGATGATGTGAGGAAGTATGTCAACACCTACCGCAGGAACTTCACCACCAAAGCTGGTAAGCTTTATTGATAAGTGAATCAGGCATGATTTAGCTATCTATCACTGTTCTGGCATTGGTGATCTGTGTTGCTGCCTATTATTAACAGGGAAAAATGCCAGCAAAGCCCCCAAGATTCAGAGGCTTGTAACTCCGTTGACCCTTCAGAGGAAGCGTGCTAGAATTGCTGAGAAGAAGAAGAGAATCGTCAAGGCCAAGGAAGAGGCTGCAGAGTATCAGAAGCTCCTTGCTTCCCGTTTGAAGGAGCAAAGGGATAGGCGTAGCGAGAGCATAGCCAAGAGAAGGTCCAAGCTATCCGCCGCCTCCAAGAGAGGGTCCGAGGCTGCTAAAGCTTAAGCTGTGATTGCTTGGAAATGGACTGTTTTTGACTTCACTCTTAAACAGCCCAGTTTATTCTGGACGTCATTTGGGATGTTTTTGGCCATAAACTTGAAGCTCAGTTTTTGTGTAGACATTATTTGAGATGTGTTCGAAGTTTTATGTTCAAGCGAAGCACACACCAGAATTTAATTTTCATCTTTCTTGATCTTTTCCATAACTGAAAACTCTTCTAGTTTCCGGATCACATTCTCCGCTTGCAAGATTTCTGTTTTATCGCTCCTACTCGCGCTAGGTTTTGGATTTATTAGTGTTTTTGATAACTACTTCACAAAGATCCCAAGTTCAGAATTTTAAGCCCGTTAGCATAATTTATGTACTTGTTTCATAGACATGAACCCTTTGCTTTGCAGCGATCATGAATCAATAAAATCCCCGAACCACGAGTTGCTGTGATCCGTCCACCCCCATGGACTTGGACAATCAATGTAGGCCACATAACACATGGATGACAATGAGATGGGTGGGGGTGGATGAACTCCTCTTTCACCAGATTCACCATGGTTGGATCATTATTCCATCCAATTTACCATCCACATCAAGGGGTGGGCAAAAATATTTGAAATTGAAAAACTGAATTGAAAAATTGGAAAACTGCTCAAATTTACAATTAACTGTATTGAAATGAAAATATGTTTCAAAACAGTTAACTGAATTGTTTTTATTTTACAATTCAATACAATACCAATTAATTGTTCCAATTAATTGATTAATTGATAAAATCTTGTAACCACTCAACCCTAATCCCTAAATTAGTCTCACGCTCTCCACCGCCTCTTTGCCTCTCTGTCGATCAGAACGATTTGAAACCGCTCCTCCATAGCTGTCGAGATCGAAGCTCCTCCGGAAGCCTCTTCGGCCTTCACTTTTGTCACCACTGGAGCTCTCGTATCCTCTTTCATCGCCTCGCCCGACCTCAGAAGACGGAAGCTCTCATCGCCTCTCTCTCTCCCTGTTCTCTCACTTGCTGCGGGTGCCTCAAGAGTCAAATTTGATTCCGGATCTCCATTGACGGCCCTTTGCCTCGCCGAAATCTATGGTTTTGTGGAGGAAATCAGGCTGAGGAAGGAAAGGGAAACGATTTATGTTTCGCTTCTGGCGACGGGGACGAAGAGGTCACCAGATCCAATTGTTGTGGGAGAGAATGGAGCCGATCTGTCCAAAAGGCGTGTGGATCTGGAAGCACAGGTGATCAGTAGACCAATGGTGGGGGCGGCATCACTAGGGTAGCTCCGGCAGCCGAGGATCTGCAAACAAAGCCCACTCGTAGAGTGCGATTTCGAAGCAGCGATAGGGGGAGGGTCAGATCTGGGCGATTTGTGAACATGGAAGGAAGGTTTGTGGATAGGTGGTGAAAGAGATGAAGCAGGAGTTGTCAATTGGGAGCGGCGGCGGTTGGCCTCGCCGGGGGAGTTGAGTTTGGGGCGGAGGAATGATGGAGATCGATGAAGCGGTCGGGTAGATTTGTAAATAGAGAGAACTCAAGGTTATGTAACTGGACTGGGGTCTCTGTAAATGGCCGCCTCCGGATTTTCGTTCACCGGGAGAAGCGCCGAGAGGAACCAACAGGGCTGCGGGAGGATGGAAGATGTAGAAGGGGGGTGCGTTATGTGAACAGGAGAAGGGGAATCAATTACAATTAATTGGGGTATTTGAATTGAAATTGCAATTAATTGAGAATCAGTTAACTGGACATTTCAATTCAAATACAAGTATTGCATTCTGCTAATTGAAATAACAATTAATTGCTTATCAATTAATTGAATTAGCAGTTAATTGTAAATGCCCACCCCTACACACAATACATCACCCCATCCAATTCACCACACAATGGGTGATTAGGAAGAAAATATCTTTTGAAATCTATAAAGATAGAATTTAGCCACAACTAAGAATCAATGTTTTAATATCAAGCATTAGTTTCGTGTTGGACGCCTTATTCATTATGGAAATTATAAGAGAATGCGCTTTATAAACTTTTAATTGTTTAACCTCGTGTGAGAACGAAAATGGAATCTTATTCGGCAATTCCTTACAGATTCGTTGATGTTGAGGCCTTGGCTCTCAAATCTGGCGGAGAAGGAACTGTAAACCATGAAGAGGAGCTTCGCGAGTGAATCTTCACAAGCTAATCGGACGTAGGAGGAGTTGGAGGCGGTCTAGGAAGCCCGGAAACACCATTTTTTTTTTGGACGTTTCCGACACGGGGAAACGGGGAAGAGGCTCGGATGCGGCGGGGAAACGGTATTGTTTGATTCTTCTAGTCTTCTTCGTCAATCCTCAGTTGCCCTATTTTTTTTTTGTTTGATTTCATTTTTTGATTCTTCTAGTCTTCTTCGTCAATCCTTTGAATGATATTTGTTTGATTTCATTTCATACTTTCGTTTCCTCGCCGTTTCTTGATTTTTAGAATTGCCGCTTCCCCGTGTCCCCGTTTCCCGTGTCCGTGCAACCTAGGAGGCGGTGACGCTCGCAGATCAAGGGACCAGATCGTCGATTGTTAGATGGAGTTTGGAGATCGCCAGAGATCTCTTCCGACGGAGAAGAAGGTTAAGTCATCGGCCATGACGACGAGCCCTTCAGATTCAAGTTCTTTCGGTTTCTCCTCATCTGAGACCACTCCTTTCTATGGAAGCAAGAAGAGGAAGACACTGTAGCTGATCGAAACGAGCTTCGTCGACTACTGCGAGAGGCTCCCTCCTCCTGCTGCGCAATCGAGGAGACCTGAAAAGGATGAAGCAGATCCATGGAGGAGACATTGTAACATATCATTCTTTTCCCAAATCAGATGAAGCGGCTAGGGTTTAATAAAAACGGGGGCACTTTGGTGCGATTCGCTTACGTGTCATTCTCTGGTCCCATTTGACCGGGTTTTATTGACACGTCAAATAATGACGATCCAATAAATTTAAGTCATGATAACCTCATCTATTTATACATGTATAAGTGTCATCCTATGTATCCATTTTTAATTAATGATTAAATTAATTTTTAGTATAAATATCAACCTCATATATATATATATCACAAATCTTATCATTTTATCTTAAGTTATTTTATAAATATTTTACCTACAAATCTTAGTTAGAAAACTTATCTTTTATACTCCACATCTAAGAAATAATCTTTTAAATATAATAACCTTTTTTATAATTTTTTTATCTACATCTTAGTTTTTTAATATATACTCCGTATACATTTGATTTAGAGAAATACTTAGTATGATCCTGTATTGGTTTTTTCCTTCTTCAACCATATCAATCTCCCAAAACCTTTGACCCAAAAATAAAAATAGGGAAATTCCGCGTGGTGCCCACGAAGTTTTGTAAAAGTCCACATGGTGCCCACGAGGTTTTTCAAAAGTTTATGTGATAACAATAATGGGTTTTAATATTGAAAATTGAGATTAAAAATTATATTATTGTACATTATAATTTGGAAAAACACTACAATATTGGGTATTGGTTTGAATCTTTTTTAAAACTAGTTTTTTTTATATAAATTTTCTTAGAGATAAACTAACCAATTTTTTTTCTAAAAAATTCTACGTCTTTAATTTTTATTTGTTTTCAATATTTAGTTTTTATTTATAAGGAGATGAGGAAAAATAATAAGAACTATATAGTAATATTAGTCATTTACAATGAACCAATATTAATATAAATTTTGAAAATTACAAGAAGATATACACGTACACTTTTCCACATTAAACCAATTTTCATACGAGATAATAATTTTTAATACACAATTAAAAGTTTCACATTTTAATTGAGTATTAAAAATAGGAAAATAGTATGACACCACGTTCTTAAATGCCGAATTTTAATTTTTATAAAATTTGATAAGTAAATAATTAGCTCTAAGGACACTATATCTATCCTTGTATCCTTAGTAGGATATGATATAGGTGAGCAAAGCCTAGGGAACTCGTGGGTTTTAAAGGGGCTTAGCTTTTTTCTGCTATTGGTTCATCTTAAGACTGGATGTAAGGAAACTGGCCCTGACCTATTAATATGAAAACGGAGACTCAGTCTAATACTCGAACGGCTGCTTTTAGGAGTGATCTTTGTCTCAGCTTTCTCTAGAGATTAGCAAAATTGGTTAAATTTAGTTTTTACAAAAAAATGAATTTTAGAAATTTATGATGTCACACCACGTTATTAAATTCTTCAACCCCGGTTACTATGTCAAAGATTAGTTAGTTTATCTCTAAGAAAATTTCCTTATAAGAAAATTTATATAAAAATAAATATTGAAAACAAAATATTGAAAATTTCCTTATAAGAAAATTTATACAAAAATTGCTTAGTTTATCTCTAAGAAAAATTTGGGAATTTATGATGTCACACCACGTTCTTAAATGCTCATTTCCTTATAAATAAAAACTAAATATTGAAAACAAATAAAAATTAAAGACGTAGTAAGATTTTTGAGAAAAAAAATTGGTTAGTTTATCTCTAAGAAAATTTATATAAAAAAAACTAGTTTAAAAAAAAGATTCAAACCAATACCCAATATTATAGAGTGTTTTTTTAAATTATAATGTACAATAATATAAATTTTAATCTCAATTTTCAATATTAAAACCCATTATTGTTATCATATAAACTTTTGAAAACCTCGTGGGCACCATGTGGACCTTTACAAAACTTCATGAGCACCACGCGGAATTTTTCAAAATTTTGTATACCACGCGGAATTTGTAAAAGTTCATGGGTACCACGCGGAATTTCCCATAAAAGTAAAAAACCGTACTGTGAAGTACAAATAATATAAAATATTTTTACTAAGATTAATTCCTTTTTTTCAATTAGCACTTTAAAAAAATTAATTAACCCATTTTCAGTTTTCACCCTACACGTTGGAATTGACGTGTAAGATTTGGGGTGTATATAGTGGAAACGAATAAATAACACCTTCTGACCGAGTTTTATGATGGGTCACAATTCACAAAACACATAGCAAATTACATGTTGGTCTGTTTGGATTCCAATCGTTTATATTTATAAACATAAACACTTTTAAAGTGTTTGGGTCACACAATTTTCAGTGTATTTGAAATAACGTAAATTTAAAATAAAGTACATCGTAAATTGTGTAAGTCAATTAAATTAAATTTAAAATATAATTATCAACTTTATACAATAGTTTGAGATAAATTGACCCAATTTATAACGAGTTCATTTAAAAATTTACGTTAATTAAAATACGGTTTAAATGTATGAGCCAAACACTTTCAAAGTGTTTATGTTTATAAACACTTTCAAAGTGTTTACACTTGGGAATCCAAACATAAATAAATAGGTAGATGGATAAATAATTTATTAACTTTAATAGACTATGATATTTTTTCAGTAGTCAATTTACGGATCTACATCATCATTATTTATTTAATTAATAAAATTATTTTTCAAAATTTTAATATTCCGTGCAAGATTACGAGTAGTATATACTAATTTATTAAAAAAACCACGAAAACGCGGGTAATAAGACTAGGAAATAAATAAATTAAACTAATTATGTCAAATTATCTCCGGTACCTATCTATCATTCTAATGAGCTGACTAGCGATTGTCAACTGAATTTAGCTAATGATCCAAATCAACAGCTAATTTTTTAAGTTTATCAACATCAATAATCAATCAAAATCAATAATCTATATCATAAGAACTAATCCTAGACAAGATAATTCCTCATTTGGAAGATGATATATCATTTATCAATAATCAATTTATACTACTACTATATACACCGTATTATATTAAAATTAAATTTCTAAAAACACATCATTTCACTCCGTATCAGATTCAACAGAGAAACACGATTTGAAACCGCGTTTCTAGTGTAAATTGAAATTTGAAGGTGAAAAAGAAAATTCCAACCAGAAACCACAGGGAAAAGATATATGGTGTGTGGAGAAGCAGAGACGCGGTTTCAGACCACCTTTCTGTGTTGGTATTGAGAGAAATTAAAGCCAGTCAAAGATTCTGGTTGGGGCAGGGCCTAAAATGCAGTTTGAAACCACGTGTCATTCAATGTGTCCCATAGACACGCGGTTTGAACCCGCGTCTTACCTTGAAACCCTATTAACTGCATTCTACTCCTAATCGGCCTCCATCTTCTTCCTTCCGAATTCTCCCTCTGCGTGGGATCGACCGTGACGCCGCCGCCGACTCCTCCTCCTCAATCTACGGTGTCGTTGTTTCCTTCTTCCATTCATCAAGTCGTGATCGCACGTGATCGCCCGTGACGCCGCCGCCGGCTCTCCTCCTCCTCCTCCTTCTGAATCTGTGATCGCCCGTGACGGCGCCGCCGACTCCTCCTTCTCCCCCTATATCTCTCGCTCTTTCCTTCTTCCAGTCATCTTCGAAGAAGCGGTTTCGACACCTTCAATCGGAGAAACGCAAGGTTAGGGTTCTATTTTTTTTTAATTATTGGTAATGTGTAAAGAAGTATATGCTTATTAGATGTAAATAGGTGATATTATATAATTGTGAAAGTTGATTGTGATATATTCGAAATTGTGATTGTTTGATATTTTGATTTGAAATTGTGATAGTTAGATTGTAAATAGGTTATTTGATTAGGAGTATATGTGATTATTTAGAAGTATATGCTAATTAGAAGCTTATATTTGATCCATACGTGATATTGCATAATTTATTTTGTTAAGGTTTATTAGATGTAATATGCAATTAGAGTATTATAAACGATAAGAAAATAATAGATGTTTAAAGTGTATTAGATTGCTAAAAAATGAAGAATTTAAAATGTTATATTTGATAAGTTGAAAATAAACATTTAGTTATCAATTTACTTACATAGTTATTTTGTAGAAATTAATGTAATTGTTATATCAATTTTAGGAAAATCCATATGGAAATGCAATTGAATCCTAGCCTCTTGGTTAATGACATTATGAATAGACAATAGCTGCATAGATCAACCGATGTATCAAACCACGAAGAATATGTAAGTCTATATTGTGTTAAATCCACATGGAAATGCACTCAGAATGTAATATATGTGAGTTTTATATTTGTAGACAAATGGTGTAATCCAACACAGGTTGCATTTGCGCAAGATTGGGAGAGATCTGGCTCCCGATCCTAGAGTCCTGCACTATGTAAAGTTGGCGGGATTTTACTGTATATACAAGCTCGGGTCCACATTCGAGATCGATAATGAATTAGTCACGACTTTAATAGAGCGCTGCAGACCTGAGACTCATACCTTCCACTTGAATGTTGGGTAGACCACGATCACGCTGCAATATGTCTCAGTGCTGCTTGGACTTCGAGTTGATGGTAATGTAGTGACTGGCTCTGCACGTTATGATTGGCGGACAATTGCCGGAACATTGCTAGGACATCTACCCCTCGCAAATCAGATCAGGGGATCGTCTGTGAAGGTTGCATGGCTACGAACACTCCTTGGGCCTCTACCAAAGGATGCTAATGATCATGCAATTCAGTGCCAGGCCAGGGTGTACATTCAGTGCCAAGCCAGGGTGTACATTTTGTTACTTATGGAAATGTTATCAATGAAATTGATATGTTGATAAATGAGCATTGAGAAGTTGACGATTAAATCGACCAAGTGAAGTCGTTACTTATAAGATTATCATTTAGGATAATGCTAACGCATGGAATGACCCAGTAGAGTCGTCAATGATAGCTAATAAGCAAGCATGAATATCAAGAGATTGATTTGATTTCGGCCAACAATAGAATAAATTCTTCTTCTTGTAACTTATCTCCAATAGAGCGCATGTTATTGACATGTTCAGTATAGGCTCCGAAATCTCCCCAGATTACACTAAGTTCTTGTAAATCAAGAAAGTTGATGTATATGGAGGATTGGGCCCCCATAGATGATCAAATACCTAGAGTTTATCACGAATGATAAAATACTCGATGTTTAGGAGGAGAAGAAAATGAGATCAAGAAGTAATATGTTGCATGGAAGAGAAGTGAACCGAAAGTTCAATGAACTATATAACAAACAGGCTAGTAAAGGCATTAGTAAATGCAAAAGATAGTGACACAAGTCACATTTATAACAAATAATTCACTAGCATGATTTAGATCGAGATTCTAGTAGTAACTTCAAACAATGGTGATATGTCCACTAGTATAAAACTCTTGAAGAGATTTCATGAACGTTGACACTGGTAGAATTGATTATGAGTTGTCTTGAAATGACTAGATCCTTGATTATCCAATAAGCAGAGGATTAGTTGGAAATTAGTTGAAAGCTCTAAAAATATCTCGACATGTAGTTCGAGTGTACAAAGAGAGATATATTACAATATGAAGACAAATGATCTTTTCATCATTGATTAGATTGTGAAAGGATATTAAGGGTCCAGAAGTACCATGTTTTTATAAAATTGGTGATTTATATGCTAAATTGAGGAGGCGAAAAGTTGTAATCTTTTCCTTAACTCTGGTTTTTGTCCCATTTGGGTTTTTCCAAAGTAAGGTTTTTAACGAGGCAACTCCCCTTATAAGGATACATTGTATATCCTAAATTCTAGAAAGAAATAATTCATGCAAAGATGGATTATTTAAGCATGAAGTTTTTGGACCTGTAACTCCAAACATTGAAAAGTGTAGTATTAATTGGTTTTAAGTGGGTGTTCGTACAAAGGAAAATATAAAGTCAAATTGATTGCACAAAAGCCTATTAAAGGTTACATAAGAATGTATTCACCAGGAGTAATTAGAATTTTGGTTCCAAATGTAAATGACGGACATTGTAGGTGCATACCTATATAAATGGAAAGAATCGTTTGAAAATGCCTAAAGCATTATTATCAAAGTCCTGTCACATGCCGTTGGTTAAAGATTCCTATTAGAGTATCTGAATTACCTATAATTGTGAAAGTGGTGACATTTTATTAGATCCCGAAGTACCATACAAAGTTGTACTCTTTTCCTTAATCTTGGTTTTTTTATCCCATTGGGTTTTTCCAAGGTAAGGTTTTTAACGAGGTAACTTAAGAACCATTTAATACATCAGATCCCCTATATCAACAATGAAAAGCACACTAGGTCTTGAAGTACCTTATGCTTGTGCATCCAAAGCAGCTCAACACCAATACATGAAAGTCAAGCGCGTCAAAGTAAATCATGAAGACATTCCAGCTTATACACATCAAAGACAATGTTGAGATTCGACCATAAGCTCATGAAGACGGCGACATTAAGAAGCATGAGAAGACTTTAAGGAGGGCGTTAAATTCAGGGGGAGTATACACGCACTGCACTCTTTTTCCCTTCAATCAGGTTTTTATCCCAATGGGTTTTCCTGACAAGGTTTTTAACGAGGCAATACAACAAGTCAACAAGGGCATACATAGAAGGCTGCACTCTTTTTCCCTAAGCTATGGTTTTGTCCCATTGTGTTTTCCTAGCCAGGTTTTTAACGAGGCAGCTGGAGAAATAAGGAATGTACATCCAAGGGGGAGTGTTATAATATTATTATTATTATGTGGATGTACAAGATATACACTTTACTTAGATAGATTTATCTTATACTTGGAGGTTAAGGATATAACTCCTATATATATTGTATTGGTGGATACCACACAAGAGATATTAGTTAATACAATCACATGTTCTCATCTCTTTTCTTACCCTAGTTTTACAACACAATTTTAGATCATCTAATTTTGGTTAGCTTCAATACATCTGAATTCTGATGGAAGATTTATTTTACTTTTCAGATTCTTTTTTTTTCACCTCATTTTCTTATTTTACGACCTAGGCAATGTCATATAATGTTTTTATTTAATCTAATAAATTTAGATTTGAACCGAACCAAACCTAAATCGAACCGAACCAAAAATTAAACTTTTAGAAATTGCAAACCGAAAACCGAACCTAAGAGATTAGGTTTGGCAGGTCCGATTTGCTTTGCTCAATTCGGTCAAAAAATTCGGTTTGAACCGGTTTATGAATAACCCTACAAGAGGGGGGGGGGGGGGGGGGGTGTACCACCCTTTCCTCATGCCTTGAATCTTGATCGTAAGTGGGGAAATGAAAAAGATCTATTTGATACTTTCACCAAGCGCCAGGTAAACATTCCTCTCCTTAATCTAGTTGAACCCGTTCCTCGCTATGCAAAATTTCTTCGGGAAGTTTGCACAACCAAAAGATCACAATGGGAGAAGGAAAAAGAAGGTAAGGAATTACAAGAAAATTTGTCATTGGTTTTTCAAAAGCGATTGCCTGAAAAGTGCGGAGACTCAGGTATGTTTACTCTTTCTTGTACGATTGGTGAAGTAGTTAAATTCAAAACTGACATGGTTGATCTGGGTGCATCTATTAATGTGATATCGTACAAATTATATGATGAGTTGGGACTAGGGCCTTTGAATGAAACTAGGGTTGTTATACAACTTTTTGATCTCTCTCAACTTCATCTAGGGGAGTAGTTGAAGATATGTTGATTATGGTTGATTATCTGATTTTCCCTGCTGATTTTTATGTGATTGATATGAGACTTGGTATACCCGAGACACCTATCATATTAGGTAGACCCTTCTTGCGAACCACTAAAGCGAAAATTGATTGTTTTTCTGGGTCTTTAACTGTGAAAGTTGATGGGAAAAAGGCTAAATTTGATCCCTGATGGGAAATATGCTGTATATTCTCTTAATCTGGTTGATGTTGTAGATATTTTTACTAAGAATATCATGCATATTGATCGTTCTGACCAGCTACGGGCTGTTTTGGAATCCCCTTTGGGTGAATTGTCTTATGATTATGCTTTGCCTGACAACCTGCAAGAATTGTCTGTGGCATTGGATGCCAATTCTGACAGTTGGTCTCATTTCTATAGAAATGAACCATTAATTAGATCATCCGAGTGAGAAACTTCTTCCGTATGTCATTCAGGTGCCTGAAGTTGAATTGAAACCCCTCCCTGATCATTTGAAGTATGCATTTTTGGGAGAGGGTGACACACTTCCTGTGATTATTTCTAATAAGATTACTTTTGACCAGGAAGAAAGGTTGGTGGATGTCCTTATGGAACATCGCACTGCCTTGGGATGGACCATTGCTGACATCAAGGGAATCAGTCCAACATTGTGTATGCATCGCATACTCATGGAGGATCATGCGAAGCCGACGAGACAACCTCAATGACGTTTGAATCCACCGATGATGGAGGTCGTCAAAAAGGAAGTCTTGAAGCTCCTTCAGGCAGGTGTGATCTATCCTATTTCTGATAGTCAGTGGGTAAGTCCGACACAAGTTGCCCCTAAGAAGGGATGTATCACGGTCTCTGAGAACCAAGAAGGTGAGATGGTACCTATGAGGGTACAAATTAGTTGGAGAGTTTGCATTGACTATCACAAACTCAATGTTGTGACACGTAAGGACCACTTTCCTTTGCCTTTCATTGATCAAATGCTTGAGCATCTTGCCGGCCGTTCCTATTATTGCTTTTTGGATGAGTATTCTGGATATTTTCAAATTTCTATTGCACCTGAGAACCAGGAGAAAACCACTTTTACATGTCCTTTTGATACTTTTACATGTCCTTTTGATACTTTTGCTTATAGTAGAATGCCTTTTGGATTATGCAATGCGTCTGGTACATTTCAAAGATGCATGATGAGTATATTTTCTGAATATGTTGAGCATTTCATTGAAGTGTTTATGGATGATTTCACTGTGCATGGAGATGATTTTGATTCTTGTTTACATCATTTGTCGCTAGTGCTTAAGAGGTGTGTTGATTGGTCTTAAATTCTGAAAAGTGCAATTTTATGGTTCAACAAAGAATTTCCTTGCTCACATTGTGTCCAAGAAAGGCATTTAGGTAGATAAAGCGAAGATGGATCTTATTCAGTCTTTACCTTATCCTACTAATGTGCGTGAGATCCGTTCTTTCTACAATATAAGGGTATGATCACATTCACCAAGTGAATTTAACTGTTTTATTCTTGAATTGTAATCTTTTTATTTGGTATAAACTTCTTGATTGTATTAGGTTGATCTTGGCTGAGGTATTTTTATTCGATCTGTGTGTAATTTTTTTTACGTGTGAAACGCTATAGATGTAATCAAGACTTGATAGTTTAATGACGATCGAGTTTAAATTTGAGGTTTTCACATTCAAGTCTCACAATTCCTTTCGATTTTGTTTTCATAACGGTTATCCATCACTAATGTTTAAACCTTTCGAATGATCGGACGTATCTATTATCTAATATGTCAAATTCATCTCCTTTTAAAAAATTGAGAATGCTAAAAATCCACAAGAGTGGTAGAAAGCACCGTTGTCGACATTACAATTTACACATGATGCTGAATCGAGAGTAGAAAGAAAGGAGTATAGGAGACAACGCACAAGTGAATAAAGTGTGCGAGAAATTCAAACAAAGGCGGCCAACGCTGAAAAAGGGTTTGGTTAGGTTGGGTTGGGTGGACTCAGTCGGTCCAGACAAAATCCATGCCTATAGTTCGAACAAGACAAAACCGACCTCATTAATTTAGATTCCCTCTTTTTGAATTTTTTTTTCAAAATATTCAAAAATAAAAATAAAAATTTACGAAAAAAATCACAACTTGAAAATATTTACAAAAATATTCAAAATTTGCAGGGATTTCAGAGAAACGCGGTCTCAGACCGCGTTTCATTCACAAAATGTAAAAGCTGGTAGTGAAAAAAAAAACAAAACGAAAGAAACGCGGTTTCAAACCGCGTTTTATAATTAAATATGTGATTTATACTTTTAAATTTAAAAAAAAAAAGGAATGAGTGAAACGCGGCTTCAAGCCGCGTTTCATTTGTATCCCTAAATTTCCAGTTGCAGACATTTACGGACGTCTCTAAATCTCCCCCTCCGACGCCGTCTCCTCCGCCAAGGAAACCGCTCGGCCCCCTCCGACGCCGCTGTCTCCGAACATTACCCGCCCACCCTGCAATCCGCCGCCTCCTCTCCCTTCTCCGCTTCCTCCTCCACCTCGCCCCGTCAATTCCTACCCCCGACCGCCTCCGTTGGCCTCTCCGCCGCCATAGGTTTCTTGCTCCTCCGTGGGCACAACGAGGAGGGGGAAGAAGAATGGAACTCCCAAGGGTGTGAATTTGGAGAAGAAGGTGGATCTAGAGCGCGAGATTCATGATTCACTCTTCAGGTCGGGCGACGGTTCATTTGGATATGGATGAGCTTGAGGTCGTTGGTCCTCCTTCGTCGGCTGTCGTCGGCTCGTCCTCCTCTCATTCGGCGTCGGCCCAGGGTGCTCGTCCTCCTCTCATTCGCCATCATTTGCGCCTCGAACACCCGAATCGGTTGCAATTGGTGGCTGTGTTGGAGAGCGAGGGCGGAGGGATGGAGAGCGAGACCGGATGGAGGAGAGCGAGGTCGAGAATCTGGTAGAGGCGAAGAGCGAGGACGAAGGGAGGAGCAGCCATGGTTGTCGGAGGTAGGAGACGAGCAGTGAGGCAAGAGGGCGAGATGCCATGGAAGCTCCGATCTGAGCAATTGGCCGGGGAGGGTTACATATGAAACGCGGCTTGAAGCCGCATTTCATTCTTCTTCTTTTTCTCATTTAAAAAAAAAAAATAATTTAAAAATATAAATCAGTATAAACGCGGTTTCAGACCGCGTTTTACCCATATTTAATTATAAAACGCGGTTTGAAACCGCGTTTCTTTCGTTTTGCTTTTTTTCACTTCCAGCTTTTACATTTTGTGAATGAAACGCGGTCTCAGACCGCGTTTCTCTGAAATCCCTGCAAATTTTGAATATTTTTGTAAATATTTTTAAGTTGTGATTTTTTTTGTAAATTTTTATTTTTCTGTGAATATTTTGAAAAAAAAATTCCCTCTTTTTTCTTTTTCTTTTTTTGTTTCCGGTGAAATAAAAAGGCATCAAGAAAAGGCCAATGGGATTAAAAAAATTGGCCTTAACCCACGCACCACGGCGCACCACATCGCCCCATTTTTGACAATTTGTGATAATAATAATAATAATAATAATAATAATAATAATAATAATAATAATATTATTATTATTATTATTATTATTATTATTATTATTATTATTATTATTATTATTATTATTATTATTATTATTATTATTATTATTATTATTATTATTATTATTATTATTATGTATGAATAATTTGTGCACAAGTCTTAGAATGTACCTTATGTACAAATATTATTCGGTGAAATGTGAAACATTATTCGGCGATATTTGAAGCATTATTCGGTGAAATGTGAGTATTGTTTAGGGGATTGCGAAACATTATTTGGTGAAATTTGAAACATGACAACTCATTTATTTATTTTTGTTTAAAATTATTTTCAATTTTTCTACCTCTTTCTAAAAGGTTTCATCCAAAACCATAGGAGAGCAGCTTATACACATGGATGGGATAAAAACTCTCTCCTCTCTCGATTTCTAGAGAGAGCTCTAAACTAGGCTTCGGCCTTGATGCAATCAAGGATGAGCTTCTGTGGCACAAACAATGATCTTGATCCTGGCGAGTTATCAAGATCGATTCGAGGGCTATTGGAGGAAGAGTATGTCTTTCTCAAAAGGAAGAAGAAGGCTCCACCATAGAAAAAAGTCTAAAGGAGCAAGGTGAGTTCATGTCCAAGTTTTGGTTCGTTCTTGATGGGTTGACAACATTTCGACGTCTCAGTAAAATGGGTCGTCCGGAGTCCATATTTATCGGATGAGGTCGTGACATACCTTGTTGGAACGAGGACGAAAAGATATACAATTTTTCTGTTGAAGGTTTCTCCAGAATCAACCTCGAAAATGGCCAAAATTCATCATCTTTGCAACTATCCCTGTTTGGACGACTTTCTACATATTTATTTAATTAATTTCGAATTTATGTTATTAAATTAGATTTAATTATTTTATGTAATTAGGAAAATAATGCGGAAATAATTATATCTCTTATGGATATAATTCTTGTCCACTAAGTTGTTAATTTTCTATCCTTAGTTAGTTTTACTTATCTTAGGAAAGATTTACATATCTTTAGATTATTTGATTTATCTTTAGTTACCAAAACTCTATCTTTTGCACAAGGTAGAATTGACATCTCTCTATTGAAACTCTTGTATTTCATTCAATTAAAATTAGATTGTAATTATAATTGAGGAACCCTTTTTAGGATTAAAAGGTTTCCCCGATTCCTCAATCCAAAAGCCTTAGCAATCTTTTATGTACTTATTGTTCTTTTCAGACCAAAGATCCAAACCTCATTCCCCCAACACACGTCAAACACAAAAACACCCAAGCTACAGAACTGTCGCAACAGCAGAACGAGAACCGTCGCAGAGCCCAGGCCGCGCCCTTGTCGCGCCTGCGGCCCTTCATAGATCCGTCGCTGCTGCTGTGTTTTCTTTGCTGAATTTTTCTGAGTGTTTTTCTGTCGCTGTTTTTGCCCTTGTCTTTTGTTTTATTTTTCTTACTTGCTTCCACCGTGATAAATTCGAAGCTTTAATTGTAATTGATTGTAAACATCGAGAATATCAAGGATAATTGCAAGATCGGACCATCAACAAGTTGGTGTTCTTGATTCCGAGTCCACAGGTGAAAGATCGGGGATTCCAAACGTATCAAATGTTGACAATCTTCATTTGATGCATGCTAGATTTAGGCATATGTCTATGTCCATGTTGAAACAGTTGTCTGTGTGCAAGGATTCTATTGACCGTGAGTTGTTTTGTGATACTTGCTCTTTGGTAAAGATGCATAAACTCAAATTTGACAGGAGTGAGTCTTTAGTTGTTGGTCCTTTCCATTTGATTCATAGGGATTTATGGGGCCCTTATAAGACTCCATCTGTATGTGGATCAAAATATTTTCTTACTATCCTCGATGATCATTCTAGAACTACTTGGGTATATCTGTTACAAGATAAGCTTCAGGTGTTGAGATGCATTACTAATTTCTAGCTCAATTGAGCTTCTCCAAACAATCCATTCGGCATTCAATATGAAATGGGTCTGGATATTTGAAGGCTGAAATCCCTTTCGGACTCGAATTGTTGTACCAAATCTCAGGGTTTGAGTGATTATTTGAATCAATGACAACCGGATTTCTGATTTGGATCTAACGACGGGGAAAGAGGATATGTGAGAGAGATGGATTGATATGGTGCGAGGATGAGAGCTCCTTGGTCGACGACGAAGGTATTGATATGGTGTGTGGACGAGAGCTCCGCGGTCGACGACGAAGGTTAAGCGAGAGATAAGGGTGGAAACCATTCCGGAATGGTTCAGGCAGAAAGGACTTGCGGGTAGTACCAAAGGTCCCTAGTTCGAACCCGGATATCTGCTCTCTATTTGCTAAAATCAAGAGAGATAAGGGTGGGGTTTTCTCATATCTGGATAACTGGGCGAGATGGAAGAAGAACGAGAAGGAAAAGCGGCTAGGGTCGTCTAAATTAGAAGTGGACAGTTTGAAAAATATTCCAAAAACGAGAACAACTTCCTAATTTGGCCAAAAATTTGCATAGGTGACACAAATTTTCTCTTACCTACAATAATCCAACAACTTTACTAATTAAAATACCCCCACCTTTGGGGGTATGGTAAAAATATATAATCAAATTTCAAATGTAATAAAAATATCCCGATCTTCGAGGGTGGTGGTAATATATTACCCTGTGTTTTCTCACGGGTCAAAAATGCTGAAAAGACAGCCTACGTGGATTTTTTTTGACAAGATAACATACGTGGAAGTCTTTTTTTTTACAAATTACCACTAAAATTGAGTTTTCTTAATCGGTTTCCTTAGAAAAAATAAATAAAACGATAACAAATTACACCCGAAAAACAAAATTGATTCAACCAAGCAACTAATCTGGTCAAAATAGCCTCAAATTAACACAACACGACTATTCCTAACACCAAACCGACAACAAAACTAAACCAACAACAACAACAACGAAGAGGGGAAGAAAAACTTACCCACCCAAATTAGTGAACGAATCAAAGGGGTAGAAGATGTGAGAGAGACAGCTCAAGATAGTCGACCATGAGGGAAGAAGAATGACATTGAAGAGGAACCATGAGCTACCTGGAAGACAATTTAAGAGGCGACCAAGGTTCACGAAAGAAGATATGAGGGAGGAACTCTCAGTTAAGGCGAGTGGTTAGAGAGAGAAACTCTCAAAGGTTGGATTTTTCCACCTTGCCTCCTCCCCTTCGCAGCTCATCTTCACCCATTGTCCCCATGGTTTCCGGCGAGTTTTGAGCTCTCTGGCGGCCACATTGCCCTCCTCATTGTCTCATCCCACCCTTATTTCTCCCCCATTGTCGGATTCTCCCCCACAAACCCACGAGATTTCCCCTTTTTCTACGCATAACTGAAACGAAACTGCTCTACTATTCGGTGGTTTCCATCCAGATCTCCGGCCTGTCCGACCTTTTCCGGCGGTGCTGCTAGGTCGGAATTCCTCCTCTCCTTCAAAGCCTCCAGATCCGAGGTGGTGCGCTTCAGATCCGGCCACTCACTTGCCCAGATCTGGTTTCTCGCACTCAAACTCCACTTTTTTGCTCGTAACCTATTCGCTGTTCTTCCTGGAAAATAGCGGCTCAGATCTAAAATCTATGGAGTTCTCTTGACTATACCGGCCCGATTCTTCCTCCAATCGAACTGTTGGTCTGAAATCTGAACCAAATTCGAAGCATAGTGACGGAGGGGAAACCTGTTGTTGATTCCGTCAAAGAAAACTCAAACCTAAAGCAAGTATAGCAATAAGCAAGAGGTCGATCCACAGGGAAAATTATAAACTCAAGTATGATTTTAATGCCGATTAAGTAACCAAAAGGGGGGTTTTAGTGTGAAAGTTTTGAAGCAAAGTAACGAACGCAGAGTAAGCGAATTTGGTTTAGACAATTTAGGAGAAGCAATTCCACCTACAATTTTCCACTTTATTGGATTGAAGCGATCATTGTAACTTCTTCTCGCCCTATTACGTTTCCTATGAATGCCCTTGTCCCGACCTAATATAGTTACTAGTCCAACCAGTCCTAGCAACCCTTATTAATCGAACAGTCCCTAAAGAAGGATTTAACCCAATTGATAGCTTTAAGTCCAGAGATTAGCCAAGGTATTTGCAGTCCCTAAAAAAGGATTTAACAACACATTCAACTTCCTACTTATTCAATTAGTTCAACCAGCCCTAAAGGAATAAGTTTGCTACTTGGGTTAAGGTTCGCAACCAGGAATCTACAAAACCCTAGCGATTGAATTAATTCTACCAAGTTGATCAGTCGAGATAGAATAAAACAATGAACAATCAAGCACAAAGAAGTTGAAGCATTCACAAATAGGAAACCAGGAGCGAGAATTAGAAACTCACAATCAATCCGAATAAAGCTTCAAATTGCAGGCAGAATAGATGAGTTTAGTTTCTCATGGAAGACATAGCTCAAAATCTCTAAAGTGTCTAATGGTTGAAAGAATAGAATGAAAAGTAGTGAAAAATAACATAAAAGTGGCCTAATAAAACATCCAAGTCGGCCTCAAAACAACATAGAAAAACTAGGGTTTTTTCCTCTAAAGCGCTGCGCGCTGACGGTCCTTGCGGCGGCCGCCGCAAGTGCTTTCTTCACAGCCCGCTGCGGCGGGCTCTGCCGCGGCCGCGGCACCTCTGCTGCGCCCGCGGCACGGTACTCTGCCGTAGCCCTGTGGCTTTCATTGCGGCTTCTCCTCTTGTCTTGCTTCTTTCTTCCTTGTTCCTTCCCATGTATCTTGTGTTCCTCTTCGAGATATTGCATCTCCCAAATGTGTTCCGATTCAATCTGCGAGATAAACACAAAATTGCGCAGAATCCGAACTCTTCTAAAATAAACACAAGATGCAATTTAACAACAAAGCAAGAAAGAAATGCAACCTAACTAAACTAAATATATCTATAATGCCTATCTAAAATATGCATTATCACATAGCAATGATGGAAGCATAGTCCCCTCCGACAATTGATGCCTCTCTCCCGTCCGTCTCTCCAAAGTGTCCGTTTGTGTTCTTCCCTTTCTCTGACCTGGTTTGTTTCTCCTCCTTCTGATTGTTCACCTTCTTCTGCCTGCTCGTTCTCTCCCCGACCCTCAGTGTCTCTCAAAAACCAGCCTCCTATCGTTTTCTCCCCCCCTCCAGGTTTGAGAGTCGACCTCCCCCTCCCCGTCTTTCTTCCCCTTTCCCTTGCCCATTCCCCCTACTCTATCCCTGTACTTGGGTCGTGTTTACTAGTTTCAGTGGATGTTTCCTAGGGTCTGTGGTCCTCTGTTTTTGTTGTCCTAGCTTTGTTCTTTGTTGTTCAGTTCTTCCCATTTTGAGAGTCGATCATCTCTTCCGACTTGCTTCCTCCTCTCCCTTGTGTCTGATTCAAGCTTCATCTTTTTTGAGAGTCGGATCTTGGCTTCTTTTTTCCGGTTTAAACTCGTTCTTCTTCCCTTTCACATCTGTTTTGAGAGTCGACTGCCGATTAGGTGTGTTTCTGCTCCTCTGCCGGCAGCTTCCTCTCCAAAGTTCCCGTCGGTTTCCGACTTTGCCTCCGTCAGTCAACCTTCATCCTTCCTTGACTTTCGGGTCCCCTCATCTGTTTCTTGTGTCCTGCAGTTTCCAGCTTGGGCCCACCACCCGGTGAACTGCTACACGTTTCCCCCAAACAGTTGACTTCGTGGTCCCCCTCTTACTACTCAACCATCCACCTCAGCTCCACCCTTATTTTTGAAGTTTCATTCCACCTGCGGTTTTGAGAGTCTACCGTTGGTGTCCAGGGTCTTTGCTTTCTGATTGTTTTCTCATGACTTAAGGTCTTCTGGGTTGGTTTCCTCCTCCTCCCTCTAAAATTTGGTTTGAACACCTACTACTTATTGAATTTGTGCGCTGTTGTGTTTGACTTTGGTGCAACTAGCCCCTGTGTGTACTGGCTTGTTGTTTTGAGAATCTCAGTTTGTTAGCTTGAGTTTATGCTTCGAAGTTTTGATTGATCCAGCTGCTACTGATCTCCTCACTTGGGCGCCATTCCTGACGGGGAGCTTTCACTCTCAAAGGAGCTCCCCGTCGGGCCGCAACTTCTTCTCTTCACTCATGGTTTGTTCATGCAGATTGCTTGTGGACGGCTGATTTGATACACTTGCAGCCTATGGCATTAGGAGTCCTTTTGATAATTATTGGCTTATACTTTGATCTGTTTTATGTGTTAGGGATAGCCTATGGTTAGAGTTGTATTAGGTTGTATGGGGCTTGCACGCCTCGGGTTATTGACTTTGTTCTCACTTCGGGTTGCGTCCCTGAGTAGGACCCATCGTTGGTGCCCCTAGTTATATGTCTTCGTACTCAACTAGGGGTGACCCCTCTTTTATTTTCAGCACTACTTATGTAAAAACTATATATTATCAATACAATTTTAACTTAAAAAAAGGGGAAGGAAAATGCGTTGGGTATGAACTCGGTCCAACTCTTTATTTTTTCCTAAGGACACTGTTCAAGAAAACCCTTATAAAAAAATCCGTGTAGGCTGCCTTGTTAGCATTTTTGACTCGTGAAAAAACTTATGGTAATATATTACCACTACCCTCAAAGGTCGGAATATTTTTATTACATTTGAAAGTTGAGGATATATTTTTACCATACCCCCAAAGATGGAGGTATTTTAATTAGTTTTCCCTAAATTAAATTAAAGTAATGTCAATTGATTGCAGCAAAGTGATTAAAAAAAATTACACAGGAATCCTTTGTCTATCAGATCACTAGCTAGCATTCTGTGAACCCACTTATAATTTTGAAAGTGATTGAATTAATATTAAACATGCATTTAAATATAATTAAGACGGGCAACTGCGTACTTTTTCGTATTGGAATGGAGATGCCGCGGAGTTGTCGATACCACTAGTCACTAGACACTAGTACTCAGTTATATCAACTCCATCCATTCGACATTAATTGCATATTTTTTTCTATCTTATCTTATGGGATAGGATTAATCGTTCCCTTCACCATACATAATAAATAAATAATTAGAATTTAATTAGTTCAATCCTCATAAATCATGTTAATAGATACACAATAAAAAAATCATTTTTTTTGTCCGACAAAGAGAAGTACTTCATCTACCCGCCAAAGCTCCCTGTTCAAATGAACGGTAAAAGGATTACAGTCAAAATCATTCGTAGTTATATAATCAGCTGCTGAATTTGCTTTCCTGAAGCAGTGTCAGAATTCAATCTTCGTAAAATTTCTCTTCATATTCTTGATCTTCTCAATTACCCCGAGTATCTCTCATGGCACCTCAGAAGTATCTTTTATTGCCTTGATCAAGCCCACACTCTCTCCTTCAGTTATGACGTTTTGCCAGCCTCTTATGCGTGCTAGCTCTACCCCTTTGCAGAAAGTAAGAGATTCAGTTTGGAGAACCGATCCCTTTGGAACCTTTTCATGGAAAAAATAAATGACCTGGTCATCCCAATCTGTGACAATGACCCCTATTTGGCATTCACCAGAGAGTCTAACAAACCCATCTACATTGATTTTATAGATGGTCGTTGGTGGCTTAACCCATTTTATATATCTACCCCTCCCTTTCTTTGTGCCGACTTTTTCCTTTTTCTTGGCTTTCTCCCGATTTGAAATACAATCAACAATTTGCTGGATAATAGAGGACATATTCTCGATCCTTTTATTTTTGAAAATGATTGAGTTTGTGATCTCCCATATAGTTTGCCATACAATACAAAGATGTTCGAAATATGTGTTATTTCTTCTGATTTGATCTATTTCCTCAATTTTGGTATGGGCATCCCTAATTCCAATAAAAGATTTGCCCGTATTATACACATATTTATCTGTTGTGAATTTCCACGAGTGAATATCGTGAAAGAGAAAAAGACTGAACAATAGGACACAAAGGATTTCTGTATTCTAGCAAGAACCGCGCAGAACACCCTACAGAGAGTAAACCTCTCTGCATCTAGGGTTTCTTATTATTGTGATGCTTTGGTGGGTACACGGGGCACACCAGCAGTCAACCCTACACCCTCTATTTATAATATAAAAATCCTCTATATATAACCTCCTATAGATATACCTAAATATAGATAAAATCTATCTTATCTAGAACCTATTATAGATAAAACCATATATGAGAAATCTTATATATATATATATATATATATATATAACCATATATGATAAAACTTGCTATAGATAAATTGACTTGGGCCCCAATCCAATTTGTCTGTCTACTTAGAATGATTAATTGTATCCTAACAACAACAATATATATATATATATATATATATATATATATATATATATATATATATATATATATATATATATATATATATATATATATATATATATATATATATATATAGCAATGAACGGAAACATCTCCAGGATCTTGTCTGCCCCAAGTCCTCTCTTGCTCCGCTCCCTTGGGCTCCTCACTCGAATATCATTAAGTGATGTTGATCAAGTCCACGTAGCGCTCCTTGAACTTCCTCCTGGTGACATGCTTCACCAGTCTAATACCCTCCATCGCCTTCCGCCTTGACAACCTTTATAGTAGATACAATTTGTTGGACAAAGACTTTGACATATACCTCTTCTTCGATTGAACCCGGATCTGTTTCAAAGACTCTATGCCAATCACGTGGTATATAACTTTATCTGCCTGATAAAGTCAAATACCGGACGATGCCTTCTGTTGTATCTTCTCCCATTCATCATCTTTCACCCCGCCTTAGGCTTTGTCTCCTTCAACACCTTTAACATTCCCTGACGAGTTAACAAATCCTTCACTCATCGTTGCTAAAGACAAAAATTTTCAGTGTCGGCGTAACGTGAAACCTCGAACTTCACACCGGATGTCATCGTTAATCCTCGCTCTAATACCAATTGTTGTGAATTTCCATGAGTGAATATTGTGAAAGAGAAGAGACTGAACAATAGAACACAAAGGATTTTCGTGTTCTGGCAAGAACCATGCAGAACACGTTGCAAAGAAAAAACCTGTCTACAGTTAAGGTTTCTTATTATTGTACGCTTTGATGATTACACGGGGCACACCATAATTCAACCATACTCCCTCTATTTATAATAGAGAAATCCTAGATATAGATGAAACATATCTTATCTAGAACCTATTACAGATAAAACCACCTATAATAAACCTTCTATATATATAAAACCATATATAGATAAAACTTTCTATACATAAAATGACTTGGACCCCAGTCCAATTTATCTATCTACTTATGATGATTAATTGTCTCCTAACAACATTATCAATAATGGACCTAGAAATAGGACATTGTACTAGAAGATGGCTGACATCTTCATCCTCAGTTTTGCAGAGACAACAATGAGATGGAATGTTGTTAATAAATATATTTAACCGTAGTTTTCTTGGTAAAGTGTCCTTCACCAACATCCAAATTTTTTTTTGAGTTCTTAGTGGGCGTTGGAGCTTCCATATCCAACTATAGTCAATATTGATGTGACCATTGTTTCGAGCTAATTTTGTGCTGATTTTGTTATGAATACACCATGCCTATTAATCTTCCATCTAAATCCGTCGGGTGTATCCCAGTTAGGGACTTGAATTTGAGTAATAGTTTTGACCACATGAGAAGGGAAAAGTTGATTAAGAAATTGTTAGTTCTTGTGCGGATCTAAAAGTTGTGAGACTTTCATTTCGGGGGCATTATTGTTTTTTAAAACATTCCAGAGTAATGTCACTAACCAAGGGGTCAAACCAGACATTTATACTAGTGACATATCCAATAATTAGAGGAGGCCCTTTTGGCACCGATCTCTAACGTCCATGTTTTTTTCCATGTTTTTTGTGCCAATTTTCACTTCATATTATGTCTATTTTATGTATTCTGAGTTGGAAATATTAAAAATTTGTGTAGAATGTTGATTTTTGCAAGAGATATAGGTCTATACATGTTTTAATTTGATTTTGCAGAATTTGGAGACATTCTGAAGAAAAGCCAAGAAGAGGACAACCACAGTGGAGCACTCGACGTCGACTAGACCTACTCGACATCGGCCATAGAAGTTGAAGAAAAATTCTAAGTGTTGGAAAGGCAAGCTACTGGGATCGAGCCAAGAGTGGTCGAAATTGAGACCTTTTGTCGACCACTGCTCGACATCGACCTGCCTAGAAGAGTACTCAACATCGACTGACGTGGTCGATGTCGACTAAAGCCATGCATTGCTGAGAAGCCGAGGACAGAGACCTTACATCGACCAAACTGCCGAAGGTCGACCCAAGCTGAGAAAACGTTGATGTCGACCACTCTGTTCAATGCCGATCGAAGATTCTGTTTACCACGGACGCGTACGGATGAGTTCGGACTCTAGAAGGATTACTTAGCCATCTAACATACATGGCATAGAGGCAGTACCTGGTCCGGTATCAAGGCTTGCTCACTTGGTTGTCAACCCAGTTAGCACCTCCACTCAAAGTGATATGTAACATAGATGTCAACTTCATACACATTCAAGATTCCTGAACTGTTCCTACAAGAACGTGTTTTCTAAAATGAGATAAGGCTCGCAAGCGTCGAACTCCTAATCCTAGTTATGCATTAATCAAGGTCGTGCGCCAATTAAGCAATGATTAAGCATAAAGAAGATTGAAATAAACATAGAAATTAAGAACTAGAATTTCAAACTCACATCTCAACCAATCATGTCTTGAATTGAAGGAAAAACATAAGAGATTTAGCAATTCATGACTCACCAAACACTCTAAACTTTAAACCTTTAAATGCTTCACAGAAAAACTGAATGTCGAAAGGGTGAATGTGTTCTTCCTCTACTCGGCCTAAAAGGGTCTTTATATAGGCCTAAGGCTAACCCTAACAAAACCGTAGTTGGCCGTAAAAGGATAGAATAAAATCTAGAATGGATTGAATAAAGCCCAAGTAGATAGAATATAATCTAAATGGATAAAATATAATCCCCATGCATATATAGAAGATAATCGAAATGGATAGGATTTCATCGTAGATGGATAACATCTAGTCTGAATGGATGTAATTTCAGAAGACTTGCTCATGAAGAACCGACCCTAAAGGATAAAAACAAAGTCCAAAGATAGAATTTCGGAAGATCCTTTTCGGATTTGCTTCGGCATAGATTAACGCCCACCGATTTTCCCTAAGCTCATGATATCGTAGATCGCGGTGAGATCTTTCCAATGTATGGTTTCAATAATCGATTGGACATCCGAGGCTACTGGAAACTGCATTTTCGTTCAGCTCGCAGAGCGAACAACTTTTTGTGGCTCGCTGTTGTTTTAGCTCTTAGACGTTGATTCTTTGCTCTGTTGCTCCTTAGCTTGCTCCAACATCCTCGGGGCTCCTTCCTCAAGCTCTCCAAAGTCTTGCCTTGTCCTCTTCAAAATCCTCGGGGCTCCATCTTTCCATAATCGCTTCGCTATCCAAGCTCGAATCTACGATCCTGCTAATTAACACTAATTAAAAACGCGAAGATTCCGAATATGACCACCAAACTGACAGAATATGAAATTAACACTAACACATGCGATATTTACACTGGAACTAAGCCAAGACTACCCTAGAATGCTTATCTATAATACGCGTTATCAGCTATTAAAAACTTTTAAAATAATTTCTTTTTTAAAATTACCTAATTACTAGATTCACTTTTCTCTACACATTGACATAAACTTTGAATATATTTCAAATAATTTTAAAAATATTACTTGTTTAAGTATACTTTCACTTGTAAATATATCATACGAACAAAAATATGAGGTACTATGACGTACAAGAAATATATATAATAGTGGCAGGAAATGATAGAACTCGTATCCTGTATAGAAAGTAAAGAGTCCCTAACACAAAATATCCAGAAAAGGGGGAGAGAGAAAGTGGAAAAGAAAAGAGGGAGAGAGAGTGAGTGGGCAGGGGTGTTAGAAAAGTAAAAATAAAAAGGAGTGAGAATGATTATGAGTGAGACAGGTTTTTTTTGATTAAGTAAGAATTCGAGTTCAGATATACCTGAAACTCGATGGACGACAAGTCGGCAGATGAAAAGCCATCACAACAAACAAACGAAAACATAAACAGTGCAATACAACAAGCGGAAGCGCATCCTACAAGATGAAACTAGGCAAAACTAAATCAAACACGTTAGAGACGTAGACTACGAGCGAAGTCAAACACCATCCTAGAACAACACTGTTGGCCAGCGATACATCAAGAAATCCTGTGGGCAGTGAAGACGAACCTTGAGGAAGCTCCTTCCCGATCACGAAGTCGCCCCGTACACACTACCTCGATCCCAGCCAATCCCGACTCCGACTGCCAGAACTCCAACAAAGAAGAAGAAAGCCTAGTCGTACTGAAGCAAAACCGCATACCGTCCGAGCAAATCGCACCGTGAAGGACCGATCGAAATGACCAGTCAAGCCCTAACGGGATTTAATTCAAGCTCTTTTGAGCATAGTTTGAAACCCATATGGAATTTAATCAAGCCAAGCCCATGAAGAATGAACCTGACCTATTATTTTTAATTTTAGCCTTTTATTTAAATTTTATTTTATTTTATTTTATATTATGGGTCTTAGCTTCGAGCTGCCCCGGACCCAATGATATACCTTCGGCCCAAAGGACAACCTGAAAGGAAGGAAACCATGGCTGTTGACAGGGAGGGAGACGCCAGAGTAGCCAAGGGCCGGTGGAGGAGGATCCCACGGCGCCCGGCGGCGCAACCCCTAGCGAGGTTAGACCGAGGACGACAAGACCGGGAGCCCAGATAGAGAGGCCTGATTCAGGCTGAGACGGATCCAAGAGCAAGGGTTGCGTGAGTCTAATTGGCTGCGTGAGCCGGCGGAGTCCGATCATGGACAATACGGGCGACCTCATAGAAAGACTTCGAAGTCGAATTTGGACCTCCGAAGAGGGGTGGAATGGGCTCCCGAAGGAGATTTAGGCTCTCGGAGGAGGTTTGGTCAACTCTCAAAGAGATTTATTTTATTATTTGTTTTTTTTCCTTTCTTTCTATCGCCCAAATGGGGCAGGAGATCTATTCCCACGCGAGCCACCGAGATCAGCAAAGGTGTCGCCCGGAAAGACCGCTTACGCCGGAGACAGGTTAAATGGTTAGAATTAGGTGGTTGAATTTGTTTGATTAACATGCAATTTTTGCTATTAAACACTTTTAAAATAGATTTAAAAAAATTACCATAATACTATATTCATTTTTCTCTATCTATTGACATAAACTTTGAATATATTTCAAATAATTTTAAAAATATTACTCCATCCGGTCGAATTTATTTGATGTTTTAAGTGATGAAATTTGATCAACAATATTTGATGTTTTATAAGTAATCATTACACTTTCTTTTACTTTTGCACTATTATCAATATAATTTGTACTTTTTTTTAAGTTTAACTAATTAAATTTGTGCATAATCAATGTAATGAGGGAGTAAAAATTATTTAATGGGGTATTTAAATATGAAAGGAATATTTCTTAATCTTTGTGCATTCATCTAAAACATCAAATTAAATCCAATCCGAGGGAGTATTTGTTTGGGTACACTGTCACTTGTAAATATACTACATCATCGACAATATGAGGTATGACAGAAAATATATACAATAGTGACAAAAAAAATATAGAACTCATGTCTTGTAAAGAAAGTAAAGAGTCCGTGGCAAAAAAATATTATTTTTAAATTATTTCAAATATATTCACAGTTTATGTTACTGGGTAGAGAAAAATGAATTTAGTATTGTGATAATTAATTTTTTTAAAATTTATTTTAAAAGTTTTTAATAGCAAAAATGGCATTTTAATCAAATAAATTCAACCAACTATTCCTAGTCACTTATCCTCTCTTTCTCTCTCTCCTCTTTTTGTGATTTTTTGGACACTCGTGCATACTCACTCTCCCTCTTTTCTTTTCCACTTTTTCTTTCCCCTTTTGTGAATATTTTCTGACACGTGACTCTTTAGTCTTTACTTTCCATACAGAACATGAGTTCTATCTTTTTCACAGTTTATGTCAATAAGTAGAAAAAAATGAATCTAGTATTATGATAATTTTTTAAAATTTACTTTAAAATTTTTTAATAGCAAACTTTCATTTTAATCAAATAAATTCAACCACCTATTCCTAGATTTATCTTCTCTCACTAATGGTTACTCCGGATCACTCTCACTCTTTTTCTAACACCCCTGCACACACTCTCTTTTCTTTTCCACTTTCTCCCCCCCTGCATCCAACTTGCGCTGCAATTCACCTTTTGTATCTGCACAAATGGTCTATGGTGTACTTTTACAATTATCAGGATTTGCGTAAAGTTTTGAAAACACCATTTTTTTGGTCTACTTATATAAAATGCCCTTTTTTTTATTGTAAAATTTCATCATTATTTATCGATGCATATGCCTATGCTGTTAAAAAATCAATCAACGTAGTGACGTACCACTTCCACAACAATAACAAAAATACTACATCCGTTTGAAAATATAAGTTCATTGACTTTTTAACACGTTTTTTAAGGATTTAAAAACTATATAAAATAATTTTTTATTAATTTTTTACATAGTCTTATGGAGTATATATTACTAATAAGTATATAATTATGTAAAAAAATATATTATTTTATATACTATTTAATTTCTTAAAATATGTGTCAAAAATCGACAAACTTATATTTTCAAACGGAATTAGTAGTAAACTTCATCAAAATTACAATTTTTCACCTTAGTCGGTCGATCTCTCAAAATCAATGGCTCCTATTTTAATTTGTAATTTATACCTTATTGTAACTGCAGTTGAAAATGGGGAAAAACCTGGTCCTCGCCAAAAAAAAAAACAAACAACCATATTCATATAAAATCATTATTATACCGTCTTTTAACAAATAAACTTTGTTAAGTAGAAAGTTTGCAGCTTTGGTGAACAATCTCATTACAGATTCGCTGTGGTGCACTGTACACTTAATACATTACTTCATTTTGTGGAGAATATGATTGTGGGAGTGTCCCACATTGGTTAGAAATTGTATCCAAGCCTTGCATATAAGCCGGTGGGCTACCCCACCTAACACCAATTGGTTTTAGGATGGAACCTCACTCGGCTTGTGTCCGATTTTAAAAATAAAGGATTACCATGGTACCACCCTGCCAACTCATCAAAAAGTTACAATATTATTCAACCATTTACATGACTAGGCAATAGATGGATGGAGATTAAGAAAAGTAAAGTAATTAATACTTGCCTTGGGAGTAGGATGTGGTAAAGTTAATTACTCCATTGTCTTAAATCGCTTTTTAAAATTTTTTCTTCAAAACCCCATTCGGGTCTTTTAATTTGTTGCTTAATTCCCTTAGCTACAACTAGATCTAGGGGTAGGTATAAATTTCGCAAATTCCGTCCCGTCTCGCATTCCGTCCCATTCTCGTCCTAATTCCGGTGGGATTTGGATAAAAAAAAAATTCATTCCTGTTATGATCCTATCCGCAAAAAATAGGCGGGACGGGACGCGGGACGGAGAATTTTTATCCCGCAAATCCCGTCCGGTCCTGCATATATATAAAATTAAAATATATGTATATTTATATGTATATATATATAATTAATATTAATAATTAATATTATATATATTAATATTTATTTAACCCAACATTAGGATTTCAGATTTTATTTTATATAAATAATTAAACATAATAAACTAATTAATAAAAAAATAAGGGAAATTCCGTTTGGTACCCCCGAGTTTTTGACAATTCCGGATGGTGTCCCACACTTTTTTTTTGTCCGGATGGTACCCTTGAGTTTTGTCAAAAGTCCGGCTCATGCCCAAAACTCATAGTTTCTTCTTTTTAATGAATAAAACCACCCATTATTTTTATTTTTTCATAAATATGCCCATTTACTTTTAACATTAAACAAAACTACTTATCATTTAACTAAATTCAAAACAAAATTGACAAAATCACCTTTATTTTTTAAAATTAATAAGATCACACATTATTGCCAAAGTTGTAGCAAAAAAATACCCATTCTTTCCAAAAATTTTTTTGAAGAAAATCAACTATTATTTTTGACATTACACAAAAGATCCGTTACATATTTTTCATATTTTATAAAAAATAAATCTCATTATTTGTCAAATATTGCATGTACATAATCACCCATTATTTACAAAATTTTGCACAAATCCACTATCTTATTATGTGAACAAAAATAGTTAACTTATACATTATAAAAAAAAATACTTTGTAAAACCATACTTTGTGTAAAACCATCCTTTATGCTTTAAAAAATGCACAAAATCATTTCTTGTGTAATAAAAGAAGGTGTTATTCATTTCTTTTGTTTGGAATACATAAAACCTAATAAAATAAGAATGATTAATCTCTTATTATATTTTTCTTTTACAAGAAGAAAAATAAATAAATAAAATTTACTTTTCTTTTTCAAAAAAATTATAATCAAGCATTTGGTTAAATTGATCAATCACATTTACAAATGTTTAAAGTTAATGAGATATAAGTTACATATTGTTTTGAAAAATAATATGTGTTAAAAATATTGCAATAAAAAATTTTGGAAATATTGCAATAAAAATTTTGGAAATATTGATCAATCACATTTACAAATATTGCAATAAAAATTTTGGAAATAATATGTGATTTTGTAAAATTTTAAAAAATAAAGTTGGTTTTGTCACTTTTGTGTTGAATTTTGTTAATTAATATGTAGTTTTGTTCAATGTTAAAAGTAAATGGGCATATTTATGAAAAAATAAAAATAATGGGTGGTTTTATTCATTAAAAAGAAGAAACTATGAGTTTTGGGCATGGTCCGGACTTTTGACAAAACTCAAGGGTACCATCCGGATAAAAAAAAAGTGTGGGACACCATCCGGAATTGTCAAAAACTCGGGGGTACCAAACGGAATTTCCCAAAAAATAATCTTACTCCAAGAATATGCAAGGCGGCAGGCACTCAACACTAGCTGCAGCCTGCAGTAGCTGCTTTGCGTCTTGCTACTGTCTTTGCTAGAGGTAGGGGTGGCCACGGGTTACGGGTCGACCCGTGACCCGACGGGTCGTACGGGTCAATGACCCGGCGGGTCCGGGTCAACGGGTCAACGGGTGGGGGCGGGTTGCGGGTTAGGGTTAGGGTCAGGGGTTTTGAACCCGATGACCCGGCGGGTCAACCCGCCATCCCAATTTATTTTTTTTGAAGAAAATATTTTTTTTATGTTTATAATAATTATTATGTATATTATTCTTAGAATAATTCATAATATATAAACATAAACTAGTTTGCAATGTGCAATGTGGGTCAAAAGCACTATCACGGTATCACCCCTCCCTTTTTATATATTTGGAAGACATCCCCTATTCTCTCAACTTTCAATGTGGGACAAGAGTCTTGTCCCACATTGAAAATTGAGAGTTAGAATGAGAAGGGATTGATGTATATATATGTGTACTCCATCTTCCCTTAACCCTCACTCTTCACTTTAAACTTTATTTCTTATATTTCTTATATATTTCTTATAATGAAATGAAGTAAAGTTTGAGAAATTTTATATTAATTATAATTTATTTTTATCTCATACGTAGTACAAAGGAAATACTTATTAATACTTATTTATAAGCCTGATACTCCGTAATATTAAATATGATCGACATATAGAGCTAAAAATTATATAAAATATAAAAATTTTATTTTTTATTTATAATTTAATACTTCTTACTAATAAATATTAAATTATAAAAAATTTAATAAAAATGATAATACGTATTTTATATAATTTTTTAACATATTAAAATACATTTTCGGAAGTCTACTACCTTAAATACGAAATACTCCATAGTACTGGGTACTTGTCTATTTGATACCGTAGGAGAGTACTCCATAGTCTCCATAAAGGATTTCAGACAAGTAATTAATTTTGCATCTATTCCCAAGATACATTAATTACTACGGTAATAAGTACTCCTTACTTTAATTACTTTTTTTTTAAGTGATGACTCATTACTTTCTTTTTTAAATTCGATGACGTGGCAGGGGTGGTAGTCTACCACCCCGGTATGCCAAACATGGTCCTTAGTACTTATATGTGGTGGGGCCCGATGTGGGTGTGGATGTGGATGTAGACGTGTCATCATATTCAAAGGAGTGGAAAAATTAAATGAGGTCGTAAGTGTCAATACATGCACCCATATTCCGCCCGATCCTCACGGATCAATGCATCAATTATATTCTTCACAAAACGGACAATACTCATATTTTTTTACAAACAAAGAAACGTACAAAATACACTTAGAGCAACAAAATGACCCATCCTCTATTATTTGTCTTATAAACATCCAAAAATCGACCAAAGATTGTTGTTGATCCTCATGTTGTTAGGTGTTATTTTTATACAACTCACATCACTAGCTCAAATTTTTACTTTCCATTAAATAAAAAGCTTTTGCTTATTTATAATCAACCTTAATAATCCCTTGTATGCGAGATTAATTATTTATAAAACATATCCTTCAAGTCCAATATTTTAGTTCAGTTGCACTTGTCAATGTGTATCAACACTCTTTAAATCTGATCCATTGCCTACAAAGCTTAGAACTCGACCCAGTATTGACTCTACATGGTCATTTATTTTTATTTTTATAATTAAAGGATGGAATTTGATTAAGTCAAGCAAAACCGAGAGCAAATTGAGAGTTCGAAAGAAAATCAAACCATCGCGTTAGAGATATATTAGGATGATATATTAGTTATGATTGTATTAGGATATAATATTTGATATTGTTATGTTAGGTTAGAAATATATATCTTTGGTAGGTTTAGATTATCGATATCTTTATATTACTTATTCTCCAAGCATTGTAATCTCTATATAAAAGGTTGAATGATAACATTATAAATATGTGTTTGCCTTCTCTAATAATATGAGGTTTCCACTACCAATCTATTAGGGTTTTATCCCTCTCTAAATTCTACACATAGAACAAAGTTAATTGGCATATAGGGAAATGGGAACGCAATACAAACGATATGCAATTCTTGAAAAATGTGAATTATGATGGGTCATATAATATGGAAATCCACATCAAAATTAATTGACTCATTACGCAAAATCAGTAAAGTTTCATTTTAAAATCAATTGATAGTATAAAAAATAGGTAAAAAATAGGTCATTCACTTATATTCAACGGGAGATACATTTCACTAAAAAACACACAAAGTGCGAGAAAATGGGGATAATAAAACTCCTAAATTAAACGAATTAACTAATGAAGGAATGATTAATGGAGAGTAGGAGGAGAATATGTGGAATATGAAATCAATGGGTGAGGGCCAGCTAAGATAGATAGAGCAAAGTAAGGGAGGTACGTACTGGTGGAGACGAGACGTGACGATGGAGATCGAGGGGGTAGGTCGAGTGTCAATCATACTTTTATTTAATCGTCAACCATTCATGACCATGCTTGCTTTTGCTTTTGTAGCCTATCATTCACAAATTCGTACGTACCCTCTATCACGGCCGAATCAATCCCCACGTGACCCTGCACGTGCGTCCATATATATCCACAATCCACATGAGCTTTTCCATATCCATCGACCTCCCGTTAATGTACATAAATATTCATGCGTTGCCCATCCAAACTCCAAAGCAAGCTGAGTTGGAATTAACGATCGTTTACATTTCAATCTCTGTAAGATCTCTTACTAAGAATTAGATATTTGGTGAGCAAGATTACTGTACGTATATATCATTAGTTGTTGCAATACGTGTTAATTCGCAATGATGTTTTGTGATAATGACTTAACAACAACAAATTTCAACTAAATCTTTACCTTATAAACAAAAATTAGCTATTAGAAATAAAATATAGGATGTGAATTGAAATCAACAAGGAAATTAACCATAAATATTTTTCGAACCAAATCAAAACTACTACTTTGATGCGTTTGTAATCAAATTTTACACCTAATATCAATTAAATTGAGATTTTAAAAAGCTCAATTAACTTTAAATTTGAAATCAAAATGAATTAATACACTTTATGGTCTAAATTTACACACAAAAAAAAAATCTAAAGAAAAAAGGAGCATGAGAAAAAGAACAAGTACCTCATACGTACTCTAGGAGTGTCTACTTAATTGGAGTAGTATATATCAGGTCGTACTCAAGTATAAAACACTATACATTGCATTGCTCCAAATATATCCGTACTGATTGTTAAACTATCATTCCACACGTATGGGGCGGTTAGTAAAAGTGACTAAAATTATAAACCAGTTGAAATTGAAAAATTGTGTGAATTAAAATATTATGAAATAATATAAACTTTGTATGGGTTAAAAAAGAGTTTATTTGATATTTATTAAGGGCATTATGATAATTTCAAATCGAATAAACTAAAAAACATATAAAAAACTACGTACAAATATTAGTTTTTTTAAACATAATTTTTAACTAAAAATTCTATTATTATCATCCGTCATACACTGTTTTTTAATTTTTTAATTGGTCATCCAAATAAACAATTTTAAAACTGTTTATTTGTACCCCATATACATGCCCAACCCGTCTCGTACTCATTCTCAATTCCTAATTAATATATTATAAATTTTTAGGAAATCAGCATATTACGTGGAACAAATTCATACGTAGTACACTATTTGAAGCATATATATATATATATATATATATATATATATATATATATATATATATATATATATATATATATATATATATATATATATATATATATATATATATATATCATTATTAAAGTCTGACTCGAATCGATGACTGGGGTCGTGTGCACGCACACATACGCTAGTAGCCTAACACACAAGCGGAGTGGGGTTCCATTCTAAAACCAATTGACAATAGAAAAAGTAACTCACCGACTCATATAGTAGAACTGATGTGGAATACTTTGGTCTCATTCACATATCTAACAATCATATATATCCACGTACTGAATACGAAGGAACGTCGGATTCTTAGGTATATATGGTCAAAATCAATGTGCGTCTTAATTTTCATTTTAATATGAAAGCAAACAGACGAGATATGTTAAGTTCCAAATTCATTCAAATCCATCGGCTTTCAAACTAGAGGATGGATTGGTTGACTTGACCAGCAATTCCAATAATTCCATGAAAATGGGACCCTACAATTTATAAGCCATGAATTATTGGCTGCTAAACAATTTGGCAGCACTTAGCCAGGCAATGAAAGCTGAAAAATGAGCCCCCGAAAACAACACCCTACCAGACGAGGACGAGATCGATCCATTTAATTGTGTGCCTTTAGACTTGATTAGCAATTTAGCATAGTGATTACTAATTAACACACATGCATGCATGCTACGTACGTGTTTTGATTTGACGTCATTATCAATCATTTGGCTTGTTGTTCAATCAAGGTATGCTATCCTCACAATTTATCAAATACTTCATCTATCCAATAATTAAAACATAATATTTTATCTATATATATATATTATTAAATGAGAAGCAATTTCGCCAAGTGTCGTCATTTTATGCCAAGTTATTTTAGGTAGGTGTATTTCCATAATAATCTAATTAATTAGATAGGGTAAATCAATTAACCTATTTATTATTTACCACATATCTCAATCTATCCATAATTGGATATATATATATATATATATATATATATATATATATATATATATATATATATATATATATATATATATATATATATATATATATATATATATATATATATATATATATACACACACACACACACACACACACACATACATATACCCATTAAATTTTATTAATTTATCTATATACACATACAAAAATTCAAAATTTTGGTTTATATACATAAAAATTTAAGGGTCTTGTTATATACACCGCAAATCCAACGTAAAAAATGCACGTCGAAAACGACGTGCAAGCCTTCTGACTAATTAGCGTTTTGAAAAAATTAATTAACCCCTTTTAACCACGCACGTCAAAAATGATGTGCATGATTTGGGGTGTATATAGCGAAGCCGAAATTTAATGATCTTATTAAATTATCTAAAGTAGGATATTGGTTTGATGATTGTAGATTAAAGTTTTCATTTAACATATATTATATATTTTTCTAGCCAAGGGGTTTGAATTAATAAATGTATATTTACTTGACATATTTTACATTATCTTATTAAATTACCTAAACCCGGTTTACTAGAATTATAAAGTATATATTTACTTGACATATTTTACATTATCTAATCAATTGGTTTAATTCAAAATATTAAATCAATATATTTTATATTTTCTAATCAATTGATTTAATTCTACACATTAAATTAAACTATAACCTATATCTAAATATCAAATAAGAAACATTTTGATGCATGTTATGATCTCATAAATTGTTAACAATTAAGAATTTATACATTTTTAACCATCTATTTGTATTTAATTATTAATGAAAGGAGAATATTTTTGCTAATGTGTCATAAGACTCATAACCACCTTCATTTTATGGTTTTTTACATAGTTTTTACTTAATCAACGCCCTACATTTATTAGTCGATGCTACCTTTATTAATTATTTATTTAAGTATACAATAATAAAAAATTTATTATTAAGATATTTTTTAACAAAACCGCGCCATGGCGCGGGCACTGCACTAGTTATTTATCATTGGCAATACAAGCATAGGTGACAAGATAACCACCACTAATTAAGGGCATGCCTAGCTAGGTAGTGATTTACAAAGGAAATAACTTTTACAAAAATTGAAACACAACTAACATAACTACCAAGCTAACTCATCAACTAAGTTATGTTATGGACTTAAGAGTTTGAATCATATCATATTTTAACACTTTCTTTTGATTCAAACTTCCTCATTCTTATCTTCTTCAAGAAAAATTGATGCTTTGTTGCATTCAAGGCCTTGGTGAAAAGATCAGAATCTTGCTCATTTGTGTCACAGAACTTGAGCACAACCTCCTTATTAGCCATGAGCTCTCTATGAAGTGATGTTGCACATCTATGGGCTTTGTCTTCATGCTAGACTCTTGTCATGACAATTGATAATCTGTTGTCGTACACCACAATTCACACTACTAGAATTATGTGATCATACATCACTTTATTTACATTGGTTTAAAATACATGATGTTAAATTACTATATAACATTGATATCTAAATTTGTGATGTCAATAAAAACAGAGACATCTGTTGTTTTTATCGACTGATGTTAAAAACACCGTTTAAAAATAAAGAAGTGGGAAATTTAAATTTTGACACTTAGAAAATTTTCATTACCCCACTAATCTGCTCTCCTTTCAAAATAGGCGATCTGCTCTCTTTTTTATTCTCACCCACTCATTGTCGTTCTCTCTTTCCTCTCAATTCGTCTCCTGCCCTCAGATCTAGAGCTCCCTTTCTCCCATTTTCAGATCTAAAGCTATTTTCTCCCATTTTCACGGTATCTTTCAGATCTAAACTTTCCCTTGACATCCTTGATTTCCATCAACATCCTTCGCCTCAAACACACTTCCTCTCCGAATCTAGGGTACGTTCCAAGATATTAATTTCTAGTTAGCGAGGGACAAGGACGGAAGGAGGGGTGGGCTGGTGTATGTTGCAGCTCGCCCCACTTAAAAATAATATAACTAATATAGTTATATTATAAATCATGATGTTTAGTTAGGCCAGTTGGTAGAAAGGGCTTAGGGGAGTGTTAGAAGTGCGGGTTCGAATCTCCTACAACACTGCTTCTCTACCTTTTTGTAGCTACTGTTTTTTTGTCTCTTTTTTTTTCTTCTTTCTTTTTACAGCTACTTTCTTTTTTGTTATTACCGAGGATTATTTATAATTTTATTATTTTGTAGTACTAATTTAAATATAGATAATTAACTTTATTACTCTGCATTACTAATTTAAATATAGACAAAAAATTATTTCTTATTTTTAATTCAATAGATTATATAGTGATAAATAAGGAAAAAAATAATTATATGTAAATTCAGCCTACCCATGCCAAGACTATAATTCTGGTTCCGTGCCTGGCGAGGGAGATCGAGTAACATCTCAAGATGAATCTGAAGAGGAGGGGCGATGGTAGCCTTGACTTGGAATCTCCGAACACTGATGTTGCGTCCATGGCGCAGGTGGCTGCTGTGTAAGTGGCTCCCATATTCTCTCTCGCAGGTTCTCTTTCTCTCCCATCTTGTGTATGTATTTATTCCCGTCAACTGCAGCTGCGGTTGTTCTCTATCGGTGACTTCTGTTGGTGATGTTGTCGACACATTCACCCTTTCCTGTCATTGGTAGCTTGGGTTATTGTCGAGACCGTCGTCGCCCCTTCATTTAGGCGCACTGCCTCAACTCCAGCGTCTATGACTTCTCCAGCGCGCCCCTCCTCTTTAGTGTTCCCACTGTTGGTACTATCTAATAACTACACTTCTTCCCCTTCAAAGTTAATTATAATTTTGCCTATTTTAGGGAAAATGGGAATATAATAAATTTGGGGATTATTATACCTCTTTAACATGCATGTATTCTAGCTATACATGCATTTGATGCTTCTCAGGGCTTTATGTGCTTGGAGCTTCTAAATTATGAGATATATATTTTGGAGTTAAGTATCAAAGTCCGACTCGGACCGATGACTAGGGGTCATGTGCACGGGCACACATGCGCTAGTAGCCTAGCACACAAGACGAGTAGGGTTCCATTTTAAAACCAATTGGCAATAGAAGGAGTAACTCACTGACTCATATATTAGGACTTGTTATGTACAACTTTCAATGTGAGAACTTTTGGTCTCATTCACATCTCTAACACGCCCCCGCAAGCCGCAAGTGCAACTAGGAATGACTATCTAGTTGACACTTGGACCACTGGTAACCCAGACCAGGATCGAAAGACGGACTATTAGGCTAACAGCTCTGATACCATACTGAAGTCTGTTGGGACTCGGGATCGGGAGTCTTGTGCACACGTGCGCCCTTGCGCTAATAGCCTAGCACATAAGTCGAGCGGGGTTCAATCCTAAAACCAATTGGCAATAGGAGGAGTAACCCACTAGCTTATATAATAAGACTTCTTTGTTCATATTATCAATGTGGGATATTTGTCTCTTCACATTCTCTCAACACGCCCTCACAAGTTCAACTAGGGTCGTTTTTTTGCCTCTAGTTAACAATTGGACAACGGGTCTAGCACCTCATTCTCTTTTTAGCTAGCCCAGGATCGAGAGTCGGGCCGTTTGTCTTTTTCGCTCTGATACTATACTGAAGTCCGTTGGGACTCAGGATCAGGGGTCGTGTGCACACGTGCGCTCATGCGCTAATAGCCTAATACACAAGCCGAGTGGGGTTCCGTTCTAAAATCAATTGGAAATAGAAAGAGTAGCTCACTGACTCATATACTAGGGCTTGTTATGTACAACTTTCGATGTGGGACACTTTTGATCTCATTCACATCTCTAACGTACAGTTGGTTCATTATTGAAAGAATTTTATTATAGCTCGTATTATGATTTCGTTAATTAAAGATTAGACATGCTGTTTCAAGCATTAGGAAGACATTCAAAGAACAACATTTATATTCCATATCATAATTCATCAATGCAAAGTAAAAAGTTTAGGCACTTTCTAAACAAATTGAAAGTGACCACGTCTTTGACCTAACAATGTATCATGTATTGATTTTTTAAATTATTTTATGAGATTTAGGTTGGAAGAAAGCCGCTAGTGTGTGTTCTAGGGGTGCTAAATCATATCTGTCAGTTATGTGGCTCATTCATTCAACATATGCATGAAGATGCGAGTTTGTGAGGTGGGGTTTTAGAAGATGTATATTCACTACTAGAAAAACGCTATATCGCCTCAAAGTTTTTGGCTATCAACTATTTTGAGGGTACCATCGTAGTCAATACCCTCGAATTTGACCTCGAAAAAATATTTGGAGCCTAAGTACCATTGAAATAAAAGCGGGGCTATTTTTCCATGCTATATGACCACGAATGTATATTTCGAGGGCGTCGTCGAGTGTATATTAGTATCAAAATAAAATTCTAGGGCACTTTTTTGAAGCTATTGTGAAGCGAGGTTAGTAATTACGAGACTAATTTCGAGGGTAAGTTTGATCTTAAATGGTTACGATTTTTTTGGGGGCTAACAATGTAGCTAAATAGCCTCAAAATATGTATTCGATGGTATGTTTGTAGGCGTATAACCTCGAAAAAGTTGTTTGCCATATTTTATGCATTAAATACCCCCAACTACCTATGTTGCTTTATCAACTTGTATGAGGTTCCTATCTATCTACCTATGTTAATTTCTCCCACAACCATCTCTATCTACCTTCCATTTTGCATGTTTTCTTAGATTCGATCAAGAGTGGGATTAGATCTTCATTTCTCGTAAGTGTCATCATTTTAATAATTATTTTTTTATTTTCATACATGGTGGGAAAGGAAGAAAATCTATATGATTTGGAAAAATGCCCTCGAAATCATATTACCCTTGAAAATGTCCTTGAATTTGACCCTAAACCACATTTCGAAGTGTAGAGGAGGGAGGTTAAATGTGACCTTGAATATTAACTTGAAAATATTTTTTCGAGGGTATGAATGCACGATAGTCTCCAAATATTTTGGAGGTTGTTTTCGCTGTTAAATTGGAGGTTATTTTACTCTCGAATTTGCACTTGAATTATTTTGAGGCTATAAATCGATACTATTTAGCCTCGAAATTTGTACCCTCGAAAATACCTACTAATTTCATTTGAAGGCAATTTGAAGGCTAATAGCAGTAAATTTAGTTTCGAAATAGTTCGATACTAATGATCTCGAAATTACCATTGAAATTATTTGGATACTAAAAATTCGAGGTTAATATTTGAGGCCACATTCCCCGATTAGTTCTTTTAATTTAAGTTGTCTTCCTTGTCTTTGGTTAGTGTGGGGGAGGAAATTGAGGTAAACAAATATAAATAATATAAAAGTAAATCGAATTCCATGTCCATGCAAATAAAATACAAGACTTCCTTCCGCTGTAGTGGAAGAGGTCAGAATCGATTCACGAGGAAGCGTGTCAGCTCTCATTTAGATAGTCTTGTAAAAAGCTCCCTGATTTTGACCAGAAGCCACTCGATATCGACTAGATAAGTCGATGTCGAGCCAAGGCAGTCGACATCTAGGGCTCTGATCTGCAAAACAAAGGCAACAAACTCGATTTCGAGTGGAGTACACTCGATATCGACTAGTTGGGTTGATTTCGAGTCTTCCTTGCAGAAAACATAACATAACCAAATTGTGTCGGAAAATAGTCCGAAGAATATAAGAATGAAATAGAAGTAATGATTAGAAATAACGCAAATTAGTTGTTGTAAATATCAATTCACTAAATAACTTCCAAAGCCGAGGAATCATACCACAACGATAACCATATGAGTATATGCCAAATTCATGAAATAAATACGCTTTTCATCAAATAACTTTCGTTATTAACAAATAGGAATATAGAGGTTCTCGCATAAACCCCAATTGTTACTACCCTTTTTGATAATTAATCCAAATTCATAATAATATCTCTTTCGCTTCAAGATCATAAATAAAGATTACCTACTACTCTCATAGAAGAATAATTAAAATATAGGATAGAAGATGAAAATCGCATACAAAGATCGTTCCTTTGACAAACTTACATGGCTATCGTCGGGCTCACCCCAACCCTACAAGTAAGGTGACTACTCACGCTTCATCATCATATACATCATCATTGACATGGAAAAGAAATAACTTCAAATTGAAACTAACGTCGAAAGATTACACCGAACCTCCAAGATCTCTCTCATAATTTCGGCCCTCTCTTTCTCTTTATTGCCTACACTATGTAAACACAATTACTTGTGTGCTGGAATGCATACCCCTAGAGCTTTATTTATAGGGTTCAATCCTTGCTAGCCATGGAGAGCAAATATCTATCATCTATCTAAAGATAAACCTTTCCTAAAAAAAACCCAGGGTAAAATAGAGTTTAACCCAAGTGGATAATGTTCATCAAAGGGAGATAAAAGATCCTTGTCTTCATCATTAAGTAATCTCCCTCGAATTAGGACTTGTCAGGCGTGTCGAACAACTCTACAATGTCACTCGATATCCAGCGTATGGACTCGATATCGACTCGTCCCTTCTGTCTCGAGTAGACTACACTCGACATCGAGTGGTTGTGTGGATTTCGAGTCCTCATGGTAGATCTCGAGTGGATGTATGTTGGCGTCGAGTCCTTCATTCGATTTCTGGTGATGCTCCAGTTGATATCGAGTAATGTGGGTAGATATCGAGTGCCTCTTCTTCATTTTGGCTTCGAGTATTGCATAACTTCACTAGATGTCAAGTCATTTTAGTAGACATCGAGTGGATCAGTAGACATCGAGTGAAAGTCTAGCTTCATTCCTTCTTCTCCAAATTGCCCCGAAAATGTCTCGATTTCTGCGAAATTGAACAGAAACTTGTGTAGATCTCCATAACTCACAAATAATCATAAACTACACAAATCTTGTACTTTTCTAACCCATAAGTATAAAATACAGACGGAAATCGAAGCAAAAGTAAGCATAAACATGGTAGAATGAGCGCACATCAACACCTCATACTTAAGCTTGCTTGTCCTCAAACAATACTTTTAATGGTCATAAAGGGGAAGAAACCAAACTCTCAACATCATAGATTCATTCTTATATAACCTTGCAATCAATTACCATCCTTGCAAGGGTACTAATATCACCAAATCCATGCCTGTGAATAAAAGCGACATTGCACATAAAAGGAGGGTTATGCAAAAACAATTTCATATGACAAAACATTTGATAATCAAGAGGACTCTTAGGCACATGGTGAAGAAAAGGTAAAAGGTATAGTGGTGAGATATATTTGGGCAATGTGGTGCTAAATTCGGGGAGAACTCTTCAAACTTTTCTTTCTTGGTTTGACGCACTTTCTCCTTCATATGATATTTTCACATCCCCCATCCTCTCATAAATCACTCTTAACTTTTTTCACTTTTATTCTTTTACCTCTCTAGCCTCAGCACTGCATTCTCGCGAGTCATAAACATGGGTATCATGAATGGCCCCAGATACTTAGTGTTTCGGACTCCTCACCTTGGTGTCCCATCTCGCCGAACTAACATCTCTACGAGCAGGGTCGATCTACCTTTATCTCCTAAGGTGACCGAATTTTCTTTCTCGCATTAAATTTTCCATAACATGAATCATTCTCCTGACAAACTCCATATATAATGATAACAACACAACAACCATATAATAATCTCCATAATATGACATTAATTTCTCAACATACTCCTCGGATGGGTAATAAGGTAAAGAAATAGGCAATGTATAGATCATGTGGAGCAAAATATGAAACAAGGCTCAATATGGCTTGTGTGATGCATATATGCATAGGTAAGGCTAGGAATAAAGTAAGAATATATGGAAAATAAAGTCCTCCGTCCTCTTATCATGCATATGTCAAAAGCAACTTCAATTTTACCTCATTTCATGATTTTCAAGAAATAATGCACTTCATTGTAACTTCCCTTTACTAGACAGTTTCATGCTATATCTCTAATGAATCCAATTTTGCATCGTCGAGTTCAATAAAAGCTTCCATGACACTAATTAAAAAAATTCAATGGGGGTGGTAACAATAAAGTTAGGATAAAAACATGAAGCATATAGATGATTGAACATATCCAAAAAGTAACCATGTATAGAGCAATTTGAGAAATAAACATAAAATAACATAAAAGTAAGCATTTCCCCACCTCATACTTAAACATTACAGTGTCCTCACTATATAAAAACAAGGGTAACGGAATAAACTTACTAGACAGTAGCATAGAAACTCGAAAATAGGTGTTGTAGATGGCTGCAGTTTCGGTCGATATCGAGTGGGTCGGTCGATATCGACTGGACTCACTCGATTTCTAGTGTGTCCAAGCTTTGGGGTGATCCTATAGTCGACCAAAAGCTAATCCACTAGAAATGTTCAATTGATTTCGAGTCTTTGACTCGATATCGAATGGTGTGCAGCTTCTTTGCGCCTGAAGTTTCGTTAGAAAAAGAAAAAACAAAATAAAATAAAACCAAGTTTAAACAATTCAAAAGTATCCAAAAAAACCTAAAAACTACTAGTCTTGTTACAAGCTCTAGATTTTATAATCGCTAGGCCGTGGGTCCTGCAGTTGCACTCATCCAAAGTGGATCTTATGTACCTCTAATGGACCCACCTTCTTCCACTTCAAAATTGTTTGGGAACCAATGACTATTTGACTTGGAGACATACACCTTGTCTCCTACTTCGTATTCCTTCGGATCGTCATTAGAAACCCCGCACAATGCAACATACCAAAGAAAACCGCTTCCATGTATAGATAAATCACGAATTGAAATAGGGCAAGAGAGAAAACGTACCTCGGCTTATCGTTGCTGCTTGGTCTAAATTCTTCTTTTGAGGGTCTACTCGATATAGAGTATTGTGGGTCGATATCGATTCTGTTGTAGCTTCTAGTGGTCGAGCCGATGGAGGAAGTGATGGGTCGATGGGATGACTCGATATCAAGTAAATGTCACTCGATATCGAGTGGCTTGTTGCTCTAGGTGGTCGAGTCGATGCAGGTGTTGATGATTGGTCGATGTCGACTGAACCACTCGATGTCGAATGGAATGAGCCGACGTCGACTCCATACTTAGGCTCTGGCACAGGTTCTGGATCCTCGAGTTCAGTCGATGTCAAGTCATGTGGGTCGATGTTGACTGGATTTGCAGTGTGTTCGTTCCAGATTGCCACGATCTCCTTCAATTGGGCTTCCATAGCCCTCTTCTTTAGCTCCTCGGGGGTCATAGTTCTTACCTTTGGTTCCCCACACTCTACTAAAAAAACAGGAAATAGCTACAGATGGTTAGCCACGGATTATAGGCGACCCTGTATTCGTGGCCATTAGCGATGACATTGGCCACGACAGTTCCTGACCGTGGCTATATTCGTGGTTAATACCCGTCCTGGCCTGAATGCCAAAACATTCGTGGCCATTAGCAATGACCCAGATGCTCGTAGGTGATTTCGTGGCTCGATATATGTCAGTGTTAGTAAATAGCCACGAACGTAGCCACGAATAGGATTGCTGTTGCTGTTTTCGACGCCGATATGACCACAACACAATATCTGTCGCTAAATCTCTGGCTATTAATCATCGGAAATCAAATGAACATATATGGTGAGTGCGCCTTGGGTCACTAATTGTAGGCGGGCCGGATATAAATCATGAATGGGCTATCCGATTGCACTCGATCTGTGGCTGAATCCGGGTACAAACTCTCCTAAAATTTATGGGCTCGGCCCATTAGAAACTAGTGAAAGCTCAATTATCTTATCTCAGCCCATTGAATTAAGTGGTGATTTAGCGACGATTGAATCCGTGGCTAAATCAGCCCAAATATGATTATGTTTTCCCCGATAGGCCCATTAACGGGCTCAAATGTGCCTATGAATTTTTTTTATATAAATTAACAAGTTTTGAAAAAAATATATATTAACTAATTAATAAAGTCTTATGAGAATATTATAAGGGTATATTTAGAGGAAAACTCATATAAGTAACTAATAAAACCTTATATTAAATAATAAATTCTTATTATAATACTATAAGGTTATATTTTGAGGAAAAACTCAAATAAGTAACTAAAAAAACCTTATATTAACTAATAAATTCTTATTAGAATATTCTAAGAGTATTTTTTGAGTAAAACTCATATAAGTAGCTAATAAAACCATATGTTAAGTAATAAATTCTTATTATAATACTATAAGGTTATATTTTGAGGAAAACTCATATAAGTAACTAAAAAAAACCTTATATTAACTAATAAATTCTTATTAGAATACTCTAAAAGTATGTTTAGACGAAAACTCATATAAGTAACTAATAAAACCTTATACAAAGTAATAAATTCTTATTATAATACTATAAGGTTATGTCTTGAGTAAAACCCATATAAGTAACTAATAAAACCTTATACTAAGTAATAAATTCTTATTATAATACTATAAGGTTATGTTTTGAGGAAAAAACATATAAATAACTAATAAATCCTTATATTAAGTAATAAATTCTTATTAGAATACTCTAAGAGTATGTTTTGAGTAAAACTCATATAAGTAACTAATAAAACCTTATACTAAGTATTAAATTCTTATTATAATACTATAAGGTTATGTTTTGAGGAAAACTCATATAAGTACCTAATAAAACCTTATACTAAGTAATAAATTCTTATTATAATACTATAAGGTTATGTTTTGAGGAAAACACATATAAATAACTAATAAAACCTTATATTAAGTAATAAATTCTTATTAGAATACTCTAAGAGTATGTTTTGAGTAAAACTCATATAAGTAACTAATAAAACCTTATACTAAGTATTAAATTCTTATTATAATACTATAAGGTTATGTTTTGAGGAAAACTCATATAAGTAGCTAATAAAACCTTATATTAAGTAATAAATTCTTATTATAATACTATAAGAGTATGTTTTGAGGAGAAACTCATATAAGTAACTAATAAAACCTTATATTAAGCAATAAATTCTTATTATAATATTATAAGGTTATGTTTTGAGTAAAAGTCATATAAGTAACTAATAAAACCTTATACTAAGCAATAAATTCTTATTATAATAATACTATCAGGTTATGTTTTGAGGAAAACACATATAAATAACTAATAAAACCTTATATTAAGTAATAAATTCTTATTAGAATACTTTAACAGTATGTTTTGAGTAAAACTCATATAAGTAACTAATAAAACCTTATACTAAGTATTAAATTCTTATTATAATACTATAAGGTTATGTTCTGAGGAAAACTCATATAAGTAGTTAATAAAACCTTATATTAAGTAATAAATTCTTATTATAATACTATAAGAGTATATTTTGAGGAAAACTCATATAAGTAACTAATAAAACCTTATATTAAGTAATAAATTCTTATTATAATATTATAAAGTTATGTTTTGAGGAAAACTCATATAAGTAACTAATAAAACCTTATACTAAGTAATAAATTCTTATTATAATACTATAAGGTTATGTTTTGAGTAAAACTCATATAAGTAACTAATAAAACCTTATACTAAGTAATAAATTCTTATTATAATGCTATAAGGTTATGTTTTGAAGAAAACTCATATAAGTAACTAATAAAACCTTATACTAAGTAATAAATTCTTATAATAATACTATAAGGTTATATTTTGAGGAAAACTCATATAAGTAACTAAAAAAAACCTTATATTAACTAATAAATTCTTATTAGAATACTCTAAGAGTATGTTTAGACGAAAACTCATATAAGTAACTAATAAAACCTTATACTATGTAATAAATTCTTATTATAATACTATAAGGTTATGTTTTGAGGAAAACTCATATAAGTAAATAATAAAACCTTATATTAACTAATAAATTCTTATTAGAATACTCTAAGAGTATGTTTTGAGGAAAACACTTATAAGTAACTAATAAAACCTTATACCAAGTAATAAATTCTTATTATAATACCATAAGAGTATGTTTTGAGGAAAACTCATATAAGTAACTAATAAAACCTTATACTAAGTAATAAATTCTTATTATAATACTATAAGGTTATGTTTTGAGGAAAACTCATATAAGTAACTAATAAAACCTTATACTAAGTAATAAATTCTTATTATAATACTATAAGGTTATGTTTTGAGTAAAACACATATAAATAACTAATAAAACCTTATATTAAGTAATAAATTCTTATTAGAATACTCTAAGAGTATGTTTTGAGGAAAACTCGTATAAGTAACAAATAAAACCTTATACTAAGTATTAAATTCTTATTATAATATTATAAAGTTATGTTTTGAGAAAAACTCATATAAGTAACTAATAAAACCTTATATTAAATAATAAATTCTTATTATAATACTATAAGGTTATATTTTGAGGAAAACTCATATAAGTAACTAATAAAACCTTATATTAACTAATAAATTCTTATTATAATACTCTAAGAGTATGTTTTGAGTAAAACTCATATAAGTAGCTAATAAAACCTTATACTAAGTAATAAATTCTTATTATAATACTATAAGGTTATGTTTTGAGAAAAACTCATATAAGTAACTAATAAGTGTTGAATAAATCCTTATATTAAGTAATAACTTCATATTGGAATACTATAAAGCTATGTTTTGAGGAAAACTCATATAAGTTACTAATAAGTGTTGAGTAATATATCATATTAAGTAATAATTCTTATTAGAATACTATAAGGCTTTGTTTTTTAGGAAAACTCATATAAGTAACTAATAAAACCATAGATTAACTAATAAACTTATTAGAATACTCTAAGAGTATGTTTTGAGTAAAACTCAAATAAATAACTAATAAAACCTAATATTAAGTGATAAATTCTTATTAGACTGTATGTTTTGATGAAAACTCATACAAGTAATGAATAAATGTTTAATAAAACCTTAAATTAACTAATAAATTCTTATGAGAATACTATAAGAGTAAGTTTTCAAGAAAACTCATATAAGTAACGAACAAGTATTGAACAGAATCATATAGTAACTAATAAATTCGTACGAAAATACTATAAGAGTATGTTTTAAGGAAAACTCATATAAGTAACTGATAAGTGTTGAATAAAACCTTATAGTAAGTAATAAATTCTTATTAGAATACTATAAGGGTATGTTTTGAGGAAAACTCATATAAGTAACTAATAAGTGTTGAATAAAACCAAATATTAATTAATAAATTCTTAATAAGATCTTAAATTAACTAATAAATTCTTACGAAAATACTATAAGAGTATGTTTTGAGGAAAACTCATATAAGTAACTAATAAGTGACTAATAAATCTTTAATTAAACCTTATACTAAGTAATAAATTCTTATTAGAATACTATAAGGGTATGTTTTGAGGAAAACTCATTTAAGTAACTAATAAATGTTTAATCAGACCTTATATTAACTAATAAATTCTTATTAGAACACGATGCGAGTATGTTTTGAGGAAAACTCAAATAAGTAACTAATAAATTTATAATAAAACCTTATATTAACTTATAAATTCTTATTAAAATACTATAAAAGTATGCTTTGAGGAAAACTCATATAAGTGAGTAATAAATGTTTAATTAAAACCTTTTATTAACTAATAAATTCTTATAAGAATATTATAAGGGTATGTTTTGAGGAAAACTCATATAAGTAACGAATAAATGTTTAATAAAACGTCATATTAATAATAAATTCTTATTAGAATGCAATAAGAGTATGTTTTGTGAAAAACTTATATAAGTTACGAATAATTGTTCAATAAAACCTTAAATTACCTAATAAATTCTTGTGAGAATACTATAAAAGTAAGTTTTGGGTAAAGTTATATAAGTAACTAATAAGTGTTGAATAAAATCTTATGTTAATTAATAAATTCTTATGAGAATAATACACAAGTAATTTTATTTTTAAAATTTATCATAAATTTTTATTTTTTGTGTTTTCCGATAAAATTTTAAAGAGTATTTGACTTTGTTATTATTTTAAAAGATATCTTATAACTTTTATGAGTTTTTTATAATATTAATGTTTTATATTGTACTAATGTTTCAAAATAGAAAATTCTAATCCAATATCCAATATATATAAAGTGAATATGTGTTGAAAAAATTTCTATCGAAATTAATTTGGCGGAATTGGCGCAGAGTGGAAATTTTTTTGGGCGGTATATTTAATTTTTGAGGGGGAAACTTGCTGGGCTTGAAATTTTAGAAGTGTGGCTCGGGTATAAAAGCAACTTTTCACTTTTTTAACCCTAATCGCCGCTTCTGTCTTCAGTTCACCGCCTCACCTTCTTCAGAATCAACATGCTTCAGTTCATCGCCTCTTCGGTCTTCTGTTCCCTCTTGCTTCTAGTCTCTCTCCCAAACGCTCCAACTCGGAAGGGAGAGGAGCTTTTCCTTCTGGTTTCCCCCTTGGTTGCATCACCATCCCAAGATGCTCGATGATTTGGCTCCTCTCCGCTCTGCGGGCTCCACCACCGCCTCTGCCGCCGACCGCTGATTCTCTGACGCCGTCTCTCTTGCCTCCTCCACCTGCGTTGTCTCATATTCCGACCCGCTCCACCTTTCCTTGCCCTAGACTCCCAAATCCTCGAAGGTTTGTCCCTTTCCTTCGCTTCTTTTCAACTCGATTTTGTTTCACAAAATTTGATTTTGTTTCACAAATTTCTATTTCACAGAATTTTCGTTTCACAAATTTTGATTTTGTTTCTCAAATATCCATTTCACAAATTTCGATTTTGTTTCACAAAAATTTTGATGTTGTTTCATTGAAGTTTAACACCTAATTTCGATTTTGTTTCACAAATTTCTATCTCACATATTTCGTTTCAGAAATTTCATTTCCAGGGTATAAACTTCGATTTCTGATATTCCTGAAGAATCTCCTAAGCGTATCAGCTCCATTGTTCAGAACCGTGGCTCCATTCCCCTTTTCTGGTCACAGGAAACATCACGCCTAAATATTAAGATTGATATCATATGTATGTTCATTGTTTTTAACCTGGTCATTGATTAAGGTATGTTCATTGTTTTTCTGTTCAGAACCGTGGCTCCATTCCCTTTTTCTGGTCATTGAATAGAGATTTTGGGATTACTGGTTGAATAATATTTTATTTAATCTCTTACAGCTACTTCAGATTATCGGGGTTGGCTTCCAGAGTGTCCTACTACCCATCATCTTACATGCTGCTTGGGGTATCAATTGGTTCAAGAATGCTAAAGCAACGAAATCAGCCACAACCTTAACCACAAATTCAGCAATGGCCTAATTCCGAAGCTGATTTCGTTGCCTCAACCACGAGATTAGAATGTCCATCACCAGCCACGGGCTTAGCCACGACCTGACAATTCGTTGCTAAATCCATTGCTAAATAGCCGTCGCTATTAGTCACGAGGCATATGGCTACGGACGGCCCACTCGTGGCTATTTCGTGGCTAAACCAGTTAGCCACGGTCATTCGTGGCCTATGCCGTGGCTATTTTCCGTAGCTATTTCCTGCGTTTTTAGTAGTGACATGGGGTGTAGCTTCCCTTCATAGACTTGACCTCCATTCTGACGAACTTCTCCATTTTTTTTGTTGAAGAAGTACTCGATTACCTCATCGCTGATTGTAAATGTGAGCATCCCCTTTCTTACGCTGATGTTGGCGTCGACGGTCGCTACGAATGGCCTACCTAGGATGATAGGACAAGTAAGAACTTCTTCCATATCAAGCATAACAAAATCAGTAGGTACAAAGAACTTGCTTATTTTTTCGGGGACGTTCTTGATAACTCCAGTGGGCTTGACAAAGTGGTTGTTCGCCAGGTATAACTTCATCTTTACAAGCTCCAGAGCTTCGACGTTTACCTTCGACCAAATGGACAAAGGCATGGGGCTGCAACTAGCCCCTAGGTCGCAGAGAGCTTGGTAGTGATGCTGGTTTAGCCCAATTATGATAGCGAATTTCCCAGGATCTGGTCTCTTCTCCAAAAATTCCATCTTACTACACTCCTCTGCGATATCAGCAACTGATCACTTCTTGGTTAGGATGTCCTTAAGGAACCTCGCGTAGGATGGCATCTCATGAAGAGCTTCGGTGAAGGGTATGGTGATGTTAAGCCCTTGAAACATCTTCACGAAACGCTGAAACTTTTTGATGGCGGGGTCCTTCAAAGATTTGGTGGAGAACGGCAGCGTCTTATTCTTCTTCTTTGTAGCTGGTGTCGAGTGAGTAGAGTCGATATCGACTAGTGTAGAGTCGACATCGACTGAAGCAGAAGACTTCTGGTGTTGTTGGATAGATGGCTCGATATCGACTGTAGGTGACTCGATATCGAGTGAATGTGGGTTGATATCGAGTGGTGAGTCAACGTTGACTGGTGCTCCAGCAGCTTCCTCCTTCGGTGTTTGTTCGGGCATTTATAGTCACGCCTACTTCTTAGGTTCATTACAGCCACGTGTCCAGCAGATTTGCCGTTGGGATTAGGTTCAGATTGTCTATGGAGTGATTCGGACGTTTTGGGAATTGATGAAGCCAATTCACCCACTTGGGTCTCAATGTTCTTCCGACAAACGTCAATCTCTCCCAATCGCGAGTTGATGCCATGCAGTTAAGTGTGGACGGAGTTGTTGGCTTGTTTGAATTCAGCGTGGTTTTGCCTCATCTCGTCGAGTTTGATGTGCAGGTCATCTTTCTTTGCATCCCTTTGAGGATGTCTAGGAGCTCTGTAAGGTGGGGGGTCACTTTGATATTGGGGTTATTGGTATCCCCAATTTTGTTGTTGACGTTGTCCTGAGTAGTTAGGACCCCCCCACATATTGTGCCTCATCGTGTGTCTCCGCAAGCTGGACTTGCTTGGAATGTGGGCAAGCGGTGGTGTTGTGCTTGACAGACCCACACTCCAAACAAGGCTGATTGTTGGTGAGGAACTTGACTTGTTTATGTAGTCGCCGGACCTAATCCTTTATGGATTGCTCCCTCACATCAGGATCAATCTCCTTCGACGGTTCGTAGAGTGGAATAGATGGGGGAGGCCTCGCGTCGGAAGCCTCAGGAGTCCCATGGGTGTTGTCGAAGTTGACCAACCTCTATAGGGTATCCCAAGCACGTTGTGGTGTGTACTTAAGATACCTATAAGAGGTACAGGTATTGATCCGCTCCTTCGTAGGCACGTCCAGGGAGTTGTAGATGATTTCCTAGGTCACATATGGAGGCTGCCCATGAGTAGGGCAAGATTTGAACAAGCGTTTGTAGCGTTCCCAGACTTGTGCAGTGTTTCCCTGGCTTTTGCTTGAAAACCATGATTTTTTTCCTGAGCTGCGTTGTTTTTCTTGGTGAAAAGAACTTGTTGAGAAACAAGTCCTTGAGCTTGACCCATGTGCGGATGGATTGTGGGGCCAAAGTGCCAAACCCTCCAGCCATTGTAAATCCTTGCTTGCAAGCGACCAACGAAAAGCTTTTAGTTTTACATACTCAAGATTATTACCATCAGCAATAGTTTCGCACAAATCTAAGTATATAGTTATGTGTTCCATGGGGGCATTCATTAGGCTTTCCCTCATATTGATTCTTTCTAATTTTAGAAATAAAAGAAGGTTTAATTTCAAAAGAAATGCGAGGAAGAACGATAGGAGATTCTGGCACTGCCAGAGTAAGGTGCAGATATTTTTTCGCATTTTGAGGGATGTGCTGCAGCCGTTCCTCGAGCTCTCTTCTGGCTTGGGCGTCGCGGTATGCCCTTGCCTCCCACCGTTGTTGATTTCCCCTGTACTCAACCTCTTTCCGAGTGTATTTCGGTGTGCGATCAGTGCGTCGCATACACCTGTCAAACAGACACTAGAAAGAAAAGAGCGTAAAAAGATACTAAAAAGGGCCCGATTGAGCGCCAATATTTGTTTGGAGGAAATCGGGTTAAAAAAATATAAATAATATAAAAGCAAACCGAATTCAAAGTCCACGCAAATAAAATACAAGACTTCCTCCCGTTGTAGTGGAAGAGGTCATGATCGATCCACGAGGAAGTGTGTCAACGCTCGCCTAGATAGTCTTGTAAAAAGTAGAAGCCACTCGATATTGATTGGATCAGTCGACGTTTAGTGCTAAGATTTGTAAAACAAAGGCAACAAACTTGATTTCGAGTGGAGTACACTCGATGTCGACTAGTTGGGTCGATTTCGAGTCTTCCTTGCATAAAACAGAACGTAACCAAATTGTGTCGGAAAAGTAGTCTAAAGAATATAAGGATGAAATAAAAGTAATGAACATAAATAACATAGATTGTTTGTTGTAAATATCAATTAACTAAATAACTTTGAAAGCCGGGGAATTATACCACAACGATAATCATATAAGTATATGCCAAATTCATGAAATAAATATGTTTTTCATCAAATAACTTTCGTTATTAACAAATAAGAATATAGAGGTTCTTGCATAAACCCTAAGTGTTACTACCCTTTTTGATAATTAATCCAAATTCATATTAAGATCACTTTCGCTTCAATATTATAAATAAGGATCACCTACTACTCTCGTAGAAGAATAATTAAAATATAGGATATAAGATGAAAATCGCATAAAAAGATCATACATTTGAGATTTGACAAACTTACATGGTTATCGTCGGGCTCACCCTGAGCTATAAGTAAGGTGACTACTCATGCTTCATCATCTTTATGGAAACTCGATTAAAGAACATGCTAAGAAAAACCAAGGTGCAATGGAGCAAGGAATCAAGGTTCAAGTGTTAAAATGATAGCGAGCCGCAAAAGTTGTCCGCACAATGAGCTTATTTTAAAACGCAATTTCCCATGGCCTCTGATGTCCGATTGCCTATTATGACCATGTGTTGGAAAGATCTCACCAAGCTCTAAGATTTAGGAAAAAGAGAGTCGCGCCCGTGGCATATAGAGGCGCGCCCGCGGCTAGAACGCCGCCCACCGGTTTCCCAGTTTTCCAAATCTGCAAGAGTAGCCCAAGTTTATCTTTATGGAAACTCTATCTAAGTCTTCTAGGGTTTTTTCGGCCGATGTCTTTAGGTTATAATAAGACATATTTGCATCCATTTGAAAGCATTCACTGGTTTAATCTAAATTCATTGATTAGTTTAGTTTTATGGAACGCTTTAGAAGATTGAAGTTTAGGGATTCAATGTACGTTATGCATACTTATAAATCTTGTGGTTTTGTTGCAATTCAAGACTTGGTAGGTTGAATTGTGAGATTTGATTTATATGTTATTCCTATAGTTATTTCAGTATCCTTGTGCTCATATTGTTTGATTGCATATATTCTCTCTTGATTGGCCATCTTCGACAGAATTTGCGTTCATGCTAGGTTTTTATTTATTTGTAAGAATAGTTACGCCATAGTAGCAAGCAATATGTGATTGATCCCGTGAAAGCATTAGTTGGCTATACAGGGTAATGACACTTGCTAAATATCGGTTCCTTTGAGATTAGGCTTGAAAGGGTTGAAGCATTTGACAATCTAATTGATTAGGAGGTCGGGTTAGTACTGCCAAACTGTCAAGTACTTTGAGAATTTGTGATGTTGTATGTTTAAGAATCCAGATCGGGTCGCATAGAGTGTAACGAATTAGAAAGCCTGTGAGGAATGTCAGTCTATTCAAACCAAAGTCGGAATAACTATAGATATCAATTGCATTCATTGCATTGCATTAGAATAACTAGGGATTGAGTCAAGGATCAAAGAAATCAACCAATGTTGTGAATTATATGCGAAACTACACTACTGTTCTATCTTTTATTCGCTTTTATTAACATCTTCATAGTTTATTTACATTCCTTATTGTTTATTTGCATTTCAATCTTATCCTTATTTGCATAATTAATAAATACACATTGCAAGTGAGCTAGTTGTTTTTATGTGGGTTCGACCCCTTACTGACACGTTATACTAATTTGTTTGTTTGGATTATTATTTCTTGGGCGAGGTAAAACAATATTACTAATGCCATTTTTATAAAGTCTAGGGGCCGATAATGTTGTACCCACTGGACTAGTTAGCTAGCTAGCTTCAAGTCGTCTCCATGTTTTTTTATACAAGGCAAAAATTTGGGGGTGGTGAACCTCAGTTGAACCACTACTCAATAGCGTCCGTGTGGACGGTATCCTCGAGCTCGGCAGGGCAACGAGCAGAAGAGAAGGACGAGGACAAGCCGACGTGCGCTAACCTATCTGCAACCTGGTTGCCTTCCCGGAAGGTGTGGGAGAAAGAGACAACTTCGAACGCTTTGCAAAGGCCAAGAGAATCGGTAATCATCATTTCAATAATCCATGGGCACGTATCAATCCCACGGAGGGCATAAATGACGGCCAGACAATCTCCTTCTACCACAAAGCGAGAAAAACCTATCTGTATCTGTGATGATGATTAGATGCACCGCAAATCCTAAACAAATGCACGTCCTTATTGTCGTGGTGTCACGTCTGAATCAACGTGTAGGTATACACTAGAAATCGAAGGCAAATCAGGGTTTAGGGCACTATATTCATATGAACGGGTAGCATGTTCATATGGACGTGAACCTAATTTGCAGTGTATTTAGTTTACGTAGAATATGATTCAAATTTTGTTTTAAAACAGAGAAATGTCACGGCCTAGCTAGTTGGAGCGGGTGGAAAAGAGGGCGGAACGCGTGAGGGGGGAGAGCCGGGGTGTACCAACCGGCAAGCTGTGAACAGCTGTGGTACGGTGGATATGGGGACGGTCAAATATGAGAAGCATCACTGAACCCACTTTGGACTCCAAATTGTAGCTTTCCGGCCAACTTCAATACAATCAATTAGTGCATACTTGGTCAGTTTTGTTCATATACGTATGACTGTATGAGTATTGTTTACGCTCTATAATTTAGGCTTTCTACATACTACTTCTGGGTCCAAATTTAGGCTTATGATTTTACGCATTTTGGGGTTTCTAATACTACGTACAAACAATAATAATAAAAACAAGGCGAGAAAAACCTTTGTACAATATTATTTTGGTGGTTTATGGCTTATAGTTGGTATTATTTTTAGTAATTTTTATTTTTTTATAATTTCCATCAATTAGATTTTCCGTTAATTTAATTCTCATTAAATAACTTCCTAAAAATGTCAATTCTCACATTCAACCAAACGAGCCTAAATCCATTTGTCAATGGGGAATTGTTTGTCAATCTATTAACTTGTTGAGAATTTTTTTTTTTTTTTGAAGTAATGATTGGATAAGCAAGTGTTTTATCGTGAAAGATGGGAAGAAATTAAATTAGGTAGCACCACCCACCCCTAAAAGGGCCTAAACCAGTAAACCCAACTCGATGGTCCCTATTAAATGTGACCCACTCATTTCCAATTTAAAACGAAAGTTTCATATGTTTATTCCCTCACATGCTTCATTTGAAATATGTCCACTGGAGGATATCTATAAAATACCAAATGAAATATTCGACCCATTGAGGGCCCATCTCTATACAGTAACCCAAGGCCAAACCCCTTTATAAACCCCCCAAACCTCCCCTCATTTCTCTCCCACTAATCCCAAACCCCCTCTCCCTAAACAATCAAACAAAACCCACAAAAAACAAAGCCACCCCCAAACCCAATGGCGTGTTCATCCGTCCTCCCACTCGCTCTCTTCTTCACTCTCCTCCTGGCCACCTCGCACGCGTCTCGCCAACTCGCCGAGTCGACTCAGTCCTCCTCCGACTCTTCCATGGCCTTCGAGTACCACCAGGGCCCCCTCCTCCGCGGCCGCTTCACCGTCAACCTTGTCTGGTACGGCTCCTTCAAGCCCGCCCAGCGCGCCATCATCGCCGACTTCCTCGCCTCCCTCTCCTCCCCTCACCCCGAGGCCCAGCCCTCCGTCGCCACCTGGTGGGGCTCCGTCGGCAAGTACTACCGCCTCGCCACCCCCCGCCGCGCCCCTTCCCTCTCCCTCTCAGTCGGCAAGCAGGTTGTCGACGAGACCTACTCCCTCGGGAAATCCCTCGCCCTGACCCAAGTCCAGGCCCTCGCCTCCAAGGGCGGCGTCCAGCCCAGCGCCGTCACCGTCGTCCTGACTGCCTCCGACGTCGCCGTTGAGGGGTTCTGCATGAGCCGGTGCGGCACCCACGGGTCGATCCGGGCTGGACCTCGGGCCCGAAGCCCGTACATCTGGGTCGGCAACTCCGAGAAGCAGTGCCCCGGGCAGTGCGCGTGGCCCTTCCACCAGCCCATCTACGGGCCCCAGGGCCCGCACCTCGTTGCCCCCAACAACGACGTGGGCGTCGACGGGATGGTGATCAACCTGGCGACGCTGCTGGCGGGCACCGCCACCAACCCCTTCGGGAACGGGTTCTACCAAGGCCCGAAGGAGGCCCCGCTGGAGGCGGCATCGGCGTGCCCCGGGGTGTACGGGAAGGGGGCCTACCCTGGGTATGCGGGCCAGCTGTTGGTGGACCCCAGGAGTGGGGCCAGCTATAATGCCAATGGCGTTAATGGAAGGAAGTATCTGCTTCCGGCTTTGTATGATCCGTCCACGTCTACCTGCTCCACTCTAGTCTGAGAGATTAAATAATTTTGGAAGCCATTATCCGATACAAAAGAAAAAGTAAAAAAGAAAAAAAATTCGGAAGTGGTAAAATCCAAAAATGTATATAAACATGGCTGGTTTATGCAATTAAAAATTAAGGCCATAAAAAGACAAGCTAGATGTGCCGTTTTCAAAGTTTGATGTTTTGTGTGTTGATAAAGTAAAAGAATGCATGTGTAATGTAGAATTTGATGATGTAATTATATTGTATACCAACAGTTATGTACTTTTGTGTATTAGCTTGGTTTATAGATTGAATGAAGCTACTAAATAAGTACTCCGTATTAAGGCTGATTGCTTGAGTCTAATTCCGGTAATTACATACTCGGTATTTATCTTCTTGCTGGAATTTTTCAATACAAATTAAAACCAGCTGTTTATGTCAATTTTTGTCGTTATAAGTGGCATTCAATCCATAAGTAAGTCGGCACATATATTCGGAGGGGGGGTCCATATTTAGGGGTAAGACCATAAGGGTGTTTTTGGGCCCATTGGTATGGGGGTATTGGTTTTGGGTTAATATGGTTTCCTAAATAAGTAAATAGGAGTTCAAAGCATAATTTAGTGGGAATTTGAAACCACCAACTTAAAAGGGGTTACTTACCAATAATCAGTTGTTAAACTAAATTAATATTTACAGATTTGATTTTTTCAAGTCATAAACGTTATTTTAAAATGATAAATATTATATAAGATATTAATTTTAAAATTAATTTAAAAAAAATTATATTATACTTATCACTAATATTATTTTAAAAAATTAATATTTTATAATTTTTATCATTCTAAACATACATGTATAACTTAAAAAAAGTCACCTATTTAGAATAAACAAAACTCATCCCTTGATTGCATATTTTTCATTATGGAAATTTCGCAAGGTGTCATTGGGATCGATATTGCATTTTTCGCGAGGTATACAAATCTTTTGCATATTTCGCGTCGTACCCCTAGGTAGGCCTGATACGTGAGCCGAGTAGTTCGGGATCGACTCGGGCTCGACTCGGTAAAAGCTCGACTCGGGATCGCTCGAATGTCAGTGGCGAAGCCAGCCCATAACATAGGGGTGGGCGAGATTTATGCTAAAAATTAAATAATAATGAAACGAGTTTTGCTAAACTTTAAATAAATTTAATTGTGAAGGGTTATGTAAAAAAATTTCAAATATTTATCCATATTATTAGGAGTGAATAAAATTTATAATTAGTTAAAAAAAATTCAAGGAAACCCCTAATGAATGACTAAAATAGAATTCAAACAATACTAATTGAAATTAATTATTCTCAATTTAAAAAGATATTTGAACTTATATATAAAAAGATGGTTAAAAATAAGTGAAGAAAATGTTAAAAGTGGGAATTGAACCTTGGGCTCTAAATAAAGAGGAAAAAGTTCCCCATTTATACTTTACCAACTAGGCAAGGTAAACTTTATGATCTATTTTCACATCTAAATTAATTTAGACTTTTTTATTTTTTATTTTTTATATAGTTAACCTTACGTATTTTTTTCCAGGATTGGGGTGGGCTCGCGCTCATACGAGCCCACCCCTAAATCCGCCAGTGTTGAATGTATATATGAGCCGAGTTCGAGCCTATTCTTGAGCTCGAGTAGCTCGCAAGCTCGTATATATATAATGTAGCCTAGGGTTTTGCTCTACACAGCCGCCGTTCGCTCATTCTTTGTCCAGCCTTCCAGCCGTTCGCTCTCGTCGACTCGCCCTTCTCTCTCTATCAGATCTCTCTCGCTCTGCTCTTCTCTCTCGATCTATTTTGCAATCGGCCATTGTCGCCGCCTCCATTGTCGGATTTTTCGCCGCCTCCATTGATCTGCTCTCGAAGTCTCGTCCCTTCAATGCCCATCGGCCTCATATCTTCTCTCGTCTGGCCCTCGATTGTCGACCCTCGTCTCAAATCTACTATTGGCGAGTCGTTCAGGTCGGATCCGTTCCCTATGGATCTTCTCGGCGTCTTCTCTCTCAGATCTGCTCTCATCTCAGATCTTCTCGGCGTCTTCTCTCTCTCGGATCTCTCTCGCCACCTCCATTGCTGTTGCTGCTGGATTGCTGCCGTTGTTCTTCAATAATATGGCATGTTCTTCAATCCTATTCGATTGGATTTTTGATGTTCGATTGGATTTTTTGTTGACCTTACACATTCATTTCACCCAAAATTGCCTACTAAAAACATTTTCCATCGATTGGATTTTGCTGTTCTTCAATAATATATTAATATGTCATGTTCTTCAATCCGATTTAGGTTTTTGTTGTTCTTGAATTTGATTTGATTTTTTCTGTTCTTTAATTTAATTTGTTTTTTGCTTTTCTATATGTCATGTTCTTCAATCTGTCATGTTCTTCAATTTATTTTGAGTTCATTCGAGCCTTAACGAGTTCATCGAGCTCGAGTTCGAGCTCGTAACGAGCCCAATCGAGCTTATCGATCGGGCTCGGGCTCGAGGACAACTGAGCTCATCGAGCCGAGCTCGAGTTCTACACACTGCTCGCGAGCCGAGCTTGAGCACAGGTATATACTCGAATAGAAATTTAGCTCGGGCTCGAGCTCTGCTCATTTATAAACGAGCCGAGCTTGAACATCAAGTACTCGAGCTCGTAGGCTCGTATATCAGGCATACCCCTAGGGTTTCTAACCTTTTTGCCTGGCGCCCTTCCTTGTTAAATCTAACTGATCTTTGGATGCTCCGTTAAAAATTTAAAAAAAAAAGAAAGAAAGAAGGAAGGAAAGAACAGACAAAGGGATTGGAAACCGGAAAGAGAGAATGCCCAAAAAACCCTAAACAGAGAGAGAGCTGCCACCCTACAGCCGGAGGAGAAACCCATGACACCCAACTGCCACCGCCGCCTCCGCCACCGATACCGTCCAACCACCCCTAATTGAAGCCTCGAACGTTGCCGCTGACCAGTCGAAACGAGCCTCTCAAACCAGCAAATAAAGTACCCGAAACAAAATCTCAAATCCATCAATGGGGAAAAAAGCAAGCTACTGGATTTAGCTCCATGAAAATCCGAGTTGTAGAGGAAGAAGATGATGCTTCAAAATTTTCAGAAAAAAAGAAAAAGAAAAAAGGGAAAATCGGCCTCCTACTGCCCATCAAAAATCAACGATTCTCTTCTTCTTCATCGATCAACTAGAAAATCCCAAGAAACAGGGGAAAATCACAAAGAAGTAAAAGATGGTGCTTAAAAAATCTCAGATACATCAACACTTCAATACCTCACCTCCGTCACAAAATTCCCCTTCCCCGACCTCCTATCGCCGGCGTCCTCCTCCTCGGCAAAATCAGCCTCCTCCACCATGACTCCTTCTCCTCCGCCACCGCCAGGGGCTTGCTCCCCGCCTCCGCTGTCGCTAGACACCGTCATCGTCTTCCGCTCCTGTACCCCTCTCCTCATAGCCCTCGCCAACACCGCCTTCCGCCACCAGCCTTCCCCTTCCCGGCTCACCTTCCTCTCCCTCCTCGTCGGGGCCAGATCTGGGCTCTCTCTTCGTTCTCTCTTCACTTCTCTTTGTGTCCGATCTTTTTTTCTTTTTTTCTTTTTCTTTTAATTTCAAAATTGAAAGCTAACGGCGCATCCAAAGGTCTTTTAAATTTAACAAGGGCACGGGGCGAAAAGATTAGAAACCCTAAAGACACCACACAAAAAATGCAAAAAAGTTGTATACCTTACGAAAATTATAATACCCCAAGGGAACTTCACGAAATTTCCGTTAGTTTAACGTGGGTGCATGTTTGTACAAACTGGAAAGAATATGAATTAATGTAGATTGTGTGCTTAGGCTATTGAACTTTAATATTTTATTCATTTATCTTGAAATGTGTTTTGATCAGCAAAACAAGCACTTGCCCCGGTAACAGTAACCTCGTTTTCCCGAGCTGTCAGCACTAATAAGGATGGTAACAGTGATTCCATAAACAAAATAACTTTAAAAATAAAGCTGTCACCAAAAGAAGTTGTTACCACCGATAACGGTGGTTATAGTGATCTCGTAAAAAAAAAACTCTTAAAACGAAACTGACACCAAAAAATTTTCATTTCACCATATACGTGTCACCACTAATAAAGATGGTGACGGTGACCCCGTAAAAATAAAACTCTTGAAACGAAGCTGCCATAAAAAAAATTTCATGTCACCACTAATAAGGGTGGTGACAGACTGACAATAACCCCGTAAAAAAAAACTCTTGAGACAAATCTGTCATTAAAATATTTTTATGTCACCACACATGTGTCACCACTGATAAGGGTGGTGACAGTGACCCCGTAAAAAAAACTCTTGAAACGAAGTTGTTATAAAAAAAAAATTTATGTCACCACCAATAAGGATGGTGACAGTAACCCCGTGAACAAAAAAACTCTTGAAACGAAACTGTCATCAAAAAATTTTCATGTCACCACTGATAAGGGTGGTGATAGTAACCCCGTAAAAAAAACTCTTGAAACGAAGCTGTCATCAAAAAAATTTCATGTCACCAAACATGTATCACCACTGATAAGGGTGACGACAGTGACCCCTTAAAAAAAACTCTTAAAACGAAGTTGTTATCAAAAAATTTTCATGTCACCACACATGTGTCACCACTAATAAGGGTGATGACAGTGACCTCGTAAAAAAAATTCTAAAAACGAAGTTGTTACCAAAAAAATTCCATGGCACAACACATGTATCACCAAAAGTCATTGTCCTTGACCAGTCAATGGTCAATGATCAATGGTCAAATTAAAAAAATGAGAAGGAAGGAAAATGAGAAGGTAGGACAAAATTGTCAATTTGGGACAATCCCTTAACTCCTTATTGAAAATGAACTGCAAGTAGCAAAAAAAATGAAGTCTCAAATGTACATTTACCAAATTTACCTATAACTTAATATCTATCCTATAAGGTAAAATTACATTTTGTAAGCTTCCCTAACCGCTATTATACACACAGATTGCCCATTCAATGGTCGGATTGGACGGCATACAAGTTTACAGCTCACACAACACTGTTGTCAACCTTCACCGCACCACACCCAAACCCACTTTCAATCAATCCAAGTATCCAACATTATTAACATGTTAGATCCTCTGCTTCCATGTAGCTTCCATCTCCAAATCCACCTTTGTATATATAAAGCCCCATTCTCCTTTTCATTCTTCACTCCACCTTTTCTCAATCAATACCCACTCAACAATTCTCATTCCCTAACTCGCTCATATTTCTCCCAATCCTCCTCCTAATTTCAGTCTCCTTGATTTCCCCGAGTCAGGGAGGTCGACCACTCTCCGACCCAATGCTCTTCCAATACCACAACGGTCCTCTCCTCTCCGTCAACCTCCTTTTCTACGGCTCATTCTCCCCTTCCCAGCGCTCCATCCTCTCCGATCTCGTCTCCTCCCTCTCTTCCACGTCGTCACTCAAATCCCCCCAACCATCGGTCGCCATGTGGTGGAAGTCCACCCACCAATTATACTACTCCGACGCCTACTCAGCACCGCTCTCCGTCTCCCTCGGCAGGCAGATCCTCGACGCCCGCTACTCCCTCGGCAAATCCCTCACCTCTCACCACATCCGCCGCCTCGCATTGCGCGCCGGCTGATCCCCCAATTCAGCCAACGTTGTCCTCACCTCCGATGACGTGGCCGTTGACGGCTTCTGTATGAGCACCTGCGGCTCCCACGGCCTCCTAAAGAAGCACATCCCTTACGTGTGGGTCGGCAACTCAGCCGAGCAGTGCCCCAGCCAATGCGCCTGGCCCTTCCACGAGCCCATCTACGGCCCCCAAAGCCCGCCCCTCGTGTGCCCCAACAATGACGTCGGAGTTGACGGGATGGTGATCAACCTGGCTGGCCTGCTGGCCGGGACAGTCACAAACCCCTTCGGAAACGGGTATTACCAGGGCCCAAGGCAGGCACCATTGGAAGCTGCATCGGCTTGCTCCGGAGTGTACGGGAAAGGGGCATATCCGGGATACCCGGGTAACCTCTTGGTGGACTCTACGACTGGAGGGAGCTACAACGCCAATGGCGTTAACGGGAGGTAGTATTTGCTGCCCGCGCTATACGAGCCTGCAACTTCTTCGTGCTCTACTTTGGTTTGATTTAACTATTCAATGCAAGTTATCTAGATTTGTATAGAGCTATAAGATATATATGTGCAGTTCCAATATAAAGTGTATCAAGGCCAAATAAATTAAAATTCTTTCATTCAATTGGTCTTTCCTTAATTTTATGTCAGCTACAAAAATAGAGGCAATGCATTGTTAAGCTCATATATAATGTACATTATCTAAAATAACTTGAATATGCAACTTTTTTTTTTTTTTTTTTTTGATGAGGAAAAAATCCGGGTGAGCACGCTCTACCCGAAAGCATTCTTGCGGATGAGGTCTGTAAGACCGAAATTGTTATAAATATCAATACATCTGACAGAGTGGCTAAGGTGTGCAACCTTATCAGTCACTCTATTGCCAAGACGAGGTACATAAATGAAAGAAATTTCTTTCATAGTCGATAGAAGAAATTGTACGTTAGACAAGACGAGTTCGATTTCCCATGAGCATCTGGACTTGTTGTTGAGATGGTTAATAATTATGCTAGAATCTTCTTCGATATGGATTTTGTCAATAAGTAGTTGTAGGGCCATTTGTACCCCAAGTTTGAGTGCTAGGGCTTCAGCTTGCAACGCGCTTTTAATACCTAATTGTTTATAGCCTATGTGTATTGGGTGTCCATTTTAGTCCCTGATAACCACACCAGCGGTACTACGGTTATCAGTGAGAGTCGACCCATCAAAGTTGAGTTTGAATGTATCTTTCGGTGGTTTGCGCCACTTGATATTATGGGCTTTGTTTCTTTTTACGGGTTGTCCGACACTTCGTGAATAAGGGGTGATGTTATCATCTAATGTACTGTCATATTGGTGAGTGTTACTCCAATTTATCTCGTGTGTAGTAATAAATTTCAATGCGGCGTCCCTAGAAGGGACTGGTACCTGCCCAAACACCTGTTGGCTTCGAATATACCACGTCGTCCACCAAGCAAAAGCATGTTTACCTAGAGCCGCCTTTGATAGGCTATTACCAATGATTGTCATGATTGGGTTTATATCCCTTGATATTGTGATTTGACTGCCTATTATGGAGTTTATGTGCCCCGAGAATTGACCGAGAGATCTCGAATATTGACATTCGAACAGTAGATGAACATCATCTTCCATAGAGCAATTACAGAAATTATATGTAGGGGGTCCCCCCCCCCCCCGGTTGGGCGGGCCTAGCAGCTGTGGGAAGGCTATTTTGTCAGATTTTCCACAAGAATTTTTTTTATCTTAGGTGGGATGTCGAGACGCCAGATCCAGAAGTTGTTGTCTAAGGGAATTGAGGATTCGGCGGAAACTAATTTATTTGAACTTGACGTAGTAAACCATCCCTTTCAGTCCGGCCACTAGTATAATCTATCCACAAAATTTGAGACTGGGAGCGGAATGTCAAGGATTTCCTCCACAATGTTGTGTGGGAGAACACCATAGAGTTTCTCCTCCTACCATTTACCTCCCAAGATATAGTCCCTGACTTTATCATCGATGTTATCAATTCTTGGGCAATCATCCCTTGACTGAATAGAAGATGTTGTAATCCAGTTATCAGAACAGAATTTGATAGCGGTCCCGGTGCCAACCGACCAGATAAGCCCCTTTTTTAACATGTCAATTAGAGTTGCAAGTTTCTCCCATTGCCAGGAGGTGGCACCACTTTTCCTATAATGGAGAATATCGCCCGCTCAAAAATATTTATATTTGATTATTTGCACCCAAACATTATCCGGCTGATAAAGCATATTTCATATAGGCATTATAGGTGTTTCTTATTGCAATTAGGTAGTGGTTTTGCTAGTATTTTATTCTAGTTCTGTATATTGCATGTGAAGTATTCGAGTTCAAAATCTACGCGTTTTTAGTGTTTATTCTGCAGAATTACATTCCGACCTTGGATTGACTTTGGGAAGAGCTTAAGAAGCATGTTTTGGAGCATATGGAGGCTAAGGAGGAGCAAGGAAGCACAACATTGGAATTTATTAAAGACAATTGAGGAACATCGGACACTGCATAGGCGGCGCCCGCCGCCATTTGCATGTCGCCCGACGTGGGCCTGTTTTCCGGATACGCGGTTTTGGATCCGAAGACATTATTTTCTATTAGTATATTTTATTTCCTACTAGGGTTTTTGCCGACTCTTATGAGACTTTATTAGGTTATTTTAGTTCTATTCATTGTGTGGTTGATTATTGTGAGACTATGAACACAATTAGAGAGAGAGAGAGAGAGAGAGAGAGAGAGAGAGAGAATTGACATATGAGTTGCTAAACTCATAGTTTCGCCTTTGATTTGAAGACATAGTTGTTTGGATTGTGAGAATTTGATTTTATTTGGTTATTCATGTTCTAAGTTATCATCTTGTGCTTAATTATTGGAGTATATTTGTGTTCCTTTCTATGCCTGATCAACATGTTAGGAATTGCATCTTAGCTATGAATTTGTTGTTGTTTTCTCGATAGCAAACAAAGGTATTGATGATAGTGATGTCTCTTTGTTTTTCTAGTGGATGGTTTCAATTAATCTATGTTGAGGATATTCGATTAGGGCCGAGTTCGGTATGCGCCTATTAGTCTTAATTGCGTTGAGTCAATGTGCCAATTGGTCTTGATTACTTGAGTCCTTAATGCTATTCTTTATTGATATAGAATAAGATGAGTGAATCTATGCGGATCTCTCAACTTTAGTCAAGTAGACTTAGGAATATGAATAATTCATAGATCAATCCGAGGACCATGAATTCCAACCATTGTCAGAGAATTGCAAGTGAAATGTTCTTTCTACTTTGATATCAATCTATTTGCGATCATAAATCTGGTTACTTTTACGTCTTTGTTACTTGATACGAATCATTGCTTTTCTATAAGAGTCTTTGCTTAGAGTTATTAGATAGGAAATCGCTTCTCCCTGTGGGTTCGACACCGGACTTCATCGCTATACTAGTAGTTATTTGGTTTATCAAGTGATTGATTTCATAACCTATTGGTTTTGCGTTTGAGTTTGGATATTATTACTACTTTGGAAAAGGGCGAAAGTGTCAACGACATTCGCCCCACAACAAGTTCTTGGCATTGTTGCCGAGGAGAAGAAAGGAGTTTGCTTTTCTTTATCTCTTTCAATTACTCTTTACTTTGAGTCTTTTGTGTCCTTGTATGGCTCAAGCTAGATCTTCTAATTCATTGCCTTTATCTTTTGATCCTGGGGTTGAAAGATCTCTTAGGTTGAAGAGGAAGCTTGTGTTTGAGACAAAAGAGGAGATGGCAGAAGACGGTGTTGGTGATCCGCCAAGAAGGACCCTGAGAAACCTAAAGGAACCTAATTTTGAGTGCTCAACCACTTGCAATTAGTCTTCCTGCTCCCCCTGAGGGTTCAAGATTTGAGTATAAGTCGAATTGGTCTTCTATTTTGCCCTACTTTCATGGATTGCCTAGGGAGGAACCAAACAAGCATGTTGCTAAATTTGTGAATGTGTGTGATAGACTTAGACATCAAGGTCTGGACGATGACCAATTGATGTTGAGAGTGTTCCCCTTTATTTTGAAAGATTCTGCAAGCGATTGGCTTTATTACCTACCCCCAAAAAGCATTACTACTTGGGTGCAACTGAAGAAAGCTTTCATGTAAAAGTACTTTCTTGCGACTCGCCTCAACAAACTTAAGAAGGAGCTATCCAGTATTGAGCAATCACCTACGGAGAGTCTTTTTGAGTATGTTGAGCGGTTCAAGAAGCTTAAAGGTAGTTGTCCGCAACATGGTATACCCAAGGATGATCTAGTGTTGTATCTTTATGAAGGCTTGCTTGACACCGATAGAAGTTTCATCAATATATGCTACTAGCAGAGGAGATATTTTGGATAAAACACCTCAGGAAGCAATGCAGATTTTCGAAGAATTGGCTAATGCATCGCAGCAATATGGGAGACACCAAAGAGTTACAGGAGTTCATAAGTTAGATAGTTTGAGAAATGGACACAAGGATGATATCGATAGGCTTATGGAGATATTGAACAAGATAGCTATGCAAATGAATCAACCCCATCGGCCTAGACCTTGTGGTGTTTGTGGAGATCCAATGCATCCGAATGATAAATGTCCCTTGATTCAGGAGAACACCGTTGAAGTGAATGCTATGGATTATGGACCTCACCTTAACTTTGGTAACAATTACAATCAGAGCTACAATTCAAACTACCAAAGTGGATTCAACGGCAGAGGCCAACAGCAACAAGTTCCTTTTCAGAGAAGACAATTTGAGAATCGTCCTAGAAACACTCAACAAGAAGATAGAGATGAGACGTTGAGGTTGTTATTGGACAAGATGAGTGTTCAAGAAAACATCTATCTATTACGTACTAACTATTAAAATAAAAGCCTTACCGATGACATGACGCCCTCCCCTTAATCCTAGGTCTTTTAACCAATCACCTTAGCCTAAATTACAATTTTAGTAATTTTTTTTAAAAAAAAACATCTATCTACTATTACTAACTATTAAAACAAAAGCCTTACCGATGACATGACATCCTCCCCTTAATCCTAGGTCTTTTAACCAATCACCTTAGCCTAAATTACAATTTTAGTATTTTTTTAAAAACAATCTATTACTAACTATTAAAGCAAAAGTCTTACCGATGACATGACGCCCTCCCCTTAATCCTAGACCTTTTAACCAATCACCTTAGCCTAAATTACAATTTTAGTAGTTTAAAAAAACAATCTATTATCTATTACTAACTATTAAAATAAAAGTCTTATCGATGACATGGCGCCCTCCCCTTAATCCTAGGCCTTTTAAGTAATCACCTTAGCCTAAATTACAATTTTAGTATTTTTTTTTAAAAACAATCTATCTATTACTATATATCTATCTAACTAATAATAATTCCCACAAAGCTCCGCCCTTCAAGTTTGAAAATATTTGGATTCACCGAAAAGACTACAAAAACATTGTGAAACAAGCTTGGAGGGCATCTTGTGAGGGATCAATGATGTTTCAACTAACTTTCAAAACGAAGCTTCTTAGAAAGAAAGCTAAAGAATGGAATAAAACTACCTTTGGTAACATTTTTAGACAACTTCAAGAAGTGGAAAAACCAACTACTTGAAATCCAATCCAAAAACCTGGATGGTCAACCCCCTGCTGATAGGGAATTACAAAAAGAAAAGAATCTGATCGATAAGAAGGAGAAATTAACAGATACAAACACTTCCTATTTCCATAAGGTTGCTACAGGGAGGAGGAATAGAAAAATTATTCATTTCATTACTACAGCTGATGGAACCCAAGTTATGGGTGAAGGTAACATTTTGAAAGAAGATTTAAAAGGAATTCAATAAATTACGAAAGACAACGGGCCGCCTTAGAGCTTATCACTCCTTCTGTCACTGGTAAGGAAAATAATTTATTAATACAAATCCCATCAAATGGTGAAATCAAGGTCGCTGTCTTTAGCCTAGGGACAAATAAATCTTCAAGCCCTGATGGTATGACTGCGAAATTTTATAAAACGTACTGGAATATCGTAGGAACTAGCATTATTAGGGTTGTAAAAGGGTTCTTCTATTCCGGCAAAATGCTGAAGCAGATTAACCACACCTTCATTTCCCTACTACCAAAATGTGACAACCCATCCACAACTGCGCAATATAGACCAATTAGTTTGTGTACAACCATTTATAAAATCATTTCAAAAATTTTGACAGAAAGGCTGAAAAAAATAATTGGGAAACTAATTCACCCCCTTCAGGGCGCTTTTGTCTTAGATAGGTCCATACAAGATAATGTGCTTATAGAACATGAGATCTTCCATTCTTTCAGAACTAGGAAGGGCTCTGAAGGATGGGGAGAAATAAAACTAAATATGGAAAAGGCATATGACAGAGTTGACTGGACTGTCACTGAACTGGTTCTTAGGAAGTTCGGATTTCATCGGAAATTTATACAACTAATTATGGAGTGCGTTTCCATGGTATCATTCTCAGTCTTGGTCAATAATGGACCAATAGAGCTTTTTAAACCAACCAGGGGCATCCGACAAGGCGACCCTCTTTCTCCCTTCATGTTTATTCTTGGCGCAGAAGTCTTGGCCAGAAGGTTATCCCTTCCCTCGGAAGTTGGAAAAGAGATTGGATTTAGGTATGGAAAGGACGGGCCTTGTATCCCTTTCCTCTCCTTTGCCGACGACATTATCATCTTCTCTAAAGGAAGTCTAACCGCCTATCAAACTATCAAATCCATTATAGAGGACTACTGCTCGATCTCAGGGCAAAAGGTTAACTTTCACAAATCAGCTTTCCAAACTAGGCTTGGAATTGCAAAGAGTAAAATAAATGTCATTGAAGGATGTTTAGGCATCCTGAATGAGCGCACATTAGAAAAGTACCTCGACTATCCGATTATTAATGAACGCATAAACAAAGACACATTTGATGAAATTGTGTGCAAATCTAAAGAGAAACTTTCAAAATGGAGGGCAAGCTCTCTTTCTCAACAAGATCGTGCAGTACTTATAAGATCCAACTTATCAGCTAAACCATTGTATACTATGCAAAGCTTTATGCTCCCAACCACCATTCTTAAAGAACTTGGCCAAATAAATAGAGTCTTCTTCTGGAATAAAGACCTCCAACACCGCCCACTTATTTGCTGGGATAGGGTTTGTAGGCCGCAGAGTAAGGGTGGCCAGGGAATAAGAAAGGCGTATGAAATGAATGAAGCCCTACGGAAGAAGCTGCTTTCGAAAACTTTAGCTGGTCCATCAAGTATGTGGGTGAAAGTGATAAAACACAAATACCTTAAGGGTAAAGATATACTCAATTACAAGAAAAAAGGGCGTAGCTCGTGGCAGTGGGCCAAACTCTGCCCGCTAATAACAAAATTCAAAACACGTCTTATATGGTCAGTCGAGAATGGAAAAACGATTAAATTCTGGAAAGACAATTGGGTGGACGCTGTTCCATTATTGCAACACCTCAACTGTCCAATGCCTATGAATAACGAGGAAATGGTAAGTGAGTAAGTACATCATCGGTGGAAAATGGTGGATCGAGATATTACAAACCACTCTACCAAGGTGAATGGTGGATGACATTATATCAATCCCAATTCCTTTTAACCCGTTTGAAGACAGACTTTACTGGTGGCCAGACAGGGATGGTTGGTTTACCGCTTCCAATGCATACAAGATGGTTGCTCAAAACAGAGTGGAAGAGGATGAAACAAATCAATGGATCTGGAAAATTGATACCCAACCAAAGATTAAAAATTTCATGTGGAAACATTGCCAATCTGGTCTCCCAACCAAAGCAAGATTGGCTCAGAGGGGTGTGCCCGTACCAAATACTTGTGTCTTCTGTAATGATGCAGTGGAAGATTACACTCACCTATTTCTAGAATGCCAAACACATACCCTACAAGGAGTCCTCACGATATCCGAACAACATGAAATTCATGATCTCATCCAACAATCAAGAGAAATTAATCCAATTCTTAGATTCATAGGTGACAAATTAAACAATACCAACAAAGCACGTTTGGCAACAAGATGGTGGACTACTTGGTTCTTTAGAAACCAAAACACCTTCTCTAACAAGAAGATTCCAACCAACACTGACATGTCATTAATGTCTCAAACAGTTATGGATAACTGGAATCGTGCTTGTAAATTCAATGTTGAATCGGATCAGAGAAACCACTCTCGATACCCAACTACAGCACATCCTAAGAACGATATTCGAGGAGGTCAACACAAGTGAGTAAAACCACCTTTCGAATCGTTCAAACTAAATTTTGATGGTTCACCTTTGACCAATCAAAACAGTTCGAACGGTTTTATTATCAGAAATTGGGAAGGACGCCCTATTAATATAGGGTAAAAAAATCTGGGAAAACAATTGCCGCTCAAAGCTGAAGCCCTTTCTTTGTTACAAGGAGTGGAAAAAATTAGAGAGCTTGGGATACCCAAGATACAAATTGAGGGGGATTTATTAATTATTATCAATCATCTACCTGGCAGCTCCAGATGCCCATGGGAAATGGAAATGCTAATGTCAGATATTAAACTGCTCCTTCAGGGAGTTGAACAAATATCTTTCTCTCACATTCCCCGTGTATGCAATAAAATTGCTAATAAGGTCGCACACCTTTGCCACTTTGCCCCGGGGAGAGAGATTGTCAATGATCCTGGTTTACAGGATCTCATCCGAAATGATGCTTGCGGATAAGGTCGCCCGATCCGTAACCTTACCTAATAAAAAAATAAAAATTTATTACTAACTATTAAAACAAAAGCCTTATCGGTGACATGGCGCCCTTCCCTTAATCCTAGGCCTTTTAACCAATCACCTTAGCCTAAATTACAATTTTATTATTTTTTTTTATAAAAATAATCTATCTATTACTAACTATTAAAACAAAAGTCTTAGCGATAATGTGACGCCCTCCCCTTAATCCTAGGCCTTTTAACCAATCATCTTAGCCTAAATTACAATTTGAGTAGTTTTTTTAAAAAAACATGTATCTAACTATGACTAACTATCTATCTATTAGTACCTATTAAAACAAAAGCCTTACCGGTGACATGGCGCCCTTCCCTTAATCCTAGACCTTTTAACCAATCACCTTAGCCTAAATTACAATTTTAGTATTTTTTTTTTTAAATAATCTATCTATTACTAACTATTAAAACAAAAGCCTTATCGATGACATGTCGTCCTCCCCTTAATCATATGCCTTTTAACCAATCACCTTAGCCTAAATTACAATTTTAGTATATTTTTTTTTAAAAACAATCTATTATTAACTATTAAAACAAAAGCATTACTGATGATGTGACGCCCTCCTCTTAATCCTAGACTTGTTAACCAATCACCTTAGCCTAAATTACAATTTTATTAGTTTTAAAAAAACGACGGGATTAATTCAAACCGTTTTCTATATATACTACTTTAATTGCTTTAATTGCCTTTTCAACAATCTATTACTTTTGCCTTTTACTTGCCCAACTATCTTATAAATAATACACTCCGTACTGAATATTGTTAGTCATCCCAACCATTTTCTATTATCCTCATTTGCTAGGTTGAAATGACAAGAGTAGTTGCCTCTGCTGAGCAGTTTGTAGGCGTTTACGAAATCATCCCAACCGTTTACATATATATTATGTATTATACACTTTATTATTTTCTAACTGCTAATTAATATGTGTATTTTTGTGCGCAAATTTTTGGTATTATTTTATATTCACAACTTTACTATTAAATTGCGTGCCATTGGTGCGGGTATAGGTCTAGTATGTTAATAAGCTAGTATAATATTTGATAAATATAGCGATTGGAGTAACTAATGTAAACTTGTCAATATAAAATCATAAGCTCCGAAAAATTTAAGTGAGTAGCTGTTGAAATATGTAGTATTATTTTAAAAACTAATCAAACTAAAATTTTATATTTATTTCATTTACAACTATATAATAACAAAACTAAAAGTTTTCAATAACAAGCTAGTTTTTTTATTTTGCCAAACGGAGCCTAAATCACATCCGGCCCAATATAGACTTTGACATTTACACGTTTTGGTAATATAACTTGTTTGCTTAAAATCTTAATTATAATGTAACTTGTTTGCGTAATTGAGAAGAAATGAAGTACAGTTTTATGGATAAGTAGGGATGGGTTGGTATTGTAATGCAAGGAAAGGAGGGTGAGTAGAGTGTGGTACGTGGTAGTGCGTGGCTGCGTGCTTCTGTAACTCTGTTCCCATTATATTACTCCGATAATGGTTAGGGTTTAAATATGGTGCTTTAGATCCGAAATCAGATTTTTTTTTTTTAAATAGCCAAAAACCGAGAAAATATTAGGAGAATAGCCAAATTTTGAAAGATTTTAGCGGTTTAGCCAAAACATGGTAAAGTCGTTGTTTGTAACAGCGACTTTACCCAAAGTTTTTTTTTAAAATATTAAAAAATGTAAGTCGCGATTTATAACAGCAACTTACCTCTATTTTGTATTTTTTTAGTATTCGGTTAAAAGAAATTAATTTTGTTTGAAAACCTAAAAAAAATTGATTTTTTTTTCAAAACGTTGAAGGAACACCAAAACGGAAGCCGGAAAGGTCGGTGGAACAGCAAATCAACGATGAAGGCTTGAAGCAGCGATTTAGGATCGGAGCAAAACAACGACTCCCTTCGCCGGAAATAGGAACGGAGCAATTTCTCAGAGATAGGAACGGAGCAATTCGTCGGTGTTAGGCTCATCCCTCTCGACCTTGTGTAATTCTAAGTGTAACAATTGGATGTTTTATATGTAAGGTTGATTGAATTGGTTTTGGGCCAATCCGGCCCAAAACTGATCTCAACTATCCATTGGCTTTGAGCCCACTCGGATACCTTGTGTCTCTCTTGAGAGCTTGAGCAACGACGTCGTTCAGCTTATACTCTCCCTTATATGGGTTTCCAAACCCTAATATGATAGTTGAGAGAGGTGCTTGCTTACTGTAGCTCTGTTCTTGACTCCGAAGGCGATTTCTAGGGTTCCATCCCTATTCGGCCTTTGTGAGCGTAGATCGAGCTCCCTTCCATCCAAATACACTCAGTGACATTGTGTTGAAAGAGATTTGTAGCCTCTTTGCCTTTTAGGTTCTGACCTTGGTGGCTGGTGTCCTCGTTGAGGCTAATCGCAGCTACAAATCTCTACTTTCTCTTTTGCTTTGGTTTTGATATGGTTGTAACTTCCTTTCACTATCATTTCATTAGTTTCTGTTTATGTTTCTGGTGTTTTGGAACGATTCTCTTCAAATTGGTATCAGAGCAGCAGGTTTTAAAGGGTTTTCTCGTCTTAAAATCGGATTTGTTGAAGCTTTTGAGTTCTTAGTCCTCTTAGGCTCCAGATCTAGTATTTTCTTTCGAGTTTCTGTTGAAGCTTAGAGGGTTCTTCATCCTTCTAAGCTCCAGATCTACGAAGATAAAGCGTCACTTATCCCGAATCTCTATATCTGTTGAAGTTTCTAGAGCTTGCACTCCTTAAGGCTCAAGATCTTTCAAGATCTGAGAGCTCTTCTAATAGAAACTCCAGATATGAGATTTTAGAGGACATACCCTTGTCGCTCGCCTCTGATTCTGTTGAAGTTCCTGGAGCTAGCTCTCCTTAAGGCTCTGGATCTCAAGGATCTAGTAAGCTCTTCTGAAAGGAACTCCAGATCTAGGGTTTTGAGGACATATTCCGTTGGAAATTTCAATCTGATAAACCATCTCAGATCTGAACAAAAACCCTCGGAAATATTTGAGTTTTGAAGATTACCCTCTTCATAACTCTCCTTGAAAGCTCTTACTTTTGTTTCCGCTAGCACTTTACGAGATTCAAACTCTTAGCTTGATAGTTGTAGGGTTTGAGTGCTCACCTCTCTCCAATATTTACTGATTTGGTCTTTCACTTGTTACATGGACTTTGATTCATCATGTCTGATAACTCCTATCGCATTAAACCATTTGATGACACTACTGACTTCGCCATGTGGCAAGTTAAGATGAAATCTATTCTGATCAAAGAAAAATGCTGGAAAGCAGTTGTTAATGAGCTTCCTCAAGATATGACTGTTGAGGCTAAAAAGGAACTTGATCTCATTGCACACAGTGAGACCATGATTCGAATATCAGACGAGGTAGCTAGACAGGTAGTAACTTGTGATACTTCTGTGTCTTTATGGAAAGCTTTGAAAGATCTTTATCAAGTTAAAACTCTGTCCAGTAGAATATCTTTTCTGTGTCGTATTTTCAATTTTAAAATGGATGCTTCTGTGTCTTTGGATGATAATCTGGACAGATTTCTTAGGATGACACAGAGTTGAGAGAGGTGCTTGCTTACTGTAGCTCTGTTCTTGACTCCGAAGGCGATTTCTAGGGTTCCATCCCTTTCCGGCCTTTGTGAGAGTAGACAGAGCTCCCTTCCATCCAAATACACTTAGTGACATTGTGTTGAGAGAGATTTGTAGCCTCTTTGCCCTTTAGGTTCTGACCTTGGTGGCTGGTGTCCTCGTTGAGGCTAATCGCAGCTACAAATCTCTACTTTCTCTTTTGCTTTGGTTTTGATTTGGTTGTAACTTCCTTTCATTATCATTGCATTAGTTTCTGTTTATGTTTCTGGTGTTTTGAAACGATTCTCTTCAGCCGGAGATAGGATCGAAGCAATTCGTCGAAAATTTAGGGCGGAGATCCGGATCTGGAGATGTCGAACAGGAAGAGGTTCGCCGATTGCGGTCGACTTGGAGCCCTAGCGCCGCACTACCTCCCTGCCAGATCTGGAGCCCTAGAGGAGCAGAACCGAACTGGAGCCCTAGAGAAGTCGATTGCGGTCGACCTTCTATGATTGAATTCGGAATCATTGAATATGAAGCCCTAGAGAAGCCGAATTTCACAGATGGCCATGGCCGATAACCGAACTGGAGCCCTAGAGAACCGAACTAGAGCCCTGCTGAACATGTTTGGTTGTTCGACATTCAACCCGTCCATGGTTGTTCGACCTTCAATTTCACAAATGGCCATGGCCGAGAGCTCCTCCGGAGCTTCAAACCCTCCCCCATGTCGTACCCCCCTTGCTAAGCCTGCCCGTGGTGTGGCGTCGGGGACTACGGAGTCTGTTGGGAGCCGCCAATCGCCTGAGATTGTGGAGCAGCGCGCATACTTGATTTTGGCCTTCGCCGAGGTCGCCATGGGAGAACGCTGTTCTTCGAACTCAAAGAAGGAGGAAGAGGCCCTGTAACCCTGTTCTACCTTCAACGTTTTGGGAAAAAAAATATTAAAAAGGGTCTCCCAATATTTTTTTTTTTAGGTTTTCAAATAAAATTAATTTCTTTTAATCTAAAATTAAAAAAAAATACAAAATAGAAGTAAGTCGATGTTTGTAACAGCGACTTACCTATTTTATATATATTTTTAAAAATTTTGGGTAAAGTCGCTGTTTGTAACAGTGACTTTACCATGTTTTGGCTATTTCGCTAATAACTTTCAGATCTTGGCTATTCCCCTAATATTTTCTCGATTTTTGGCTATTTAGAAAAAAAATTCCCGAAATCAACCCAAACTTCAATGATCATTGATTTTAGGGTTGAGAGTTGGAGATCCTTTGAGTCAATCGATTCGGTGAGTCAGTACCATGTAGACGCCATACAAATACTACATAGTCTCTACACGGATTCGTTATATAATTGTGTCTGTTAATGTCACTTATAAATTAAATAACATATATATTTTTAAACTATAGTATGTTTAAAGTACTTATTTGTATAAATATGATATTTTTATGCATAAAATATTTATATAATAATATTATTATTATAATATTTACAAAATTAATAATATTATATTTATATTATAATTTAATTTTGATAATATTTTAAAAAAGTTTTTAAAAATTTTGAGATTTTTGCCCCATTGAGTCGTTCCAAAACCAGGATAAACCTGGTTTGGCTCGACCTAGAAGCCATATGATTTGATTAACTCGAAACTGGATCCACTTGGGATCTAAATATCCTGAATCCGAACCTGATTAGAATAGTTCGATTGCCAAGTCTAAGTAGGACAGTGTAGGAGGTTTCTTGGAGGACACATGAACTCATGAAGTAAATTAAATCTGCACTCTGTAGGGTAGGGTGGTACCTCTAGTTGAGGTTGGAAATACTATTCATTGGTCAACCTACATAGTTATATTGGTTGTTTAATGACTGACTCCATCCTGCTCCATTCCATACATGCATGTATGCCTGTATGGGCATTTTCATTTGGCCAAATTGCAGGAACTCCTTAAATAGGGTGGTTTGCACAAAACCACCTATATAAATTAATTAGTTTTTAAAAAATCATTGGAAAACTGAGAAAGAAAAATAATTTATACTCTCCCGTTAATCAAAACTTGTCATTTTAAAAATATGCACATTTTTATTAAAACAAACAAAAATACACTTATACCCTTAATTATTACTCAATTTTTGAAAGAGGAAATTAGGTCGGAAGATCAAATTTCATCTTTCAAAATTAATTATCGGGCAGTCCAAATTAATCATATGTGCCAGTTTCCGTAGTATTTTCTCCTGTTTGATTTCCCTCTTCTCTTTGTGCTACCTTTTCTATTGTTGTCATTCATCATTTTACAATAATTATAGGCTCTCTCCATTGTAATCGATACAGGAAAAAGCTTGAATCATGTAGAGCATTGCAAGGTTATTGCACTGTCTTTGTAGTTTATTTTTTTGTCTTCCTCTTATTGTTCACTGTTTAGGGTTTTGTGCGTTTTTGTTACGTAGCTTTTTCCATTGTTGGTTTTGTTTTTTAATGTAGTTTTATATCCTTTATCTTTGTGTTCTTAAATGTGCAGTTGTATCTGGTGTTGAGCTGGAGTCATTTAAACGGCAGTTCGATGTGAGTATTTGCTTCTGATTGTTTATCAGGTGTGTTTTCTTTGTGTTATGCGTGTTGTGTTTTATATGTGTAATTGTTTGTTGACGGGAGGAAAACCTGTCGTTGATCCTGACAAAATATAACTCAAACTTATAACTAGCATAGCAATAAGCATGAGGTCGATCCCACATGGAAATTCACTTGAACATAGAATCGTAGTTCCTTCCTGGAAAACATCCTTCAATCTCTCTAATTGTCTGATGAACGTGAATAGAATCGTAGTTCCTAGAACTAGGGTAAAAATCGTACTTAAAAACTAGAGTCAGCAAAAGTCTCATCAAACTAGGTTTAACATAATTGAAACGACGCATCTCTGCAATGACAAACAATGTGGCGGCCGCGACCTGTATGCAGCGGCCGCTGCCTATGGATGTCGCGGCCCCTTTGGTCCTCATTGCATATGTTGACAACTCTCATGTCTTTCCTTCCACTTTGATCCCTGCTCTTTGTATCTCAATTCCAAGATCATTGTATCCCTCTATGACGTTCGAATCCAACTCTGCAAAATAAACACAAAATCACACAGAATTCGAACTCTTCCAAAATAATCATAAGATGCAATTTAAATCCAAATCATTCACCAAATGCAATCTAACTAACCTAAAAATGCCTATAAAGCCTATCTAAGATATGTATTATCAAATTCCCCCACACTTAATTGTTGCTTGTCCTCAAGCAATGATAGAATAAACATGAATCAATGCACTCCACAAGAATTCCCTTCATGTCTCAACCCCATCAAAAAGCAACATCATACCATGTGCAAACATAAATCAAGCAAACGAAAATCCTAGCATGTATTTAAGTGATCAAAGCTTAGAAGTAGAAATCATCCAACCTCACCAGGAATATGTGTTTCACTCATGCTTCCATGTGTTTAGGCTTTAAGGTTCAACTCTCAACTCAATCCAAAATGCACTAACTCATAGACATTGACAACAATATCACCACATCTCCACTGAAATGTCATTGGAAAAACAATAAAGAAAATAAGCAATTTGGCTCTAGCAATTCTCTCTTTCTTTTTTTACTCAAGCTTACTTTTGCCCTAGGTGAATTTTATCCTCCCTAGGTCTAAGCTTATTGACTTTTCTTCTCTTTTTTTTTCAAGTTTCTTTCGGGTTTAGTATCTTTCAACACCTCAACTTACTTGAATAAAATTCACTTGAACATCTTTTGACGCGAGTTACAAACATGGGTGTCATGAATGAACCCGGTTACTCAATGATCAAGCTCTCTTTCTTAGTGGATAGTTTTCAACACCATTTTGCGCGAATCATACCCATGGCTGTCATGCGTAGACCCGGTTACTAAGTGTATCAACCATTGCCACATTATTTCACTCTCACATAAACAACTAGAGCCAAATATCAAACATAAAAGCATAAACTCCGCAAGCAACAAACATGTGAGTCGGTCTTGACAATAGATAATGAAGTCAATATCAAGAGGTAGAAACATAAGGAGTGTAACTCACACATTTATGCAAAAGGAATTATGAATGATTCCAATAAGGCTAAAACAATCTCACAAGGGTCATGTTTTGTAGGATTTCAATCATACTCAAGCTCAATTGTACATGCTTCATTATATTTGCTAGTTCATGCTTCACATAAAACCAAATAATATAGACAGGGCTAAAACATCTAGAACTCCGTGGGGTTTATATGATTATGCTGAATATAAATTAGAGGACAAACTAAGCTAGATGGGTATTTAAATAACACATAAGTATCCAGTGCATGGTTTTTTTTTTGATCTTTTTTCATTTTTTTTTTCAATGCATAAGTAGACATAAAATTTAAATATGAAATGCGTGCAAAAATTTAAACATGATCTAACTAAATGCACTATATACACTAAATTTCCTTCCCCTACACTTAAACTTTTCATTGTCCTCAATGAAACATCAAAGACAACAAAAATAAACCAAATTAACGCGATGTGAGGGAAAAAGAAACTAACCATTCACTGAGGAGGAGGCTAGTAGGGCGGAAACTGTGGCCACCCCATTCTGCGATAGTAGTCCTGTTGCCTCCTCATCTCCTCCAAAGTAGATGCTATATCACGCATATTGCGACCCATGTCGCTGAGCTTGAACTGTAGAGAATCCTGGCACACAAATAAGTGTCTCATCTGTGTAAACATGTCTTCGCACCAATCAGACTCGTCATAAGAAGAACTAGGCCAAGTAGAAGAGCCTGAAGCAAACTGAGGACCCCCTCTCTTATAGTCATGCATAGGATGATCAACGGGGGGAATCTACTCAGCAGGTGCAACATCCTGCTCCTCATCGTCATTGTCAGAGGCATCATCTGAAGCATGCTCCTCATCGCCTTCTATATAGAAGGCAACAACTGTGGGACCGTGGGACCGTAGGAAAGGTCCCTAGGTAATCTCAATCTATGGACCCTTTAAGGTCCAGCCTTCCAAATGTAACCCGCCTCTGGCGAGCCCTCAAGCGGATATGCTCTCCTCGGCTGATCCTCCGTATAGGAGAATCCTCCAGTCATACAAGCACCGCCGTGTGAAGGACCAATAAAGCGCTGGGCGATGAGAGTGATCATGTCTCCCAAACCAAATCTTCCTGTCTTCTTCACTACAACTCTCTTGCAGCCCTCCAAAAATAGATCAACCCAGTCAAGAATGATAGCTGACTGGGGCGAGAAACACCACAACCAAGATAAATTAGCAGCTGCCACCTTGTTCACCTCGCCCTGTCCAATGATAGCCCTCCGTATAGGAGAATCCTCCGGTCATACAAGTACCGCCCTGTGAAGGACCAATAAAACGCTGGGCGATGAGAGTGATCATGTCTCCCAAACCAAATATCCATGTCTTCTTCACTGCAACTCTCTTGCAGCCCTCCAAAAATAGATCAACCCCGTCAGGAATGATAGCTGACTGGGGCGAGAAACACCACAACCAAGATAAATTAGTAGCTGCCACCTTGTTCACCTCGCCCTGTCCAATGATAGCCATATCCAGGACCTTGAGAATCAGGCTCAGACACAGATGGACAAACTTATAGTTGTACTCTCCCCTATGTCCATCAAAAGCCTCGCCACTCGCAGCGAACCAGAAATCATGTGTCAACTGATCATTTTCATGCTCTGTCCAATCCTAGGTGGGCTTTTGAGTAATGCCAAAGGTCTCCCTCAACTCAGCAAACGTGAGGGAGTACTCATCATTGAGAAAATGAAATGTGATATACTCATCATCAGACACAACCAAGGTCAAAGGAAACTCCATCACTAACTCAGGATAGGTAAGGGCGCTCAAATTTATAAAATTGTCCAAGCCCCCGTGTGTCAGAATCTGCTGCGTACACCCCAACATCGTCAATCTATTCAACATCAGAACATTAAAAAAATTCGTTTGCACGAACTTCTTTGTTGTAAATCATTCCCAAACCGCCCTCTGACTCCTCGACAGATTTTACAATTATCTAGCCATTCTCAATCAGATTTCAATTCTCAATAAGCAATCAACACAAATCCTCCAAAACACCAATATTAATTCAATTTCAATTCCACAACACCAAAATCACAAACCAATGGAGAAAAAAGGGTAGAACCTTTCGTCTGAAGGGGTGCGGCGGCCGCTGCACAAATGGGGCGGCCGCGACACGGTATTTGGGTAGGCGGTGGTCGCTGCATGCTGCGACGGTCGCTGCACGTGTCGTCGCTGGCTCTTCCTTCGTCTCCGGTGGCCCGACGGTGGACCTTAATTGGTCCTGTTTTTGTGGTAGATCTCAGTGATAGATTCGAACCTAGGGTGAGAGGAGAGGTGGTGGTCGGTTTGGTTGGTGCAAGATGGGGATTTGAAGGGAGAAGAGGGTAATATGTGAGAATGGGGCTGGATTTAAGGAAGAGGGTGATAGGGATGAGGTTTTGAAAGGGAACAGTGAAGGTGGAAGATGAGTTGAGAGGTGGTGATGGTGATGTAGGGTTATATAGAAGGTGACGACAATGGGGTTAAATAAAGAAAAAAGGGATAGGGTTGAATAAAAAAATGCCAGAATGGGACAAAAGGCTCGGGGAAAAAAGGCATGCGGCGGTCGCGACCTGTTGGCGTCGGCCACTGCATAAGTTGTTTGTTGTGGGTTGGGTGCGGCGGCCGCTGCATATGCAGTAGCTGCTCAATTCCGTTTTGACGTTCAATGGTACCCCTTTCTCTTGCTTTGTTAGTCATCAATCCAAGACGAATGCAAAACAACTAATGAAAATGAAATAAGGAAATTCAAAGAAGTAAAAATAAAAAGAAAACTTACCTCGAGTTGCATTCCTAGCCGCGCTTTTTGTTTCACGTCGTTAGCTCAACGTAATGGCCTTTAATATGTCTAATTGGTTGGTTCAGCAAGCACCAACTCATCAATTTCATCATTTGGGAATCCTTCAAAATATGGTTTAACTCTATGACCATTGACCTTAAAGGGCTCACGAGAGCTAGGAACATAGAGTTCCGATGCACCATGAGAGAAAATTCTTGTAATCACATATGGTCCCTTCCATCGTGACCGGAGCTTCCCAGGAAAGAGTTGCAAGCGAGACTGAAATAGGGGGACTTTTGTACCCCACCTTAAGATCTTTTTGCAGGATATGCTTGTTGTGCCAGGCTTTGGTCTTCTCTTTCTAGATCAATGCATTATGGTAAGCATCCAAGCGAAACTCTTCAAGCTCTTGCAATTGAATCTTTTTGAATTCCCCAACCTCATCGATTCTCATGTTGCAATTCTTTACAACCCAGTATGTTTTATGCTAAAGTTCCACAGGGAGATGACATGCTTTTTCATAGACCAATCTATAAGGTGACATGTCGATAGGAGTCTTATAAGATGTCTGACAAGCCCACATAGCATCATTCAATATCAAGCTCCAATCCTTCATATTAGGTGCCATTGTCCTCTCCAAAATAGTCTTTATTTCCCGATTTGATATATCCGCCTGACCATTGGTCCGGGGATGGTATGTCGTAGATACCCTCTGCGTGACATGATATTTCTTTAGCAGAGCATTCACCGTCCTATTACAGAAGTGTGTTCCCCTATCACTAATCAGAGCCTTCGGCACCCCAAATCTTGCAAAAATTGTGTCCCTTAGGAAACCTGCCACTACTTTAGCATCGTCAATTCTGGTGGCTTTTTCCTTCATCCACTTGGAGACATAGTCCACCGCAAGCAAAATATAGATATTTCCAAAAGAACTAGGGAATGATCCCACAAAGTCAATGCCCCAAACATCAAATATTTCACAAAATATTAAGCGAGCTTGTGGCATTTCATTTCTTTTAGATAAATTACCAACTCTTTGACATCGATCGCAAGATTTGTAAAAAGCATGAGCATATCTAAATAAGTGAGGCCAATAGAGACCTGCTTCTAAAACTTTCCTAGCAGTCTTTTGAGAACCAAAGTGGCCTCCACATTCATGAGAATGACAAAAAGTAAAGAGAGATTTTACCTCAATGTCTGGTAGACACCTTCTTATTACCTGATCGGCACAATGTTTCCATAGATAAGGGTCATCCCAAACATAGAAGCGGGAATCATGACGTACCTTGTCCTTTTAGGCTTTTGTGAAGTTGCGTGGAAACTGTTATGAGGGAATCAAGTCTAAACAAATATAGAAGACAAATTCAAACCGATTTTCGAGTCCACGTACGCAAATAAAATTACAAGAAACCCTCCCGCTGTAGTGGTAGGGAATCAGGATCGAATCCACGAGGAAGCGTGTCTGCACTCGCCTAATCAGTTTCTTAAAAACAGCCCTTGAAATCAACCAGTATCTCACTCGAAATCAACTCAGGAGGGTCAATGTCGAGTCAACAGTTGACGTCTAATGAACACTTGCACAACAGAAAACAGAAGACACGACGTCGAGTAGATGGCCACTCGATGTCGACTCAGTAGGAACTTGATGTCGAGTCAGAAAGACTCGATGTCAATAATGGTTTGGAATTTAATGTTTTGACCATGTTTTGACCATGTATAGCTCACCATTAACATTTTTAGGTATCTATTATGTTCGTCCTATTGATGCTGGTTTGGCTACATGACCGCGGGGTTCTGATTTGGCGGAAAGAGAGAGTTCAGACTCTGACTACGCTAAATCAATAATGGTTTAGAATTTAATGTTTTGAGCATGTTTTGACTCGTATCTGCCATGGCACCCCTTTGTATTATACTTTACTTTCGCTATTTGCCTTATTACTGTTTTCCACGCTTAGAATTATGATAGGTACAGGGAACTTCCCCGGGGATTCCTTCGAATTTGGGTATGAAATCCCACTTTGAAAACATTGACTAAACCAACAACAAAAACATCTGTATAAACATAAAAACAAAATAAAACACAACCCGTTGGCAAAAAGTGGCGAAGGCACTATCATAAAGTCCGCCCGCGGATAAACAAGAGGATAGTAAAGAGAGGCAAATGCACTATCATAAACGGCAAGCTCACTTCAACAGAATCATCCGCGGATAGAAAAAAGGACACGTGGCGGTCATGCCCACCCCCCACAAAGAAGAACACGTGTCGAGTGGCAAACCCCACGTGGCATGTCATTTAGAGACCGCCTTGTACCTATAAAAGTGAGAAATTACATTCAGATAAGGGGACTTTTCGGGTGTGAAGGAAGGAGAGAAAATGAGAGAAAAGGAGTGGATCAAAGCCAAGTGAGCCTGAGAAAGAAGAGTGGAATAGAGAGAATTAAGAGAAGAAGTCAAATGCGCCACCAAAAACTTCTTTTCAGGAAGATCGAAGCCTTTTTCACTAGATTGTTCCGCGGATATAGACCTTTCTCACCTTTTGTAAAGCTTTCCACTTAAATTGAGAGACTGTTGTTGTTGGTCCTCAGGATTATCAACGACGACAGGTAAACAACCTGATTCCCGAATTGTCCAGGGAAAACTCGATAAGGGAATAATATATCAATATTCATAGGCAGATTATTCCCGCGGCACAGGTTGGGCCGCGTCGATTGTTTCGACGCGGGTCAGGTAAGCCCGCTGGGAATATCAATGGTCCCACGGGGTAAATTCCCGAGTCCCACTAAAAATGGAGGCCTTGAGAGATCGGGTCCACTAAGGGGTTCCTGTAAAAAGTCCTTTATGTTTGATGAAATCAGGCAAAGACCCTCAGAACTTTGAAGAAAGCTAGGGTCCACGTCTGAATCTAGAAGTATGAATTTATGCGTATAAAATTAAGTCTTTCACTGTCGACAGATACGTGACACTGAGAAGATGAGTGATAGCCAAAACAATCCGACGCAGAATATGAGCCAAGAGATCCACTAGGATCAGGAGGCCTCAAGTATGTATATCCCATTAACGTCGCAACCAAATCCAGATGGCGAAATGGGAGACCAGCACCCCTCCGCATCACCATTACGATCAGCATGGACTAGGAGGAGAGTACGTACCACAGAACTTCTGGTACTATGAAGCGCGTCGTGAATAGCCTAACCCCTTTCAGCAAGAACAATCTCAGTACTTTTATTATGATCATTAGGGACAGAATCCGCGTCAATAGGGAAATTATCGACAGGAAGAGCAACATGGAAATTTTGATAGATATAACACCCTATACGACAACCCCAACAACTGGAATTACGGTTTTCAGAATCAGGAAATGCCGCGCCAGGCGTGGCAGAATGATCAGTGGCCGCGTGAGAACAAACACCGATGCGGAGAGAGATCCACAGATGTTTCCACCTCTACAAGGTCTGACTCAGCGGAGAAGAGAACCGAAAACGTGCCAGCAGTTTTCCCATCAGTGTTTACCAAGGAAATCTGTTCCGCGACAGTGCCAAAACGTGGAGAGACGTGAACCTTATGAAATATGATGGGACGACCGATCCTGAAGATCATCTCTGCCATTTTACAACCGCGATGGGAATAAACGAGTACAACGATGCTATGTTATGTAGAACGTTCCCCACAACTTTGACAAAGATCGCACTTACCTGGTTCACAAACCTTCCGAAAGGCTCCGTAACCAGTTTTATCCAGTTGTCCCGCGTCTTCACATCTCATTTTGGAAGTGCTCGGACGAGAAAGAAGACCATGCTCGACCGGAATTCCATTAGGCAAGGAGCTGGAGAATCTTTGGGGCATTTCTTCACCCGTTTTACCAGTATGGTAGTGCAAATCCCCAACTTTAATCATGAATCGGCGATCATCATACTCATGGGGAATTTGGCAGAGGGAGACTTCAAGACATACCTGTTTCGGAAGAAACCAACTAGTTACGACGATTTGAGGGAACGAGTGTCTAGGCAGATCGAGGCTGAAGAAGCAGCCGCGTCCAGTTCAAAAGCAAACACAGGAAATCAAGGTCTCTTTGGGAAGCTTGCTGAAAAATTCAGGAAGGAGAAAGCCAAGCCACCCAGACATCATTCGGAAGCTGCAGATTTCCATCCCCACCGCGACGAAGTACACATGAATTCAGAGAGAGGGCAAGGGTCTCGTCGAAGAGAAGATCATCCGCGTTCCTATCATCCGAGGGAGAACCCCTATGGAAATCAAGAAATAAGATTTCCACCAAGAAGGTAAGATCGACCTAACCGGAAGCCGGATTGGGGAGGCCGAAACCCCAAGCTCGATGACTCTCGTGATCGGCAGGACCATTACTTAAGGCAACAAGATCAGCGTAGAGATCCCCATTTCCATAACCGAGGAAGGGGAAGGGGAAGAAGAGGACGCGGAGGTAGGCAAAACTATACGCCTGCAGTCCAAAGATCCGTCAATCAGGGAGAAGCTCGAGAACCGGAAGCAGGCCATATACCAGAGCCTGAGGGTTTCATCAATACCCTCGCGGGAGGCTTTTCCATGGCGGGGTCCAGAAGACAAGAAAAGAGAAATTACGAAAGAGAAGGAAGGCAGCCTCCATCCGCATCAAGCAGGAGAATCTCTCTTTCATAGCATGAAGACATATCCTTTTCCCCGAAAGACGCTGAGGAAGTAAGAATGTCGCACTCAGATCCTTTAGTCATCCATGCTCAAATAGCTGCCAAGACAGTCAAAAGAGTATTTATTGACACCGGTTCATCAGTCGATATCTTGTCATGGGAGGCTTTCTCTCAAATGGGGATATCCGCGGCATCATTGAAACCGTATTCAGGAACATTGATTACATTCTCGGGGGGAGAGGTTCAAGTGGCAGGTACGATCGAGCTTACAGTAGTTTTGGGCACATCCCCAAAAAGACGCATGGAAAATATTGTATTCACGGTAGTAAAGATTCCTACTGTATACAATGCTTTACTGGGACGCGTCTCGCTCTATAAATTCCAGATGATAGTATCAATCTATCACTTTGTTGGGAAGATTCCTTTGCCAGGAGGAGGAATTGGCGAGGTTCGCGGCCAGCAGCTAGAAAGCAGGAGCTGCTATTTGACTTCTATCAAGAAAGGAAGAGAAGTAATGTGTATTGGTGAAAAATGTGAATCCGTGGTAGGGGACAACGACCCGTCAGAACTCTCAGAGGCTGAATTGGAAGTAAGACCGACAGAAGCAAAAACACCGACCGCATATGAAAGAGTTGCCTATACACCATTCCCAAACCCTGAGGAGAAAGTCTATTTGGGACAAGCTAGCACTGGAATCAGTGGAAAGAGATCGGGTCATGGAGATCATAGCAAGATCAAGAGACGTTTTTGCATGGACTCCGCGAGATTTGCTGGGATTCCCGTCCACAACTGCTTTGCATACCTTAAGAATTCGTCCAGGAACAAAACCCATGGTACAAAAGAAGAGGAAGATGGCTCCTGAGAAAGCTGCCGCGGCAAAAGAGGAAACTGACAAGCTTTTAGATGCAGGGTTCATAAAGGAGGTGGAAGACTCAGATTGGCTCTCGAACGTAGTTTTGGTGAAGAAATCTAATGGGAAATGGAGAATGTGCGTCGATTTTACCGATCTTAACAAATCTTGCCCCAAAGATAGTTACCCATTACCATCCATAGATGAACTTGTCGATGGGACCGTGGGTAATGAGGTCCTCAGTTTTCTTGATGCTTACTCTGGATACAATCAGATAAGTTTGGACCCTCTAGACAAGAAAGCAACTACCTTCATCACCAATCAGAGGATATTTTGCTACCGCGTCATGCCTTTCGGACTCAGGAATGTTGGGGCTACATTTCAAAGAACTGTTGATCGGATCTTTCGTAAACAGATTGGCAGGAATGTGTCAATTTATGTGGATGATATCGTAGTCAAGAGCGAGAAAGCAGAGGATCACGCGGCGGATCTACAAGAAACTTTTGATTCCCTTCGCAGAGGAGGTTTGAACTTGAACGCAGAGAAGTATGTCTTTGGGGTTGATTCTGGAAAATTCCTTGGTTTCATGGTTAGCCATCGAGGAATTGATGTGAATCCTGAAAAAGTGGCGGCAATCCAAAATCTTCAACCGCCGTGGACGATCAAAGAATTGCAGTCTTTAAAAGGAGCAGTAAATTACCTAAGCCGTTTTTGCTCTTGCCTAGCGGACAGGTCATTACCTTTCTTTGCTTTGCTCAAGAAGAAGGGACCCATACAGTGGACTCCAGAGTTACAGGAAGCGTTCAGGAGTTTGAAAATTTTCTTATCGACACTCCCCACTCCGCACCAACCCGAGAAGCAAGAGATTCTACATCTATACTTATCAGTAAAGAGCGTTACCATCAGTGCAGTCTTGATGCGAGAAGAAAAATACCTAGTGTATTATGTCAGTCGTGTGCTACAGGATGCTGAGACGCGGTATGAACCAGTGGAGAAAATGATTCTATGTCTGGTATTCACAACAAGAAGATTGAGGCCATACTTCCAGGATCACATTATCAGAGTAATGACCGACCTACTGATGCGTCAAATCCTTCACTCCCCGTGCTTGTCGGGAAGGATGATGAAATGGGTAGTCGAGTTGACAGAATTTGAAATAGAATATACTCCGCGAAAACCAGCTCTGGCTCAGGTTTTAGCCGATTTTATTGGCGAAACAAGTTTTGAACTAAATGCTCAAACAGAAAAGAGCGAGTGGACGCTTAGGGTGGATGGTACGGCCAATAAAGATGGGTGCGGGGCTGGGGTTACTCTCACTGCACCCGACGAACAACAATACATTACGCTTATAAACTGGACTTCCAAGCTACAAACAATGAAGCTGAGTAGGAAGCCCTGCTCGCGGGCCTGGAAGTAGCTTTGGTCAAAGGCGCCAGGCAAGTGTCAGTCTACACCGATTCAGAAGTAGTGACGCGACAGATAAGGGAAGAGTATGAGGCCAGAACTGGTTTAATGCCTGACTATCAGAGAAAGGCACGAGCGTTGTCAAAAGCTTTCTTGAGTTTTTGCCTAACGATTGTTCCCAGAAGTGACAATCAGCAAGTGGACGCGTTGGCTCGGTTAGGAGCAGTCATGCCTGAGGAAGTAGGGAAGGAAGTAATCCTCGAAAGGATGAACAGTCGAAGACTTATCCAAGAAGTCTACCAAGTCCAGGGGATTGAAAAGGGAGATTGGAGAACGTCGCCCGCGGATTATCTGGGGAAGGGCATCCTACCCGAAGAAAGAGACGCAGCTAGGAGAGTGATCACAAAATCTTCTCGGTTCACCATCAGGGAAGGAAGGCTATACAAGAGAGGCTACTGTCTCCCAGATCTGCTGTGCATATCAACGGAGGAAGGAAATCTCGTTGTGGAAGAACTACATGATGGGGTTCGTGCACACCACCAAGGGTGGAGGGCTATGGTGGCCAAAGCAACCAGGCTGGGGTACTACTGGCCAACCATGAAGCAAGATGTTCAAAATTATATTCAGAAATGTGACGCGTGCCAAAGATTCGGAAATTTGATACACCACCCTTCTGAAGTACTAAAAAGTATAACTGGAGCTTGCCCTTTTTCTGTTTGGGAAATGGATATCCTTGGTCCATTTCCCACTGCCCCAGGACAGTTGAAATATGTGCTTGTTTTGGTTGATTATTTCATAAAATGGGTGGAGGCCGAAGCAATGGGACTAATCACCGCGGAAAAGGTAAGAAAATTCTTGTGGAAGAACATCATCTGCCGTTTCGGGGTACCCAACTCGATAATCACAGATCATGGACCTCAGTTTGATTGTGAAACAATCAGAGATTTCTGTGCATGATTAGGCATAAACCTCAAAATCTCGTATGTGGCCCATCCACAGACGAACGGACAAGCAGAAACGACCAATCGACAATTGCTGCATGGGATACAAAAGAAGCTCGGGAGCACGGCAAAGGGGCAATGGGCTAAACTTCTACCATTGGTTCTCTGGTCCTACCGCTCATCAGCAAAAACTCCCACTGGAGAAACCCCGTTTTCTCTAGTCTTTGGTATGGACGCGGTCATTCCAGTAGAAAGGCTGGTTCCTTCTGCACGAATAATAACATACAACCAAGAAACCAATGATGAAGCATTAGAACTCGAACTCCATCTCATAGAGGAGTGTAGGATTACAGCAGCCATAAAGGAGCAAGAATACAAAAGGCGGCTATCTTAGTACCGGGATAGACGAGTTCGCCCGCGGCATCTCAGAGAAGGAGATTTGGTGCTCCGCTAAGCTACCGTTGGAGGAAAACTGGACCCAAACTGAGAGGGACCTTATGTGATCGTGAAAGAAGTTCAAAAAGGAGCGTACAAACTCAGCACCCCCGAAGGCACCGTCCTAAACAAGACCTGGAATGCTGATAATCTAAAAAGTACTATGATAATTGACAGGGCTTGTATGTAACAGAAAGCTTAGTCGCCCCCGCAAAAATTAAATAAAGCGGTTAGAGGGCGCTTTCATTATTTTCTGCCAAGTGAGCTTCTCAAATAAGTCCTAGAGACGCTGGAGCTTGACTCCGCGTCGGGCCTCCGATCGAATCTGCATTCTCAGAGATAAAGTTTTTATTAAAGTCCCAGAGACGCTGGAGCTTGGCTCCGCGTCGGACCTCCGATCGAATCTGTATTCTCGGAGATGAAGTTTTTATTAAAGTCCCAGAGACGCTGCAGCTTGGCTCCGCATCGGACCTCCGATCGAATCTGTATTCTCGGAGATGAAGTCTTTATTAAAGTCCCAAGGACGCTGGAGCTTGGCTCCGCGTCGGACCTCCGATCGAATCTGTATTCTCAGAGATGAAGTCTTTATTAAAGTCCCAAGGACGCTGGAGCTTGACTCCGCGTCGGGCCTCCGATCGAATCTGCATTCTCGGAGATGAAGTTTTTATTAAAGTCCCAGAGACGTTGGAGCTTGGCTCCGCGTCGGACCTCCGATCGAATCTGTATTCTCGGAGATGAAGTCTTTATTAAAGTCCCAAGGACGCTGGAGCTTGGCTCCGCGTCAGGCCTCCGATCGAATCTGCATTCTCGGAGATAAAATTTTTATTAAAGTCCCAAAGACGCTGGAGCTTGGCTCCGCGTCGGACCTCCAATCGAATCTGTATTCTCGGAGATAAAATTTTTATTAAAGTCCCAAAGACGCTGGAGCTTGGCTCCGCGTCGGACCTCCAATCGAATCTGTATTCTCGGAGATGAAGTTTTTATTAAAGTCCTAGAGATGTTGGAGCTTGGCTCCGCGTCGGACCTCCGATCGAATCTGTATTCTCGGAGATGAAGTCTTTATTAAAGTCCCAAGGACGCTGGAGCTTGGCTCCGCGTCAGGCCTCCGATCGAATTTGCATTCTCGGAGATAAAGTTTTATTAAAGTCCCAGAGACACTGGAGCTTGGCTCCGCGTCGGGCCTCCGATCGAATCTGTATTCTCGAAGATGAAGTTTCACTTAAATCCCAAAGACGCTGGAGCTTAGCTCCGCGTTAGGGCTTCAATCAGAGCTGCGTTCTCAGAAGTAAATTCTAAAATTCCAGAATCCGAACTCCGCGTCAGATCTCTGCTCAGGACATTCTAGAAAAGAAAGATGTAATTTTGATAAACCTTTCTAGTGCATCCAAAACTTTTTAGGTTTCAAAGGAAATTGTGGCCATAGGTCCACAATTAAACATAAAACAAAAAACAACCAGAGGCAAAGTACGCTAGCACAATTCAAAGAGTTGTCCGCTTAGAATCAAAAACATGCACACATCAGCTCATGCTCGCCGAGCCCTCGCCGGGATGAGACGAGTTCTACCTTGACTCAGGCGAAATCCATTCGAGGGAGGACCTCCTGACTCCGGAGAGGTCCACTCAGCGTCAACCTCATCTCCCACAGCATCTAAAATCTGAACCTCGAAGCGATTTCCTCCTTTATAAATAAAGGTCAAAGAAGAACCAATATTAACGCTGTGCGACTCGGCAAAATCATTCCAACCTCCTCTTAAAAAAGGAACCCTGTAATCTCCGCGCATGACTTCCACCGGGAAGTCGCGAAGAATCCTAGTTGACAAAAGAATGTTCCTAGGAAGATCTGGCCCAAGCTTATCCTCGAAACATAGTGGCAGAGACTAGCAAAAGACAAAGTTAAAAGCGTGTTAAAGGAAAAACAGACCCGATAAGAAGAAAAACTTAGCAAATAAGGAACTAACCAAGCGGAGGAGTTGCTCGGGAAAACTGATTCTCTCGAAAAAAGACCAGGGCAGACTAACAGGGGAAGGCATGATAAAGGCGGGAGAGCAAGACTAGGCACCCCTCCCCCCATACTCTCTTTTATAGAGCGCATGGACAAAACTGGACACATGTCATAAACAGGAACACGAGACCAATAAGTTCGAAAGGTCAAATCATTGAGCCTAAACCACAGGCGCGCCATGCATGAAACAAACAGTGAACACTATTGCTAAGCAACTCAGAGGTCCCGTGAGCAACACATCACGACGAAGTAGCATCGAAAGACTAAAATCGGTCATACAGTTGGCATGCATGACCTTAAAAACTCCCGAGAGCAATAATCAAAGACTTCGCAACTAACAAAAATTTTAGCCAATCTTTCAATTACTTCCACTTAGGAGAAGGCTGCTCGCGTCCAGTAATAGGCCAAGACGAAAGATAAAAGTGTGTCACACAAGAATTTCAAAACACATCCACAGGCTAAATAAAGCTAATGAACAAGCTTAAGGCTTTATTTCATTATACAATTATAAAAATCCAGCTTAAGAACCATTCGAAGCTACGTCATGGGGAGAAGGATCGTCATGATGGACCTCACGCTCACCCCCGCGTGGATCCACCACCCGAACCTCGAAACAAGCCTCACTCATGTGAGTAAAAATCATAGAAACCCCCCTTTCAAAACCATGCGATTCCACAAAATCTTTCCATCCGCGGCCAAGGTAGAGAAGACAACCGTTGTGTCGCTCTATGCAAACCGGGAAATTGCACAACAGATGGGAGGAAAGTAAAACCCGGCTAGGTACAGCATCCGCGTACACCTCCTCAAACCTAAGTGGTAGCAGCTAAAAAGTAGAAGAGAAGTATAAGCAAAGAGGGAGTTCTTAAGGAAAATAAAAATTAAATACGAAAATCTCACCAATCGCAAGAACTGTTCAGGATAATCAATCGCTTGGAAAAAAGCCCATCGTGGTTCCGGACCGAAAACCCTGTCTGCCCTAAATGATAAAGGATGAACTATAATGGATCCCCGCATCTCGATAAAAATTGGAGGGAAACAGTAAGATCTCTCTCTTTTGTATCATCATTCACGAGGGAACAGTCAAACAAAAAAAGAAGAATTGCATGCATGACATGCAACAGGTGACACAGCCACCAAGGGCACGCGTCTTCCATTCTCTAAATACAAAATTAATCAGGGAAGAGTCTTTTCTCAAACCAGCAAAAGTAAATTGAAAAATGGGGGAAACTAAAATTACTTTTCGATAAAAAACGATAAAACCGAGGGCAAAAAAACCTCGCGCAGCGGGTATAAAACACGCTAGGGTCTCCTAAAGTGTTGAACATCCTAAAACAAAATGGATCCAAGTTTGCCGCCGAGGGCTTTTTATTGAGTCATCATGAGGGAGGAACAACTTCAAACACTTCGGCTCCCTCTCATGTATGTCCTAATCGATGAGGATGCTCACACTCAAGCTAGACTCTGGTCTCGCTCCAACCAGGAATACGAAGTAAAAGTGGAAAAAGACGGAGACGGCCTCTTCTGGTTAACACAAGGATGGCGCGACTTCACACAAGCAAATCGAGTCAATGTAGGATCAGCTCTGATTTTCACCTGCATGGGAGACTCCATCTTTGAAGTCGATGTTGTTAGTCCTGACAGCGAGGAAAATGGAGAAGTAGGACATCCTTAGGTTTCTACTTTATCAATCACGTTACTGTCTCCGATGTGTTGTATCAAGTTTAAAGGGATCCAACCTCTAGGAAGATTTCTGTACGCTACTTCGTATTATGAATAATAAAAGATCCCTCCTATAATTTTATTTCAGAAATCACAAAGACACGATAAGTAGTGAAAGAGAATCATGGATCCCCTTTTTTCTTCACTCACGAAAACATAATCTATAACCAGTTTACAAACTCCCAAAGCATGACGCGGGAGAAGCTCAATTGGAACTGCATGATGAAGAAACCGAGTTAAAAGTAGCCTTATGGTCGTCCCCAATTTCGCGACGCGGACAGACTTGGAAGGAAACATTACCCCTATGAAAAAACATCATAGCACTTCCTATCCCAAGATGGTGAAGGATAAGAAACTCATCCCAACCACTGTCAATCTGAAAAAGACCATTCTCACTCCAGGATACAGCCACTGGAAAATCGCGGACGAGATACGATGAAAGAAAAGCCCATCGAGGCGGAAGTGGCCCATATTCGGCTTCAAATTGAGGAGGCATAACCTGCACACGGATAAAATTAAAACCCGATGTAGATAACCTAAGCTCTGTCGAACAAAAGTGAAAGAAACTCACTAGCCGAGAAAGCTGTTCCACATTCTCGATCTTTTGAAAAAAGGCACAAGGGTTGAAATTTCCTAATGATATAATGCATGCGATGGCACGATCAGTTGTCAGCACATAAGAAGTGGCAAAGAAGATGAATAGATTGAGGCTTTAAAAAGGAAAAATCCACCTTGAAGCATAAAGACAAGTGGAAAAAGACTTCGTACATTCGGACCGACCCTTTCAACACTTGGAAAGGTCAGAACATAAACAGATAAATATTTACTGCGGGCAAAATATACAAGCAATACCAGTTTCTTGTCCAAAGAGATCTCAAACCCAAATTCTCAAAACGAAACAAGTATCTCAATGGAACACCAAAAACAGGGAACCAAACACAAGTCCCCAAATCCATAAAAGTTTCATCCCACAAGAACCTAGAAATCAAAGATTAATTGGCGGTAGCTGCCTTCTCAACTTCTTCCTCCGCGTCCTCAGCATCTTCGTCTTACTAGGCCCCGGTCAGCACTAGTCATACTAGGAATATTCTGCGGCCATCTCTTCCTTCAAAAGCCCCCAGTCAGCACTAGTCATACTAGGCTCAAACGTTTCCAGGGGAACACCGGGATTAATAGCCGAACGCGCAACACTCTGGTTGATCCCCGCGGCCATTCCCTTCCGGAAATAGCTAAAACACCTATCTTTTAAGATACTGGTGCCCTTCGATGTCTGGAGGCAAGCTTTGGCCACAGAGGACAGGAAAGAGATGTCAGCCTCAGTTTTTATCCACTCAGAGGATAGATAAGCCAAACCTTCCGGACTCTGAAGCCATTGAAGGGCCACATCTTGATTTGGACGCGCCTTGATTGTGTCAAGTTCTTGCTTAGTGATGGACACTTCCTCGCGAAGGATGGAGAGATCTTCTTCCAGCTTATCAATACTGGCTTGCCTAGTTTGAAGAAGTTCCCGCGAGGTCCCTTCTGCCGCTTCTAGCTCTTTGACGCGAGAAACAGCAGCATCCAGAGAAACCTTCAGATCGTCATATTTCTTCTACAAAACTGCCATGGCTTCCTTTTGGGCCTTCACTTCCTCATGAAGTTCCGCCGACCTCTTTTTGAACTTCTCCACTGAGGCTGGGTCACCCACAGTGTTTCCCATGATTCGAAGCTGATGAGCCAATCTCTTAATCTCCTCCTCTTTCTTTCTAAGACTTTCTTCTCCACACACCATGCGTTTTTCGACATCCGGTTGAATTACCCTCAGCTGGGACAAGAGAAAATAGAAAAGGAAAAATTGGAATTAAACCGCGTCAAATCATTCCAAAAGGTAAGACAAAAGGCAACCAAGCAAAGCTAACCTACCCATTGGATGATACGATCAAGGTTAGTTGAAAGAGTGACGGCATCCAGTCGACTGATATATCCTTGCTCTGGGAGAAAACATTTCTTAGCTGGAAAAGCAAGACCTTGTAGATCAATCGGATCAAAACCTGGAATAGGGAACTCACGAAGAGTTGCTTCACCCTCAAGGAAGAGCCCCCTTTCATCCATGGATGATGGCCCAACAGCAATGCTAACCCTCATCTTCTCTGATTTAGAAGTCTCAGGCGCGGATGGACGAACGCGTTTCTCCCGAGACGCGGGAACCAATGAAGAAGACCCTACGAGAGCACCGGTCTCTTCCGCGATGGTCACATCAACAATCGGTGCCACTTTCGGAGCCGGAGGAGGAGGAGGAGAATCATTGGCCGCCAAACTTGTCTTTTTCTTCTTTTCGGATCTGGCTTTGTGTCGCTTCAAAAGTGCGTCCAAATCCATTTTATCTGAACACGAAAACATTCCATGATGAGTCAACTATCAAAACAAGACAAAACATGAAAACACAAATTTATATAGCAAAAAGAAACAGTAAAACAAAAAGAGCCACCTAGTCGCGGATGGGGCAAACTCAAACCAGCCATCTCAAGACGAAACGCGGATAGCATTTTATCCCATGGAAATCTAGGTATATGATAAAACGATTGTCTGAACTCAGAAAGATTGGAAACTTTTGGTTTTTTCACAGAGCAGAAACGCCCCGGAATAGTTCGGCAATTAAAGCCTTGTCCAGGCCTGTCGCGGACCAAAAACCACTTATACTTCCAATTCGGTTTGCTAGACAACCTATCCATGTACCCGCAACTCGAGTTGCACTGATAAAACCTTGAATCCTGAGTTCCCTTTTTTAAGGAAAAGATACTGAGCATTAACTTCAAAGAAGGAGCAACACCAATCTCCTTACACCTCATAATAAAACTAGTAAAGAACATCCAACCATTGGGGACGATCTGGGTTGGGCTTAAATTGTACTCATCCAAAAACCCTGAGAAAAAAGGGTGTAAGGGAAGTCGGAAGCCTTGGGACAAACTAGCCGCGTATACAACCAAACAATCTTCATAAGCGTCCAGGCAACCTCCCCCTGCCTCAGGAAGACAGAACTCTACACCCGCGGGCCATGGGAAGATTTGTGAAAGGGCATCAAGATCTTCCAAATTTAATAGAGTAGTGCAACCCCTCAACTCACCCACAGAAGATCTCCACGGGTGAATCCTATCAGTCACGACTGGTGGACGGTCGGATGGAGGCGGAAGAGGTTTAAAATCCCCCAGGAAAAGGCAAGTGTCCAGATCCCCCAAGTCATACACTGGAGTGTCTAAATCGGTCAAACTCTCTTTAGAGCGGATCTTCTTCGAATTTTCCGCTAAGCCAATTCGGGGAGCCTCATAAGGAATCCAAACATCCTCTGCCTCTTGATCCGCAGAATGAGAAATGGAAGAAGGACCCGCGTCCACCGAGGAACTAGTACCTGACCCATCCGCATCCCTCGAGCTCTCATCTCCCGCGCATCCCTTCGAAGAAGAAGAAACTGTGTAAGGAGAAGAATAGTAATCAGGGTCAGAACGCTTCAGGTGCCTTCTCACCTTAATAGGACTACTCGTAGGACCAACTCGATTTGGAGTCGACGCGGATGTGGAAGAAGACGACTCTGATGAGGAACCACCAGAGCTAGAAGAGGAACTCTCAGAAGAAGAAGAAAGGGTCTCTAGAGTTGGGCACGCTCGAGAAGATGAAGCGACACCGCTTCTCCCCCCTTCACCTCTCTCGAAATCTTCTAACGGATCGCGCTCCCCACTGAGACTAGCCATTTCTAAAGAAGCTAGAAGAAAATTGTATGAAGATTTACTTACACAAAGCAAAACCTCATCCAAAAACACGTTCAGAGACAAACTCACACCCTAGCTTGCGATCTATCCATAAAAAAACTAAAGAATTAACAAAGAAAAATCAAGAACAGCTTAGAACAAGAAAAACTACCTTGAAGATTTGAAGAAATCTGCCGGAAATTTCAAGCAAGCAACCGGAAACCTAAAAGACCGCCGCCGGAAAACCAAGAGATGGATAAGAACAGAATTCTTTGGGAGAGCAGAAGAAGACAAGCATGAAGTAAAAAGAAAACGGAACGGGGTAACTTATAGGGAATTACCGTCGTTTAGACTTCCGAACATAAATGGGCCTAATGGGCCCTAATTGGGCCAAAACTCGATAAGAAAAGGCCCATCATCTCTAAACCGGAGTTGAAACAGCCACAAAGCTACAGATGTTTTCTTAAAAATCTAAATCGATCCGCGTTAATCCCTGAGTGGAATCAACCCGGCCCGAGGAGCTATGACTAAACCAACAACAAAAACATCTGTAAAAACATAAAAACAAAATAAAACACAACCAACTGGCAAAAAGTGGCGAAGGCACTATCATAAAGTCCGCCCGCGGATAAACAAGAGGATAGTAAAGAAAGGCAAAGGCATTATCATAAACGGCAAGCTCACTTCAACAGAATCATCCGCGGATAGAAAAAAGGACAGGTGGCGGTCATGCCCACCCCCCACGAAGAAGAACACGTGTCGAGTGGCAAACCCCACGTGGTATGTCATTTAGAGACCGCCTTGTACCTATAAAAGCGATTCAGATAAGGGGACTTTTCGGGTGTGAAGGAAGGAGAGAAAAGGAGCGGATCAAAGCCAAGTGAGCATGAGAAAGAAGAGTGGAATAGAGAGAATTAAGAGAAGAAGTCAAATGCGCCACCAAAAACTTCTTTTCAGGAAGATCGAAGCCTTTTTCACTAGATTGTTCCGCGGATATAGACCTTTCTCACCTTTTGTAAAGCTTTCCACTTAAATTGAGAGACTGTTGTTGTTGGTCCTCAAGATTATCAACGACGACAGGTAAAAAACCTGATTCCCGAATTGTCCAGGGAAAACTCGATAAGGGAATAACATATCAATATTCATAGGCAGATTATTCCCGCGGCACAGGTTGGGCCGCGTCGATTATTTCGACGCGGGTCAGGTAAGCCCGCTGGGAATATCAATGGTCCCACAGGGTAAATTCCCGGGTCCCACTAAAAATGGAGGCCTTGAGAGATCGAGCATTTTCAAACGTTAGATTAGAATTTCAAACATTCAACCTGTACTCGGGGCGCAAGATTCTAACGAGGGGTTTCATCTCTCGAAACATAGCCCGGGAATCATAATCTCGGGCCGTTACAATTTCTATAATTTTTTTCAGCGTATGTTTCTTCGTTTATTTTAAAATATCAACGAAATTTTCAACTTAGGGGTTGTTAGCTGTCTGTCATTGTGCTGATAATTTGCGATGATTATGCTGACAAGGATATATATATATATAGTCATTATGTCGAAACGTAACCCGGGAATCATAATCTCGAATTTATTTTTTAAATTAAGACCGTTTTCACTTTAATCACCTTTTTCATTTTAATCACTCCATTGATGGTGTATACACACACACATATATAAGGATTGAATCCGGTAAAAACCTCAAATTGTGGTAAAAATCGTGAGGACTACTTTATAGCTTGGTTTATTTAAAACGTGTGCTAAAAACCTCAATCACACGGTGACTTTACAACTCAGTTCAACCTAAAAACCGTGATAAAAGCTCCAGTTTTAAAATAACACATGACTTTATAGTTCGGTCAAACCTAAAAATCGTGCTAAAAACTCATGTTTTAAAATTACATGTTGACTTTATAGCTCGGTTATATTCAAAATCAAGCTAAAATTTGTGACTTTATAGATCGGTTCTATTCAGAACCGAGTTATAAATTAAGTGAACCGGGCTAAAAAGCAAGTCTTCACAGATTTTTACCGCAATTTTGATTTTTACCGGAGCGCACACCCCTATATATATATATATTGCCTATTGGTGGTATATACTGTATTAAGTAAACAAAATAAGACATTCTAGTGCTTCCATTTTTTTAATATAGCTAACCAAGTTCACAGTAGCCTGGTTTTGTCTCCTTCTAATGCTTAATCTCCCCTATAATTCCGGAATTTTATAATTAATCAGTTCCGGTCCTAACCGCTGTTTTACTAACAGTTTCTCTCCAAAAGCCAAAATCCATGGTTGAGAGGGCGGCCCTACACCCTCACAAGCTGGCGCCCTCACCCACACCCAACCCACTCTCTTTATTTCCATGTAGCTTCCCTAAAATTCCCAAACCTCCTATTAAAAAAAAAACCCAAACCCCTTCTTTCTTTCATCTCCATCCAACTCACTTCCAATCTTCTACCTATTTCCTAAATTCACACCAAATTCAAATTGCAATCCCATCCCCCAGCCCCAGAATGGCAAATTTGCTCTCCTTCCCCCCAATCCTCATCCTTATTTCGCTCTCCTTGACCGTCCCGAGTCAAGGAGGTCGACCACTCTCCGACCCAATGCTCTTTCAATACCACAACGGCCCTCTCCTCTCCGGCAACCTCTCCATCAACCTCCTCTTCTACGGCTCCTTCTCCCCCTCCCAGCGCGCCATCCTCTCCGATTTCGTCACCTCCCTCTCTTCCACGTCCACCCAACCATCTGTCGCCACGTGGTGGAAGTCAACAAACAAATACTACCCCTGGCCCACTCCAACGCCAACTCCGCCGCTTCCCTCGGCAAGCAGATCCTCGACGCTCGCTACTCCCTCGGCAAATCCCTCACCTCCCGCCACATCCGCCGCCTCGCCTTGCGCGCCGGCCAGGCCCCCAATTCAGTCAACGTCATCCTCACCTCCGATGACGTCATCGTCGACGGCTTCTGCAGGAGCACCTGCGGGTCCCATGGCCTCCTAAAGAAGCGCGTCCCTTACGTGTGGGTCGGCAATTCAGGCAAACAGTGCCCCGGGCAATGCGCCTGGCCCTTTCACAAGCCCATCTACGGCCCGCAAGGCCCGCCCCTGGTGGCCCCCAACAACGACGTCGGAGTCGACGGGATGGTGATCAACCTGGCTGGCCTGCTGGCGGGGACATTCACCAACCCCTTCGGAAACGGGTACTACCAGGGCCCCAAGGAGGCACCGTTGGAGGCCGCATCGGCTTGCCCCGGAGTGTACGGAAAGGGGGCATATCCGGGTTACCCGGGTAATCTGTTGGTGGACTCGACCACGGGAGGGAGCTACAACGCCAATGGAGTCGATGGGAGGAAATACTTGCTGCCTGCATTATATGATCCTGCTACTTCTTCTTGTTCAACTTTGGTGTGAAAAGTGAAAACCACTTTTTAATGTAGTTTGTTTTGTATATAGAGATCGATGTTTGTAATACCTAGACTAAATTATCATAAAATTATTATCCCATTCAATTGATTTTTACCTTGATTGTTGTGTACAGTGATGAAGAGTAATAAGGTGCGCGTTTTTTAGGAATTAAAATCTTTATAAAATATTATTTTTAATCAATTTTTTAATAATTTGATACTTATTACTTATTGTGAGTTTGGATCTTCTACACCCCACCATACACCCTACTATACACCCCTTAATTATTTTGAGTATTTTTATATGATAAAAAAATTTCAAAAATTATAATTATATTCTAAATGTCTAATTACATATATTTGTATACTTGTAACATGAAAAATTATATTTTAAAAATTAATAAAATTATGATACTAAAAGAAGAACTATTTCAATTATTAAAAAAAATAAAATATAATTTTTTATGTTACAAGTATACAAATATATGTAATTAGACATTTATATCGCTGCCTCCCTTCTTTTTGAAGGCAATCAATTCATGGGTATGCAATCGCAAGGGGGTGGGGATGGGGTGGGTGAGTGGGGGTAGGCGTAGGCGGGGGCTCAAGAGTTCGAGGCTAGTGGGGGCGACACGAGGGCTGGCACTGACAGGAGGGTCTGGTGGCTGCAGGGGCTGGGCTAGGGCTGGGTGGGTGTCGTCGGAGGTTCAGGCAGAGGTCGGGCTAGGGCTAGGTGGGTGTCGCCGGAGGTTCTGGCAGAGGTCGGGCTAGGGCTGGGTGGGTGTCGTCGGAGGTTCAGGCAGAGGACGGGCTAGGACTGGGTGGGTGTCGGGGTGAGCGGCGTTAGAGAAAGAGCTTTTTAATTGATATCTAAAACCCATATTCTCAACTTCCCAAACAAGATATCAGATTTGATACCCATATCCATGATATCGATATCTCATACACATATCTAATATACGTATATGGATACCAAACGGGAGTAATTAAAACAAATAACACCGGGAACACGTTAAAAGGTAATAGATTGAAAATTTTAAATACTAATAGAAAACTCATCTTTAATGAGATTTTAAATCGTAGAGGCACAAACAAACTTCTTCCCATCTATGATCAATAGGAGCAATTCGTGCTGATAAAGTATGATAAACCAAAAGAATAGAGAAGAGACGCGCAGAGAAAAGAGGAGAAACTGGTGATTTCATTAGGCTTCCAAGTGATTCATTATATAAGAGAGTATAAAAATGAACTAGGATTTCTAGTGTTTATCCATCCTAATATAATAATAATACAAGGTAATATTATAACACTGCCATTTTTCTCAATCAAGCGTGAATCAAATGTACCTAGATTAAAACCCAAAACAAAACGGTGGAATTGAAATCACCTAGAAAGAACTACTTACGATATTAACTTAATACAAGCTGCTAATGGTAACGGCACTACTTTTTCAATCTCGATTGTAAGCAAGAAATATCCATTCACATTCACATAGATGAAGCTCAATCCTTGAATTGGTAAATAAATAGCGGCCATTCAAGGGTTCGAACCGGGGAGCTATGGATACTAGCCACAAGTCCTTTCCGGTGAGCCATTCCGGAATGGTTAGATGAAGCTCAATCCAGAAACAAGTTCATACACATCAACACACTCGTGCCATAATCAAACCTCTTCCTGTCGTTGATCGAAATCAACTTCACTTGAAACTTGAAGAAACACCGACACTCATCTCTAGCCCATCCAAATTCCCTAAGGCGACGAACCAGTTAAATATCAATGCCATAGCACACCAAACCGCAGTAACGCTGATACTCACAGAACAAATCATACAGGAACACACCACTGATATCCAAATTTACACAACCCCACCCGGGAAAAAAGGGGGAAAAAAAAGTTGAAGCTGAAAGATTTATTCTAAAGTATTGGTTTGATCAATCTTTTTCTAACTCCACTCCCAACCATTAAAAAGGAAAAAAAAATAGATTTTCTACTTCAATACAAAGGAAACTCTACCATGTAAATACATAGTCATGGCTTCTCTATCCCTCTTCTTTTCTGCAGATATCAACTTTATTTCAGGGATGTGTACTTTCATATATATATTCTGCGTTGCAACTTCACCACCCATTCCAGACGATGTATCAGTCAGTGAAATCTAACAACAACACATGATATATCGTCTTTGCTATCCCTCTTCAAAGCTTCTGATGTCAAATGCTTGGCAGCCTTCTGTGGATCTCTTATCTTCCTAGCAATATCGACTGCCTCTTGGTTTGACATTACCTACATTAACAAACAAAGCAATATGCTCAATCTGTCTTATCTTCTGTAACGGAAAAATAAATCAATGTTCTGCATCAGTGACTGCGAATTCACCTTCCAAAGACCGTCACTCGCGAGTATCAGAACATCAGTACTTGTATCAATGATGGCGTCACGCACATCAGGATCTGATCGAATATATGTTTTAAGGTTCTTATCACCAAAAGCACGGGACACTGCCAGCTGACCATTCACTCGGGGTACATCTCCTGTTAAGGACACACAAAAAACCTCATCATATCTGCTCCAACGATTACCTGACATGAAAGTTCAGATAGTCGACTGTGTTGTTTTGTTAATAGAAGTTGAGGGCAACAAGAAACATACTCAACCGGTGACTGAACCGATAAAAGAATCTACAAACCTAATAACAATAATAGCTTTCTTCCCACACTTAGTTCTCGATTCAATTTTACTCAGGTTTCTTCTTTGGATGAAATTCAATTGAACTAATTAGTAACAAATCACAATCATGTAGTAAAACAGTAATGACCATCGATAGCAGAGTTATTGAGTTGCAATTTTGCAACATTCCTTGGTCAAATTGGCAACTCTCATATCAAAGGGTTTGGTATGATCTTTGGAAAGTCCAGTCACACTTGAAAGTTTTCTTGAGTAATTTGACAGATTTCATAGCAAATCAAGTTATCAAGGGCACAAAAGGCCATAAGCATACGCAAAGAAAATAATAGCTTCATTATTAGCAGATACATGCCAGTCAACAAAAGTTTAAAAAAAAAAGGGCGGGGGAGGGAACCTGGCATGTTTGAGACGAATCCACCTGCGCTCTCAATGCTTCCTCTATCTGCATTTGGATCATGATCTGTACTCATCTGTATTGCGTTACCCCTTCTAGAGAGAACTGCTCGGGAATCACCTACGTTGCCTACCCATAGTTTCCGTCCATTTAGCAAGATTGCAGTAACAGCAGTGGATCCCCCTCTGGCTAACTCGGAAGTGTCAGAAAGAATTGCTTGATCAGTTTTTTCATAGGCTTTGGTGATGGATCTCCCTGTGTCGGTCCAAAACTCGCCCTAAGAGAAGTTATGATGTGAAAAAACGCAAGCAAAAAGCAAGGAATCCGTAAACAAAAAACAAAGAAGGGACGTTTGCATAATCATGACCCTAGATAATCAGAACATAAAAATCCCACCTCCTTCATGATATTTTGGAAGAGATTCTTTTGAAGGAAGTCCGGCACACCGTGACCTAAATGCCCATCATAGATGGCAAAAAACCCAAGTTCGTGCTCTTGAATCTGCACAAACTTGGCAACATGGTAGTCTTCCATGGGATGGTCGGCTTTGCCCTTGATAAGGCTAAAGCCATATGCAACCTGACCATCGGCGTTTTTCCCTTTTCCAGTGTTAAATGAAGGATTTCCTGATAGCTAAAATGACAAATCTCCCAATTGTCAGAAAACAAATGAACAAATTACGACAGTCAAGCATAAAGAAACTGAACCCGGAATATTACTATGTTATCGAAATCATTCCCTTTGACATGACATGAAGCGACTCAAGGGATTACTGCTAGTAATTTTCGAGGCCAGTATCAATTTTGAGCAACCTCAAGAAAAACATCTAGGGATCGATCACACACGATCACCTATATGATATGCTGACTTTACATATGAAATAGAAAAGGGGGGAAAAATGAAAGTAATTCTTGATTGTAATATAATATATATTCGCCTACAATCGATGATCGATGGCGGTCCAAACCCGAGCAATCACATGAGAAAGATAGAGGAGGAGGGCGGAGCTAATCAAAATTACCTCAGAACCAATAAAACAATTCAAGCACCCCATGATCAAGCAAATTGAAAGGAGATGAGTTTGCGATCAAAACCCAGGAACTCCAATTTTGACTTCCACCTCCAAATCGAAAGGCCAAATTCCAAAAACCCAAAATTCGCCCTAATTTCAACACCTGAAAGTCAAAATTAAGCATAGCGAAACAATCATAACCATATTCAAGGTACCGCAAAAGGGGTCAACACGCTTTTAAAAAAAAAAAAAAAAACCCTTTTAACCCCCCAAACAAGACAAAGACTTCAACTACATCGGCGTCTATGAACAGAAAGAGATCCCAAACCCAAACCAAACCAAAAACCCGACCTTTATTCTCACTTACCGGACAGAAATGGCGTAGATAAGGGTGGAAAGCTCTTCCAATCGGCTTCCTCTGTTGTTCCTTTGGAAATGAATCAATTGATGAGTAAGCACACCAGAAGACGTTGTAATTAAGAGCGTTACACGCAGAAAACACGAACACAGAACACAATAGGGTTTAGGAGAAATCACTTGGGGAGAATTGGAGCCTTGATTCTTGAAACCCTGAACTGAGTTTTAGTTTTTTTCTTTTTTGAAAAAAATAAAAAATAAAATCGAGGGCTGTCGCCGAAGAACGACAGTAGTGGAGATTGGGAAGAAGAAATGGAGGAATTGGTAAAGGAAAGTGGGGAGGAAAAGTCTTCCACCCGTGTTGACTTTTGGGGTTGTGGTGGACTACTCCCCTACTGGGGTGGGTGGTGTTCTTTGTACGCTTCTCTCTCCTCCCCTTTTTTTTTTTTTTATACAAGAGTATTTTTTTATATATTATGTACAGTAATAATTTGGGTGGAATAATCTTACCTGATCTGACGACCTATAACCATGTAAATGTCAAAGTTTCTGGCAGGACGGCAAATGTGTGCTACTTTATCAGTCGCTCTGTTATCATCCTTCTCTCACCCTTGACAACAATATTTTGACATCGCATATTAATTTAATTTCCCATTGACATGTAAAATTTGTTTTAGAATGATTTATGATTATAAGGAAGTTTCCTTCAATTTTTAACTTGTTTATACCCAACAAAGAATTTAAATTATTCCATGTCTTAATGTAGGCCCCCAGCTTTTAGCGGGGTCTGATTACCAATTTTGTCATAGCAAATATTGATCGTTCTACCCTTCGTTGCCAATTCTCTCCTCCTCTTTTTTTTTTTTTTTTGATTAGGTAAGAATTCGAGTTCAGATATATCTGAAACTCTCCTCCTCCTTTTATCTCCTAATCTCTCTATCTTTTATTTATTCATTTTTCTTTTTAACTTTTTGTTCAAATGTTCCAATATCCAGATTTTTTTTATTATGTAACAATTCGAGTTCACACATATCTGAAACTCTCCTCCTCCTTTTATCTCCTAATCTCTCTCTCTTTTATTTATTCCTTTTCCTTTTAACTTTTTGTTCAAATGTTCCAATATCCATATATAGGGTTGGGTTCAGGTGAGAAGAAATGAACCGATGAGAAGGAAAGAATGGATCTGAGTGATCCATGTGTACAAAAGTGAATTACGAATCAGCGGACACGCGGCTTCCCTAATTTTTTTTTCGACATGGGGGTTCCGAGGTTGTCGACTAATTCCCCACGGGTCGGAGCCCTAACCTACAAAGGACGCGAACCGGGTAAGCCAGACAGCAAGCCACTAGGTAGGCTCACCCAAGCCAATGAAAGCTTGAGCATCCAGTAGTTATACAAAGGTGTAAAAAATGAGATTTGAACCATTGACCTCTTGCAAGTGTTACCTCTCCCTTACCACTAGGGCAAGGGCTCATTGGTTTCATGCCTTCCCTAACTAATTACTTCCCCACACAATTTAATTAGTAACACCCCCACTCTCGCACGTACGCGTGCTAATTACAACCATATTAATTAGTTACACGTGCCAATCCACACAACTTACTAATTAATTAGAAAATTACGCACACATATAACAAAAGCTTGAGATGGACTTTTAAAAATTATTTTTTTGGCATTTTTACTTGTTAAAAAAATATAAAATTATATTTTTTGGTGTAATTTGATTTTATCTACACATAGACATAAACTTTGTATATGTTTTGTTGAAAAAAAAATTAATAATAAATGGTTCATAAGGTTCACAAGTTATAAAGAAGTGGTTAATGAAGTTATCAAGAAGTGGTTCATGAAGTTATCAAGAAATGGTTCAGCCCTTTTACTCGTAGTGGTTCAGCCTTTTTACTCGTGTAGTTCAACCCTTTTACTCGTAGTGCTTCAACCCTTTTACTCGTGTGGTTCATCCCTTTTACTCTTAATGGTTCGATCAGCCTTACTCGTGTGGTTCAATCCTTTTACTCTTAGTGGTTTAGCCATTTTACTCGTGTTGTTCATCCCTTTTACTCGTAGTAGTTCAACCCTTTTACTCATGTGGTCCAACCCTTTTACTCATAGTGATTCAGCCCTTTTACTTATAGTGGTTCAACCCTTTTACTCATAATGGTTCAACCCTTTTACTCGTGTGGTTCAATTATTTTACTCTTAGTGGTTCAACCCTTTTACTTATAATGATTCAGCCCTTTTACTCATAATGGTTCAGCCCAATAAAGAAGTGGTTCATTAACCTATAAAAAGTGGTTTATGAACCTATACAGAAGTGGTTAATGAAGTTATAAAGAAGTGGTTTATGAAGCTTTAAGAAGTGGTTCATGAAGTTATACAAAAGTGGTTCATAAAACTATCAACAAATGGTTCATAAAGTTATCAAGAAGTGGTTCATTAAATTATAAACAAGTTGTTCATGAAGTTTTCATTCTTCTGTTATTTTCTTTTAATGCTTAATTTTAAATTTTTATTTATTTATTTATTTTTAAATAAAATGGTTAGTGAAGCTATAAAGACGTGGTTCATTAACCTATAACGAAGTGGTTCATGAACCTATAAGGAAGTAATTCATGAACCTTTAAAGAAGTGGTTCTGGAAGCTATAAAGAAGTGGTTCATGAACCTATAACGAAGTGGTTCATGAACCTATAAGGGAGTAATTCATGAACCTTTAAAGAAGTGGTTCATGAAACTATAAAGAACTGGTTCATGAACATATATATAAAGTGGTCCATTCACCTATAAAAAAGTGGTTCATGAAGTTATCAACAAGTGGTTAATTAAGTTATAAAGAAGTGGTTCATGAAGTTTAATTTTCATTCTTCTCTTATTTTCTTTTAATGCTTAATTTTTAATTATTTATTTTTTTAAAATAAAATGGTTTATGAACCAATACTATTTATTTCGTGAACTACTTCTATTTATATGTGCTGAACCACTTGGTTTAAAAAACTCTAAACCACCTGGTATTAAAACTCTGAATTACTTGGTATAAACACCTTGAACTACTTGGTATTAAAAACCCTGAACCACTTGCTATTAAAACCCTGAACCACTTGGTATTAAAAGATTGAATCACTTTTGTTTTAAACAAGTGTAATAAACAAAAACACAATCAATAAAATCCATCTTAATTCATTCTCTCTTGTTGCCCATCAATTAATCAAATACACTCTGATTTGTACGAGTTCTATAATTCACCTCTTAAGAAGCTTGAAACTGGATTTTAAGATTGAAACTGGATTTTCAAGAATCCCAAATTTAAGAAGCTTGTATTTTTTTTTGGAAATTTTTCAAGAGAAAACTAAATTAATCTTTATTTAATCCCGGACAAACCCTCCTTAAGTCAGATGATTTGATAAACTCTCCCTCTTCATTCAACCCCGGACAAAGAATTGATCAAATAAATTAATCAACGAGCGCTTCCATTCATCACAATCTCCATCATGAAATCTCCTGCAACAGCTTATATCAATTGCATCATCACGATCCAGTTACTGATCATCGTTGTCCTCCTCTCGCCGCCAGTAGACTTTCTGTCGTCTCTGTCGCCACCACCATAATGGTGGGACCCATTTTTTTTTTCCATCATTTTTATTTTTTATATTTTTGGATCAATCCTAGCCATTACTTTTCAATGTTTGTTCTCATATATATGATCTATCCTATATATAATATAATAAGGCTTGATCTTATATGATCTATCCTATATACACACACACATATAGGCTTGCTCTCATATGATCTATCCTAGTGGGTGGGTGTGTGCGCGCGCGCCTAGCCTACCAACCCGCTTAGGCTAACCTCTTTGTTGTAGAGACCACCCTTTTCCATTTATCGTGGCATCCTCTTTAATGGTCTGCTAAAGTAGATCTTTACACACACTCTTGCAAATCTTCCTCTGATCATACAAAGGGCTTTGAGATCTACCATGACTGGCTGCTAGAACCCGCCACCATATTCCACAAAATGGTTTCCTAGTACCATTGCATAGGAACGTCAATAATTCTGAACCAAGTAGTGCAAAAGCAATGGTGTCGGACATTGAAAATCTCAACGTCCATCTTCTCAAAATCATACATCTCCCGTAAGGGCTTGACGATATTCTTGTAGGTAAAATCTTGTGGGCATTTTGTTTGAGCAGCGTGCAGCTCTGCTTCCGATGTTTCTTGGAGGTCTTCTGCTTGGTTGGGGTTTGTGGAGTCTGGAGTCAGGACTGGTTGGGGTCGAGGTGGTGCGCTCAGGGCATCTTCGTATCCGGGATTGAGTTTCCTTGGACTTCGTCTGCACTACCCAAAAGAGATAGAGTCCTGCTGTACCTCTGGCCCGCGGCGCCACTGTTCGGTGGCGCTTGGCTTCGTTCTTCGGCGTCTTCCTCAGCTTTTATAGAGTTGGTCTTCTTGGAACATCTTGTTGTAGAGTTTATTTCTTCTTGTTTCATTTCACTCGTTATTTGTATTTTTGTATTTTAGGTTGTACGTTTGACGGTTCGCCGTCTGTCGACTTTGTCGGCCTCTCGATGAGTCAGGTCTGTCTGACCTTCAAATTTTTACCTAATCAAAAAAAAAGTAACAAAGCCTGACTAGTTGAGGCTTATAACCCCATCCATGTAAACTTGCAGTGAACGCGTCGTTACACATGCCCCCGATTCCATCTCAAACACAACCTCTTTGAACCCTAATTCCCAATCTAAAATCTCAGTGTAATTCGCTTCGAATCTTCTTCTCGGATCTAATTTCGACTAGATTCTGGCCTTTTGTGCCAAGTTCACCCTTTTTCTTGTTGAACCGTGCATCAAAAAGGGTTTCTTTGGTTTAAGAGGACAACTGGACGATAATGGTTGGAGATGATGGCTGCTTTTTTCATCTCTCATTGTAGACGATGGCGGTCCAAAATAGTGGTGTCCCCTCTCCTTTGTGAGGGAGATCCATGTGAATCTCTCGTTAATGGCTGAATTTTTGACAATAAAATCACTTCCAAAGGGCTCTTGGTCCCGGTGGAGTTGTGGGTTGGGGTTGGCGCTAGCAGTGCTTGGTGGGTGTTGCATCCTTGATGTTACCGAGACTTTGCTCTGTTGGTTTTTGACCCCTTCCCCGACAAACCGATGGGTAATTCCATTTTGCACCAAGAGGTTGAACCTAAAGGTGGCCTCTCGTAACCAAATATATGTGATTCGATCTCAAATTTGACTCGCTCTTAAAAAATAAAAATAAAAATAAAAATAAATTAGTAATATTATCCCCCTTTTCACTCTCCTTGCAAGCCAAGGAGGTATTGAATATATCAAAGTTTTTATGCTATTTAATTACACCACTCCTTTGGCCCAACGTCTTTTTTTTTATCAGATAAAAATTAGAGTTCAAACATATCTGAAACTCGAGGGCCGGCCGGAAGGACCGTCTAAAAACCAAAATAAACAACATAACTAAACAGTGCAACCCGGGCAAAAGCACTCTCCAACAATGGAAACCAAGCATGCCTAAACCAAACAGGAAGTGGCCGAAGATGACGGACAAAGCCAAGCTCCACTCTGAAGCAGAACCGTAGGTATGCGGTACATAAGGACCCGATCATCCTGTGGGCAGTGATGATGTAACTCCGGGGAAGCAGTCGACCCGAAAAGAGGAGACGCCACGATACACACCACCACGACCCCAACCTATCCCGACTCCAAGCGCCAAAACCAGATCCATGGAGAAAAAACGCCAAGTCACACCAACGCAGAGCGCCAGAACGCCTGGATAAAGAGCACCCGGAAACCCTAACGGGATTTAGATAGCCCTAACGAGTTTTAGTACAAGCTTATACCAGCGGGTTGCAAAGCAAGTGGTTAATATATTTATATATGTAAAAATAAATTATTAAAATAAACATTTTATAATTTATTTGTTTATTTATTTTTATTTTTAGATTGGGTAGAAATGAGCGAAGACAAGCAATTGGGCCCAAAAACCACATAGTGGGTTTCCTTAGGGCTCAAGGAAGCCCTAGACAATTCACCAAGAGACTTGTGAGCATTGGCCAAGGCAAACCACACCGGCAGATTGAAGACGGCCTGCGACGCAACCAGGCCGACCTCACCGACATTACCACAGTCCGGGCTGACCACGCCGAGGCAAGCCAAGATCACTGATTCACTGTCGACATGAACAAGCAGACCGAAACAAGGTTCGACAGATGTTTAGGCAGGGGTGCGATCCGATTTCGGGGAGCACTAGAGCGATGACGAGAGAATCAGCAAAACACCGGGGCCCCGACATGGCAGATGGTGGTGAGCGAACCAGCCTGAGGTGGGCGGAGATCGACACCAACCGGAGGCAGATTTGGGATAAAAAATTAGGAAGAAGGCAAGTCAAACCCATGTCCTGAAAACGAGGCTTATTCGACCGAATTGGATGAAATCCAAAGGGGAAACGATCACCACATCCATGGATCTATCAAAGCCCCAAAAAATAGAGCAATTTGTTCGATTACGAAGGGTGCGGAAGAAAATATTTCGTTCTCCTGAACGGAGGATTCAACGACGGTGACCGGACCTGAGCCTTGATCCGATGAGGTAGATTATCAACCTACGAAGAGGGGTTTACAGCCTCCGAAGAGGTGGTTTTAGACCTCCAAAGAGGGGTTTACGGCCTCCGAAGAGGTGGTTTAAGACCTCTGAAGAGGTGGTTTTAGACCTACGAAGAGGTGGCCGGCGACGGAGAGCTCTTCGGCCCCTAAAAAGGGGTTTTCAAGTCCCTCTTATCGCACTAAGCCATGTTGCTTACTGGGCCAACGTCTTATGTCTTGGGGCGCAAGGGTTCAGAAAATTTACATCAAGAAAAAAAATATATTATTAAGGGATCAACATCCGCTAGTTAAAATAAAGTATTTATATTTTAGAAATTATAATTATATTTTTAACCTGATATATATATAGGCTAATGTTCAAATGTAAAATTGTCTTATGGTGTAAAATCCTTAAGGTAAATTGCTAATGTGCCTAATTTTAATAAGTAAAATTGTCTTAATGAGCCTATTTTTTTTAATGAGCCTAATTTATAAGTAAATGAGCCTAATTTAAATAACAAAAATGCTAATCCCATGTGCCCCCCTTCCTCATGCATGTGCCCTACCTTCCCCCCACTGTGCCCCCCTTCTCGGGCCTTTTTTTTTTTGCGTCCCATGATTTTTTTTCGTGTTAACACTTTCTGTTGTGTAAATATAACTTGATGTTGTGCACTTATAACATCCTATTGTGCAAATATAACTTTATGTTGTGCAGACATAATAATTCCTTATGGGTAAATAGGTAAATGGGCATATATTTCAATTATCAAAATTTATACTTGAAATATGCTTAATTTATGGGTAAATGAGCCTAATTTTATGGGTAAATAGGTAAATATGTAAAATTTTATGGGTAAATGCACTTTTTTCCGTTTTCAACACTTTTTGTTGTCTAAATATAAAGTGTATAAATAAAATGATAAAGTGCAATAATAAAATGACGATGTGTATGAATAATAATATGAAGTGCACAATTAAGATTATTGTTAATGTGTCTTGAATCATTTTTCACCGGCGTCGCATCGGGGGTCCGAGTTATGATGTGCATATATAAAAGGCTTTCAAATTAAAGTGAATAAATAAGATTAAAATGTGCAAATATAACATTATGATGTGCATATATAATATGCTTTTAAATTAAAGTGCATAAATAAGATTAAAATGTGCAAATATAATGTTATGTTGTGCAAATATAACATTATGATGTGCATATATAATAAGCTTTTAAATTAAAGTGCATAAATAAGATTAAAATGTGAAAATATAATGTTATATTGTGCAAATATAACATTATGGTGTGCATATATAATATACTTTTGAATTAAAGTGCATAAATAAGATTAAAATGTGCATAATTAAGGTTAAAAAGTGCATAACTAAGATTATGATGTGCATAATTAGCAATTTGCGATTGTTGCGCTCTTGTCTATTATCAGGCCCGTGCTTAAGCATGTGCAAGTGGATCAATGGAACAGGGCCCCCAATTTTTTAGGGGCCCAATATGATGAAAAAATCTAAATATTAATATTTTCTTTCACCAAGTATCACTAGTGTTTTATTGGCTCCGTGGATGGAATGCGCGCCTGTTTGCGGCTAATCTGAAGTTCGATTTCTCCCAGCTGCAGCTTCGTCCCGTCTTTTTTTTTCTTTCTTTTTTTATGTGTTAAATTTTTTCACCAGTTATTTTCATCCCATCATTCACTTTCCTAAAAAATCCATAAAATTCATTTTAACACCCGGTGTATTTTTAAACATAGTAGTACTTTAAGAAAAGCATTATTTATATTGTTATATATAATTTATAAATTGGTGAATGATTTAAAAGAAATGTTCTTACTATTTATATTTTTTAATTATTTTAATTTCACTCGTATTATAAAATATTTAACTTTTTCATTTCAATTAAAGATTAGTTACTTTTACTAAAAAAAATTGTTTAATACTCCGTATTATTCTAAAATTTTGGTACAGGGCCCCTAAAATGATTGGCACGGCCCTGTCTATTATGTAACCTATGTGGAATTTGAACCCACATCTTTGTGCAAACGCACATTGCTCTACCAATTGAGCTAATAGGCTAAATTATGATTTTCATGCTAAAATAGAAGAACCTAATCGACCTAAAGCATATCACAATAAACTTCTAAAATCCAATTAGCTCATGATTCACAAACAATTTGACAATGCTATGAACATGAAATTATCTCCAAATCAATCCAACAATACAACCAGATCATCAATTTCAATCAATTTGGCTTTTGGCAAAAAAAACCCAAATTCTAAAGCATATCGCAATAAAATTCTAAAATCCAATTAGATCATGATCCATAAACAATTTGACAATGCTATGAACATGAAATTAGCTCCAAATCAACCCAACAATACAACCATATCATCAATTTTAGTCCATTTGGCTTTTGGCAAAAAAACCCCAAGTTCCGCTTCTAAATCAAACCTTAGGTTTTCAATCTCAATCTAAATCATTCAAACAATCTAAATAATTGTAATACACAAGTTTAGGGTTACGAATCATACCAAATTCGAGTTGAAACAAAGATAAAAATCGGGATTTCAAATGGTTTCGAGCCAAAAAGGCCGAATAGCATTGTTGGGCGAGATGGGCTCGGTGTGAGCTCGGCTGGGCACGAACCAAGGGGGTTTCGGTCTCAGGGGGTGCGCCTGAGCGAGGTGGTTCGAGCGGGTGGGGGCTGGTGGCCGGAGGTGGCTTGGGGGTGGCGTGGGAGGCCGAGAAAGTGGTTGATCGAACAAGGGGGAATGGGTTCGGTGATGGTGCAACTGGGCTCGAACCAAGCCAAGTCAGGGCTAGGGGGCATGCACAGGGGTGGGATCGAGTGCGGCTAGGCGCTGGTGGCCAGAGGTGGCTCGACGGGGGTGTGGGTGTGGGAGGCCGAGAGTGAAGGTTCCTGAGCGAGTGAGCGCGGTGTTGTGTTTGAAAATGGGGGGCGTGTGTGTTAGCTTCACAAAATTTTACACTTTAAGGATTTTACACCCTAAGACAATTTTACATTTTAACTCTTCCATATATATATATATATATATATATATATATATATATATATATATATATATATATATATATATATATATATAGAGAGAGAGAGAGAGAGAGAGAGAGAGAGAGAGAGAGAGAGAGAGAGAGAGAGAGAGAGACTCTCCAATGCATTCATCTTTTAGAATGCATTTGTGAGACCGATCCTCAACCATTGGATTAAAATCAAATAGAGGACTATGATTAAAAGATAATTTTTGAAAATTATTTTTTTAAATACACAATAATTTATGAAAAAATGTCAAACAATATCTTTTCACCAAATCTTTATCTCTTACCTAAAATCAAAATAAAATCAAAACCACCATCTAAAATTTTTCTAGCAAAACCACGTAAAATGTACGTTCAAATTTATTCCCAGGTTCAAAATTTTTGAATATTCAGATGAATATAAGGTATTATATTCAAATGAGTGTTAAGAAAATATACAGATGAAATGTAAAACGTTAATTTATTCTCACTTTCAAAATTTTCAAATATTCATTTGAATATAGAGTATCATATTCAAATGAATATAATGTATTATATTCAAATGAATATTAAGAAAGTATTCATTTGAATTCCCGTATTCATTGAATATTCATACGAATATTCATTTGAATATCCGTATTAATTGAATATTCATACGAATATTCATTTGAATATCCGTATTCATTGGATATTCATACGAATATTCATTGGATATTCATACGAATATTCAGATGAATATACAATATTATACGTATATTCATCAACCTAATGTCCTCCCACCCAAATACTTCTGCAGAAAGTACGGGTTCATAGAGTTGAAGCATATGCATTCCTTCTCCCACCTAATAATTAATCAGTGAATTTCTTTGTTGATAAACCATGTGAGATGACGACCACATTTGATGGTTTATTGATTAGGAGATAAAGAAGGGATTTGGAGAGCTAAATTTATTATTTCTTTATATATATATATTTTATTGGATGCATGTTTAAATCTAACCATCTAAATTTTCACCATCCGATTGTTCATAAAGGGTCTCACGAATGCATTATAAGAGGTGAATGCATGTGAAAGCTCCCCTATATATATAGACCCTATATATATAGTTTAAATATATTGTTTAAAACCTCGCAAGGTATCAAACCTCGCTCGTATGAGCATGTACTAAATCCCGTTAGGGTTGACTAGACCCCATTATGGTTTCTGGGTGCTCTTCACTCACACGGTGTGCGGCTCTACAGTGGCGTGACTTGGCGTTCTTTTCCGTTGATGTGGTTTTGGCTGTCGGAGTCGTGATAGGTTAGGATTGTGACAGAATGTATCGCGACGTCTCCTTTACTCGGGTTGTCTGCTTCCCTGGAGTTTCGTCTTCACTGCCCATAGGTTGATAGGGTCCTGATGTATCGCTGGCCTATGATTCTCCTTCAGAGTAGGGCCTGACTTCGTCCGTCGTTTTCGTCCAGATCCGTTTGGTTTTTGTCTGCTTGGTTTCGTTTTTGTAGAGTTCGGTTGTTTGAGTTTGCAACGTTATATTTTATTGTATTGTATGTCTCGGTTTTTAAACGGTTTTCTCGTCTGGTAGCTTGTCTAGCTATAGAGTTTCAGATATGTCTGAACTCGAATTCTTACCTTATCAAAAAAAAAAATAAAAAAACCAACAAAGCCTGATTCACCTAACGTCCTAACCTTATATAAAAATAATAATAATAATCACTGGGCCTTGCTATGACCCAGTGAATAAGGTTAGCCCAGCCCATTTGTAAGTTTCTCGTCCCATCAATTAACTTAACAATTAATCTTATTTTCTATAAATCACACACGACATAAGATTGCATAGCAACTCCACCCGCCACACGCAGCGTCGCCGCCAACACCACCGCCGCTAATCAATCCCCGACGAGCTTCACCAGAGAACGGAAAAGATGAGGCTTTTGACTCACAACATGCTATCATCCAACGTGAAGGGAGTTTCCGACGGGTTTCCCCTTCGAATCGAAGCCAAGGAGGTGGTGAACAAGGTGGTGGACATGAATCCCGATTTCCTCAAAAATATGTTTGTGAAGATCGAGTGGAAGGCGCTGGTGGACGCCGCCAAGGCCATGGGCTACTCGGAGCTTCCCGACGAAGCCGATCCATCGATGCTTCAGTCCGACGAGTTCCTTCACAAATTCCATCACGCGCTACTTGAGCTTCATCTTGAAGAAGGTGCCCTAATTTGCCCGCAGACGGATCGCAGATTCCCGGTTACCAAGGGTATCCCCAATCTGTTGCTTCACGAAGATGAGGTCTGAAGAAGCAATCGCCTTTGTTTGGGTTTGAATCGGCACCCAATTTCACCGTAGATTTTGGCTATCTTTACTTCCTAAGAGACTAGTTTGTTGATGTTGTTGGGGTTTGTCTGTTTTCCTGTTATCAATTAAGCTTTGATTCGATAGGTTTAACTATATATCTGTGTGGTGGTTTATGTTGTGCTTAATGCATATCAGCTGTTCGATGAAATGCTTCAATGACAGTGAAGTTGTATTTCTGCCCAATTTAATATTTTTACTGTTCTCATAACCTCTATAATTTGTTTTACTAGTTTTTTTCCACCTTGTTAACTGCAAAACTACTGGTCTGCTTTCAATTGATAGTATGTTAAATGTGTATACTTGTTTCCTTTCTCTTATCAACTACATTACTAATGAGAGTGACTTCAACTGCTCAACGCCATCATCAATGAGTACTTGGAACTTGGGTGCCCAATTTAAGTGAAGTTTCATCTACCATGGTACGTACAATTGCACCTACTATGCATCATTAATATTCAAACCAAATTTATCTTGATCTGCACGGCATAAATGAACTCATCCACCTGTAAGAAATCGATCCCAGGCTGATCAGTTATTATATTTATGAGTCAGGACAGTTGGGCCTGGTACTAGTTTCACTGTATTGATTGCTGTTTTGTTGATCAATAGAGTTCCTGTCATTTCAATCCAGATCTGGTGTTATGTAGGTCATCTTCTTCTAATGCTTGTAAATTGTATTGTTAACTTCAGATATAGCCCTATATATTTGTTCTTATGCATTTTAAAGCTGTAACCACTGAAATTTGCACAACTTTTAGTAAGTTAGCCCTTTATTTAAGTTCATTAAGCATTCACCGGCTATCTACATTATAGTCTCACAGGTTAATTCATACTACTAATATAGTTGCATTTAATTTGAATTGATATTTTTTAACCTGCAGGATGACTAGTTCAAACTTCAAAGTGAAACTGGCACTAATTATCTGCAATTGGCCAAAGATGAAGGTACACTTCTAAACTTATTATGTTGGTCAGTGCTACTGCTTATGATATTTCTTAAGATGTGTAATGCCTAAGTTATATTTCTATTTGTTGAACGATAGAATGGCCCAAGTAGAAATATGTTTGCCTATCAATAAGCTAAAACGTTCACCTGGAAGTGTCCTCTTTCACTTCCACCTAAACGAGTGACACTGTATGGATTTCTAAAGGTTTCAATACCTGTTGAACAGAAACTTTTGTTCCTTTGGCAAGAACAATTTAAATACTGACATATATGAAAACTACCTGTGTTTATTTTTGGTAGAAAAAAACTTGGTCTTTTGGTTGGTTGTGTATAACTAAAATGAAGAAGCTGATTGAAGAACTTGATAATTAGAGTACTGATATCTCAGCCTGCATAGCAACATGTACGCACTTGTCAAGCTGAACTAGTGCACAAGTCACTTGTGCACTTGTTCAGCTTCACAGTCACTGCTTAGCTTGCCAATATTACGTTATACATTAATGTCGCGATATAATTAACCTGCTTGATCAATCTACATCTGGAATCTCCAATATCTTATCAAACTTATAAGGGATCCTACGATATTCCTTCGAGCAGGTCTATATCTTATAACTAGCTAATAATAGTATTAACACTTGCTTTTCCTCCCCTCTTATCGTACTCATACTTGTTACTAAAAAAAGAAATACTGACGGGCTAACACAGAAGACTGAGTCTTGTCTTGAGAAACTTCGGAAGGCTCTGGTCGGATGGTGGGTGCATGAACTTGCAGTTTGGGCATGCAGGGTATGACTTGCAGAGCATCACCAGCAGGTGGCACCGCTTACAGGCAGCCGCTACCATTTCTTGCTGGTCCATATCAGCTGCTGGAAGCGCTGAAGGAGCGAACAAGGACAGCGTCGGTCTGGTCTTGTTATCTGGACCGTCGTTTTCAGCGGCCATCTTGACCTTAGGTATGTTGTGATGATCCCCATGCGCCAAGTTGAGCTCCAAATCTAAGTTCACAAGGGCTGATGTCTTTGTGGTTGGGGTTAGAATCGGTGTTGCCTCAATCAACCTCGGGTCCCTTTGCGTTCTCTTGTGAGTTCTCGTGTTGAAGAAGTGGATCTCCCCTGACTGCAACATATAAAGGAAGGTGAACTACAGAGCAAAATATAGCCATTTGTTTTTCCCTGGACTTTGCCTGATTGGTATATAAAACAGTACCTGGATATCAAGGCAGCGCTGCCAGTCAGAGGGTAAGGGGATTTCGAGGTGGAGATCAATGGCGGAGGACATCCATGGCTTGATCACAGGATGAGGATGATGATCATCGTCGAGGTATGCTGTGTTATCCCATTTCCTCTTCTTTGACAGATTGTTTTCAAAATGTGGGATTGAATTTGGATGTTGGTTTGGGAGGAGAGGTGATTGGAATGACACCATAGCTTTCTCTTTGCTTGATCAACAGTGCTCAACTACCTCCCTCTGTGTTTGTGTTCACTCTTCAGTAGGTGGGAGCTATCAAATAGGATGAAGATGTAGTTGTGCTTTAAATAGGGGAAAAGCTAAGGGGCTGGTAAGAGAGGGAGGGAGAAGTAGAAGGCAATTAATGTTAAAGGGCAATCAAGAATCTAAATTGGGGGCAAATATAAATGTGGAGTAGGAGTGAATTGAGTGATATAGTGGCCCTACATCTGTATCTCTTTCCCTCTGTGGATCTTTGCTTGGGCTGGCCTCCTCCAATCCAGTTATTCAAACACAATTGATCTTTGGGTAAATTACAGAACCATCCTTAAAATCTGACATTTTTCACAAAACCACCCATAAATTTGGAAATTACAGAAATCCGCCCTTAAATTTGGCCTTTTTTCAACAAACAACCTGCAAGCCCTTTCATGTGAGAAAAAATGTTTACAAAATTTAAGATTGCCACTTTATTAATCAAACTAGTCTATTTCCCATGCTTTGCATGAATTTATTATAAAAATATAATAAAATTATGATAATCTTTTTCAAATTTAATTGTAAAAAATATTAACCTTTTGAAAAATAAATAAAGTATATTCTTTTACAAATGAAAAAAAGATAATTTAGATCTTATGATAATTTTTATATAGTTTAATATGAAAAAAAAAATATTTGAATAACACCATAGGAGTTTTTTTTAATCAAAACTTCCTCGTTGATTAATAATAATAAATTTCAAACAAAACCAAAACAAATCTAATAGGTAAAGAATAACTATAAAACCAACACTTTCCTCAAAATGATTTTAATTGTACAAGTAGCGAATTCAACAATTCGACACTCAGAATCTATAGTGATATGTCTTAATCCATCATCTCATGACAACTGGAAAACATAAATGATATGTCGTTGCCCCTACCACCTTCGAGGTTAAGCCCATTTGAATAACTCTTACCGCCAGGCCAAAGCCAGAGGGGGTATGGGGTATAATCCCCTTCTATCCGGGAAGAAAAAAATAGAAAAAAATTACGAGTTTTAAAAAAATAGTTTTTACTTATTTTAGGCTAAAATAATTCCAAAAGGTGCAATAAATTATAAAGTTTGTTCAGTTTAGTTGGTATAGTGTGAGTATATTAAATCATGAGGTCACGAGTTCAAATTTCTTTGGCTAAAATTTTGTTTCTCTTAGTTTTTTCAATTAAAAATGACTATTTAAATAATAAATTTAAGGGTTTTTCAATATATATTTTTATCTAATATTCTTTCTTATATATAGGTAAAAAGAAAAGTTATTGAATAACAATTCTAAAACAATTCCTAACTCCATCACTGCTCACATGCAACAAGCTCCATCACCAATGTAGTTTTCTCATCTCCAGCAATAGCTTTAAGATCACATCCTTTATATTTATCAAATGAGGTTATCTTTTCATCGGTTTGCGCAATCTGAGTACATCCCCGATGTTCTAATATGGTGTGCGCCATATTAAAACATTTTCCTTTGATATTCAACAATGGTGTATGACAGTGTGACTCTATTTAGTCGATTGAATTTCTGACTTAGTTCATAAACATCATGTATGACCTATTATGGCTTGTAGTTCACCTATTTGAAGACACAACAATTGTAAACTCACCAAATACTATACTAAGGTTGTCCAAACATTTTGTATACCTAAGAACATTATAATGTAACAAATTATCTACTGTACTATACTAGACTCAGCAAGTCTCGACTCAAGATTCCAAATTGCGCTGGCCAAAAAAGTCCTTTAACTATACCTCTATTTTAAATTGATAATTTCAAGATTAAAATGTAAGTATATGATTTTTATACAAACAACAATTACCACAATACTAATTTCAAGATTAAAATTAATTCCATATTTTTTCGCTACTCAATATATAAAATATTAGAATGGTATCAACATATAAAATACTATATATATATATATATATATTATATTGATTAATATTAATTACAATATTGAAATATACTATTTCCAATATTAAATACGTAATTGTTTTGAAAATAAGTAGACGTGATTTAATAATTCATAATCTTAAAAAAATTACCTAATTTAGAAGATATGTATACAAATTTATTAAAATGGTTATAAATATGTGGCAATATTTATTGGTATGGCAAAAGCTAATTAGACAAATTTTTGGGAGGAAAACTTTTTAACCAAAAGATGGCATGTGACAAAAAAAAATGTTGTTTTAGTATTGTATAAGATTCAACCTTATTATATTATATTTATTAACATCTAATACAGTATAATCTACTACAGTAGTATATAAAGGGGGAGTGAGGCTAGAGGCAAGATGTCGAAATGACTATTGACAAGATAATTTCATCAAAATTACCACAAGTCATTTTCATTTTTTCCGAACACATTGCAAAAAGGCTCAAAACTCTCTTTTCCCGAATCAAAAGATTCGAAACCTAAATCCGTCGAACGAATTTTTTTGATCGAAAACAGCCTAAAATCGATGAAATTAATCAAAATATCAATTGATCGACATATGAATGGGTCTATCGCTCGCTTTACATGATTATCGAATTGCGATTTTTGGTCTTCGTTCGAAAAACCGTCGAAGGAAGGAGCTCGGCAGATACAAACGAGGTTCATGAATAAGCTCGGCAGGTTTAGACGAGGTGAATTAGTAACCTCGACGCATAAAAACGAGGTTATGACGGAGCCTCATCTAGTTTTTGCGAGGTATATAATGACCCTTTTGAAGATCTTGTCTAAAGCCCCATCGACATAAGCCGAGCTCAATAAATAACCTCGGCTTCTGTTGTTGAGGTTAAGGAAGAAGCTCGGCTACTACTGTTGAGCTTAATAAGGAAGCTCGGCTTCTGTTGTTGAGGTTAATGAGGGAGCTCGACTTCATTGACACGTAATGCATAAATTCATTAAATTGTGTGGAGATATGTGTGATGGATCTTGTTATAATGCAAACTCATATACTTCTAAGAATGAGACAGACTAAATGACTAAATCAGTTTAGAAAATGTTGTTTTTCCCACTTCTGATTGCAAATCTCAATGACTAAATTAATATCATAACTTTATCCAAATAGTAAATTAGTTGTTCTTAAGCAGACATTAAACAAATTAATGCATATTTTAATGTTTTATCTTACAGTAATTGTTTCAAGTGGCCACTTCCCACCTATTTTTGTATAAATATATTGAGATTATTTATGATGAACTTTAACCGCTAAATTGTTATCAAATGTATATATTTTTTCGTGCTTCATACTAATATTTATATTTAACACCACAAACATTATACAATTAACCTTTTTCTTGCTTCTATTGATTCTGAAATTTAATTTATCGTCATTGTAATAAAGAAAGATGATGTTTATTGAAATTAATATGATATATTATGATTTCTAAAATTAATTTTAAAATGATTAAATTAAATAAATGAGTACTGTTAATCTAAAAAGGAAAATTGGTTATTGGAGGGCTGATCAACCAATATGGCGTACAAATTAAGGTATAAAAATTGAATCTTGCTATAAAATTAAAACTTACATCAACATCTTCTTCACCCAATTGCTGTTTTGATTGGTTTCCATGATTTGCATCCATCTTTTGAACTCAACTTATTCAATTTAGGTTAACATTACTCATTTATTTAATTTAATCATTTATTTAATTTAATCATTTTGATGTAACATTACTTTTTAGATTAATTTAATCATTTTGATGTAATTTAATCAATTTAGGCTTTCTCATCAGTTAGAAATATCCTTTTTAGATTAACATTACTCATTTATTTAATTTAATCATTTTAAAATTAATATTAGAAATCATAATATATCATATTAATTTGAATAAACATCATCTTTCTTTATTACAATGACGATAAATTAAATTTCAGAATCAATAGAAGCAAAAAAATGTTAATTGTATAATGTTTGTGGTGTTAAATATAAATATTAGTATGAAGCACGAAAAACTATACATTTGATAACAATTTAGCGGTTAAAGTTCATCATAAATAATATCAATATATTTATACAAAAATAAGTGGGAAGTGGCCACTTGAAACAATTATTGGAAGATAAAACATTAAAATATGCATTAATTTGTTTCATGTCTGCTTAAGAACAACTAATTTACTATTTGGATAAAGTTATGATATTGATTTAGTCATTGAGAGTTGCAATCAGAAGTGGGGAAAACAACATTTTCTAAACTGATTTAGTCATTTAGTCTGTCTCATTCTTAGAAGCATATGAGTTTGCATTATAACAAGATCCATCACACATACCTCTACACAATTTAATGAATTTATGAATTACGTGTCAATGAAGCCGAGCTCCCTCATTAACCTCAACAACAGAAGCCGAGCTTCTTCATTAAGCTCAACAACAGAAGATGAGCTTCTTCATTAAGCTCAACAACAGAAGCTGAGCTTCTTCCTTAACCTCAACAACAGAAGCCGAGGTTATTTACTGAGCTCGGCTTATGTCAATGGGGCTTCAAACAAGAACTTCAAAAGGGTCATTATATCCTCGCAAAACCTAGACGAGGCTCCGTCATAACCTCGTTTTTATGCGCCGAGGTTACTTATTCACCTCGTCTAAACCTGCCGAGCTTATTCATGAACCTCGTTCGTATCTGCCGAGCTCCTTCCTTCGACGGTTTTTCGAACGAAGACCAAAAATCGCAATTCGATAATCATGTAAAGCGAGCGATAGACTCATTCGTGTGCCGATCAATTGATATTTTGATTAATTTTATCGATTTTAGGTTGTTTTCGATCAAAACAATTCGTTCGACAGATTTAGGTTTCGATTCAGGAAAAGAGAGTTTTGAGCCTTTTTGCAATGTGTTCGGAAAAAATGAAAAGGACATGTGACAATTTAGGTGAAATTATCTTGTCAATAGCCATTCCGACATCTTGCCTAAAGCCCTTATGTTGAGGCATTGATCGTTTTAATTTTGTAGGTTATTAAATGCTAAACAATTTATTGTGAAGTAAATAATATGTTTTGAGAGATTTGTAATAAATAACCCAAAATCCGAAAACCTTTTCACATGTAGCACCCCCTAAAATTTTTGCAAAAGCTATTCCTTGAATAGCTAAATAAAGAGCGGTCATTCCGGGGTTCGAATCGGGGACCTATGAGTACTACCCACAAGTCCTTTCCGATGAGCCATTCCGGAATGGTTTGCAAAAGCTATTCCAAACATAATGAAAAAAGCAAGCCCAGTAAGTGAAAAGTGAGGAGAGAGAAGAAAGCCTTATCGACTTATTAATGAGGAGAGGGAAGGATGAATAAGTAAGTTATGGAAGAGAGAAAGAGAGATGATGACAGTTAAAAAAAAAATGTCCTACCAACCATCACCACGAGCGACTTCTAAAAGGGAGAAAGGGAAAGACCACTTCTCATAAAGTACAAGCAAGGGGAAAAATGAATTCAACGAACAAGACAGGAGAGAAGGAAGAAGAAGAAGAAGAAGACAAAGACAACAAGAGGAAGAGATGCTCGCCTAAGAGGAGAGTGAAAGTCAACATAATTCGTTGTTGAAGTAAGTAACCCCTACCTGTAATGCTTAATTGAAGATGTTGATGTTGTAGAATGAGAGAAACTGATTTATGTTGGGCATTGGGTGAAATACGAGAATGTGAAGATGTGCAATGTGTAATTAGACGTGGCCATGGGTCGTACCCGTCGGGTCAAGGGTCGGGGTGAAATATGAGAACGTAAAATGAGAGAAACTAATTCGTTGTTGAAGTAACCATTACCTGTAATGCTTAATTGAAGATATTGATGATGTAGAATGTGAGAAACTGATTTATGTTGGGCATTGGGTGAAATACGAGAATGTGACGATGTGCAATGTGCAACTAGATGTGGCCAAGAGTCGGACCCGCCTGGTCGACTGGTTCGACCCACCGGGTCAAGGGTCGGTGTTGGTTGACCCGAACCCTATCCCGAAAATGTCACGGGTTTGACGGGTTTGGGTTGACCCACTGACCCGACGGGTTACATTATTTTAAAAAAAATTGTTTTTTTTTAAATTGACTATTAAAATAAATAAATAAATGATATGTGAAGATTTTATATTCATATCACATTTTATTACCCACTTCAAATCAATATGAAGTGTTAAAAACGTGGGAAGATTTTATATCTCCATATCAATTCTTCTATCCACTATAGTTTCAATATGGGATGTAAGAGAGAAAAATATTAGAATATATTTTTTTATCAAACTTCATTTCCAACTTCATTTCCGATGTAGGAAATGTAGGAAATAAGTGAATTGGGAGAAGTGGGATACATATATAGCTTCATGCCTTCTATTCTAACTCCATATTTTCAATGTGGGAGGAAGTCCTTGTCCCACAATAAAAATGAGGGAATGAAAGGAAGACTACCAAATCTATAAAAGGAGAAGAATGAGGTTCATTTGTCCTACATTGCACATTTGTATATGTATTATTATGAATTATTCTAAAAATACTTTACATGATAATTATAAATTTAATTTTTTTAAAAAAATTCAAAAAAAAAAAGTTTATGGGTATGGGTCGACCCGGCGAGTCAACTTGTTGGGGGAGGCTTGACCCTAACCCTAACCCGCAACCCGCCTTGACCTTGCGACCTAGGAACCAGACCCGTCGGGTCACCGACCTGCCGTGACCCGTGGCCATGTCTATGTGCATCTAGGTTAGGGGAAGTGACCCGTGGCCATGTCTATGTGCAAGTAGGGTAGGGGAAGGGTTCGTAATGAGTAATTTCAGATGAATAGGTGAAAATCGGGCAAGGGAACTAGTTGAGAATGAAAGATGTTAAGTGAAAATGGAGAAATTAAGGTGTGGAGTGAAACATGGAGCATGTACCATATGCAATTTCCTTTCTGTCTTGTAGAAAGGAACAAACGACAAGGAAAAATTAGGTGGGTCGGCAAAGTTCGGTGCTCTAGAACTAAGGTTACGGGAAATATCATAAATGGTGAATTTTCATAAGCATAGGGAAAAATAGGACAAGGGAACTGAATATTGATATGAATTGTTCAAAATTTGATATGAATATGTTCAAAATCACGTGAAATTTAAAATGTATGCAATTAGTTGACTGTCATGTGTGAATATACAGGTGACATGTTTAAATGACTTGATGTCATGTAGAAATGGAAAATACTGGGTATAATATGTGGAAGCATTGTGTGCATTGAATATTGATATCAATAGGTTGAAATTTGATATAAAGATGTTAAAAATTGTGTGAAATTCGATATGAATAGGTTTAATTTTGCTTGTTGTCTTGTAGAGCTGGCAAAATCTGACCCGACCCGACTCACCCGAACCCGAACCCGACCGGGATCCAAAAATCTGGAGTCATTCATAACCCGAACCCGAGATGTAAAGGCTCGGATTTTTTAATCCAAATTTCTCGGGAAAAAAAAAAGAGAATCAAAATGAATTTTAAAGCGAAATTTAGCGGAAAAATTTACTAACTCGGATTTTAGAACTGATGAAACGGATTTCCGACCTAAAATAAAAATTTGAAAACTAATTTGACATAGCAACATCTATTCTTGGGTAAATTTAAAATTTCATCTTGAGAGCCCTTTTTACCCTACCATTCAGTCTACCCACCTCCCATTCCTCTGTTTTCTTCTAATCGATAAAGCTGCAATAGCTAGAAAACAAAAATAAAATAAAAATGAGGAGCCATATTCATACTTGAAAAGAAAACCAAAACAGTTCCCTCTATCCTTCTCCTCCTCTGCACTTCTTTCCCATTTCACACAGAGAAAAACAAAATCTCCCAAAAGCCCCTTTTTTTACCTTGAGCAGAACTCCCTTCAACACATACATACAGTGAATCCAATTCCAAACCCATTTTGATTTTCACCATTCTCCCTCTCCCTATACTCTGTCACATTTCAATTGTCCCACCACCTCACCATTCTTTCCCAATTTCCCAGCTTCTCCTCCAATTCAACTAAGCCTACTCACCTCCCCTGCTTTGCCGAGGCCTCCCACGCCTCGCCTCTTCCTCCTTGCCCCCTTGTTCTTCCCAGAGGCAGCAACGGCAGTATCCTCGCCACCTCCCGGAGCCTCCAGCAACCAGAAGCAGCAGTCGGAGCCTCCAGGAGCAGCCGGCGTTACCACTCCCACCTCTGTTTTCGCATTGGGCTCGGTAGGGTCTTGTTCTCGCTCCCTTCCCATCCTTTCACCTCCATATAGCTTAAGGAAGAAGATTTGATCCCCTACCATCCTCCCTAGTCAATCTCCGGCGAGAACCCGCCCCGACGAGACAGATCGAGCGTTTTCCGGCGAATCGAACCTTCGGTGAGCACTTCTCTCTCTCCCTCCTTCTTCCGATCGGAACCACATAAAAGCCCCACCTTTACACCTCTTACCTCCTTCCTAGGCCGAGAGATCCCTGATTCCGGCTCCGGCGAGCCCCAATCGATCTCCGACAAGGCGATTTCGAGCATCCTTCCGGTGGAACGAGACCCTCGGTGAGCACCTCCCTCTCCTTCCTCTTATCGATTTCGTGTTCATGGGTGATGATTGGGTGGTCAAAACTCAGAGTCGTCGCCATCGAGCTTCCTTTCCCTTTCTCCTCTTTCCAGATTTTCGAACAGGACTGTGAAGGGAGACGATGAACAGTAACAGCGGTTCGGTTTCCCTTTTTGTTTTGTTTTTGGGTCCGGTTCAGAGGTTTTAACTAAAATGAGGCCGGTTCATGGGTTCTTTTAAATGAAATTGGGTTTGGTTCTTGGATCAGATTTTAACCAAAGGTTGGGCCTATTTTCTTTTCTTCCTTGGGCCGAGATTGTTGTTTTAAAATAGGGATCTATGGGCCTAATTCTTCAGCAAAATAGAAAATAAATGATGGGCCTATTTCTTCCAAATAGATCCAATTTTGAGAATTTAAAACAAGGGGCCGGATTTTTGAGGTTATAAAATGAAGGGTCCGTTTTGGTAATTTTACTAAAATAAGGAGGGTCGGTTTTAAAGTTTTATAAACAAGGGGCGATCTGGGTAATTATATAAAGGGGGTTGGTTTATAATTTTTATAAAATGAGGGCTGATTTCATAAAATAAAATGGTTGGGATTTTTAAGAAATTTGGAAATATTTTATGGAAGTGTTTAATAAACGGTATTTAAAATATTATATAATATTTATTGAGATTTAAAAATATAAAATATTATTTGGGATTAAAGATATAACATTTCGGTGATTAAAAGAAAATGAAATATTACGAGACTTGGAGATTTGAAAGTTATTATCGGAATTTAAATCGAAAAAGAAATTGTCGAACATTTCCCAAGGTCGGAATTTCTAACTAGCTAATCCGGATTTCGAAATGGTTTCGGGACTAACTTGGGAATTATGTGATCGATGACTAACTAGCATGTTGATATGATTGATTGACTAATAGCATGATTTGTGTGGATTAATGGCATGACTGAATGACTAACAACATGATGAGATGTTAAAATTTCGTATCGTTCAACTTATGCCTTGTGAGTTATGATAATATGATGGACTTTGGAGATATATGAGTATTATTGCGAATATATGAATGTGATTGAACGAAATGATGAGAATGATGTGGTATTATGGAATGTGGTAACATGATGAGTGGTTGAACTTGATGAGATGATGATTATGGTGTGGTTATACTTATTGAATGATGTGTGTTTATGTGATTGAGTGATTAGATGTAGACTTATATATGTGTTATGATATGCATCTAGGTGATACTTTGTGATCATGATTGATGTGTGACGGACTTTCTCTTATGCTGTTCTGCATAGCCAGGTGAGTTCCTATATGAGCTCACTCAGATTCGAAAAGAGATCTCCCTGCTTGTAGCCATGTGCATACTAGGTGCTTGCATTCATAATAAAGCATGCCATGTAGTATCCTGCTAGGATTGCACTCATGATTGAGCATTCGTTTACTCATTGCTTTTGTAAACAGAACGGCCGTTATCTGTGAAGTAACTAGAGTCATTGCTAGGGTTATAGGACGACCTAGTCTCATCGGGTCCCGTCCTGAGTCAATCGAGTCATGAGCTTCCTTATATTATGAGATGCCTGCGGGCTTTATTGTGGATACGGGTTGGGCATGCGTGCCACCCGATTATATGGAATGCATTCACGAGCTGGCCAGTCTCCGCCCTATCGGAAGGGGGTGGAGGTAGGAGAGGGATATACCACTTGGTATTCGGTGCTAAGGCCTTATTATATTTATGCACTTGTTCTTAGGACCATGCTAGTGTGTTAATATTCCGCCTTGCATCTAGAAGCATCTTTATTAGGACTTGCGTGTGTATATGTCTGCTGGTTTGGGATTATATTGCGTAGGGCTTCGATCTGACACCGCCCCGCATATATTTTTTTTAGGTTGTTTTGCAGCATGATTATTCCTTGTTTCCGTGACGTGGGAACTCTCTTGGGCGATCTCAAAGAAATGATTTAACTCCATTAACATTGTATATTAAATTTCGGTAAATACGCTTATTGATTTGATTTTGACCCGGCTCTGCCGTGTCACCCTCTTGTATTACACCTTGATTCTACTATTTGCATGACTGTTGGTTTTCCACGCTTAGACTTATGACAGGTACAGGGGACTTCCCCGGGGATTCCAACGATCCCTTCGAATTTTGGGTATGAAATCCCACTTTAAGATGTTAGGATAGAATTTCAAACCTTCAACCTGTACTTGGGGCGCAAGATCCTAACGAGGGGTTTTATCCCTCGAAACGTAACTCGGGAATCATAATCCCGGGCCGTTACAAAGATGCTATCAGAGCTGAGGTTGTGCAAACCGAGTATGATAGGTTGAAGTGGTTTTGAAAATGGCCCAAGGTTTTCAAATGGTTTTCCAAAATGTTTTAGAAAGGGCAAAATGAATTTAATATGGCTAACTCAAATGGACTAAATACGAACTTGACTCTATAAATCCGGTAATCGAACAAAGGGAAACGAAGGGGTAGTAAAGGCGCTAGACCATCCCTATTGGATGTAATTGGAAACGGGTAGGCAAAATATAGCTTGCTCTTTTACAGGTGGACTTGAAGACTCCAAGGAACCCGAAGGTTGGAGTGACATGGGTTAGGAGGCCGTGAGGTACTTGCCCCTCCGGCCAGCCGTCCCTCGAAGGACGGCATAGATCGTCTCTGTGATTATATCCAACTGGGCCCGAGGGCGATCCTCCTCGAAGAGGATCATATTAATCTCGTTGATTGCTTACATGCTGAGTGCTATTGTGCTTAGGATAGAGAACTAATTAGTATGCCTTGACTTGAATTATGTATTGAATAATTGTGCAAACGGGATAGCGGGAGAATACCTTGTTCTTATGTCATTGTAACTCCTATCTTGTCGGAATAACTCTTCCATAATTCAAACCCTTTGATGATTCTGACTCCGTCGTCGTCCCACCAAAACATTTAGGCATGTTAGCAAGGGTCTAAGAGCATCCGCTCTCCCTGTTTCGAGTCCTGTTTGGTACCCCACCATCTACGCTTCTACCGAGTCTTGTACCTGAGGTTGGTGTCTTCCCCGGGAAATTTCGGTTGGTCAACTAATTACCTTGGAAATCGTGTCGGATGTGAGGGTTACTTGAGTATGATAGCGGAAGTGATGACTTAAGTAGTTCCGAGTTAGGAGTGAGTTGTCTTATGGAGTCATCCCTTTGATCCTCGTAATGGTCTACTGTGTCTTCTTACCACGAGAGTCTAAACACAAATTATACCCTCAACTCGAAAACAGTGTGAATGTCCTTGTGTCATACCGAGCGAGTCATATTAGCGTCCCACGGGGAAACAGGGTGATGAGTCGGTGATTGTATGACATGGTGTGTTGGTATATTTCAGCATGACTTGTTTGATAACTTGCATGATCGCACTTATGAACGAGTATATATATCGAATCTATGAATTCCCATCATTGTTACTCTCCCTTGAATTAGATCCATGATAGTGTGGTCAACCCTCTTTGTATGAGTGCCATGAGAAATGAATTTTTGAGCATGTTAAGTTAATCAAATTGAACCTCATTGACTATGTATTTTCTTAATGAGTGTTGGTAGTATCATGTAGGATATACATCTCCTAATTATTGACCATCATGCATCTATGTGCCATACTTGTCATACTACATGTATATGGTTGTGTTGGATGTGATAGTTGTTATGCCCAAATGACTTAACCATACCCCTTGACACGATTATTAGAGTGCATCTTAACATGCTTACCTCGAACCCACATTGTTTTGACCTACTTATGTGTACACTAAGTGAGTAATGGATCATACATGTGATGTCCTATAATGCTCGCTATGTCATATATAACTTATGCTGCATATGTCTATTGTCGGTTTGTGCATACATGATATTAATATGTCAAGCATGATTAGGACATGAGGTGATAAGTTTTAGCCCGTCCCGTGTGCATGTAAAGTTGATTACGTGAAATGTTATGGATGCATAGGACGCTATTCCTTTAATAGGTACATGATAGTGTGGAATGATATGATTGAAATATTTTGTGATTGCCATGTGCACCTGTAACCTTATAGAATACCTTAAGGGGATTGTTGTAACTCTCGAGTCTGTGTCTTGTCTTGAATCTCGTCATCTCTAGTCCTGGTTTGTGTCTGAATTCTTAAGAAAGTCACTTTGTCCTCCCTTGCCCTCCCCTATCTCCATGACTTCTAACCCCTCGTGATCCCCTTGATGGACGTCGACATAGAAGGGAAAACGAGCGATCGAGTGGCACCAGAGTGGCGCAACGGAAGTGGGGTGGGCCCATGACCCATGGACCCTAGGATCGACGTCGCCAAAGGAAGGACGCCTTTCGAAGATGGCGGTTGCAGACGTAATCCTCCTAGATGACTCAAGGAATGACGTTCTTCGTCCGAATTGTGATCTCTCCTATGCGATCTGGAATCGGTGTTGTGCGATAGGCTTGGAACTAACTGAATTGAGGTGTGATGACTGATAAGCTGAACTGGTAGTGAATGATTGCCTGACTAACTTGTGTTTGTGATGATGTGCCTATATGCTTAAGTGTACTGACCTGCTAGTAAATCGGTTATGGGTTATATATGTGGTGGTGTATTCTTCTTGGGAATGAGTCGAGTGTTTTCCTTGGTGAGACAGATCGGAAAATCGCAGGTAGATTGAGGTGTTCGAGTTGGTCATTGGTTATGCGAGATGGAATACATGAAGGATGTGTTAGCTTAGGTAGAGTCGAGTGAGTTATGGCTTGTCGGAGATAGTGTTCAGTGAGTATATTTGAGCTTCCAGGTAGGTCTTAGGTGAAGAGTGGAGTTAGCATGGTGAGATTTCGAGGAAGAGGTCCTAGCTAGAAGTGTCGGTAGGTAGTAGGTGCAAGTATAGGTGGTTAGTGGAGTTCTAGAGGTGGATGAGTGAGCTAGGAATGGATCGGAGGGATTCTCACAGGGAAGTGTTATTAGAGGGATTGGTGAGCTAAGGAAGGTGTCTAGATAGTCTAGGAGCGGATCGTGGGCGGCATCGAGGATGATTGGTTGAGGAATGTCTAAGGAATTGCATAATTGGGGAATAGGTTCTATGTGCGGTGATTGAGAACTGTTTATGGTAAAGGATGAGATTGAGGAATCGCTAAGAAAGAGTAGTAGCAGGCTGTATCTGGGATGAGTACTTGGGGTTGCTTAAATAGGGTTAGTGATGCTTAGAGGATTCCTGAGGGAAGGATTTCTAGATACTTTGTTGGAGGATTTTAGTATAGGAAAGGAATCAAGGTTGATGTGTGGAGATTGTTTTGGGCTATTGAGGTATTTGGGGATGTGAGATGATTGTTCAAGGAAAGGTTGGTAACTAGGCAAGGATTTCGTTGAGAATTCTAGTAAGACTGTTTACTTGAGGTTGAGACGGGGAGATTCTGAGAATGGATTTGGGAACTAGGGAAAGCGAAAGGTATCGGAAACGCTAGAGGGAGAAGGATTCTAAAAGGTTTGGCGGAGATGTGGTACTTGGGAGACTTGAGTGATGGCAATTTAGGGATTTTGCGGAAATGATGATCGGTAAAAGAGAGCCTTGGACGGTAAGGTGTCATGGTTAAGAAGTGGGAGCTTGAGGCAATATAGGGATATGAAGAGATAAGGAACTAGAGTAGGACGACTTGAGGATTTTGAATGGTTAAGGTCTAGTAAGATTTGGAATGAGAAAATTTGGGAATATGCGGAGATGAGGATCTAGAATAGGTCAGCTTAGGAGTCGTGGATTTCAGGTTTCGTGAGATTCGAAATGGGATGAATAGATAGAATCAGTGAGTTGTCTCTGAGGATAGCCGCTGGTGATGAGGGTCTTGATGATTTGTGGTTGGGAGTAGCACTAGATGGGTTTCTGTGATAGAATTGGTCGGGAGTAGGCGGTTGAGTAGATTCTAGTAAGGTAATATGCTCGTATTGGTTGAGGTTCGAGTGTGGCCTATGAGGTTAACCCTTGTTGGGAATGTCAAGGATATAAGGATGAGAGGGTTAGGTGTGAGATGGTCAATATGAGTGGGTTCTTAGAGGTGGATGGGTAGTGAGATTGATTAGTGGTGCGGGAAGTGTGGTTAGATTACCAAGGTGATTCGAGATGTCTCTTTGGAATAATGGTCAGATGGAGTCTTGAGGGTCTGAGAAGAGTAACCGAGATTATTAAGGAGCACCTAGATCGGTCGTGAGAGCGGCTCAATTGAGGGCTTGAGATTTCTCTTAAATGGTAAAGATGGGACTGGTAGGGAACCCCTAGGGTGAGGATGTGTTTTATATGGAGTCTGGATCGTTGGTCGCAGTGTTGGGTTGTCAGATTAGAGAATTTGGGCGATTGTGAGCTGCGAGAATTTGGATTTGTCAGATGAGTGAAAGTTTAGGACTTGGGATTTGAATATTGGAGGAGATTGATCCTTAGATGGCTTGATGACGCAAAGGTTGAGACACCTAGTAATTTGTTTGGGACGTAGGCCTTGAATTGTGGATAGTTATGAGGCTAGAGAGGTTGTGTGCTAAGCGGAATGCAATGGTATTTAGAAATAGTATCGAATTTGAGTTGGTAGACCTAGGTGAGGATGACCTTGACGTGAGAGATAAGGAGTAGTGGTCGTGTTTTGTTATGGTTGGTAGTGATAGGTAGATTCTCTTGAGGATGTGACTTAGTGTGGTGCGTTACTTGGGGTCGAGTGTTGTGCGAATTCTATGTTGTAGACGATGTTGATCCCATGATGAATTGCCGTAGACAATAATGAATTGTTAGTACTAACATAGTTACCCCCTGAACTTGATGAAATGTTAGTGGACGGAAGTACTTGTTTGCCTCTATGCGATGACGCTTGGTGGTTAGCATGAGTATGACACTATGATGTGCTTATCTGATTGATATGACGTGATTATCTTAATGATATGATGTGTGACCTCTATGATGTGATGCGATGGACCCTACTATGAATGATACTATGTTAAATATGTTGTATTATGTGACTATCCTTGACATGAGTCTGATATGTTCATGAACGTGTGATATGATTTCTATATTGAATGATTGCTATGATATACAATGTCTTGAATTGGAATTGCTGGGATGCTACAACCGAATTGATGAACTTTGATTCTGACATGGAACCTAGGAAGAAAATTGGGATTAGCCTTAGAGGTGGATGATTCCACCTCCTGAAATTGAAGTTTGCTTGACTAACATCGGGTTAAGAGATTTCAAATGATGTCCAAAAGGACTAACTTAGATTTTGGGAAATTTAACGCGATTGAGAATTTCAATGATTTTGAAACCAAACCTTTTCAAACTGAGGACTCCTTTTGAAACTTTTTCGACCCGAGCTTGCATTATGACGCCCCACGAAGTGGATGCAAGCATTTTATAAGGGCCCTTATAGACTGTTTGCTAAGACCCAGTGGAGATGCCGTTAGGTTTTTTTCGAGTTTTGATATGACCGAGAAGTCGGGGTAAGGATGTGGTAGGGGCCCATATCACACTCTCGCTACGAACTATCGGGGATATTATGATCATGACGACGATACTGTGAGAATCTCATAGGGGCACTTATGAGGCACTTACGAGATCAATGTAATGGTCCTTGGACTCATCTACTTCCAACTTCATCCCTACTTGTTTTGGATTTTAGTCTCGGGGACGAGACTTGTTTTTAGAGGTGGATGATGTAAAGGCTCGGATTTTTTAATCCAAATTTCTCGGGAAAAAAAAAAAGAGAATCAAAATGAATTTTAAAGCGAAATTTAGCGGAAAAATTTACTAACTCGGATTTTAGAACTGATGAAACGGATTTCCGACCTAAAATAAAAATTTGAAAACTAATTTGACATAGCAACATCTATTCTTGGGTAAATTTAAAATTTCATCTTGAGAGCCCTTTTTACCCTACCATTCAGTCTACCCACCTCCCATTCCTCTGTTTTCTTCTAATCGATAAAGCTGCAATAGCTAGAAAACAAAAATAAAATAAAAATGAGGAGCCATATTCATACTTGAAAAGAAAACCAAAACAGTTCCCTCTATCCTTCTCCTCCTCTGCACTTCTTTCCCATTTCACACAGAGAAAAACAAAATCTCCCAAAAGCCCCTTTTTTTACCTTGAGCAGAACTCCCTTCAACACATACATACAGTGAATCCAATTCCAAACCCATTTTGATTTTCACCATTCTCCCTCTCCCTATACTCTGTCACATTTCAATTGTCCCACCACCTCACCATTCTTTCCCAATTTCCCAGCTTCTCCTCCAATTCAACTAAGCCTACTCACCTCCCCTGCTTTGCCGAGGCCTCCCACGCCTCGCCTCTTCCTCCTTGCCCCCTTGTTCTTCCCAGAGGCAGCAACGGCAGTATCCTCGCCACCTCCCGGAGCCTCCAGCAACCAGAAGCAGCAGTCGGAGCCTCCAGGAGCAGCCGGCGTTACCACTCCCACCTCCGTTTTCGCATTGGGCTCGGTAGGGTCTTGTTCTCGCTCCCTTCCCATCCTTTCACCTCCATATAGCTTAAGGAAGAAGATTTGATCCCCTACCATCCTCCCTAGTCAATCTCCGGCGAGAACCCGCCCCGACGAGACAGATCGAGCGTTTTCCGGCGAATCGAACCTTCGGTGAGCACTTCTCTCTCTCCCTTCTTCTTCCGATCGGAACCACATAAAAGCCCCACCTTTACACCTCTTACCTCCTTCCTAGGCCGAGAGATCCCTGATTCCGGCTCCGGCGAGCCCCAATCGATCTTCGACAAGGCGATTTCGAGCATCCTTCCGGTGGAACGAGACCCTCGGTGAGCACCTCCCTCTCCTTCCTCTTATCGATTTCGTGTTCATGGGTGTTGATTGGGTGGTCGAAACTCAGAGTCGTCGCCATCGAGCTTCCTTTCCCTTTCTCCTCTTTCCAGATTTTCGAACAGGACTGTGAAGGGAGACGATGAACGGTAACAGCGGTTCGGTTTCCCTTTTTGTTTTGTTTTTGGGTCCGGTTCAGAGGTTTTAACTAAAATGAGGCCGGTTCATGGGTTCTTTTAAATGAAATTGGGTTTGGTTCTTGGATCAGATTTTAACCAAAGGTTGGGCCTATTTTCTTTTCTTCCTTGGGCCGAGATTGTTGTTTTAAAATAGGGATCTATGGGCCTAATTCTTCAGCAAAGTAGAAAATAAATGATGGGCCTATTTCTTCCAAATAGATCCAATTTTGAGAATTTAAACAAAGGGGCCGGATTTTTGAGGTTATAAAATGAAGGGTCCGTTTTGGTAATTTTACTAAAATAAGGAGGGTCGGTTTTAAAGTTTTATAAACAAGGGGCGATCTGGGTAATTATATAAAGGGGGTTGGTTTATAATTTTTATAAAATGAGGGCTGATTTCATAAAATAAAATGGTTGGGATTTTTAAGAAATTTGGAAATATTTTATGGAAGTGTTTAATAAACGGTATTTAAAATATTATATAATATTTATTGAGATTTAAAAATATAAAATATTATTTGGGATTAAAGATATAACATTTCGGTGATTAAAAGAAAATGAAATATTACGAGACTTGGAGATTTGAAAGTTATTATCGGAATTTAAATCGAAAAAGAAATTGTCGAACATTTCCCAAGGTCGGAATTTCTAACTAGCTAATCCGGATTTCGAAATGGTTTCGGGACTAACTTGGGAATTATGTGATCGATGACTAACTAGCATGTTGATATGATTGATTGACTAATAGCATGATTTGTGTGGATTAATGGCATGACTGAATGACTAACAGCATGATGAGATGTTAAAATTTCGTATCGTTCAACTTATGCCTTGTGAGTTATGATAATATGATGGACTTTGGAGATATATGAGTATTATTGCGAATATATGAATGTGATTGAACGGAATGATGAGAATGATGTGGTATTATGGAATGTGGTAACATGATGAGTGGTTGAACTTGATGAGATGATGATTATGGTGTGGTTATACTTATTGAATGATGTGTGTTTATGTGATTGAGTGATTAGATGTAGACTTATATATGTGTTATGATATGCATCTAGGTGATACTTTGTGATCATGATTGATGTGTGACGGACCTTCTCTTATGCTGTTCTGCATAGCCAGGTGAGTTCCTATATGAGCTCACTCAGATTCGAAAAGAGATCTCCCTGCTTGTAGCCATGTGCATACTAGGTGCTTGCATTCATAATAAAGCATGCCATGTAGTATCCTGCTAGGATTGCACTCATGATTGAGCATTCGTTTACTCATTGCTTTTGTAAACAGAACGGCCGTTATCTGTGAAGTAACTAGAGTCATTGCTAGGGTTATAGGACGACCTAGTCTCATCGGGTCCCGTCCTGAGTCAATCGAGTCATGAGCTTCCTTATATTATGAGATGCCTGCGGGCTTTATTGTGGATACGGGTTGGGCATGCGTGCCACCCGATTATATGGAATGCATTCACGAGCTGGCCAGTCTCCGCCCTATCGGAAGGGGGTGGAGGTAGGAGAGGGATATACCACTTGGTATTCGGTGCTAAGGCCTTATTATATTTATGCACTTGTTCTTAGGACCATGCTAGTGTGTTAATATTCCGCCTTGCATCTAGAAGCATCTTTATTAGGACTAGCGTGTGTATATGTCTGCTGGTTTGGGATTATATTGCGTAGGGCTTCGATCTGACACCGCCCCGCATACATTTTTTTTAGGTTGTTTTGCAGCATGATTATTCCTTGTTTCCGTGACGTGAGAACTCTCTTGGGCGATCTCAAAGAAATGATTTAACTCCATTAACATTGTATATTAAATTTCGGTAAATACGCTTATTGATTTGATTTTGACCCGGCTCTGCCGTGTCACCCTCTTGTATTACACCTTGATTCTACTATTTGCATGACTGTTGGTTTTCCACGCTTAGACTTATGACAGGTACAGGGGACTTCCCCGGGGATTCCAACGATCCCTTCGAATTTTGGGTATGAAATCCCACTTTAAGATGTTAGGATAGAATTTCAAACCTTCAACCTGTACTTGGGGCGCAAGATCCTAACGAGGGGTTTTATCCCTCGAAACGTAACTCGGGAATCATAATCCCGGGCCGTTACACGAGACCGAACCCGAACCGAACCTGACCCGACCCGAAACAGACCCGAACACAGATAAACCCGACCCGACCCAAACCCGACCCGACTCTCAACCCGACCCAACCCAACCCGACCCGAATTGAAATATTATTTAACATCAACATTTTAATACTTGAATGTTAAATGTTTATTAGACTATTAGTGTTAATAATTCTATTAATTCTAGTAGTTTTCGGTTTTTATAAATGGACTTCTTTTTATAAACATAACTATATAAGTATAATAATTCTATTAAATTTCATAATTATGGTTATGAATAATTCTTTTTATAAATATAAGTATAATAATTCTATTTTTTTGCGAAAAGAATTATTTATATCCAAATAAATAATTTTGTAGTTGTTCTTTTATTTTTATCTATATTATTATATTTTGATAGAATTAATTATTTATATCTAGATTTGTTAAAAACTAATAATAATAATGAAAAAAAACTAATGGACTAAAAGCTAAAAATGAAATGGGCATTGAAAATTATATGGGTCAATGATATAGTCAAACCACAAATAAGTCCATTTGCAACTTGCTAGTTAAAATAAGGTTACAACCTAAATGTACAATTAATTTGATTTAATTATAGCACCGATCAATTGGTTTAAATGTTTAAAAAAGGACGATGTTGCCGAATATCGAATTTTCGATTATGACTTTTTTGAAAATCGGTCGACAACCGATGAGTCAATAACAATGAGTGTATTCAACCGAGTCAAAATTACATATTCAAGTATTCAACCGAGTCAAAATCATTTATTTTAAGTAAATTACATATTTAAGTATTCAACCGAGTTAAAATCATTTATCTTAAGTAAATTACATATTTAAATATTCAACCGAGTCAAAATCAACCTAATTATATCCAAATTCCAAACGGGTCAAATATGATTCGACCGAAAACTCAAACCAACTATACCGCTATATATACCCACTTTGATTCAAAACTCAAATGAGACCGACCCGCCTCTTGACCCGAAACCCGAACGAGACCGACCCGCTTTGACCCGAACCCGAATGGGCATGACCCGACTTAACCCGAAACCCGATCAATCTAAAATTCATTATGACCGAACCCGACCCGAACCTGACCCGACCAATGTCCGACCCGACCAATACCCGACCATAAATTTTACCCGAATTGACCCGAACCGAGCAAGCCTGACCCGAACCCGACCCGAACGACCGACTTGCCAGCTCTATTGTCTTGTATGAATATATAGGTGACAAGTACAGAGAAGTACTTGTCATATAAAATGTGATCGCTGACATGTAATTAGGACTGATATGAACAAAGGATTTGTAGATTGGGGTAGATGCTATTTTGCTATGGTGGTCTTCTGCAGTTTACAGATGTATGGTCTCCCAAACTGCAGGATATATAATGAAGAGAAAATTGGTCTGTTCCAGTGCAAAGAAGGTTTTACTCGCACAAACTTCCGGAGCAGTATGATGTGATTAATTTCGAGCAATGTAAGTTGATATTGTCGTTCAACATGGCTGACAGCTCGAGGCCACGGCTCGAGCAATGTAAGATTCTACTCCCAAACTGCAGGATGTTTATGCTGTCAAAGAAGAAAGACATGGATGAGCACCTAGGAAAGGGAAATGCAACCAATACTCGAGGCCACAACTTCTAGTGAACCTGGATGAGCACTTAGCAAAGGCGACTGGAAGCGCCTTATGGATAGCCCATAGGGCAGAATAGCGAGGATGGCTACACGCGTCAAGTTCTCAGTCCAGCTCGTCCATTATGTCCTTCAAAGGCATCTTAAGATGAAAAAGAAGCACAGAGACTTGGTACAAGATCCATGATGTCGTTGTCTGGTTCCCCATAGTGGAGTTTATGATTCTGACTTGTCTGAACTGCAGCTTCGTTGACGGGCCTGAAGAGAATGAGCCCGACAAGGCCGCAATGCGAGATTTGTTCGGCGCTAAGAGGCTGAAAATGTCGGAGTTCGAGGTGCAGTTCCTCGTGGCGATGAAATTAGAGCGCTCGACGACCCAGAGGTTTAAGTTGCCCCTGCTTATGTTGATGGAGGACGTGCTATTCAGGAATGAACCACAAAACTATCTTCAGGCATGGGTTGTCAAACTCGTTTCGGACGTCGAACGGTTCTTGGGATACCCGTGGGGTTGACTGTGCTAGGAGTTTACGAGCATACCCACGAGTTCCTCAAGGGTAAAATAGAGAGGAAGCTGGAGCCTAGGGTGAATGCAAATGCACCTCGTCCAGCCTACTTCTTGTTCAGGTTCCTCTCGCCTTCCAGGTACGTAGCACAAACTCATTGGACATACTTTGAATTTGTACCGGCCATCCATTGAATTTGTATATGTAACGGCCCAAAAAGTAAGGATCTTCTTTCCCCTATTTGCCCCTCCATTGGGCCTAGGAAAGAAAACCTAACTATCCGAGTTACGTTTAAGAATGCAAGGTTACCTTCCAACTGGATCTTACAACCCGAGTACGAGTCACAAATTTCACAAGTAAAAGAAGAAAGGTTTTGAAATAGGGATTTCGTACCCTTAAAGATCGCGAGTCCATTGGGGACCAAGTACCTGTCTTAGTCTAATCGTGAAATTGAACGGGAGTGAAAGTAAAGTTAAACCAAAATACAATCCCAAAGGTGCCACGTCAGAGCCTAGACAAAACAACGTAAAAGAGTATAAAAGAGAAGAAGTCTAGTGGTCTCTCAAGCTCTCGATCTAACGCCAAAAGTCTGAACCCGCCAAGCATCCATATAAGCAAAGATAGCGGCTAGTGGTTACCTGAATCTAAAAAAAAAGAGGGGGATCTGGTTCAATCATCAGGCCACTCATGCGCGTGTGTAAACACAGTATGAGAGGCATATAATAAGCATCATATTCCTAAGATGAAATGCGTAATGCAGAGCGGAACTTAAATAGACAAGCATACGGATAATTAAGTGCAGACATAAATAAAAAGGTGTGTCGTTACAAGAAATGCCAAATAGCATGTTCCTCTAGGCTCCTAAGGAATCCTCTAGCAACTCCCTTCGAAGGGAACTACCTTACCCACGGTGCAGGCCATCCCTACGTAAGGAGCCTACTAACTATGAAGGGAAGGCAAACAACGACACCCATACAAGGCCTAAGGCTCTAAGAGTCCTATGGCGACTTATTACCAAAAAGCCTACCTCACCCATCAAGCGCAAGCAACTTTCTATAATAAGCCCCACTAAGATGACAAGAATAGAGAAAAATGTCTCATCTGATAAACACCTATAACAGCCGTTTTCTAGCAAAGACATATAGCAAGTCATATGGTTTCCATTTTAGATCCTAAGTGTGATTCTAAGTCGTATGGTGCATCAACACTAGCCTACTATATAACACCCAGTGCATAGAGCACCCATCATGAGTATGAGAATAAAAAAAACTATCTATATTTTATTATGTGATCCACATCTACTATATTTTTATTTTTATTTTTGCACAACATAAAGTTATATTTGCACAAAAGATTGTTATATGTGCACTACGTAAAGTTGTATTTGCACGACAAAAAGTGCTGAAATGAAAAAAAAAGCGGAAAAAAATATTACATTTTCACAACATAAAGTTATATTTGCACAGTTGATTGTTATATGTACACAAAATAAGGTTATATTTGCACAGCAAAAAGTGCCGAAACGAAAAAAAAAGCGAAAAAAAGAAAACTAGACTTGGATTATATTTGCACAACATAGGGTTATATTTGCACAAGCACAACATACGGTTATATTTGCACGCCAAAATGTATTGAAAAAAAAAACTAGACATGAGTTATATTTGCATAAGCACAACATACTGTTATATTTGCACGACAAAATGTAAAAAAAAAAATGACCTGGGGAGGGGATGGATAGTTCACTAATTTGTCCAAAGATGTGGATAGTTCACTTATTAAGCCATGTATTTTGGACATTTTGCTAACCCCCTTAGTTATTTATTGGTAAAGGGACATTTTTAACATTTATTTAGCATAATTTACTCATAAAAATGATAGTGGGTGTTAATTTTAAAGAAACCAAAATGTATTGATAGTTTTCTATAATTTTCAAATTTATTGGTGGTTTTGTGAAAACTATCCAATAGGTACATACTTCGTATGGGCTTGTTAGGTTTGGTTTCTAGTTATTTTTTCCAAAACTAAAAGTAGTTTGTGCCTTTGTGGAAATAACTTTGTTAGGTTTTCACTTTTGAATTGTCGGTTAGATGACATGTTTTTATTCCAACAAATTAAATCTAGGAGACAAAATAAAAAGTAGAAACTGAATCAAACAAGCCCATAAGATAGATGGGTGGTGTCCCTTCACGACCACACTCTCAACCAGGGGCGGATCTGGGGTCACGTGCCCCTCCTCTCATTTGACGAACTAACTAGGTGTATTCTCCTCGTCGCTTCGTTTTGATATATAATACGTCTTAATCTGATATCTGAGTAAAAAATTATGAATGTTTAAAAATTGAAGGTATATTAATTAATTTTATTTTATTTCAATAGACTATAATGCTTTTATAATTTACTTAAATTAACATTTACATACTGGAATTCATCTCGAAAGTTTTGAAATGAGAGATTATACTAATTATTTCAACAATTAAATAATAAGTTATGCAAGTTTAAATTTTTTTTACGCCTGGTTATACATTATTATACTACTATATGACAAGAGTATAACAAGTTTAAAATTTTTACGTCTAGTTATCATTGTACGTACACGTACTGTGCTCCCCTTCCGACAATTTTCTGGCTCCGCCACTGCTCTCAAATTTATCATGGAAATACATTGAGAATATATCTTTCCTATGTTTTTTAATGTTTTACATAATGTATAAAAATATGCATATATTTCGAGTTTATTGCTTTAATTTGGTGATCGGTTTTGATCCTCTCTCCCGAATAAACCATATAGTAAAGAGAAACCGCGAATCAGGATAGAGGAGCTAATCTTGCCCATGAATAAATATTACACTATTAGACCGTATTCCGTACATCTTTCTTGGTATGTTTTTTGAAATATTAAGTTGGATTGTAAACTTAAACATTTTAGAGCTATAGAGATAGTTATATTACATAAAAAAAAAACATTCATTCTAGAATAGTTATAATCATTTATGCACATTCAACCATAGTTATACCCCCTATCACCAGACTCTGTTTGAGTTGTCTTTCTTTAGGTCAGTTGAGTTAGATATCTGTCGGGTACTGATATTGTCGTATTTAAATCGCGAGAAATGCAACATCAACTATTGTTTGTCATCAAATCCATGACAATGATCAACATATTATATCTAATTTGGATTGTTTGAGTGTAAGTGCTAGTTTGGAGAATAAAGTGTGGCTTGTGAAGCTAGAAACCCTACATAGAAGTATAGAAGTATAGAAGGGAAGATGAAGGGAGTAAATAGAGGCGGTGACGTAAAGAGAGGCTGGATAGAGGAAGTTGTAGACACACATAAGTAATAAAGAAGGATGAATAAATGCATGGGTCTGGGAAGGTGTGGTTTAACTCACTTCACTTCACTTCATGTATATTATATGGGCAAGTAATACAGTTGAAAGAGGGCGTTGAATGCATTTCCCCATCTCTTTAAATGTATCCAACTTCCCCAAATCGATTGGGTTGGGGTTCATATATATAGATACTCCCAAACACCACTTACAAGTTGGTCTATTGATTGTGGGACTATACGCCATAGACGGATTTAGTCAGGGGCAAGCGGGAGCATACGTCCCCCTTTCATCCGACGAATCACCTATATTTGTTCTACGCGTCGATAGCTTCGTTTTGATATATTATAAGCCTGAATCCGATAAACGAGTAAAAAGTTATGACTAGACCTGTCAAACGGGTCATTCCGGTCGGGTTCGGGTCGGGTCACTCCGGGTCTCGGGTAAAACGGGTTTCGGGTTTTTCGGGTTGACTAGAACCCGGGTTTGACCGGGTTTTGGGCGGGTTCGGGTCGATTTCGGGTTTGTCAATTTTTTCTTTTTTGAATTAAAAAAATCATAATTTGATAATTTTGCGATAAATTTTAATTAAATATAAAAAAATTTAATTATATTTAATTATAAATCAACCGGGTCACCGGGTCAATCGGGTCAAAATTACCGGGTCAATCGGGTCGAAACCCAGATTACCCGGAAAATTTCCGGGTTTTCGGGTTCGGGTCGAAAAAAATTTCTGGGTCAAAATTTCCGGGTCTTGACTCAAAAAATTTCGGTCGGTCGGGTCGGGTCACCGGGTCGGGTTGTGTTTTGACAGGTCTAGTTATGACCGTTTGAAAGTCAAACACAGATTAATTATTTCAAATGTCTTTTAATAAAGCACGATTCTTTTATATTTTACTTAATTTGATATTTCGGCAAAATAATTCAACCAAAGAACTTCGAAACAAGATGTTATATTATTAAATTCGGTATAAGAAATTATGCAAGTTTAAAGTTTGTATATCTTGTTACACATTATTGCATGCTAATAGAACAACAAGTTGCATATTGACTTTGTAGGTTTCAAACGATATAGTTTTAGATGAAAAAAAGATTGTTATTGATTAAAATGACATCATTTTTTCTTTTAAAGAGAAAAAAATATATAACAACTACTGACACAATTTTAAATTAAACACCGTCATTTTGAACAAAAAAACATTTTGTTTTAAACTAAAAAAAAACTTTGTTTAAACTAAAATATAATCGATAAATTTCTGGCTCCGCCCCTGCTATATGCCATGTTATACAGATTCAAATTCGAATCATATTGATAATAGGACGTTGTGGTTTGTGAGTGATAGCTGATATCAATTAATATACTCTTAATTGAGTCCTACATAATCTGATCGGTCTGAACGTAGAGTGGCTTGGACCGATCAAACTGGACTAAGATACATAAGAAGTAAATACTCCCAATGCAAACAAGTTACATCTTTTAAAGCCTCTCTCCATCTCCATCTAACCCCCTTTAATGTCCTATTTGATCGAGGTTGGACTTGTGAAATTAATACCATTTTTTCACCTTGTCCATTCCCTTGCCAAATTAACTGCTCTCCCATCAACTACATTTCCCCTTTCAGCTATCCCCATCTCTCCCCCACGCCTTTGGCTTTTCGGTCTCCGTTTGCTTCGAATCGTGATTGTTCCATACTCAACTTTTTTGTCAAAACTTGTTCACAGTGATCAAATTTCGGCGATTCTAGCTACCCCTCGCCTATGACTATATATGAGTAGCCCTTATGATCACGGATTGTAGCTCATATAAGGGCATGAAGATACCATAATGCAACAAGTACTGTAAATATTTTTGCCGGACTATGGAGAATTTTTGAATACGGATATGAAAGAGATTGATACATAGATAAACCTAGCTACTGAGGATCGATGGGTCATGTTGTTCTTCATTGTAGCGACAAAGTATGTGCCTATGGAACTCATACGGTTCAACTCTATTCGACTTGTTAATCGAGTAGGGTTGGTTGGTTTGTGTCGCTTCAGATTTACGTCAAATTCATTTGTTTGTGAGGTTATGATTTTTAAAGATCTAAATTCGGTAGATTGTTTTGAATTAGGATTAAGTAGTACGTCTTACCCTCTTTTTTAACACAAAAATTTCACAGGAGACAAAGATCTTTAAAACAGTTTTTAGTGTAGATTTTTTTTTTTTTCAAAACAGATTTTAGTTTTGCCTCCATAAACAAGTGGATAAGTCCAGCCCAAAATCCGAAGATTGGCCCAATATATGATTGATCTACTATTCAAATCCTTTAAAACACTCCATATACCAATATATTACACTCCACCTTACTAAATTATTTTCACATTTATTTAATCTTAAAAAAATAATAAAAAATATATACAGATTCTAAACATCTATTTTTATGTTTTTATAAATTTTATTTTTGAAAAATTATGTTTTAATTTTTTTTAATTATATTTTATAAAATAATAGACCTTTTAATTCCTAAAATTTTTGAAAACTTGACTTTTTTAAATAAAAACTTATAAACATATTAACACGGAGGTTTAGAATATGTATGTAATTTTTATAATTTTTTAACATTAAATAAATGTAAACTAATTTAGTGACGTAGGAAGTGTTACAAAGGATTTGGATTGTTTCCTTGTAGTTCATTTTTGGGATGGAGAATTGAGCATTGGTTGCTCAATGACTCGATTCTAAACTTGAACTCAAAATTTAAAATGTACCTATATTTGACTTGTTTAGTAAAGTAAATGATCTCGAGCTAGAGTTATCCTATTTGCTCATGGTACAGTTTAAAATAGAAGAAATTTAGTATATTCTACAAAATTTGAGTTATTCAAGCTAAAGTCTAGGCGAGGCTTAATTTGAATTGAATTTGAAAGTATGCTCATACTAGATTTGTTTAATAAAGTGAATGAGCCCGAGTCGGACTCGAACTACTCAGTTCATAACAATTCTAACTGTCTCTAGTTTGAGCTTTGGGTCCTCCGTTGCTCGTCGGAATCGGGATTATAAGATTGGATTATCGGATGGATCAGACCGTAGTATCATAAGAACCTATACTTGTTTTTAACAAGAAAAATACAGAAATCGAATAATAAAACCCAAACATGCATACTTTGAGAATGTAATCCTCTAGTAAAAACTAATGATACAATACAAAAGCAATCAATCACTACACCCACACATCCTAATTAAACATTATCATGATGGGGCTAGTACACACATACTGAGCTACTAGTACTCGTCTTGTAAGTACCTCTTCCAGAACCAATGTTGCTTGAACACAATAGGCATAGACTCAAGAGGAATCCCCTTTGTCTCCGGCACAAACAGCCACACGAACACGGTCATCACCACTATCCACCCCGCGTAGAACAAGAACGCCCCGTACTTGAAGTGGCACAGCAACGCGAGGAACGTCTGCGACAACACGAATGTTACCGCAAAGTCCACAGCCACCGTTAGCCCCTGCCCGGTCGGCCTGATCTTCATCGGGAAAATCTCGCTCGGAACCAGCCAGCAAAGAGGCCCCCATGACCACCCGAACCCTGCTGCGTACACACACATCAGCACCAAAACCAGCGTCGCGTGGATCTTCGATATGTGCTCCGTGTGCGACACTCCTGTAGTCGACGCTAGCACTGCCGCCACCGCTACCTGACAGATGAACATCTGAATTCCGCCCTCTAGGAAGAGTACCCTGCGACCTAACCGGTCCACCAAAACAGTGGAGACGAGGATGGAACCCAAGTTGACAGCACCGAGGATGATGGATGCGATGAGGGCGGAGTCGCTACCGAACCCAACCGATTGGAAGAGGACAGGGGCGTAAAAAGCGATGATGTTGATCCCGGTGAGCTGCTGGAAGGAGGGGATCAAGAAAGCCATGACAAGGTAAGGCCGATACCGCCTCTGGAAGATGGTGAAAAAGGGCTCCATGTTGGCCTCTTTCGAAGCCTCGCTGGCCTTGACGAGGGCCGCGAATTCAGCATCGATGTCTCCTCCGTTGTCCCCGCGGATCTTGGCTAGGGCACGCTTGGCCTCCTCGAGCTTTCCACGCTCGACGAGGCTGCTTGGGCTGTCGGAGATGAGGAGTGCGCCGAGGGTCATGATGACCGCTGGGACGACGGCGAGGCCGAGGGAGAGGCGCCAGCCCCACTTGAGCTTGGAGGTGCCGAAGTTGATGCAGTTGGCAGCCACTACGCCCACTCCTAGGAAGAACTGGAAGCCTGTGTTGAATGCACCTCGCCACTTGGCTGGGGCCACTTCTGATAGGTATAAGGGAGTTGCCTACAACATATAACATCACGTCCATCTCCATTATATAAATGAAATATCAGTTAAAAGCAATGTATATTGGTAGGATGAATGGATGGATGGATGGATGGATACCTGGTTGGTAAAACCAACTCCGAATCCGAGGAGAATACGACCAATGATGAGCATAGCAACATTCTCGGAACCACCATTGAGGGCGGCTCCAATGAGGAAGGTGCAGCCGCCAAGGATCATGGTGAACTTGCGTCCAAAAGTGGCAGTGAGGCGGCTAGCCACCAGGGAAGCTGCTAATCCGGCAATGTAGAGAGAGGAAGTGAACGCCGTCAAGGCTTGGCTGTCGTACACACAATATATGTTTGTTTTCGCGTCTGCTGCCTTCTTTAGAATGGACGGAAAGAACTTTTGAAGGAATGGTACCATTGTTGTCACACCTCCTATAATTTTTTTGTAACAACCAAGGAAACATTAATCATGGAATTTTGGTTGAATTACTATGAGAATAATTAAAGTTGTACATTTATTAATTCAACTACATGTTTATAGGAGTATACAGAAAAAATTCCCCGACCATTCCGAAATGGCTCACCGGAATAGACTTGTGGGTAGTACCCATAGGTCCCCGGTTCGAATCCTGGAATGACCACTCTTTATTTATCAATTCAAGGAAAAAATTCCCCGAGATCGGCAGCATCGATGTCGGCGTCAGTGCTAGCACGAAAAGTAAAAGTGCTGACACTAAAAAAAAAAGTGATGACACGAAAAAAAGCATCCCCGACGTTGGCGTCAGCAACATCTCATCCTCGACGTCAATTTCAGCAACGTCAACATCTCCGATGTCGACGTCAGCAGTGTCAGCATCTTCGATAATAGCGTCAGCAACGTCAACGTCAGTGTCAGCATCTCCGATGTCGGCGTCAGCAATGTCAACGCGTCAGTGCTGCTGACACGGAAAAAAGTGCTGACACGGAAAAAAGCATTTTCGACGTCGGTGTTGATCAATAACGTCAGCATCTCCGATGTCGGCGTCAACCGACATTAGCGTCAACGCTGGCACAAAAAATGTCAGTGGTGTTCGCGATGTCAATGGTGACAGTGTCAGCAATGTCAGTGGCAACGACGTCAGGAATGTCGGTGTTAGCAACATCGACGTCGACAACGTTGGCGTTAGCGGTGTCGTCATTGACAATAATTGAGCTTTAATTAAAAGCCTCTTAGGTCAATGATAGAGCGATGTGCTTATGTGCAAATAAGATATATTAATGCAATTTTAAAATACAAATGCATGTGCATATCCTTTGCATAAGATTGTTTAAGCTTGCACAACATAAAGTTATATTTGTACAACATAATATTATATGTGCACAACATCGAGTTATATTTGCAGAATAGAAAGTGTCGACGCGCAAAAAAAATTAAAAAAAAAGGAAACGCGAGGGGCGGCCAGGGGCACTGAGGATGGGGGGCAAAGGGGATGGACACTCCACCAATTTTTTTAAATTTTTGAACACTCCCCTAATTAGAGCAATTTTTTTTAATATTTAACAAATTGACCCAAAATGTAATAGTTAATCTTACTACTTCAATTTATATTTAAGTTAAAATTTATTAATTATATTCTAATCATTACTCTCCTTAATGTCTCCTTTTCCATATAAGATTTAAGATTTACTGATTAATACTCTCTTTAATTCTCTCATTTTCCACACAAGATTTATTTAATTTTTCTCTCATTTAATTACCTAATTTTAGCATAATCAAGGTATCCATATACTCCATGATCCTCTAATCATTTCACTCGCTTCTTCTCTATCATAAAAATAAAGTGAGGATCATATAAATTTTATACATAAAATTGGATTTCTTTTCCTTTTATTCACCACTTATCGAAAAAATAAGGCCATAATTTAATTGGTGAAGGTAGAATTGTTTATTATTGTATACTTTTTAATGTAAATATTGATAACTTTTAATATATTTTAAAAAATGTTTTATCAATCAAATCAAAGTGTACTCACAATTAATATATCGATTATAATAATGAATTATTGTGTGAAGTCATCTAATGCAATATAATAATTCTAAAAGTTCATGATTTTTATGCAATTTCTAACGTTCATCCTTGTAAATTAGAACTCTCGACCTCTTCAATACTATTTATTATTGTAAAAGTAAAACTTTTTTTTAAAAAAAAATTAGTGTGCAGATTCAGTTACTCAACTTACTCAATACATGTAAAATTGAATATTATATCAAGGGGTTAATCATATGCTTATTGTTTTCAAATTAATAACTATTTAAATTTGGGATGTAACATCACAACAACTACCACACCTATTTGTAATTAAGAATTAAAAATGCTCTAACGAACACAATTAATAAGCAGAAATGAAAAATGGAGAGTAGTTTCAGGATTCTGAGAAAAAATACTGTATTTTTTATTTTAATTTAATAGGTTATTAAATATTTCAAAATATTTATGCTTCTAAAAGGCGAAGAATTTTTTTTTTCTTTTTCAAATGGAGGAAGTAGTTTGTAATATTTGACTTTTTCAACTAATTAACCAGATGCATTATATAGGTTAAGAAGCTAATTAAATCGAGAAATATTTTTCAATATTAAATTATTTTAGTTTTTTTTGTAATATTTTTTTTCCTATGATCGTTTTTAGTGGGGGAGTCTTTCCCAATTGATGTTTTTAACATATACACTTAAGGAATAAGTTAAAATGACCTTTTTAATGTAATAAATTTCCCTTATATTTCCCAAAATAAAGAAAAACGAAGAAAAGAAATGAGACTTTTTCAAATCTACGGAGTATATTTTTTTTTTTTTTAAAATTACTTCAAAGACTTTTAATCATGAAAAACCTATTGAAGATACTGATATAATTTTAAAAAAGAGAATTTAAAATGGAAACTTGTACGTTCACCCTAATAATACTAATGAATAGTCAACGAATGCGAGGTAATTAAGTGGCGCATGTAGAGTTTAAGAGTTTGTATTGACAAAAATAAATGCATGGGCCAGCAGGCAGCTGGTGCCTGGTGGACCAGCTAGCTAGCTAGCTACCGCAGCTGCTGCAGTTTAATTTGTTCACCTGAAATTCCAATATCATAGCCGAAGATGAGTCCACCGGAGGCCGCCACTATGCACGTTAGCACCACCGCCCACGTTATCCTCCCACCGAACTCCCCTCCGCCGTTGCTCTCCACTGCGAAGCCTCCTCCCGCCATCTCTTTTGCTCAACCTTCTACTATATATGCAATGAATCTCTAATTGATTCTTGATCGACTTGATGGATCTCTATAGCTACCTAAGATCTCTCTCTCTCTCTCTCTCTCTCTGATCGATTTGTTTTGTGATTAAGATAAGGACTAAGGAGGGAGTAGTTCAGTTCGGAGCTTAAGCTCTATGGAGGCGTATTTATAGAGTTGACGCCCTTAATCCCTTTTATTTTTAATTTGTACAACTATACCCCTTATCTTCAAAATTAAACCTCTCCTTTTTTTAATTTCCGTGTGTGTGGGTATGTGTTGCCGGCGACCATTGTGGAGAAGCTAAGATCATAAGATTGATTGCAAAGTCCTCCTCGAGCATTCATTAATTAAACATATATATAGGTTACAATGGACTGGGCCTTTTGGCCCAGTATACAATATGAAGTCCATGTAATTTATCAAACCCCCGCAGTCGAAAGTGGAGGGTCCCGTAGAGTGAGACTGGACCGAAAATCAAGAAACAACTGACAAGTAAACCCTTGGTGAATATATCAGCGTACTAATAGGAGGACGGGACATGTAGAACACGGACATGTCTAAGAGCAACCTTGTCCCGGACGAAGTAGAGATCGAGCTCAATGTGCTTTGTGCGCTGATGCTAGACTGGGTTGCTAGCCAGATAGACGGCAGAGACGTTGTCGGTGTAGACCAGGGTGGCCTTCTGAAGAGGGCATCAGAGCTCAAGAAGGAGATTGCACAGCCAAGAGCACTCGGAGACAACGTTGGCGACACCTCTGTACTCTGCCTCGGCGCTAGAGCGAGACACCACAGACTGTCGCTTCGCGGACCACGACACAAGGGTGTCGTTGAGGCAGACACAGTAGCCAGACGTGGAGCGACGTGTGTCAGGACAACCACCACAATCCGCATCAGTGTAAGCGACGAGGTCATGCCGAGAGGAAGGGTGATTGTGGTGCCCAGCTCGAGAGTACCGCTGATGTACCTGATGATCCGCTTCAAGGCCTGAAAGTGCGGTTCCCTGGGCGCATGCATGAACAGGCAGATCTGCTGAACGACGTAACTGATGTCTGGCCTAGTGAACGTAAGATATTGCAATGCACTGGCAAGGCTCCGGTACAATGTCGGATCATCAAACAGAGGACGAGAGTGAGCATTGAGCTTGTTGGAGGTATCCACAGGGGTGACAACTGGCTTGCAGTTACTCATTTTGGCCCAAGCAACAATCTCGGCAACATACTTGCTTTGAGAGAGAAACAGCCCAGACGCATGACGCTGCATGGCAACTCCCAAGAAGTAAGACAAAGTACCCAGATCTGACATGGCAAACTCGACACTCAACTGGGAAATAATGGACGTCCGAAGAGCATCAGAAGAGGCGGTGAGGATGATGTCGTCGACATAAAGTAACAGAAAGGCCATGTCTATGCCTCTGCGATAGATAAACAGAGACGTATCGGAGCGGCTGCCAATGAAGCCCAAGCGTAGCAGATGAGAAGCAAAGCGCTGGAACCAAGCCCACGAGCCTATTTCAGGCCATACAGAGAGCGCTTCAGGAGACACACGTGCTTGGGACGATCAGAATCAGTGAACCCCGGCGGCTGAAACATGTAAACTGTCTCATTCAGATGGCCATGCAGAAAGACGTTCTTGACATCCAGCTGATGAATGGCCCAATGGCGCGACAACACTAAGCTCAACACCACTCGGATAGTGGCAGGCTTGACCACGGGGCTGAATGTCTCATCACAATCAATACTTGCCTGCTGAGATCGACCGTTGACCACAAGATGAGCTTTGTAGCGCTCCAACGTCCCATCGAAGCGGAACTTATGGCGGAAGAGCCACATGCAGCGAATGCCGTTGGCCTCAGGAGAGCGAGGAACCAGAACCCAAGTACCATTCCTCGTAAGAGCCCTGTATTCGTCGAGCATAGCCGCCTACCAATTCGGGTCGAGGAGGGCTGTTTTGTGGGAGGTGGGGATGGGGGAAAGGGAGGTCGGGTTTGAGGCCGGCGGTGAGTGGGATTCGGTGGGGGCGGCAAGAGAGGGTGCGGCGGGTGCCGCATAGTGCTACGGCCGCGGCAAGTTGATGGGTTGCGGCCGCAGCATGATGTCGTGGCTGCGGCAACGGGTGTGTGTGTGTGTGGGGGGGGGGGGGCAGCCGAGAGGACGCATGAAATGGGATGGCTGGGTGATGGGTGGTGTTCATGGAGACGATTTGACGAGGTCTGAAAAAACACCGGAGATGCTGCGGGTGTGCGGTTTGGTGGTAGGAGGAGGGGGTGGTGGTAGGGGTGGTGTAGGGGGAGAGGCAGGAGCACCGGGAGAGCTCTGGGAAAGGAGAAAGTGAGGGAAGGAAGACTCTGACCCAGACTTTGACACAGGAGGTGTGGAAGGGGGGAGAGGAGGAGAAGAAAAGGGAAAGCGAAACTCATCAAAGGTGACATGACGGGACATAATGAGCTTATGGGTCTTTACATCGAGCCAAAGGTAACCGCGATGATCAGACGGATAGCCAAGGAAGACACAAGGAGTGGAGCGCGGGTGAAGCTTGTGAGGGGCGTTGGAGGACTGGTTTGGGAAGCACAAGCACCCAAAAGTACGAAGGTGATCATACCTAGGCAAGGTGCAATAAAGTGCCTGAGTTGGCGAGCGATGGTGGAGGATAGTAGATGGTAGAATGTTTAGGAAATAGCATGTGGTTGATAAGGCGTGAGGCCAATAGGAAAGGGGACTAGATGTGTGGAATATGAGAGAGCGCATCATGTTGGTAATGGTTCTGATGATTCGTTCATCCTTGCCATTCTGTTGGGAAGTATAGGGGCAAGACAAGCGATAGGAGATCCCATTTGTGTTGAAGAAAGTGTGAAAGTCTTTATTATCAAATTCGCGGCTATTGTCACATTGGAAACATTTGATGGACGTGTGAAATTGTGTTTTGATGTAAGCATGAAATTTGGCAAAGATAGGAAACACTTGTGACTTAAAATGCAACGAGAAAGCCCATAAGAAATGACTATAATCATCCAGAAACAAGAGGTAGTACTTGTGACCCTCCTTGCTAGGCACATGAGATGTCCAAATGTCACTATGAATTATATCAAATGGTGCAAAAGTAGTGTTAAAAGACCGCTGAAAAGGTAGTCTGGCATGCTTGCCTAACTGACAGGAAGAACATAAACTAGAGCGAGGCTCTTTATTACATTTGACTAGACTCTTAGAACGAAGCAAATCTAAAACGGCAGCACTGGGATGACCAAGGTGTGCATGCCACAAACTGGACGACGATGCCGAGAGGGCGACTGGACACGACGGGCGGGATGGTGAGGGAGACGACACAGGATAGAGCTCCCCGGTGTTGTTACATCTCAGGCGAGTAACCCCCGTAGTAAGATCCTTCACAGAAAAACCAAACGGATCAAACACAAGAGAAACAGTATTGTCAGTGGTGAACCGACGAACTGAGATAAGGTTTTTGACAAGTTTGGGGGCAATGAGGACATTGTTGAGGTGTAAAGGGTTGGTTGGGGTTCGTAATGTGGCGTGGCCAATACCCGAAGTAGCAAGGCGACCACCGTTGCCGACGATAATAGAATGTGCAGGACCCTTAAAAGAAAGAGAAAAGAGAGTACCTGAGGAGTTCGTCATATGAGAGGTCGCGCCAGTGTCCATGTACCATGCGGAGTCAGGAGGTGTCAGCTGCATAGAGGAGAAGGCGTGATACACATCGGTCGGAGCGTAGGCCTGATCAAACGAAGACGGGTAGGCCTGTGACCGGCGGATCGAGGAGCTGGACCCAACAAGCCCGCTCCCTGATGACTGTTGGGATATGGGGATGGTGGGCGATATGTCGAAGGCGGGTAGCCATAGGGCATCCAAGTTGGGTAGTCGGGGACGGGATACCAGGAGGGGCGAGGGGAATCCGACGACTGCTGCGGCCGCGACCGCCGCCTCTTTGCGCAGGCTGATCGTGGTAGCGACTCCGTTGCGGGGCTTAGGTCTCGTCAATGTCGCTTGACGAGACCAGAGCGGTTTTGTTTTTGGCGGCTTCGTTGGTCTGACGGTGAAGGCGAGTCTCCTCCAGGATTAATTGAGAGCGGGTCTTCTCGAATGTGGAGAGAGGTTCCGTCTGCTGAATATGAGTAGCAGCAACATTGTATTCAGAGGGAAGACCCGAAAGTACCTGGAGGACAAGGCGAGTAGCGCTAGGTTTGGAGTCGACGACGGCCAATTGATCAGACAGGGTTTTCAGATGCTGACAGTGGGTGGAGATTGACGGGAAAGACGCAAGCTTTGAACTTGAGAATTCGTGCTCTAGGTAGACGGCACGGGTGGACTTGTTGTCCTGAAAGAGTTGCTGAAGCTTGGTCCAAGCACCCAAGGCGCTGTCTTTGAGGTCGAGGATGGTTGTCAAAAGATCTTTGGAGATGGTATTGAGGATCCATTGAAGAACGATGGTGTCTAGTTGAGCGAAGATATCGTCGTCCTCAGTGGCGGAACGATTGATAGATGAATCGATGTGGTGGAGGACCTTATGAGCCTTAACATGGGACGTAAAGAGGTGACACCACATGGTGTAGGAGCTAGATTCATGATCAAGGATGATGGAGATACAGTTTTTGATGTTGGAGATTGTGAGAGCGGAGTGGAAGGGTGGCTTAATAGGGTTGGCAGGGGATGGGTCGACCATTGGGACAAGAGGGAGAGAGAAGAGACGAGAGGGTGGGGGTCGGCGGCAAAGGGGTGGCCGAGAGGGGGGAAGTCGGCGGCAAGGGAGGAGAGGGGAAGGAGGCCGGCGGCTAGGGTTTGGAAAAAGAATTAGGGTTCCAAGGTCTTAGGCTGTGATACCACGTAAGATCATGAGATTGATTGTAAAGTCTTCCTCGAGGATTTCATTCATTGATTAAACACATATATAGGTTACAATGGATTGGACATTTTGGCCACATATATAGGTTACAATGGATTGGGCATTTTGGCCCACTATACAATATGAAGTCCATGTAATCTATCAGAGAATATGAGTGGTGGAAATCCCACATTGATTAGAAATTAAATCCAAGTCTTGCATATAAGCCGGTGGGCTACCCCACTAACACCAATTGATTTTAGGATGGAACCCCACTCGGCTTGTGTGCTCGACTTGAATAGTGCGTGTGCGCTTGGGCGTGTGACCGCTCACGTCGTATGACCCACTGGGATTTAACAACCATCACCAACTTATTGCGAATTAATATGAAATAAAATGTCTCAGCGACCCAACAAAATGCAAAACTTCAATTAAATCATTCCATGTGCACAGTTTACATTTTTATTGACATCTTAGCTAGTGTGGGTAAAATAAATTGTTAAAACAAATATGAATAAAGAGTAGTATAATTAAACATATTTTATTACTCCTTCCGTTCCAAAATACATGGGTTTTTAGTTTTCGATACGCTTTTTATGGAGCGGAAAACTCTATGAAATATTATTTTTTTAATTAAATTTTTTATATAATTTGATACTTATTAGTAATAAGTATGAAATGATATAAAAAATTTGATTAAAAAAATAATATTTCATTGAGTTTTTCACTCCTTAAAAAACGTGTCAAAAAGGAAAAGCCCATATATTTTGAAACGGAAGTAGTATTATTTTTGAGATCGAATAAAATATATACTCCGTAACGTAAATATGGTACGATTACGTGGGTTTACCCGGCCTTAAGCTTATATAACAGACTCCGTAGTTACCGAATAAGTCAAATCAATTAAGTTGCAACTTGTCCAATTGATACGTATGTATAACTAATATATATAGTAGGTGGGAAAATAAACGCCCTTACTTTAAATATCGAAAACGAATTAATTAATAAATGAAGGATTGGGATGATCCGACAGTGACACTCATGTGTTTGCTCTTCTGGCTTCCGCTATTTCCCTATTGGAGTTGTTCGATGGTTTAGTTGGAGACTCATTCGTATATTAGCTGCTACTACTTAACTTTTAGTACGGAGCAGTTGTTTTGGCCGTTCTACTTTTACACTTTGTGTTTTTTGTTTTTTTTTTCTGTGGTTCAAATTGTAAATTAAACCTGCTTCAATTTCTCACATTTCGCTGGCAAAACATTCCGCAAGCCAAAAATCCGATGCATCCCGACTTGCTACTAGGGATGGCAATGGGTCAGGTGGTGGGTGGATGGACCCCCATTTCACCCGACCCACCATGGGTGATCTATTTTTCCACCCCTCACCCCACCCATATCCACTTCACCCATATCCATAGGGTGATCGGGTGAAATGTGGGTGATTTTCCCTAAATACATTTAATTGAATTCTAATCAATTTGGTATAAAAAAACAGTGTATAAAATATGATAATCTTACACATTTAAGTCTTAAATAAGTCTTAAAAACATACAATAAGTCTTAAACAACACATGCCACAAGTCTTAAACACATATCATAAGTCTAAAACATAAGGAAAATAAGTAGTCCGACTTGAATGCGAATCGCCTTGGATGAACATTGACAAGAGGAAAACCTGTCGTTGTTCTTGTCAAAGAATACTCAAACTCACAACTAGTATAGTGTGTAAGCAAGAGATCGATACACAGGGAAATCTATTAAATTCAAGTCTAATTCTAATTGCTAAGAGAGAAAAGGGGGAGTTTTTAGTGTGAAAAGATCCGCCTTTTAGCAAAGCGGAAGCAAGCAAACAAAGTGAATTGGTTTAAGAATGCAGTGGAGAGAAATAGGTTCACCTACAATTTATCTCTTCGATTGATGAATTCAATCCTTGTTTCAGCCTCTAGTTCTTGTCTTTTCCTATCAATGTCCTTATCCAGATCTTAGGTAAATTACTAGTCCTACGAGTCCTAGCAACCCTTATCTCTAAATAACTCTAACACGGTTAAGATTCAACCTAGAGATAGCATTAAGATTATGAATTAACCAAGGTACACATAATATCAAGCTACGAGTCGATATTCAACATGTATTCAACTTCCTACACATCCAATTAGTCATACGAGTCCTAAAGGGATATGATTGCCACTTGGGTTAAGGTTCGCTACGAGGAATCTACAAAACCCTAGCAATTGAATGAATCTACTCTAACTAGTTGATCAGGCCAGAGAGAATAAAACACATTCAAGCAATTAAGCACAAAGAAGTCAAAACATTGCAATAGGAATAAGAACTAGATTAAGAAACTCACAATTCAACAATCAAAGATCCAAACTGCAGGCGAAACCTCGAGAGTTTAGTTGCTCATGCTCAACAGTGCTCTCAACAATTAATGGAATAATGTGCATAAGGTGAATGAAATAATAACTAGAAAAGCCTTAAATAGTCTTATGAAAGTCGGCCGAAATAACTAGATCAAACCCTAAGTAAAAATCCGGAATTAAAGTTTAGTTTCTGCAGGGGCCGCGGGGCAGCCAACCCAGGCCGCGGGGCGGCCGTTTATCAGTGAAATCGCTCGTCAGAGGTTCGGGCCGCGGGGCGGCTTTTACTGTTCACAGCAATTTTTCCGCTTCGAATTTGGTCTCGATGTCAACAGAAAAGTTGTAGATCTCGAAGAGAGCTTTCCAACGCATGGCTATAATAGTCAATCGGACCACTGAGGCCTCCAAAAAGTGCGAAACAAGTTCAGCATGTCTGGCGACAACTTTTGATGACTTGTTATTCACTTAGGGTCTCGAAATTCGACTCCGCTCCCGTGCTCTTCACTTTTCTTCCTCAACTTGAATCTTCCTTCATCCAAGAGTCTCCTAATTCCTCGTCGGATCCACATTTACCTGAAATTAACCATAAAATTTCATAGATTCCGACTTTTCCAACACCACAGGTAAACATGTAATTGTAACTAAAATATGCACTATTCACAACTAAATTATGCTAAATGCATTCTATAATGCAACACTAATCATGCTCTATCAAACATCAACCACTAGACCGCTATAGGTAAGCTTAGGAGTGGGCACAAATCCCGCAAATCCCTAGCCCGTCCCGCTCCCGTCCCGATCCCGGTGGGATTTGGAAAAAAAATAATGAAGCCCGTCTCGGTCCCGTCACGCAAAAATTATGCGGGACGTGACGCGGGACGAAGATTTCTTATCCCGCAAATCCCGTCCCGTCCCGCATATATATAATATAATATAATATATATTATATTATATAATTTACACTTTCTGTAAGTATTATATATTTATCTATACATATATTATACTTTGTATAGATATATACATACTGTATATTACTATGTATACTAATGCAGTGCAGTATACTTTTTTTTTTGGTCGGTGCATACGCACTGTATTATATATGTAATAGTGTTTATATGTATAGTACTCCTTATATAATATTGTGTATAATTATATTTATACACAATATATATATTTTATATATTTTTTTATTTAAAATATATAAAAAATATTTTATATGGATCGGGTCGGGTGGTGGGTGATGGATCGGGCAGTGGCTCGGGTGCGGGTGGAGAAAAACTTCACCCCACCCGACCCACCACCCATATCCACTTTACTCACATCCACTTTCCACCCGTTTTTTTTCGAGATTTCATCCACTTTTTTGAGTCGGGTGATTCGGGTTCGGGTCGAGTGCGGGTGAAATTGCCTATCCCTACTTGCTACTCCTCAAATACGAGTACTATGTGATAAATCTGGTGAGCCAATATAATTAACGAGGGGGTTAACATGTTAGTACCTACAAATTACTCAACACATAAGCCAATCAGATTTTATTATAAAACCAATTAATAATATGATAACAAATCTACTATCCAACCTATAGATATAGTGGGTCCAATATGTTTTTGAAGTCTTACGCGAATTGATTTTAGTACTCCATGATTGAAAAAGTCCACTTAAGTATACTCGAATGCATGAAATGATGGAGAGTGATGGATCTTCTTGGATTCCACAGTTGTGGCCTATTATGAGTTTAAGGCGAGTTTGTGTTAGGTTGGTTCAAGCTATGGATCGAGAAGTCATTGACAAGTCACACACCACCTTAACACTAATTCATATTCAATTTAGCATGAAAGTGAAGTGAGTAACATTGGAAAAGAGTTGTGTATAGTTCACATATCGTAGACATGAAAAACGTATAAATCTAATTAACGTGATTTCATCTCAAACCCAATTGAGATAAGAAGTAGTCTACAAAACTTATATGTTATCTAAGATATCTCACTATTATTCCATATGAGACAACCATTTTCCCACGCCAATATTAGACATTTTTTTGGTGGTTTGGTTTAGAGTCACTTTGTTTGATCAAGTAAAGAGTAGAGAAAGAATCAGTCGAAGTGTGGGCCTACAACACTTTGATCTGATCATATAAAGTTTTATTAGCGGAAGTTTAGTGACCAATGTTTATAAGGTTTTTTTTTTTTGATTAGGTAAAAACTCGAGATCAGACAAATTTAGACCTCGATGACTGACAAGTCGGCAGACGAAAAACCATAAAAAACAAACCAAAAATACAACGAAGGTGCAACATATAGGCAAACGAGCTCTACAAAACGAGACAGACCACAACTAGTCCGAACCAAGACGAGGACGTAAACGAAGGACGAAGTCAAGCACTACCCTGGAGCAGCACCATAGGTGATGTGTCCCTGTTTTACACGATATTTTTATGTTTAATTCTACTCCTTATTCTATTATTTTGGGATGAAATTATTAGGAATTTGTGTAGTTATGCTTAATATTGCCAGATATGGAGTGTACACAAGTTTGATGTGGTTTTCAGGAGTTTAAAGCTGATTTGGAGAAGTTTGGACGCAGTTTGGAGCTTAAAGAAAAATCATGAAGACATTGGAGAAGCTAAGGAAGGATGGTGTAGTTGGAGAAAACACCACATTTCACCATTCATCATTATGAATCAAGTTCTGATGTCTTCATGAGAGTTGTAGCCCTTGGAAAGAGCTTTCCAACACATATTTATATGCATCAATCGGACGAACGAGGACTCGGGAAAGTGCGTTTCAAGACGGAGCACAATGCTGAAACCTGAAGAGTACGTGGTCGATATCGACCAGAGTTGGTCGATATCGACTAGAGCCCAGTCGAAATTACCATGACAAATTCGACACGATGTTCAAACTCGGAGACAAGACCAACACAGGTCAATATCGACCTTACTAACTCGATAACGACCAATGACAACTCGAAATTCCTCACATAAGCCAATATCGAGTGATCGGACACGAAGACAGAAGAACATAGGTCGATATCGACCTTATTGACTCGATATCGACCAATGGCCCACTCGAAATCCATGCCAGAAGCCGACGTCGACCGAAGAAGCTGATACCGAGCAACATGACTCGATATCGACCAACTCTGGTCGATATCGACCAACTCCCCAACGTCGAGTACGCGTCGATTTCGAGTGAAGATTCCTTGCACATGAAGACTTGAGGAGATTTTATCTTTTTTTTTTAATCTTTTTATTTATCCTAAGGGTGGAACATTTAATTACCTTATTGGATTTATCTAGTTTTACCATATTAGATTTATTTCTTTCCAAGTAGAATTATATCCATTAGTTAGATAGAGATATAGATAGATATTCCTTACCTTGATTAGCAAGGATTAAGGCCTATAAACAAAGCCATTAGGGCTAGTTTTTATTCATTCAATTTCAGAGATACAATCTCATAGCAAGTAGAGAGTTTTAGGAGTTCAATACTTTTTGAGTTTTGGCGCTTTTGCGAAAGTTGTAGTGCCGGGATTGTAAAGGTATTGAATTTAGTTCAATGCAAGTTATTTCTTTTCAATCAATGATGTCTGCGATTGCGATGAGGCGTAAGTAGTCCACCTACTTCTAGGGTCGGGATAAGCTCGACGATAGCCATGCGCGTGTGAGGTAAAGATTCGATTTTTATTATTTTTTGATCATCCAATGCCTTTTATATGTTTATTGCCTACTCGAAAGAATAGAGATTCATGTTAACAACTTGAATTATAAATATAAAATTGGTAGATACAATTAATTAGGGTTACTTGAAAAGGTTGTCTAATTGTTGGAAAAGACAAAAGCTTGATCTTTTGATGTGATTGCATAATTATTTATTCATATTATCTTACCTTATGCGTGTTTGGTTATCGTTGTGGTAAACCCCGGTCTTGAAAGTTTTATTTCATATATTATGTTCGAATCCGCAAACTGGTTTATTTCTGTTCATCCTTCGCATCCATCATCGCATTCTTCGGCTCTCTTTTGCCGACACACAGGTTTTGCAAAGCACTCGAAATCGACTTATATAGGTCGAAACCGAGTATTTTGGTCGACTAGCAGTTTTCTGAGCCGGTCGATACTTGCTAATGATTTGGTCGATATCGAGTTCTCCCACTCGAAATCAACCTTTGCTTGTTTTTGTCTCTGCAGGTACATGAGAAGTCGACAAGGACTGGTCGAAATCGACCTTATTGGGCGATATCAAGTTGTTTAGGTCGAAATCGATTAACTCTGCAGAACCCAGAAATCGACTGAAATTGGTCGATATCGACTACCCACTAGTTGATATCGAGTTATTTCCCCGAAGTCAAAATCCGACGTGAATTCATCCGCTATATGAGATCCGCTGACCAGCTTCCTCGAGGATCGATCCTGACTTCCTTTTTCTACAACGGGAGGAAGTCTTGAACTTTATTTGCGTGGGCACAATCTGGTTTGATTTATATTTATATTCATTGAACTCGATTTCTTCCTACAACAAATTTTGGCGCCGTTCCCGAGAAAGCGATCATTCGCGCCTTAGGTAGCTTTATTTCACGTTCTATTTTGAGTTTTCTTCTACAGGTATATGTAGGACACCTTCGAGTGTTACGAAACATGGGCCGAAAGGGAAAAAGGGAGACAGTATGCACAAGAATTGGAATATTTGAGATGGCTATACATGGTTGATGAGGAGGCATGGCTTGAGGGAGTACACGGATTTAGGAAGCTACAAGATTCGTTAAAATCACCACCAGAAGCCCCAATCCCGCTAGAAGGAGGATCCGAACCTGAGGTTGACCTCGACCAACACCTAGTCGATGTCGACCCATCTCCAACCGATATCGACCTATCTACAATCGATATCCAGGTATGTTCTTCTGCGATATCAATTTCAACCTTTTTATCTGTCTTTGAAAAACCAATTGAAGGACCCCAAGAAGAAGAAGAGCTAGAAAAGAAGAAGTCGGACGTCGTTGCCCATGTTGTTTCAAAGTAACTTTTGCCTTATAAGGTGAAGGCCATTCCCGACGATTTTGAGCAACCGATGTTCGTGTTCAAGTATGGGGTCCTCGCAAAGTGGCATGAAGCTCCACAAGATGAGGTGGAAGTATCTCTTCCGACTCCACCGTTTTGCTGTGGTGGAGATGTACAAACAAGTCAACCTGTGAAGCGGAAGAGAGGCAAAGATGAGGTATGTGAATTTTCTTTATATCTTCATTTATGCATGCTAGCTGGAGCCAGGCAAGATGAATAGGTGAAGTCATGGAGCATTCACTCAGGGAGGTTTAAGCTTCTTCATACGATGCACCCGGATGACATCCCACGCTTCCTACCACCAGAGAAACCACCAGATCCACCTATACCTCCGAAAAAAGATGAGCCAGGCTAAGGCTAAAAGGAAAGTAGGTCGAGCTAGCGACTTAAACCCTAGCGCTTACGGGAGGCAACCCGCTATTTTATATTTTATATTTTATTTTATTTATTTCCCTTTTCTTTTACTTCACTTTATATTTTTATATCTCTTTTACTTCGTGCAAGGTATCTTTTGTTGATATTTTTTAGACATGTCGGAAAACAGAATCGAGCAAAAATTTCAACCGGAACTGGTCGATAACTTACTCGATTTTGACCTCTGTTGTTTCGACCAGACAATGAAGAGAAGAAGAAGCAGGTCAATATCGACTATATGCACTCGATATCGAGTACATTGGTCGATATTGACCAAAACCACTCGATATCGACCTTTGAGGCAAATTTCGATTAGAAGCAGAGATGACAAGGATGGTCGATTTCGACCACCTGCACTCGATATCGAGTACAGTGGTCGATATCAACCAAAACCAACCAACTTCGACCACCTGAGTTCACTCGGAATCTACCTGATTGCAGTCGATATCGAGTTATACCTGGTTGATATCGACTCCTGACAATCTATTACGGCAAGATTTCGACCCTACAGCGCGTTATTCGGTGAGTTCCTTCCTTTACCCTTGTTTTATTTTATTTATACAGTGGAGACATTGTATATTCTAAGTATGGGGTGGGGTAAAAGCTAATTATCATTATTTTATATTATAATTCTTGATTTTGCTTATGCATGGTAAACTTTGGGTAAATTTTTCGTTTTTATGCTTAATTGCTTAACCCAAAGTTTGTTTTATGAGACATCTCCCAAAGCTTGTAAATTGTTCAAAGAAATAGTGTCATGGAAGCTAAAGCAAAGCTTGACGATGCAAAAGTAGATTCATTAGGGATATTGCACAAGATTGCCTAGTAAAGAGAAGTCTCAATGATGTGCGATCTTTTTAGGTAAAACCACAAAAGTGAGGTAAATTGATGTTGCTTTTGACATGTTGCACAATAAGAGGATGTAGGACTTTATATTTTCCATATATGCTCATATTCATATTCCTAGCCATACTTATACAAAATTGCATCACAAAAGCCATATTACAAGCCTTACATTCTTTTTATCATTATTGCTCCATATGCCTTACATATTGCTCAATTTTACCTTATTTCCCTATCCGGGGACTATGTTGAGAATGGAGTCATTTGTTGGAGATATTATATGGTTTTTGTGTTGTTATATATCATTATTGGAGTTTGGCAGGACAATTTCAAAATCTATGGAAAATTTAATGAGTGAAAGTAAATCCGGTCACATCAGGAGATAAATGTAGATCGACCCTGCCTATGTTGAGATAATAGTTTCAAAGGATGGGACACCAAGGTGAGGAGTCCAAAGCACTAAGTATCCGGGGCCATTCATGACACCCATGTTTGCGACTCGCGAGAAGACAGTGTTGAGGTTAGAGAGGTAGAAGCATTATTATTGACAAAAGGATTGAACGAAAGAGTGAAAGGTGAGAAATATGATGAAGAAGGAATGTGGTATGAAAATTAGAAATTACTCAATTTCCCCGGATTTAACACCACGTGGCCAAATTTTTTTCCCACCTTTAGCCTTTTATCTATCTACTCATTTTTGAGCTTGATTAAAGTCCTTTTGATTATTGTTGCTTTGTCACAGGAAAAATTGTTTTGCATAACCTCCTTTTGTGTGAGATGTTGCTTTTTAATTCACATGCACAAATTTGAAGACACTAGTACCTTTTTGAGGATGGCAATTGATTGTTATCGGTAATATGAAAATGAATTCACTATGTTGAGAGTTTTTGCAGGATTCCCCTGAATGACCATCCAAGTTATTGCTTGGGGACAAGAAAGTTTAAGTATGGGGTGATTTGATGTCCCTGTTTTATACCATGTTTTTATGTTTAATTCTACTCCTTATTCTATTATTTTGGGATGAAATTATTAGGAATTTTTGTAGTTATGCTTAATATTGCCAGATTTGGAGTCTATACAAGTTTGATGTGGTTTTCAGGAGTTTAAAGCTGATTTGGAGAAGTTTGGACGCACTTTGGAGCTTAAAGGAAAACCATAAAGACATTGGAGAAGCTAAGGAATAGTGCAGGATGGTGTAATTGGAGAAAACGCCACATTTCACCATTCAACATTCTGAATCAAGTTTCGATGTCTTCATGAGAGTTGTAGCCCTCAGAAAGAGCTTTCCAACGCATATTTATATGCGTCAATCGGACGAACGAGGACTCGGGAAAGTGCATTTCAAGACGGAGCACAATGCTGAAAACTGAAGAGTGGTCGATATCGACCAGACTTGGTCGATATCGACATTCATACTCTGAGATAAGACCAACACAGGTCGATATCGACCAATGACAACCCAAAATTCCTCACAGAAGCCAATATTGAGTGATCAGACACGAAGACAGAAGAACACAGGTCGATATCGACCTTACTAACTCGATATCGACCAATGACCCACTCGAAATCCATGCCAGAAGCCGACGTCGACCGAAGAAGCTGATACCGAGCAACATGACTCGATATCGACCAACTCTGGTCGATATCGGCCAACTCCCCAACGTCGAGTACGAGTCCATTCCGAGTGAAGATTCCTTGCACATGAAGACTTGAGGAGATTTTATCTTTTTTTATCTTTTTATTTATCCTAAGGGCGGAACATTTAATTACCCTATAGGATTTATCTAGTTTTATCATATTAGATTTATTTCTTTCCAAATAGAATTATATCCATTAGTTAGATAGAGATATAGATAGATATTCCTTACCTTGATTAGCAAGGATTAAGGCCTATAAATAAAGTCATTGGGCTAGTTTTTATTCATTCAATTTAAGAGATACAATCTCATAGCAAGTAGAGAGTTTTAGGAGTTCAAGGCTTTTTGAGTTTTGGCGCTTTTGCGAAAGTTGGAGTGTCAGGATTGTAAAGGTATTGAATTTAGTTCAATGCAAGTTATTTCTTTTCAATCAATGATGTTTGTGATTGCGATGAGGCGTGAGTAGTCCACCTACTTCTAGGGTCGGGATGAGCCCGATGATAGTCATGCGCGCATGAGGTAAAGATTCGATTTTTATTATGTTTTGATCATCCACTGCCTTTTATATGTTTATTGCCTACTCGAAAGAATAGAGATTCATGTTAACAACTTGAATTATAAACGTAAAATTGGTAGATAAAATTAGGGTTACTTGAAAAGGTTGTCTAATTGTTGGAAAAGGCGAAAGCTTGATTATTTGATGTGATTGCATAATTATTTATTCATATTATTTTACCTTATGCGTGTTTGGTTATTGTTGTGGTAAACCCCGGTCTTGGAAGTTTTATTTCATATATTATCTTCGAATCTGCAAACTGATTTATTTCTGTTCATCCTTCGCATCCATCCTCGCATTCTTCGACCCTCTTTCGCTAACACGTACACAGGTTTTGCAAAGCACTCAAAATCAACTAATAGAGATGGAAATCGAGTCTTCTGGTCGACTGGCAGTTTTCTGAGCCGGTCGATACTTGCTAGTTGCTACTGATTTAGTCGATATCGAGTTCTCCCACTCGAAATTGACCTTTGCTTGTTTTTGTCTTTGCAGGTACATGAGAAGTCGACAAAGACTGGTTGAAATCGACCTTATTGGTCGATATCGAGTTGTTTAGGTCGAAATCGAGTAACTCTACAGAACCCAGAAATTGACTGAAATTGGTCGATATTGACTACCCACTGATCGATATCGAGTTATTTCTTGATGTCAAAATCTGACGTAAATTCATCCGCTATCTGAGATCCGCTGACCAGCTTTCTCGAGGATTGACCCTGACTTCTTTTTTCTACAACGGGAGGAAGTCTTGAACTTTATTTGCGTGGGCACAATCTGGTTCGATTTATATTTATAGTTATTGAACTGGATTTCCTCTTTCAACAGTAGGCTAGCGGCACATCAGGAGTCACCTGTGGGCAGTGAAGACGAACCTCCAAGGAACCATTCTTCCGGAAAAAATGAGACGCCTCGATACACACTACCACGACCCCAGCCTATCCCGACTCCGACTGCCAGAAACCCATCCAACGGAAAAGAAAGATTAGTCACGCCAAACGAAAAGCCACACGACGCCTGAACGAAACGCACCAGAAACTCAAACGGGATTTACTCAAACCCCCCCCCCCCCCCACAGGGAATTATTTTAACCAATAAATAAATAAAGTAAAAGGTTAACTTATTTATAGAAAATAAATTAAAAGAAAGGGTCAAGCTTTGGGCCCAAGCATTGCCTTGGGCCCAAAGGAAGGAATTCGGGCCCAAGAGAAGGTCAGGCAGGCCCGGGAGGACAAGGCCGGGAGCGAAGTGTACATAGGAAGCCCGAAGGCAGCGGTGAGGCAACCGGGGAACAACGGGGAGTGGGAAGTGGATTGGTCGGAGGAGTAGCAGCGAGGAAGCCCCACAAAACTACCCAGCTGCAAGCGACAGACCTAGTGGTAGATAGAGAACTCAAAGCAAAACCGATCGATGAGCAGCTCAGATGCAAAGGCTCCAACTTGGAGGCGAAGCGCTTGAATACGATTTCGAGCGTGGAAGGGTCAATGAATTGGGAGGAGAAGAGGTGATGTGAGGCTGAGGATCGATTCGATTGGTTGGGTGTTGACTTGCTGGCGGGCCAGCACGAACCAAGCATAGAGGACCTGGTTCACCAGCACCGGGACAAAGTACAACACAATTGCGTAGCCCAGTGACATTGATACACAATCGGCAGACTCAATTGAGCAGAAATTGAAGGCGAAGAGGAGCTTGAGAGTTGAAGATGCAACAATGGAGGCCCTAATTTCAACTAACAACCAAGGGCGGACCTCCAAGGAGGCATGAATGGAGTGAGATAGAAACCCTAGAAATTGAAACCAGAGACGCGAGAACGGCCACGTCGAGGCGGGGATGCTAATCGACACCACACCGAACCCCAAAACGGAGATCGGCGGCGAGCGACAACAGCAGAGGCATAGATGGTGCCGGAGATCTAGGGAGAGGAGACGCACATCCCATATCACAAAAGCCCGAACCAGAGGGAGTCGATGCGAGAGGATTGGCCAACCAGCCATGGTCCGCGCGAAAACAGTAACCAGTCTCCGAATAGGAGGTTTGGATCCTCCAGCGAGGGGCTTGGAAGATGATAACGCAATTTCAAACCTCCGAAGAGGGGTTAAGGGTCTCCGAAGAGGATTTAGGGGCCTCCGAAGAGGGGTTAAGAGCCTCCGAAGAGGGGTTAAGAGCCTCCGAAGAGAGATTATCAAGGCGAGGCGGTGGATGGACGGAGGACGACGCACGAGCGTCGACACCCACTCTACAGAAGAGAGAGTTTCTTCTCTGATTTTCCATCCGGGTACTGAACTCCAATAACACCAAACTGTGTATAATTCAGTAAAGAAGATTGAATTAGAGGAAAGTGATAAAGTAGGGAGAGGGAGGGCCATTCAATTTCAAACTCCCCTAGCATTTAGTTAGAGTTGGTTCGGAGAGAGGAGGGTGTTTGTTTGTAATTTGAGGATCTGTTGAAAGTGCAAGTTGTTGAATATGGAGATTGCACTTCAAGATCTCATTCTGGATTCTTTTTTGGATTTTCCTCCCTCTCTCTAGAATTCTAGAGAGAGGGCATAGCTTTTGCAATATATATAAGTTTTTTTTGTTGAAACGGAAAGAATTTGGCTGTGCGACATACCCCTACAAGCCAAGAGCATCCTCGCGGATGAGACTAAGAAGCAGAGAGTCGTCAGGAATGAGTGCATTATGGAAAGCAAGGGACAGATGCGATTAACGGTCCGCTACTTGGTTTGCCTCCCGAAAGACATTACGAATCTCAACCGAAGCGAAGAAGCCCAGCGAGACTAGACTGTCCGAGACAATCATTTCAGAGTCTACAGTAGGCTTCCCAAGACCTTTGAGACTGTTGATTATGGTGAGGTTATCACCTTCTATTACAAGATTAGGGATGTTAAGTTCTTTTGCCGCTGTGATTCCTTTCCAAAGCCCTAAGCCCTCAGCACAGGTAACGGAGGGGAAAGGGCAAAGGCCAGAGCCACAAAAGATAGGAACTCCTCTGCAGTCCCGAATAATGAATCCATAGGAACCCTGGGCAGAAGGAGAGAGTGCGCCATCAAAGTTCAGTTTATAATTTCCCGATTCTGGGGGTTTCCATTTTTCATTTTTTCTTTTTGCCTTCTGTGTTAAAGTTTTATCGCTTTTGACTGTTGGGTTGTCCACTGAGGCATCAATATTCTTGGACGAGTTCCACAAAGAAGTTTGTTCTTTTGTGAAAGAAACAATACATCTTATGTCCGACTTTATATTATCAAATAGTGTTTTGTTGCGGAAGTACCAGATTCCCCACCAAGCGAAGGCAACGTAGGCAAATCTATGTGTTCCAATAGTTTCTTTAATACCATGGAGTGTTTGATTTATGTCCTTTTCTTCCAAGAAGCATGAATTGATCTTAAAGAAGGAGGTTGTGTCAATTGATATGAGTGTTTCTCCGGTGATTGGGCAGCTCCACAGAAGGTGCTGCAGATCCTCATAGTGGGAGTCGAAATGTGGGTAGTTTGTAGGTATTCCCAGGTAGCGGGATGCCGATTTGACTGTAGTGGGTATGCCGTTCCGCGAGATTTTCCAGAGGAATGTTTTAATTTTTGGTGAGACATCAAGATTCCAAATCCACCGCATATCCGATTTTTGATGATGTTTCATATGGTGGATCATATCTATAGCTGATTTGATAGAGAACCAGCCATTCCTGCTCCATTTCCAGTATAATCTATCCATGTGTATGTTCTGTGGTATAGGTGTAGCTTTTATGGATTCTAGTACTGTGTTGGGTAAAATTTATTGTAGCGAGGTATTTATTTTATCGTGGTCCCGTGTTTTGTCTGCTTTAATAAAATGATTAACCTTGGTATCTATGTTAGATTGGTGTTGGCTTGATGATATATTAATTAGAGGTTCAGTACCAGTCCAAAGATCAGTCCAAAAGTTGATATTTTTTCCATCACCTATGGACCAACGGATATCGGCCTTGAACAAAGGGATTAACTTTAATAGTTGGGTCCATTGCGAGGATGAGTTCCCTTTTCTTTGATATTGCAGAATGTCTTTTTGTTTGAGGTATTTTCTCTTATTATGGTTAACCAGGGGTTCCGTGGTTCTGCTAGGATTTTCCAAAGTAGCTTTAGCTGTAATGCTTTGTTCATGTCTTTCGAGTTTCTAATTCCCAAACCCCCGTTGTCTTTAGTCTTGCAAATATCAAACCAGCTGATTAGAGGTTTGTGCCTTGGTCCTTTGTTCCATAGATAATTTCTATTTATTTTATCGAGTTCCGTGTGTATTGATTTTGGCAACAGAAAACATTGCATTAGATGTAATGGTTTTGAAGATAAAGTTGACTTGATGAGAGTACAACGTCCAGCTTGCGAGAGACAGTTAGCCTTCCAATGATGGAGATGTGATTTTGTGGTTGATAATAAATCTTCGAAGTCTTCTTTGTTCATTCTTCCGCTTATAATTGGGAGACCCAAATAGTTTCCCAAGTTTGTCGTGTTCCTGATTTCTAGTTCATTTTGTATAAGAGTCATTTGTCTTGTTGCCACATTTAAAGAGGTTTTAAATTGCGATTTATGCCTATTAACTCTTTGTCCTAATAAAGATGTGTATTCCTTGAGTATTTTATTGATTTGGTTGCAAGCTGTCTGAGTCGCAGAGGCAAAGATGACAATGTCATCTGCAAAAGCTAAGAATGAGATCCTAGTCCCATTTTTGGTGATGGTTAATCCTAGGTGACTTTGCGGTTGTCTAGCTTCATTCTGTAGTCCTCTTGCAAGGACCTCGGAGAGTATGAGGAATAGGTACGGAGATAAAGGGTCTCCCTGTCGCAGTCGATCCACACTGCGGGAAAAACTTTTATGTCGGTTCATTGTTTACTAGTACCGAGTATGAAACTGTTGTTATACATTCCCTGATCCAGCCAGAGAATTGGTTTGAGAACCCGAATTTTGTGAGTGTTGTTAATAAAAAATTCCAATCAACCAAATCAAAAGCCTTTTCCATGTCAAGTTTAACTGCCATCCATCCCAAGTTTCCTTTTTTCTTGGTGAAAAAGTGAAAGATTTCTTTGGCTATTAATATGTTGTCTTGTATGGACCTACCTGATGAGAATGCACTTTGGAAAGGGGTAATGATCTTAGGAATGATTTTTTTAAGCCTTGTCGCCAGAATCTTCGATATTATCTTGTAGGTCGTGGAGCAAAGACTTATGGGTCTGTAGTGGGATGTCGTTGTCGGGTCCTCTCACTTTAGGATTAGGGCTATGAAGGTGTGGTTTGTTTGTTTTAGGATTCGTCCGCTTAGGAAAAAGCCCTTGACAGCTTTGATCACCGCAGGTTCAATAATGTACCAGTATTTTTTGAAAAAACCATCTGAAAATCCATCGGGACCAGACGACCAGGCTAAAAACTGCATTTATAAGTTTCTCTACTTACTTGTATAGTTATATAGACCTGTTTTTATTTTTTCTTTTTAAAAGTGACAATAATTTGAGTACTACTCAAGAATGTCATTTCAAATGAGTGTTAGAAATTAAGGGACGAGCACCTTTTGATTGCCACAAACTAAACACTTTAACCTTTTGATTATACTGTATCGAAATTTTGGAACAAAATCAGAACGTCCGAAATTACCATTTCAATGTAATCTGTATTTTCTTATAGCAGTGAGAGATTTTTAATATTTTTTTTTTTGAAGAAAAGAAACTGAAAGATGAATATCAGTACTTTTTTTTTTTTGTTTAAAGTTTGAACTTCAAACTTTAAACACACATTTTGACTTCATTACTTCACTTAAACATGTCTATTTTTATATATGAAAAAGAAGAAGGAAGAATGCTTCACAATCCTTTTGGCCCAATAGATGGATAGGTCCTGGATAAACCGATAAACCGTCCAATCATTTATTTCTTGGAGGTAGACCTGAGCAGACCTGGACCAACCCGCTCGGCCCCTCCAGCCTGCCCAGCAAAATGGGTGGACTTGGGTAGAGTAGTTGGCCGAAGCGGACCGAGCTTGGATTGGGGGTTTAGCCCAAGCGGGCCGGCAGGCCGGCCCGGTATATATATATAATTATAATTATATATAATTATATATTTGAGAAGTGGACTTCGAATTCAATCGGACTCCGAATTTAAGCAGCCCAATTTTAGTCTTTTATATTAATATCGACCCAATTTTAGTCTTTTATATTTTTTTGATGGAAATTTTAGTCTTTTATATTAATATCAATATATTCCAACCAACTCAGAAATCAAAATTTCTGTTTTTAGTCTTGGGCGAAACAAGTCCCCAGGACCTGACGGTTTCACGGCTGAGTTTTATACAAAATACTGGGACATCGTCGGTAAATCGGTAATATGTGCGGTAAAAGGATTTTTCCACTCCGGCAAAACGCTCCGACAAATAAATCATACTTTTATCTCCCTTCCTCCCAAAAAGGGATGATCCCACGACTTCTAGTCACTATAGACCCATTAGTCTATGCTCCAACATTTACAAAATAATCTCCAAAATTCTGACAGAAATAATAAAAAACTTTATTGGTAAGCTCATACATCCTCTACAGGGTGCCTTTGTTTCGGATAGGGCTATACAGGACAATATCCTTATAGCACATGAAATCTTCCATTCTTACAAAAATCGTAGGGGTCGGGAAGGATGGATGGCTATTAAATTAGATATGGAAAAAGCCTACGATAGGGTTGATTGGAATTTCCTCAAAAGGGTGCTACTAAAATTCGGGTTTCATGCTAGGTTTGTCTCATGGGTCATGGAATGTATTTCGTCCGTCTCCTTCTCGGTGCTGGTCAACAATGGTCCTACGGATTTATTCCTCCCTTCCCGCGGAATTCTCCAGGGAGATCCCCTATCTCCGTTTCTTTTCATACTAGGTGCTGAGATTCTAGCACGGAACCTGGCTGCGGAAGCAAGCCTAGATAGAACACCGATTGGTTTTCCGATCGGATGCAACGGGCCCCGGGTTCCGTTCATCTCCTTTGCTGACGATATCATCATTTTCTCAAAAGGGGGTGTCGAAGCGGGTTGCAAGGTAAAGACTATCATAGACTCTTACTGCAAGGTGTCTGGCCAAAAGGTTAATTACCATAAATCATGTTTTCAGGTGAATCGGGGGATTCCGAGTCATAGGATTCTCCAGTTACGAACATGCCTCAATATTACAGAAGAACACTCAATAGAAAAATACCTGGGTTGTCCTATCATCAATGGTAGGGTCACTAGCAGTACCTTCGAGGATATCATCTGCAAATCTAAACAACAACTGACAAAGTGGAGGGCTAATGCTCTATCCCAGCAAGGTCGGGCTACACTAATAAACTCTAATTTTTCGTCCAAACCGATGCATGTGATGCAGAGCTTTTTGCTCCCTGTCACTATGCATAAAGAACTGGACCAAATCAATCATTCCTTCTTCTGGAATAAGGACCTACAGTACCGCCCGTTAATAAGTTGGGATATGATATGCAAACCAAAACGGTTTGGGGGCTTGGGTATTCGCAAATCAAGGGATATGAATGTTGCTCTCCAAATGAAACTTCTGTGGAAGATTTTGGCAGAACCAAGTAATGTGTGGGTATCGCTGATCAGACATTAATATCTACGTACCACGAGTATTTTCGACTACAAAAGATCGGGATCGTGTTCCTGGCAATTGTCCAACCTAGCTGGTTTAATTGATAAATTTAAAACCGGACTAATTTGGTCCGTGGGGAATGGACGATCAATAAAGTTCTGGACAGATAACTGGATCTCAACCTCCCCTGTTATGGCTAGGGCAGATTGCCCTCCGGATTACAATCAGAACGAAATGGTCAGCGACTATATTTTGGGGGGCCAGTGGTGGAGTGAAAAACTACAACAAATACTTCCTAACGACATAGTACAAGAGATTTTAGACATTCCGCTGCCTACCTCAGAATTGCAAGACCGTCTTTATTGGTGGCCTGATAGGGAAGGGTGGTTTACTACTGCTAGTGCATACAAAATGATTACATCTCAGGCATCAGTCACCCGGGATTATAATGACTGGATTTGGAGGGTCAATTGCCCTCCAAAAGTTAAAAACTTCCTCTGGAAGATAGCATAGGCGGGCCTCCCCACCGCCTCTAGGCTGTCTTGTAGGGGAGCGGCTGTCCCTTCAACCTGTTCCCTTTGCAATTCAGCCTCCGAGGACGAGGTCCATCTGTTCTTGGAATGCTCTTTCGTTAGAGATGTACACCAACTGCCATTGCAAGACCAATTAGCTGTGGAATGCTTGATTGCCCAGTCTAGGGATATTAGGCCCATTCTATCCATGCTTGGGAAGAGCCTAAATTCCACCTCCATGACCAGCCTAGCTTTCTCTTGGTGGTCGACATGGTACATTAGGAATCAACTTTTATTCCAGCAGGTCGCAATCCCAAGGAAGGAACAAGCAATACAAATGATCAAATCTCAACTAGATAACTGGAATAGAACGTTTGTACGAGAGATGGAATTTGAGGAGGAGCTTCGCCCTACCAGGCCACAGAAGCCAAAAATAAGAAAAACACAACGTCCCATCCAGTGGCGGAAGCCCCCTAGGGGCACGTACAAACTAAACTTTGATGGTTCATCTCTTTCTAATGGCGACAGCACTGCTGGGGCCATTATTAGGGACTGGGATGGTCACCCCACTTCCGTTCTGCACAAGCAGCTTGGAAAACAAAGCCCCCTCAAAGCGGAGGCTTGCCCTCAAACTGGGTATCCAAAAAGTCCATCAGCTTAATTTAGAAAGGATCCCATCCAGTGGCGGAAGCCCCCTAGGGGCACGTACAAACTAAACTTTGATGGTTCATCTCTTTCTAATGGCGACAGCACTGCTGGGGCCATTATTAGGGACTGGGATGGTCACCCCACTTCCGTTCTGCACAAGCAGCTTGGAAAACAAAGCCCCCTCAAAGCGGAGGCTTGCCCTCAAACTGGGTATCCAAAAAGTCCATCAGCTTAATTTAGAAAGGATTCACATCGAAGGAGACTGTAAGATCATTATTGACCATTTACAACGGAAATCTTCTTGTCCATGGGAAGTCAAATTAATCCTCTCGGATATCCAACTACTGGTATCGACGGTGAAGGAAGTAACTTTCCTTCATATCCCTCGCATGGGCAATAGAGTGGCAGATAAGGTTGCACACCTTTGCCACTCTGCCCGAGGAGTCGATATAAAAAATGATATAGGTCTTCTCGACCTCATCCGCAAGGATGCTGCCGGGTGGAGTTAACCCTCCCGAATCCTTTCCTTATCAAAAAAAAAAAAATATCAATATATTCATTGATTTCATTCAAGCGGACTCCAATGGGAGCAATTCAATCCCATATTTGTTTGGGATTTGTAGAATTTGTTTGTTTGTTAGTGACTTATAACAACAGCCCATTTGGCCCGGTGGGCAGCCCGACCCGTCAATGAGGGCGGGCTTGGGCAAGGTAGTTGGCCCAATCACCGAGCTTGACCCAAGCCCGGCCCGGTACAGTGGGCTGAAAAATGGTCTTAGGTCCGGCCCAAGTCCGTCCATACTGAGGTCTACTTGGAGGCGAGATTTCTTTTTATTAAAAAAAAAACATCCTAAGCAGGGCCTTAGTTTTTATGTGACTAACATGAAACATCACAATACAAAAAATAAAAAATGCCATAATAATCTAATCACCCAACGGCCCACATTTATCACAATAAAACATCCTAAATTACCAAGTCATGACAATGTACACAAATGAAACGATGCATTTTGAACTCTCAATCCACAACTACCTAGTAGTCTAGTACTCATCCTTCAAGTACCTCTGCCAGAACCAATGCTTCTTCCACACAGTATGCATCGACTCGAGCGGAATCCCCTTCGTCTCCGGCACAAACAGCCACACGAACACCGTCATCACCACTATCCACCCCGCGTAGAACAAGAACGCCCCGTACTTGAAGTGGCACAACATAGCCAGGAACGTCTGCGACAACACAAACGTCGTCGCAAAGTTGACTGCCACCGTGATCCCCTGCCCCATCGGCCTTATCTTTATCGGGAAAATCTCGCTCGGAACCAGCCAGCTCAGCGGCCCCCATGACCACCCGAACCCTGCCGCGTACACACACATCAACACCAACACCATCGTCGCGTGTGCTTTCGGAATGTGCTGCGAGTGAGACACTCCGGTCGTAGACGCCAACACCGCCGCCACCGCCACCTAATAAAATAAACATAGCCTATAATACCAATCCAAATGTTATGTTTTGTGTAACGGATGATCGATCTCAATTACCTGACAGACGAACATTTGAACACCGCCCTCTAGGAAGAGGGCCCGACGACCAAACCGGTCGACAAAGACAGTGGAGACAAGGATCGAACCCAAGTTAACAGCGCCGAGAATGATGGCACCGATGAGCGCAGAATTGCTTCCGAAGCCGATGGATTGGAAGAGGACGGGGGCGTAAAATGCGATGATGTTAATCCCGGTGAGCTGCTGGAAGAAGGGGATGAGGACGGCCATGACAAGGTAAGGGCGATACCGCCTCTCGAAGATGGTGACGAAGGGCTCCATGTTGGCCTCCCGGGAGGCCTCGCTGGCCTTGAGGAGGGCAGCGATTTCACCGTCGACGTCCCCGCTATCCCCTCGGATCTTGGCGAGCGAGCGCTTGGCTTGGTCGAGCTTTCCGCGCTCGACGAGGCTGCTTGGGGTGTCGGAGATGAGGAGCGCGCCGAGGGTCATGATGACCGCTGGAGCGACGGCGAGACCGAGGGAGAGGCGCCAACCCCACTTGATCTTGGAGGTGCCGTAGTTGATCAAATTGGCGGCTAAGACACCTACTCCTATGAAGAACTGGAAGCCTGTGTTGAATGCTCCTCGCCACTTGGCTGGGGCGACTTCTGATAGGTATACCGGGGTTGCCTACATCATAATAAGTGAATAACCTACATTTTTATAATTGAATTCCATTCCGATTCTGATTCCCAAAAAACTATATGGTAGAGGGTTATACCTGATTGGTAAAACCGACCCCAAATCCGAGGAAGATACGACCAATGATGAGCATTGCAACATTCTCGGCACCACCATTGATGGCGGCTCCGACAAGGAAGGTGCAACCACCGAGGACCATGGTGAACTTTCGTCCATAGATGGCGGTGAGACGGCTGGCCACCAGGGAAGCTGCTAACCCCGCTATGTAAAGGGAGGAAGTAAACGACGTGAGGGCTTGACTATCATACACACAATATACGTTTGTTTTCGCGTTTGCTGCCTTCCTTAAAATAGATGGAAAGAACTTCTGAAGGAACGGTAGCATTGTTGTCACACCGCCTGTGATTTGTTTACATGACAAGGAATTAATCATTAATCATGGAAATTTGGTTAAGATTCAATTAATTCAAAATGCAAATTTAATTCGATCAGCCATTTCCTGAATTCCTTACAAGAAAATGCCATACATATATACCTCGACGATGCTATAATAATTAGAACAATCTTAGCTACAAATACTTTTTCATTTTAAACTTTGAAAGGTTTAATTATGGGAAGAAATATATAACTAGAATTTAAAAGCTAGGTATACGTACCTATGCTAGAGTAGGATATATTATGTTTTTTTTTTAAGGGTAGAGTAGGATTATGTTAAGAAACTAAGGGCGTGTTTGGTTGGGGATGGGAGGGGATGGATGAGATGGGGGTGGGTTTTGGGAACCGTGCCCGTACATTTGACACACGGGATGAAAGAAGGTGGAGGGAGGATGGGGATGGGAATGGAACACCAAAATTTGGGATTTTTTTCCACCTAGAAAAAAGAGGGTGATGGGGATGGAATTGTCCCAAATTTGCCCCCATCATCTTCAAGATTCCTCCCTCTCTCCTCCCACCCTACCGCCACTACTAACCCTCACATAAGTCCTCCTCCGTTGCCGGCCGACCACCGCCGCCGACCACTGACGCCGCCGCAGCCTATCCGGCAACTCCTGCTGGGACAAGCCTATCCGCACCAAGCCGATCGATACGACGATTTCTGTACTCCTCCGTCACCGGCTATCGTATCGCCGCCACCGTATCCTTCTTCTCTCCGCTTTCTGATGATGGTTTATTCGTTTCGGATGAACCCCGTTGCCACTGGTTTTGGTTGAAACAACAAAAGCCCCAAATAAATTCACACCCAAATCAGCAAATTGAAGCCAGGGGGCGTTGTGGGCGGGTTCAATTGGGTCACGAGTTGTTGTCGGTGACTTCTGTGAAAAATCAAAAAATGAAATAAGGGGATTGAAGAAAGGGGTGGGTAATTGTAAGGGTATTTATGTCTTTTTCGGTGCCTTCATCCCCAAATACTTTAATTCACAACCAAACACGAAGGGGATTAAACTGACTTCAAATCTCCATCCCATCCATCCCAAAATTCCATTCCCATCCCTTTTACGGTAGAAGGGATGGGAATGGAACGGGTTATGGGTGGATGAAGCCACTCTATCACTCTCCCCACAGGTAAAAAATTTCACCCGCTCCATCCATCACCCGCAAACCTATTCACCCGCATCCGACCCGCGCGGGTGGAGCGGGTACCCAATGGGTGAAACAAAAGAAAAAACCAAAACAACACAAGTAGTCCAATTCTAACTCAAAATTACAAAGGGGGTGGCAAATCGATCACTGGAATTACGAGCTAATTGAAATTTGAAAGTGGAAGGGTATATCCCTTGATATAACGTGGAAAAGTAAGCTGAGACCATATCCATTCTAAATGAAATTTGGTAGGCAAAGCACTAATCAAGGATTAGGGATTGTACAAGTTAAACTTGAAAATGATAAAATAGTAAAATCACACACATTATATATATAAATTTTAGGATTTTATGCGGGTTTGCGGTGCGGGTGTGCGGGGCGGGTTAATGGGTGGGTTACTGGGGCGGGTTATGGATGGAAAATATTCACCCATAATCCATCCATCACCCGCTTCACCTGTACCCGCTCCACCCGTCGCCCACTTTTTTGCGGGTTTTCACCCGCAAAATTAGTGCGGGTAAAGTGGGTGGAGCAGGTACCCGCGAGTTATTTCCAGCCCTACTTCTACCCCCAAAAATCCATTCTCATCCACTTACCCCCATCCCGTTGCCAAACATGCCCTAAATGGGAACATATTTTTTTTTTAGAACGGGAAAAGATTTCATAAATCACAATGTATTGTCCTTATGAAATCTATTTAAAAAATGACTAAAAATAATTAATATTTAAAAAATATTCTCCAAAATGTAGGTTTACAAGTGCATTTTGGCATAAGTTAAGAAAATCCTATCTTACTTTGCTAACATCAAAAAAAATACTGCACACATTACAAAATCGCCCATTATCTAGGCCAATTTGACCAAAACAATCCCATATTTTTATATTTAATTTTATTCATCCACCTTTCACCCACACTCATTTACCTCTATCAAAACATAAACTATACTACATGCAAGGAGTGAGTAGTGGTGGTTACATCATTCGGGACTGGCATGATAATCTAATAAAGTTTGGATACAAAAGATTTGGAAAACTAACCCTTGTCATGATTGAGGCTCTGGCCGTGAGGGAAGGTCTACTACACGCAAGCAACTAAGAATCCATAACCTGGTCGTTGAAGGAGAGTCCCTTACAATTATCCGAAATTTAAAGCAATTGGGTAATTGTCCTTGGGAAATAGAGCTTCTAATGGGAGATATTAAATGGATAACCAAATCTTTCCGGAGAATAAATTTTTCCCATGTGCACCGGGAAGGAAACAGAGTGGGAGATAAGGTTACACACATTAGCCACTCTTATCCTCAGACTGCACTAGAATCAAACAAAAATCTCATTGATCTCATCCGAAAAGAAATTATCGGCTAGGTCCGACCAGCCGAATTCTTACTATATCAAAAAAAAAACTATCTATAAATATTCAACACATATAATACTGCCTCTGATCTACAATATAAAGTATTTATAGAGATGCATATTTAATCAACAATATAAAGGCATTTTAAGTATTGTTGATATTTTCATTAGTTAATTCATTTATCCCAATATACTTATTCTTTCTCCTGTTAGTGTATTTTTTTTGTTTCTCTAAAAATTGTGTAATTATCTCAAAAACTTATATTTTAGACTAGATGGAGTAATATATAAACTCTAAATGTGAAATGACCCATGCTTTGATTTAACAATCTAATATGGACAAAATAAGGGTAGGTGATGACTTGCTAACAAACATAGATGATGGGTAGGTAATTATAATTTTCAAAACAAAAGAAAATTTGTGCAAAATATCATAAATATGGGTGTAATTTCGTGAAGTTTTAAGCTATGTTTGGCAACCATCCGCTTGCTTTTCGGAGTTTTGATTTTGATATTATATAGTTTTAAATAAAATAGAGTAAATTACACATAACCACCCACATAAATTAGGCTAGTTTTCACCAAGATTATTACTTTTAAAAACTAAGATATGGGGGCATTTTTATCTTTACAAATGAATAAATGGACACTAACAAATGGGTGGTCTTTTGAAAAAAAACCTAATTCATGAGTAGTTTTTTTTGTAATTTATAATTTTATGGGTGGTTATGTGAAAACTAGCATAATTTACAAGATATGTGTAATTCAATATAAGATTTTAGTTTAATTAGCTTTTGAAATGTGAGCTTTTCAACAACTACCCGTCCAAACTTTTCAGAGTTAGTTTTCTATTCGCAAAATTTTTCATCAGCGCGCTACCCTAACAATTAACTTTACCAAACATTATATTAACTTATTAACATATATTTAATACAAAATAATCAATCATCTTTCACTACCCAACCAGTTTTAGCTACTCCATCAGCTACCCTTCTACCAAACATAGTCTAAGTCATCCAAAATGCTAGTGCCTTGTATGTAGATTGAATGCTCCATGACATAGCTAGGTTGAAATGCTAGTGCCTTGTTTCTAGATGAATGCTCCATGACATAGCTAGGTTCAATAATCTTTATTGGAAAAGAACTCTAAAAGAAAATATGTGAATATATATAAAAAAAATTAAAAAAATTAATGTATTTAATAATAAATTTTGAAATCGAAAAACTTAACTTATATCCTAATTATGGATATAGGTTAGAAAAACTTATTTACTACAAAGCATTTATATATACATGCATAAAAATATCACGGTGATGAATATAAGTGTCTAATATGTGTCCAATGACACGGACATATTGGAAAAACCGAAAAAAAAGAGTAGCGATACAATACTTAATAGACCAGGAGTTGGGACTTAGGATTTAAAAAAAAAAACATTGAGAGAGACTTTATAAATTAAATGTAAATAGCAATCTCCTGGATTTAAGTGTTGTAATAATGTTTTACCATTTTTAGGGCAATTTTGACAAAATAGAGCAAAATATATCAATCAAATTGTAACAAAGAAGGGAACAACATTTAAGTGGGAGAAAGAAACAAGAAACAGAAGCTGACATTTTTTTTAATTAGAGAAACAGAAGCTGACATGAATTAGCAGTGAAACAGCTAGGTGAAAAAAAGAGTAAAGAAAGTATTTTTTTTTAAAAATAGTTTATTTTATTTTAATTTCTCATTAATTTTTCTGATTTTACATTAATTTAAAAAATGAACGAGGACAAAAAAGAAATGGAGTGTTTTTTTATATAAATATATACGAATAGGAAATGGAAAAATAAACGCACTATTCAAATAAGTGTGAGTTTTTTTTTTATTTGAGAGTGTTTTTACTCTATATTTTTATTTTATAGATATGAAATAATTAATTATAAATAAATTAATTTTCAGTTCAAATTCAGAAATAAAAAAGAAAAGCATTTAAAAGTATATTTAATTTGAAAAAGAAAATAAAACTGAAATTTAAAAAACAGATCAAATCAATTCAAAGAGGCCCAAAAGACCCGGCAAATTAAATCTCAGTTTCAGACGACTAGCTAGCAGTGAACGAAAGCAAGAAAACGGAGACGGAGACGGAGATTGTGTGTACCTGAAATACCAATATCGTACCCAAAGATGAGTCCGCCGGAGGCGGCCACTATGCAGGTGATTACCACCGCCAGAGTGATCCTCCCGCCGAAATCCCCGGCGTCGCCGCTCACTGCGAAACCTCCGCCGGCCATTTCAAATGTTGATTTCCCTCGATCTGTTGTTGTCTTTGGTTTGCAGGAGGGATGGGGTTGAAGACGTACACAACACAAACTGGAGGAATTAAGTCAGTCTTTATAGTCCTCACGAGCCACTAATATATAAAGTCTTCAATGAATTATAAATTACATCATGTACGTATTGTATTAATTAACACACTGTTTAATTTGCAAATAACTTACTCTCTCCCCGATCACAAATGTTTTACAGTTGACTTTCGATATGATTTTTGATAATCATAAAAGTATACAGACTATTATTTTCTATTTTTTTTTAAAAAAAAATTCATAATTGTTACTGATGAATTTTTGTGTTCATCATTGTTAAAAAAACATGTGAAAAATCAAACTTTAAACATTTACCCGTGAATTACCTTTCATACAAATTAAATGTCTTATACAATCATCATTCTCGACCCAACTACAGATCTATAACAGTAAGTTTTCATCCAAAATGATACCTATAAAGACTATGGATTGTGTATAACCTATCCTAATCGCTATATAAAAAAATCATCATGCCAAACCAGTCGTGCTCTCCTTAGCTTTTTGCCTAAACTGGTAAGTCTATTTCGTATTGAATAGGTCTAATAAATAGATAAAGTTTTTTCTTATAAATAATTTTTACATTTTCTCACCCACTATACAGATCATTAACTAGTTGATGGTAACATGTTACTTTTAATTACTTAATCTAGAAAATGTGTATTGTGAAGAAGAACACAAAGAAGTGGTGGGGGAGACATAAAAAGGAGAGTAGCAACCAATTGGACAAGTAGAACAGAGGGGAGTTTGAACTTTGAAGGGTAGGTTGGGCACGAGCAACACGCACCTGTGCACTCCCCACTCCCTCTTCACTATCTAACTAGCTACTCCTCAACTTACACTTATTTTTATTGTTGGGTCAAACCAAAATTTAATCACATTTTAATATATGTATATAAAATATTAAATTCAAAGTCATACCCATGTTTTTAATAACGTAAGATAGTATGCATATTTAATTAATCCAAGGGGAGTAGAGTAGTGTTGAGTAAATGGCCTAATGGGACATGGATACCAAATAAATGTGAGTAGAAAAAACAGAGCCACTTACATACACAGAAATGGAAGGGCATTGGCCTGTTCATTCTATAAAAAATGTCAATTGCAGTGTACTTGCACAACATACATACCCACAGCAAAAACAAACACTGATAGTGATTACCCCTAAGTTCTAGCTTCCTGGATCTTACCATATTTTTCAAGGTAAAACAAAATTGAATGTATAAAGCTTAAAATTTCATCTGCGAGATTTTTTTTTGGGGTCGAACCAGTGACTTATCCACGTGGCACTTGAAAGTTGGAAAGGTGGAAAGTCTCCTTGTGAGCATTTGTGACCCGACGGATCAGACAAGTCATGGACCCGCGGATTCAGGTCAGGCGGATCGTGGGTCGTGGTGAGTCATGATGTCTGTATTTTTAGTCTTATTTTGCATTATATTTTTAGTCATTATTGAGTCTTTTATGCATATTTTACATTAGGAAAGTATGGAAAATGTGTAGTTATTCTTAATATTGCAAGATATGGAGTCTACACAAGCTTTGGTGTGATTTTCAGGTATTTGGAGCTGATTTAGAAGAGTTTGGACGCACTTTGGAGCTTAGAGCATGTTTATCAGTGAGTCCCGTCCCGGGCTCATAACTTACTTTTTAACCGCCACATCGGCCTATGAACCCTAACTCAACTTTTCACTTATTCAGTAAATTATTAGTGAGCCCCGTCCCGGACTCTTAATTTTTTTTAATATCTATTTCCTCTTAACTTATTATTATTATTATTATTATTATTATTATTATTATTATTATTATTATTATTATTATTATTATTATTATTATGGGTATTTAAATGTGTGAATTTTTTTAATGGGTAAGAAGTGAATATATGGGTATTTAAATGTGTGAATTTTTTTCAACAAATATATGCAAAATGAGTGTTTATAGGTAGATAAAAATAAATTATATTCGAAAATAATTTTTTAAAATTTCATTTTTATAAAATAAGGCCGAAAATCGGATTTTATTAAAAGATAACCTACACTGCCACGTGGTGCATTACGATTTGCCCAAGTGACAGCTGCTGCCCACTCCTAGGGATGGCAATGGGTCAGGTGATAGGTGGATGATTTACTTCCATCACCCAACCCACCATCCAAAACCCTTCACCCTACCCGACCCATCACCCACCAAATATTTCACCCGCCCCGTCCACCCATCACCCACCGGGTGATCGAGTGGATCGTGTGATAATTCGGGTGAAATACAAAACATCAAATTCATTAAAAAAAATTATTAAAAAAGAACACATCGACGAATAAATATTAATTAGGAGCTCATTGCATTCGCGTTTTTCATTTTAATTAGGAGCCAATTGCATTACATATCTTCAAATAAAAATTGCATAACTTACCTTATGACAAGATATTTCCATTTTATTCGGTTGATAGGTAACTTGAATTAGGGTTTGGGGGGGGGGGGGGGGAATTGGTAATTTCACATATAAAATATAATTATATAATATAAGTCGGGTGGCGGATCGGGTGATGGGTCGGGTGACGGGTGGGGAATATCTTCACCCGAATCCGACCCGACCCATCACCCGTTCACCCATCACCCATTTAACGTATATCCGCTTTATTTCGGATTTTCACCCACTTTTTCGGGTCGGGTGAGACGGATATCCGTCGGGTGCAGGTGAAATTGTCATCCCTACCCACTCCTCTTGGTGCAAGGTGCGGCATTTGATGGACTTTCTCCGAAACGGTGCCGTTTTGGTGACTTTTCCAGTAAAAAAAAATTAAAATGGGAGAAATGGCCCACCTTCTAACACAATGAACCGGCTCATCTACGAGATGAATTTTTCCGGGCTCGTAGCCAGCTCAGCACCATCTTCTTTTTTCTTTTATTATTTTTGCTGATTTGGCTTATTGGTGAGCCCAAAGGCTCACCAATAAATGTACTCTTATATCTTTCTCTAGATAGATTTAGATAGAATTTATTATTTTCTTAAGATAAAATCTCCATTCCTTGGAGATTAAGTCTTAGTTTTTATCTATAAAATAAAGCCTAATATGGGCTAGAGAAGACACATCACAAAATACACGTTTGAGGGCTGAATTGAGAGCGAGTTTAGGGGGAGACTATGTGGAGTTTTGTGAAGGTTTTGATGTTGGTTTTGAGGTTTGATTTTATACAATTTTAGATTATGTTTTATTCAATTTTCAGCATGTTTTCTATAGCTATGTGTGAGTAGTTCTCCTAGCTTCTTCTAGGGTCGGGGTGAGCCCGGCAATAGCCATGTATGAAAGCTTGAATCTATGTTTTTTTATGAGTTTATAATTATCTATCTTGTGCCTAAATCCCTTGCGAAAGTTGAGGATAATTCCATGATTATGATTATGAAGCGAAAGTGGATTTGATTATGAATTTGAATAGTAATTAGAGAACTTTGACGAAAGTAAAAGAGATTTAATTAAGAAAAGATAGAACAAATAGGTTTTTATGCAAAATCCTCTATTATCTATTTGTTGAGTATGCGAAATCTATCTTTTGATGATAAAAACATGATCTTTATTCTATGTTTCTTTTGTGATTCATGCATGGTTATTGTTGTGGTTATCCCTCGACATTGGAAGTCTTTTTCATATTGATTTCAACCCTAAATTCCTTTACTTTCTATTTTTTTTATATTGCTCAAAAACAAGAAACCTACTCGACATTCACCGCTTCTCTCGACCATGCCCTCGATATCGACCTCTCTAATCGATATCGACACCCTTGCTATTGATTTTTGTGTTGTTAAGATTCACAGGAACCTTATCCGAAGAGTGAAACTACTTTAGAAAGTCTTGTCCTCTCTCTAGTGGAACGATCCCTACTTCCGCTATCCGCATAGTGGGAATTGAGGTATTTATTTGTGGTTGATTTCCCATCGCAAAAAATTAGCGTTGTTGACGGGGAGGGGAACAATCGTCATCTAGAGTAGTTGATTTTCGGGGTTTGGACTAGCCCACCTCCTTGTTGTTTTCTAACGCTACTTGTTTGCTTCTTGTGTTTGTTTTGAAAGGTGTATGCAACGCGCTGATTGCATACTAGAGTTTGAGGCTTTAGACAAACCGGAGCGCTACTTTCATCTAAGGGAAAGGCTAAAGGGAATCATGGCCGACCGTGAAACCCTTGAGCAAACAGTGGAGAGGCTGCGAAGGGAGAACCAAGAGGCCAATCTTGCTCGAGAGCAAGAGGCTGAGAGGGCCCGTCAAGTGGAGGAACAACTTGCTAGGATTCCTCACAATGCTCGGCAATATATGCACCCACCTCTTAGGGTGCCCGCATCACCTATTGTCTTCCCCGACACTCCCACTAATTTTGAGATCAAGAGAAGCTTCATTGCCATGGTCAAGAAGATCCAATTTTCGGGGAAACCAACGGAGGGCCCTATGGAGCATGTGCGCGAGTTCTTGGATATTTGTGACACCATCGCTCATGGTGATACTTTGGAATATTTGAGGCTTAAGGCCTTCTGATGGTCAGTTGCGGGGAAGGCACTTCATTGGCTTGATAGCCTACCTACCTAAACCATCACCACTTGGGAGCAACTTCATGATCCTTTCTTAACCAAGTTCTTCTCACCCTTTAAGACATCGGAGCTGCGGAAAAAAAATCACTACTTTTAAGCAATTGAGGGTGGAAGACTTTGCGGCGGCATGGGAGAGATTCAAAGAGCTTCAACGTCAATGCCCTACACATGGATTAATGAAATTCTTAATATGAAGCATAGGGCATTCAATAGATTTGCCCTCAAATTGAGATCTTTTAATTAAGGATATAAAATGTGATTTGATCTCAAAATTGAACTCATTCTCATAGAGGATGATTGCCGACTCAGGTACCCTCAGTTCTGGGTACATGTATTGCTTTGCATTCCTTGGGATAGCATCCAACTATTGTTGCAGATGACCAGTCGATTCGCTTTCTCTCTCTGCAACCTCCCTTTCCCTTTCATATATCGCCTGCCCTTCTCTTTCTGCTATGAGCCGCAATTGCTCCGTTTGGTGACGGAGCTCAGCCATCTGGCTAGTGACGTCATCATTGTTGCTATTGTTGCTGCCACTACCGCTGACATTACCTGTGTTACCTATGTTGTCTCCCATTGTCCTAACTTCTCGTTGTCTATAATGGAAAGAGCGTTCCAGTTCAAGATCGATAACAAGATCAAAATCAAGCTTGCGTCGCCCTGATTGCATAAATTGAAAACAAAGACAAAAACAAAGATACCACAATAAAAACAAAGAGGGATAGGCTATTCCCAAACCCTAACACCCTGTTTGGAAGATGGGCTTTGGTTGGATTTTTAGGAAGAGAAGTGAGAGGAAAATAATTGATGTTTGGCTGGACAATCAAGAGGAAGGAAAAGGATTACAATGGGAGGTAACTGCTCAATTTGATGGGATTTCACACCCCATCAAAACGGTGGAATTTGATAGGAAAGTGAAACTCCTCCCCTCCCCCCCCCCCCCACCCCTTCATTTATCTTTCCCAATTTCCCACCCCTTCATTCCCCTAAAAAACTCAGGTGCCAAACACAGTGTAATAGTAACTAAAACATTGGCACAATTGAAATCTCCCTGGCAACGACGCCAATTTGATGAAGGGTTATTTTTAATCAAATAAATTTATAAGATAAAAACCCCGCTATAGTATAATAGGGTTAAGTTCGTCTATAGGGAGAAAGTCAATGACTCAATTCAAGTTACCAAAGAGCAAGAAATAGCAAGAAGGGATGGAAAAGTAGAGATTTTTAGGGGGTGAAAAGTTGCTGAATTTTTAAAGAAAAATCAATAACAAGAAAGATCTAGGGCATAGAGATCACCACAACGATAATCATGCATGCATTTCAATGGATCATATGAAAATCAAGTTTTTATCTATTAAAAAGGTCAATTTGCATCAACCCTAGCAAAGCCATCAACTTATTTGCATAAATCAATAAACTTTACTAACAATCTTAATTAGGTTATTTAAAACTTGCGTTTTCAAAACCCTAATTACTATCCAATTCACAATTCAATCTTACAATTTAATTGCAAAAAGGAATTTTTCTCAATTTTCATTGAGTACTTAAACGCATAAGTTAGATAAAACCAATCATTTCATAGCAAATTCGCACACATAACTATCGTTGGGGTCACCTCAACCATAGAAAAGGCGACTACACGCATAAACATGGTAGACATTGCAAATTCCATGAAATAAATAAAAATCAGAACCTTTGGATTGAATATGGGAATAATGTCAGCAATGCGTCCCAAAAGCCTCACAAAACGTTCTCCAACTTTTGATAAAGAAATCGCCTCAAAAAGCTCCCAAATTCGCTCACAAAACCCTAAAACTTGTGCTGAGAATTGTAACAATAGTGGCTCAAAAAACGACCCCTAAAAAACAAACCCTAAAAATCATATTTATACTTAAATCCAAAAACTAAATTAGAAAATAAGAAATATAACACTTTTATCTAAAGTCTATCTAAGAAAAAGGGGTAAAAATAATTAATTTTGGATAAAAACGTCTGCACTAGCATATATGCCGATGCGGGAGACCTCGGTACCGACCCATGCTTGCCTCGGTACAAACACACTCTTGGTTCATCTTGCTTTGCTCTTCCAGATCAGGCCTCGGTACCGATCCAGGTGGGGTCGATACAGGGTCGGTATAATGGTGTTCCATCTCGGACTTTTCAGACTGAAAGTATCGAGTCGGTGCATCAAAGTATCTACTCGGTACTTCTTGTTTCAGCTAGGTTTGGCTCACTAAAATGCCCATATCTCCTTCGTTATAACTATGATTGCTTCGTTCCTTTTCCTATGTGCTCTAAATTCTCTTTTGCTTCTTTTCACGTTTGAAAGTTTCTTCAAAAACAGCGTCCAAAATCCTGTGAAACACACAAAAACTAGTGTAGATCTCTATTTCTAAAGAAATATGAAAACCTATACAAAAGAAACTAAACGCAATGCAAAACTTATGAAAAGGACTCCAATTAATGCTAAAACATATGGCAAAAATATGACTAAAAACATGCACATCAAGAAACACATATTCTTCCTTGTGTGGTTGGATTGATAAGCATGCAGGCTAGCTACTTGATCGTTCATATACATGTTAGGATGTTTGTGTGCCTTATTCATGTTTGCACTTGCTTTGATGTTGCTTTTGATAACGTTGAGTTATGAAGGAATCTCTTGTGGGGTGCATTAATTTATGTTTATTCTTCATTTGTTTGAGGACAAGCAAGAGCTTAAGTGTGGGGGGGGGGGGGTTTGATAATGCATATTTTAGCTAGGCATTATAGACAGTATAGATGCATTTAGATAGGTTTCTTGCATGTTTTATAGTTAATTCGCATTATTATTCATTTGAGCATTCGAGTTCGGAATCTACGCTATTTTATGTTTATTATGCAGTTTTATAATCCGAGCTTGATGAGAGGTTAAATATTTTTAAAAGAGGCTGGTTTTGAGCATAAAAGAGGCAAATGAAGTTCATCAAGGGAGCTAATGAGAAGAACGTCGAAGCCAAGAGAAGAAATTGCGGAGCCAAAGTAGCGGCGCCCGCCGCTATTTAACCGGCACCCACCGGTTTCACAGATTCAGCAAACCCGATTTCGTCCCGATTTATCCTAATTAGTTTATTATTATTTTACATTCTAGGTTTTTTGGCCCGGCGCCTTTAGGCTATATTAGACATATTTACAGTCGTTTTAGATTGAGCGTACGTTGAGAGAGACAAATTACAACCACTTTTCTATTGATTTGTTTTGCTTAGACTATGAGTTGCTAAACTCATAGTTTCGCCTGTAATTCGAAGACATGGTTGGTTGAATTGTAAGGTTTTGATTTCATATTGTTACTCATTGGTTATTTCATTATCTTTGTTCTCATAATTCTTATTTGCACATGTTCTCTCTTGATTGATCATCTTGTCAGAATTTGCATCTATGCTAGTGGTTAATGAATTCTCGCGAATAGTTAATCCATGGTAGCAAGCAATAAGTAATTGATTCCGTGAAATCATCAATTGTCTATGCAAGGTAATGAATATTGGTTGAATGTTGATTTCTATGAGATTAGGGTTAAGAAAATTGCATCTTTTGACAATCTAATTGCATAGGGATTTGATAATACCAATTTGCCAAGTACTTTGGAATTTTGTGTTGTTGTGTGTTTAAGAATGCATTAGGATCGCAGTGTAAGGATCATGACTATAGGTAAGCCTGTAAAAGATATCAATTTAAAAACCAAAGTAGGAATAACTATTGATATCAATTGCATTGCATTGAATTAGAATAAAATGAAATCATAATTTCAAGGATCATGAACCCCAACCATTGTCAAGAATTGAAGGTGAAGAGTTTCCATCATATATATTGGTAAAATCTTGCAATCATTATTATTTTTACTTACTTGTTTACTTACTCATCTCAATATTATTCTTGTTTATTTCAAATCAGCTAGATACATGAATCTAGCCCTCTCTGTGGGTTCGACTCCTACTTCTCCGCTATACTAATTTATTGGTTAGCTAAAGTTAGGATTATTATTTGCATTTGGGACTAGGACCAACGACACATCTATCCTAGACGTCACCAAACAGCTTCTCAGCACTTCTCTTTTATCACCACAACCTTCATTTTAACCTGCCACATAGCAAAGTCAATTGTGTCATTGAAAGGGTTCATACAATAGCTAGATTCACCCATATTTTCATAGAGTCAATCAAAAGCAGAGAAACACATTTTAAAAAAACACTAAAGAACAGTAACTGAAACAGAGAATAACTTGTTCAGTTATATGATAATTTCTTCAAGAAACTTACAAGGGCTAGTAGTTAAGACAAGAAGTAGTATTAGGCTCTTAGGAAGAAGAAACAATCAAAGTATGCAGATATAACTTGCAAAACTTTTCAAGAAAACAAATCTAAGATATTTTGGTACTATATATTATCACGAAGGTAAACCCACAAAAAAGAATATCTCAATATTTAATCACACATGCTCAAGATCAAAGCAAAATCTGAAACACAGATGCATGCTGAACCAAAAAAAATCGAAAAGAAAAAAAAAGAGTTAGGAACCTAACTCTAATACCAATTTGTTATTCTAAACCATGATCGAGAACAAAAGATGCAAATTCATTCGTAAGGCAAGAGATCGGAACAAAGTAAATCAAACTACACACCGATTTGACGAGGTTCGGATCAAATATATATCCTACGTCCTCGGAGCCTCAAGAAGCAGCCCTAATCCACAATAGTTGTTAAGGATTACAAAATTGGGGCGAGTTTGTGCGTGCAATGAAGATCTGATACGGGGTTAGCCGTAGGTTGGTCCGATCTTCGACAACAAGCAAGAACTAAACAAGAAAGATTGACGCAGCAATGAAAGACTCAAAGAAACAACCAAGAATCGACAAGATTCAAGAAGGACGCAACAAGATCTCCAAGAACTCGATCAAGAATTGATCAAGAACTCCAAGAACAAAAGGAAAGACTCGAAATTTAATATAAAGAATGGAAAGACACGACCTGATATGGACTGAGTCGATCTGTATAGAACAAGATAGAGACCCCAGACTTCCGTAGAAGGTAGGAACCAATATCAATGACTACACAACCCGCCTCTACAACCCTACACAATCAAGCGGACAACTTGAAGGCACAAGGAGGGGGCTCGTGGATATTAGGATCACCAAGTCTTGCGAAGCTGATGAACGACAAAGCAAACCAAGCTGAGATAGATACCAATTCGTGATCAATGATGAACACAGCTCTAATCATCCAACAATCACTCAATGTGTTTCACACAATTTGAGAAGACTAATTCTATTCATTATGTTCCAACACTTATTCCCGTCAAAACCAGCAACAGCTCGAAGAATGTGGATTTCGGCCAAGCTATAGGACGAATCTGGAAAATCCTTCAACATCAAAGTTGTAGATCTATTTGTCCTCGTTCCAACAAGGTATGGCACGCCTCAATCCGATCAATATTGAATCCGTACGATCCATTTTCCAGAGACGTCGAAAAGCTGTCAATGCTGCTAGACGAATGTAAAAACGTCAACTTTTGGATCCTCTCCCATGGTGGAGCCTTCTTCTTCCTCTTGAGGATGACTTCATTCTCACGAGCTCGAATTATAGGTGTGTCCGGAGGTCTCTTGGATGGTCCCGCATCATTCTCCCTTTCTTGAAAAGGATTCGACCTCGAATCCAAGGTCGCATATGATTCCGCAAATGCATCCACACGAGCTCCTGGATCGAAGACCATATGTCCATGGAAACTCGTCTCAAGACCGAATGTTGTAGGGATTGACCACTCCTTGATGGTTATTGTCTCAGCTTCATCTACAAAATCAAGAAAAGAAACTTGATTAGTGCATAATTCATATTTCATATCATCTTCATGATGTTCTAACTTAATATGTACTGTAGTTTGGTCATTAATCCCTAAGTTTCCATCCAATGCTAGCAAGTTTTCTTCCTTTTTCAAGGCTGAATTTTCAATTAATTCAAGGCTAGTAATAGGAGAAGAATTGTCACCATCAATGAACATATTAGAAACTTTGCCTTTTTCTAAGCATTTAGTATGACATAAATCTTCTCTTTGATTATCATCACAAGACATAGGTTGAACATTTAAATATATCAAAGAATCATCATGCTCATATTTAATGCAATCATTATGATCATAGGCAAGTAAATTAACATCTTGATCATCTTCAACATGCTCTTCAATTCTATCAACAAACTGAATATTTACAATAGAAGGAACATGATGTGGTTTAACATTATTGGGAGAAATAGGATGAGTTTCTTCCCTTTCAATTGGTGGCACTATAACTTGAAGTGGGACTCCTTGTCCGAACACCGTATTAGAACCAAAATGCTGAGGCTCTATTGTCGTAAAGCTTTTATCTATCTTAGCCATTTCATTATTGAACTTTACCAACATCTCATTCATGGCGTTCATGGTGATCATCAAGGTGTTGAATTGCTCAGGAGTTATAGTAGTGGTCGAGTTGTTCCCATTGTTGGGCTCGTTGTTAACCTGAATATTAGACATGACAAAAAGAAGACAAACAAAGAACTATGTAAAAGTTAGAAAAATATAAACAGCTCACAATTGTGTTTCGCTCACACTCCCTCTCTGATTGATATATCACGCTTGCTAGGGCAATCCGCTTTGGGCAAATCAACTACCAAGCAATAGACTAAGCAATCAAAGTATGTAACCAAGAGAATGAATGAAACAACGCAGAAGAGTACTCAACAAGGGTTGTAGAGAACTCGATGTAAGCAACAACTCAATTCAAGCAAAACAGATGGGAATTTGCAAGAATTCAACTCAAAATAAGCAATGGTGCACTTGACAGGGGTCTAATGCACTCGACACACACAAGAGAGAACTCGGCAAGGGCTGAGATCACTCGGCACAAGTAATTCAAGCACTCGATAATAGCTATGGACACACAACAGTACTCGATCAATGCAATAGAGTACTCGACACAAATAGAAAAGAGAGAAAATAAAAGAAAACTTGGAAATTTACCTCTTTTGATTGAAAACCTTTAAGTTAGGACGTTGTAGTTGCAGGGTAGGGTTTCAATTTTGTGGAGGTATGTGTTTGATAGGTATGTCGATTAGGGCTGAGAAGAGGGTTCACCAATGATGTCCTTGGGAGCTTTCTTGCACTAGATCAACAATACTTCTCTCTTTTCTTGAAAAGAGAGAAGTATTGTTTATGCAAGACTCAACAAGATCTCCAAGAACTCGTCCAAGAAGATCAAGAACGCAGCAAGAAACAAAAGAAACGACGCAAGAACAAAGGCAGACTCGACAATAGGAATAAAGACTCGATAAAGATAAAAAGACACGACCTGATATGGACTGAAACGATCTGTATAGAACAAGATAGAGACCCCAGGCTTCCGTAGAAGGTAGGAACCAATATCAATGTAGTCCCTTGATGATTCCTTGCAAAAGATGAACAAAGAGCTCCAAAGAACACAAATCAAACAACTTTCTTTTCTTTTTTTTTTGACTTACTTTTTCCCTAGGTGAATTTTATCCTCCCTAGGTCCAAGCCTTTGAATTTCTTTTTCTTTGTTTGAATTTTCGGATCTGAATTTTTTTTTTTGTTTCTACAACAACTTATGCAAGAAATTCAGAAAGTATGAAGGGAAAATCGAAAATTATAAAATTTGGTGAAAGAAATTAAAATTCAGCCCTAGAAATAGATATAGGTTAGGTTTTGTTATCTTTGGTAAGTGGATCTATCTAAGCCTTTAAGATATTTGATAGATAATATGGATTATATCCACCAAAAATCAGATTTTTAATAATGCAAAATAGATAGCAAAAGATAGAACAAAAGTTCCAAAGATAGAAAAGTAACAAACTAGGGTTTCTTGTGTGGTGATAGGAATCGGCCAAAGCAAGATCTATGGGGACACAAGGGATGTGCCGTTGGCTGTAGTGCACACAAAGGGGCTGCGTACACTTGTGGTCGACTCCACTGGTCTCGGCTAGGCTTGTGTTTGGGCTAAGCAACCACAACAATCACAAACAAACAAGGTTAGTGCAATAATCAATTCAAGAAACAAGAAGTAAAAGACCAAAACAAGAACTGACTCTATTTTTGTGGTTTTTGTGTTTAGGGAAAGAAAAGACTCAATCTTGATGTCGGAAACCAAAGCTCTGATGCCAATTTGATACGGGGTTAGCCGTAGGTTGGTCCGATCTTCGACAACAAGCAAGAACTAAACAAGAAAGATTGACGCAGCAATGAAAGACTCAAAGAAACAACCAAGAATCGACAAGATTCAAGAAGGACGCAACAAGATCTCCAAGAACTCGATCAAGAATTGATCAAGAACTCCAAGAACAAAAGGAAAGACTCGAAATTTAATATAAAGAATGGAAAGACACGACCTGATATGGACTGAGTCGATCTGTATAGAACAAGATAGAGACCCCAGACTTCCGTAGAAGGTAGGAACCAATATCAATGACTACACAACCCGCCTCTACAACCCTACACAATCAAGCGGACAACTTGAAGGCACAAGGAGGGGGCTCGTGGATACTAGGATCACCAAGTCTTGCGAAGCTGATGAACGGCAAAGCAAACCAAGCTGAGATAGATACCAATTCGTGATCAATGATGAGCACAGCTCTAATCATCCAATAATCACTCAATGTGTTTCACACAATTTGAGAAGACTAATTCTATTCATTATGTTCCAACACTTATTCCCGTCAAAACCAGCAACAGCTCGAAGAATGTGGATTTCGGCCAAGCTATAGGACGAATCTGGAAAAACCTTCAACATCAAAGTTGTAGATCTCTTTGTCCTCGTTCCAACAAGGTATGGCACGCCTCAATCCGATCAATATTGAATCCGTACGACCCATTTTCCAGAGACGTCGAAAAGCTGTCAATGCTGCTGGACGAATGTAAAAACGTCAACTTTTGGATCCTCTCCCATGGTGGAGCCTTCTTCTTCCTCTTGAGGATGACTTCATTCTCACGAGCTCGAATTATAGGTGTGTCCGGAGGTCTCTTGGATGGTCCTGCATCAAGATCTAAACAAGCAAGAATGAAAATAGCATATAACACAGAGAAGAGTTAGAAGAAACTCCCTTGTCAACCAAAGACCCGAAGATACAGTTTCGGATCTAGGCCCGAAAACCCAGGACATGAGAGCCAAGCAATGCCGGAGGAGGCTACACCTTGTCTTCGCCACCAGGAACACCACTAAAGCCCTAGAAAAGAAGGCCTTAACTGGAGGAGATCGACAGACGTCTTGTGGAACGAGCTTGAGGAGAAAACCCTAGCTAGCTAGATCACTGTAACTCTCTCTCTCTCTCTCTCTCTCTTCGAGTTTGAGGAACAACTAGCACGATTTCCGCGCCATGTCGCGTTTTTTTAACACTAAAATATTATATTTTAAATTATTATAAAATATTAATAAATGTTAAGATAAAAATCATTAAAAAAACTTTAGAACAAATATATCTTATAATTATCTCAAAAAAATATTTTTTTTAAAAATCTTATGTAAAGTATAATACATAAATATAGATATTTTAAATTACTCAGTAATAATAATATCAATATCATTATAACATTGTTTAAATGTGATATGTCATAATTAATAGTTATATTCAATGTTTTGAATTAAGCCAAATAGTTAGTAAATAAATTTGAATTAAGCCCAATAGTTATATACTTATATTAGATTGAATTCAATTTTGAATTAAGCCCAATAGTTAGTAAAATTAAAGAAAATAGAGAATTAAAGGAAAAAGAAGAAAAAATGAGAATTAAAGAAAAATGGCAACAAAAAAAAAAATTGGTTAAGACTCCTAAAATGTCTCTAAGATTGACACATCACCATAAACTCTTCTAAATTAAGAGTTTATATAGATATAGATATAGATAGTAAAATCAAAGAAAATAGAGAATTAAAGCAAAAAGAAGAAAAAAAAATGAGAATTAAAGAAAAAAAAAATTATCTCAAGTCCACTTGAACTGGAAAGGATAAAAAAAAAAAAAGAAAAAAAAATTGGTCAAGTCTCCTAAAATGTTTCTAAGATTGACATATTATTCTAAACTCTTTTAAATTAAGAGTTTATATAGGTATAGATGAGAGCTGAAAAGTCTGCAGCGCTCGGTCATAGGATGGCTTATATAGGCTTCACAAGGAAACCCTAAACCGAAGCACTGCGTTTTTGGCAAGTGCAAGCTTCAACTTAACCCTAGCTCAGCTGGGCTCTTAGTCCATGGGCCAGCAGTAAAGTGGAAGATTGGGCCGAGCACTTGGCATTCAATGGGTTAGGAGATCAAGTCATTAGAGCTGAATTCAATCCAGTACGTCCCATGTGTTAAACATGCACCGGAATGCTACTAGGCTTATTGCTTACCCATATAGCTACTTCGAAGTAGCTTTGCTATTAAAATCATACTAAGATATAATTATATAAATGACTTAGAGAATGAGAAATATATGTCACATGGGATTTGCATCAATAACCGAATTGAAGGTTTGGTTTAACTTTAGAGGACCAAGTCATGAAGCTATGTTACCGAAATGGATCTTTCCCAAATCCTTGTTATAAGTTCTATAAGTGACCAAATACATAACGTACGGGTACGGTGTAATTAACCAAACCAGGAAGTCAGTCCATATAGACATAAGTGTAATATTAGTTAAATGCTATAAGTAAAGAGTAAATCAGGATATAACTGTACAATTGCTCAGACGGATCACATATGTCATAAGCAAAAAAACAGTTTAGCGACGTTCAGTTGGTCGATTCTTTCCCGGTATCTTTCGCAATGCTTTACGCTTGTGCTTCAGCGTTACTCTACTACTCTTTTTGATATGTATGGTTAATATATATTTTCATCTTCTATAATATGCTATATATATAAAGTGGTTAATCAGTCCGTCGTGAGATGGGTTTGTTGGAGCTGCTCGATACTAAAATCTCCGAGCAAAGAAATGCCTCGGAATATCTCTGGTGATATGGTCGTCGCCATTTCTTGGACGCGCATCGAATCCCCATGTCTTTTTGATCCCCAAGCTAGTCCGGAAACAGCTCCCACGTCGAGGCATTTGCTTCCTGTCGACGAGGCGCTGCAGAAAGCACTTCACCTCAGACGGATCCCGCAAAGTGTAGGAGGCATTAGTCTCCCTAGCAGCCTTGGAAACAAGGATCCCGAACCCTTGCTTCCTGCTGCGTAACACCTTGAAGGCGTCCTCATCCGTTCGATCATCTCCTATGTAAACTGGCACAACGTTGTCCGAATTCGCATACCCTGCTTCCAAATCAAGGGCACAGACTTGTTTAAGGAACTCAAAATGCTACTATAAATTTGAAGGAAATCTTCAAAGACCTTACCGAGGGACTCCAACAAGAACTCGACCGCCTTGCCTTTGTCCCAATTTATGCTCGGTTTGATCTCTAAAACCTGTTTATGCAAATTCCAAAAATGAATTTATGTTTCCGGATTTCTGTTTCCGTGTAACATAGAATTTGTTAAATACCTTTCTGCCTTGATTGAGCCTCAACTTAGGGTATCTAGTGAGCACCTCCCTCACTTTCTCAGCAAGTTCTTCCCACCTCTGCATTCACAACAACATAAAGCCATGAATCGTGTTTGCTAATAATGATCCTGCTTTCTGGAATCTCCAAAGAGGTTTCTAACCTTTTCATCGACACGACGAAAATGCACCGAAACACAGAACTTGTTGTTCTCCACAGAGGCCCCAGGGGTGGTTCTAGTCTTCTCCATCAAGGCCTTGTAAACCTGTCACATACATTTTTCCAACCAAACATCCGTATTACGATTCGATGATGCGATGCGATGCGAGGCCAAGTGAATGATTGTTAGAAAACACACCTCGTCGATCATAGGCAAGAAACTGCTCGCCGGCTGATAAAGAACGGAACGATTGCCCTGAATCGCGCACACGTAAATTTCGATTAATCGCCAAATTACACGTTTCAGCTTACAAAATTGATGTGATGAGTTCATCATACTTTGGCAGGTCCCTTGATGTCCAAGCCATGGCTACCGGCGTAATAGAGCTCCGCTAGCTTGACAAAACTGTATACCTGCTCCATCCATTAAAGCTTTTGTGTTAGAAAGGTGGATTCTGAACTTATATAAGACAAAACGTAGGAAATTTGACCTTGTCTATGCTTCGTCCAGTGACAATGGCGGTCGGAAAATGCCTGGCTACCTCTCTCACAGCTCCTCTCATCTGAGTAAGAAACAACAGTAAGAGAGCGTACAACAAGTAAAAACAGGAGAAGACAGGGGATCTGATGGTTCATGAGATGGAACCTCGTCGGACATGAATGCACGGTCGGGGTCCTCGACGATAGGGGAGAGGGTGCCGTCGTAGTCAAGGAACACCACGATCTGTTTCCCCTTAGAGAAGTCGATTATGTGATCGAACATCTGCATCGCGGACGGAGGATGATAGGAGGAGGCGGCGTGGGGGTGCGTGGGGGAGGAGGATCTCATCGAATCGAGCCATGGGTTGATCTTGGGAGGTCCTTGGGTCTGGAGGTTCTTGATCATGAGGGGCATTCGCTGAGTGCTGAATCGAGGAAAGCCGAAATGGGGGAGGGGCTTGGTTAGGTCCGAAACGATCCTGTTATGGGAGGCCATGATCGATCTCTGGTGAGGTAGAAGATGGAGATTTGAGGGAGTGATGATCGAACACAGGGAGGGGATGGAGGAGAGGAAAGCAAGGGGAGGTATGGAGGTGGGAGTGAGTCATAAATCACACACATGACCACTCAATTTATACATAACTTCTTCCAACAATGCAAGAAACATATACATTGTATTGTAACTCCTTTGCAAGAGTTACACTTGTTAATTCAGATTTTGGAATCTTCCCTTTTCCTTTCCTTTTACCAAAAAGAACACATTATTAGCTTTTTAAATCTTTTTGAGTTTGGTAAGAGAGAACTTTGCATAGTTTAAACGGAGGGAGTATAGTTAAAACGGATGGAGTCAAGGGCGGATCTTAACGGCTCAGGTTGGCTGAAGTCCCCTTAGTCTAGAAAGAAAGACGTAAAAAAAAAATGGGATTTTTTAAAAATAATTTTACTAATTTTTTAGATAAAAAAGTGTAAAAAGATTAATGAATAATTAAGATAGCTTAGTTTAGTTGAGAAGGAGTATGATTTATTAGCTTTAAGGTTACGAGTTCAAACCACGTTTGCCTCATTTTTTTATAATTTTTATTTCTCCTAGTTTTCTTCTACTAAAAAATTATCTAATTAAATAACAAATTTAAGGTTCTCTCCATTATATTTTAACACAAACATTATTTTCTATATATAGATATAAAAGTAATTCTCTTTTTTTTTTTCTTTAATTTTTTCCATGAAAAAATGTCTATTTAAATAAAAAAAAATTTAAAGTTTTGGTAATATATTCAAACAAACAATTATTTTTTCATACATACATACAAAAAAAATTTCTTACAAATTTTTTTTAGCCCCCGCTAAAATAAATTCCGGAATCGCCACTGATGGAGTATAGTTAAAAACTTAAAATGGATAGAGTAGCCAGTGTCAATCATAATTGGTTTTTAAAAAAGAAGAAGTTGAGAATATATATGAACAAATAAAAATAATACATTTTTTCTCAAATAAAATAGAATATTACAATGAGTCGTGGATATAAATTATAAAATAATATGTTTTTTTTTTGTTGAAATTAGGAAAAATTTAAAATTTATGTAATAAGTACAAGAGTAAATGACAAAAATGTAGAGCATACATTGATTTTTGTTCTTATAATTAATAATAATAATAATAATAACAATAAATACTTAGGTTGTTTTAGGGGGAGAAAAGGTAGAAGATTAGAAATGGGGTCCGTGTGTTAAAAGGAAAAATGGAAGAGGAGTGAATCGATCTTTTGAATAGATGTGTTATATATAGAGTGGTTAGATTTAAATCTAGCTATTGGTTTCTTAAATGTTTGTTCAGCAAAAAGAAATTCCAACTTTTAGCTTCTTTTAATTGTTTATAAACTTCTAGTCGGTGGGTATCGAGAATAATATATACTTTTGAGTAGATTTCTTTCTAATAATTAATATTCTCATCAAACAAACAATCATTTTGAGTTTAGGAAAGATTATCTAAATTTTAATTGTTTTAGTCTTTTTAAAAATGTTTTCAATAAAGTATAACCATTTAAATTTAGAGAATCTTTCTTGACATAAAGTTAAGATTATAAGTTAGAAAGACAAAATAAAGAGGGATTGTTAGTAAATGAACTTTGCCCTGATAAATTTTGCTAACTTAACCCACTATCCACAACAATTGCAAAGGTTAACCCCCCCTAAAAAAATTTGCAAAGTTTTCGGTTAAAAATAACCGGGACAGAGGAGAGAGAAAGTAAAGGAGGAGAGAGAGAGGAAGCGGGGTGGAGAGAGAGGCAGCGGGGTGGAGAGAGAGGCAGAGGGGAAGTTATTGTGGAGAGAGAGAGGAAGCGGGGGAAGTTAATATGGATAGACAGAGAGGAAGAGTGAGAGAGGAAGCAGTTTAATTAGAAAACTGTCGAGTCCAACTGCCTCTCACGGCTTACAAAAGAGGAAGAGAGAGAGGGCAACGGTTGCTCATGCAAACCTGATAAAAATAAGAATAGAAGGAAGAAGAAAAGGAAGAAGACGACAGAGCGAGAGAGGAAAAGAAGAAGCCAACCCGAGGAAGAAGACGACAGAGCAGAAGAGGATACGAAGAGGCCGATTTTGAAGTAAGTAAACCCTCACAATGCCGATTAAATACGTTTTGCTTGGATTCGTAGGGGAGGAACCGATTTGAAGAACCTAAACCATTGTTTTGATTGTGTGAAAATGGGAAGAAGGGGTCGAATGGGATGACAGTGCGCAATATCGCCCTGTGATGTAAAAAGTAACCGGCGTCAAGTTAAAAACAAAGGGTGGAAAGTTTGGGAACTAGGGTTTGCGCGTCTGGGAGAGAAGGGAATTTTTGGGAATGGGGAAATTGGGCAACTATCTTGTCGAATCCAACTTATCAGGAGCAGGGTGAGTGTAGATACGTTCAGTTTAGGAGGGAATTGGGCAAAATGGGGCGTATGACCGTAGATACGTTCAGTTTTGGGGAAAATTGGATGAAATCCGACGCATTAGGGTTAGGAAAAATGTTAGAAAGGGTGAAACGTTTATGTGGAATCGACATTATCTGGAATAGGGTGACTTGTGTGCAATTGGAGATGTACAGATTGAATAAGTATACTGTAATGTATTCACAAGTATGTGTCATGTGTACCTGTGTTTGTGTCATGTTACGTTTAATATAGATATGAAGGGAACCGTGGGTTGGGGAGACGAATTGATTTGTAGAATACTGAATTTTGGTCTCCCATTATGCAGGATATCTGGGGAATATTAAAAATGTCGCAGCGAAGTGTAAAGAAGATTGTAGACCGTAGAGCTCAAACCTCCGGCGCGGTAAGATGGCTTTCGTTCGAGTAATGTAAGTTGTGATTGTTGTGCTGCAGTGTGCCTGACATGTTGAAGTCTGTGCAGGCTGTGTACGCCGTCGAGGAAGACAGAAACTTCAAAGCAAAAATTAACCAACACTCCCGGATGCAGCTCCTAGTAAACATTGACAACCGGTTGAGCGAGTCCCATTGGAAGTGCCTGACGGACAGCCCGTTGGGGGGCGTTGCAAGACTGGGCACAAGGGTCCAGTTCTCGGGACAGCTTGTACACTACGTTCTCCAACGACAATTGAAGACAAAGAAGGAGAATGAAACGTGGTACAAGATCCATGATGCGGTCGTCAGGTTCTCAATAGCTGAGTTCGCCCTTGTCACCAGTCTCAACTGTGACTATGGCGAAGAGCCCGAGGACGACGCGACGTTCGAGAAAGCAGTGTTTGATTTCTTTGGAGTTTCAAAGTTGAAGATGTCCGAGTTCGAGATGCAGTTCCGTGTGGCAATGACATCTGAGAAATCGTCAACCAGAAAGTTCAAATTTGTCTTGCTGATGCTGGTCGAGGGAGTATTGTTTGGGAAGGAACCCAAAAACTACATTCACGGGTTGGTGGTCGACCTTGTCGGCGACATTGACAGGTTCCTAGCGTTTCCGTGGGGTCGACTTTGCTACGAGCGAACGAATGAGTTCCTGAACCGTGCAATAGAGAGGAAGCTCCAACGGGATGAGGGCAGCTCCAATGCACGCCCGGCCTATTGCCTGCTGGGTTTCCCTCTCGCCTTCCAGGTTCGTACACAGATCTCATTGGACGCCGTATACACGTTGACTAGGCGTCCAATATTTATTGACTGGACAGGGAGTGAATATTTACTGGATAACATTTGTTTGCAGCTATGGGTGTACGAAGCCCTCCCTCTAATGGCCGACCAATTCGCGAACGTTATAGATGAGAAGTTGTACCCCAGGTGTCTGCGATACGAGTTTAGAGACCAAAACCTCGAGTATGCCTCAATTGAAACCCGACTGCAGGAGGCGAAGGAGCTCGGGCACTTCAATGACCCTGCAGCCGTGAGGCCGGTTCTACTCCCCGATGAAGTGGAGGGAGCTACCCGTTTCTACCGCGATGCCCGAAACACTCACGACAAGCAGGACAACTTCTTCGAAGACATTGTCCGGGAGTTCGTATCAGCAAATGTCAAACCCCCACCAAAGAAACAACCAAAGGGAGCACGTGGGTCAACGCAAGAATCAGGGGAGGGCACGCAGACACAAGCTACCCTATTAGAGATCGAGTCACGGTTAGTGGCAAAGATGGACGACATGGTGAGGAGTATAACCGCGGAGGTAGCCTCAAAGATGGCCACGCTTGAGGACGGGATTGAAAACATAAAGAGGGAACTGAGGTGGAAGGGGACTAGGGAGTTGGAGGAGCAAGAGGAAGTTCTGGGAAGGAAGGTAAGGTTCTCCTGGTATCAGATCAGACTCGTCATGTCATTTAATGTTACTGTCATGTTGTTCATATTGGATGTCATGTGAATGTTAGTACATGTCATGCCAATTCCAGTATATGTCAATTTACTCAGAGGTCATGTGCTTAGGTTCAGGGATCAGTGAAGGACAAGGATAAGGGAAGGAGGACGAGGAGAAGGACAAGGACAAGGGCAAGGACAAAGGCAAGGAGGAGAGACATCACACGAAGGAGGACAAGGTCGAGGCCAAGGCCAAGGCCATTGAGGTTTGCCCATGAGACTGTCATGTTAAGATATAACTGATGTCATGTCAATTGTTTTTTACTGACATGTTAAATGCACCATGGGCTGAAAGGTGTAGGAGGAGTTGGTGACACCCGATGCCTCTGAGGTTGAGGCTGAGTCTGAGGTGCCCCTCCTACAGCCGAGAAGAAGCACCCGTCAACATCCTGATACGTTGTCCCAGGCGGACGAAACTCAACCAGTGAAGAAGCCGTGTATGGGCAAGAAGCCAGTGGATGCCGCCGAGCTAGGCATGGCGACGAGGGCAGATGTTGATGCGTTCGCTGCGTGGATGAAGGACGAAAGTGACCCCGTCCGGTCGGCCGAAGGCACCCTACTGGAGAAACAGTTCTTTAGGACACTTCAATCACCGACCACCTGGGTGTCATCCGAGGTTAATTACGTTCCCACATCGTGGTTCGATGCATCACCTTCTTTCTGATATGGTCTTCCATATAAATGTTTTTTTCCTTGCGTCCAGCATATTGAGCTAGCTTGCGCCCTCCTGCGGAAGGACATCAACGCAGGTGACAAGTACGAAGGGGTCGCCGTTCTTGATTTCATCTGGGGGTATCTGTTGCAGAAGCAACTGGCGGATGCGAAGGGGAACCTTGACGTGGTGAAGGGGGACGACAAGGTGACCCAATACTTCGACGGCAATTTGCCGCAGATGTTTCTGACGGATTGGGCCGATGTCGACCGGTTGTTGGCACCTTGGAATCTGAAGAACGAGCACTGGGTGACCCTTGACATCAACTTCGCGGAGTGGACATTGGACGTCTATGATCCCGACATAAGCCACGTCGTTGAGCGCCATATGTCGGGCCTCCTGAAGCCGGTGACCCACCTCCTCCCCATTTTGGTGAACGCCCACCCCGAACTTCGAGTCAAATGGGTCGGCAAAATCCCGAAACCCTTGGCGTACAAAAGGGTGAAGGGGATTCCCCAAAACAAACAATCGTAAGTCATTATTGCCACTTCATTTATAAAAATTTGTCACGGGTTGGGTGATCATATTTCGTTATTGTGATGTAGGGGCGACTGTGGTCCATACGCCATCTGTTACCTGCAGCTCCTCGCGACCGACGACACCAAGTTCCGTGGCCTGGACGATCAATTCATTGCGGCGTACCGCCAATCCCTTTGTGTTGCCTTCTTTCACGGACGTCTTACAACCCCATCCGATCCTTAAAAAAACTCCCCCATTGATTTTATATACATTGTTGGTTTGTGTTGACTTGTTGGTTGGTTTAGACGGCATATTGGCTGGTATGCCGGCGGGTGTTGCTTCATTTGAAACTGATGTTTGTTGGTTTTAGACATTTGGATCTGCAGTTATTGGTGGTTTGTGGTATTCGTTGGTTTTTAAATATGACATGTCAATTGCAATAAATGTCATGTCAATACGAGGCTAATGTCATGGCAAAAGCGGATATTGTTATGTCAAAAGTGGGGAATGTCATGTGACATTCTGTTCACATAACAGAACAAACTAGAACTGGAACAAACTAGAACAAAACCCCCATACGAAGTTGCAGAAAGGCAATACACTTCATTGCGAAAGGCGTCTAACCAAAATGGGGTAACTATGTACTTAATTGCGAAAGGCGCCGCAATTGGAAGTTCCTAAGCCCCCGCTAGGTGCGGCGGCACTTCTGCAATTTCCCAGCCACACCACTCCACTCTGTTGGTTCAAGTTTCACAGTCATCGGAAATGCTCCGGTCTTCCCTTTTCCGCGTTGGTATGCTTCCTCTACTTCCCTTACCGCTCGCTCCGCCTCGTGATCCCACGGGCTGACTATATCCTCGACGTCACTGCTCACAGAAATTACCACTTTCCCACGGGCATAAGCGACTGCGTTGTCCACCTCAACACTTGGTTCTAATTGGATACGTGGATATTCTAACTGGACGATTGAGGATTCTAACTGGACACTTTTCGTTTCGAACTGGACACCTCTTCCTTCTCGATCAACACCTTGTGCTACCAAAACTTCCAAGGGTGGGCCACGTACCCCCGAGTGAATGGGCCGTTGTGGATCATTCCGTAGTGGTGAAATCTCCGCTAACCTTGCGTACCAGGGAGACATGGAGGTCGATAGGCCATAATCGTTCACCGGAAAGACCGTTTACGAACTTGTAGGCCTGCAAGTCTTCGTCATCCCCAATGGAAAAAGGTTTGCACCCTTCCTTCTTCGGCTTTACATATGTGAGCTCGACGTCATGCCTCCTCCCATCGACATTAAACTTGGCCATCAGTTGTTTCTTCAGCGAGACGTAGTCAATACTTTCGTCTACCAGTACGGCCTTCTGACTCCTCGACGAATTCACGACCCAAGTGCCCTCTTCACAAGCCCACCATCCGCCAAACAATACAGTGATACACACGGACGATTTCTCCCCTGTTCCATCAGTTAGAGGGGGGGACATTCAGTTTTACAGGGAGAAGAACATATTGTACGGAGAGACGTATAACATAACCTAAATAGAAGGAAGACTTACTCATTTTCTCCAAGAAGTCGGTGTCTGTCTAGTTAACCCCAGTAAGTGTCAACCGCGTGAATGAGTTTATAGACTCCCCCTACTCCCTCATCTCCCTCTTATTCTCTTAAGGCGCAAATGACAGGGTGGGAGATTTAATCTCACTCCCGCCCTCTCTCTCTCTCTCTCTCTCTCTCTCTCTCTCTCTCTCTCTCTCTCTCCCCCTCTCTCTCTCCCCTGTCTTATCAAATGTCTTTCTCTACCCTCTACAAAATTCCCCCCCTCCCCTTTGGTCTCTCTGAATTTTTTGTTGGGTCAAATTTTATTCATTGCCTTGAACTTCATATGGTTTGAAAATGTATTTCGTGGTTTGAAATTAATATGGAAATACTCTCTCTATGGTTTGCATTTTTTGAGTATTAAGTGTGAGTGGGAAACCCAGTTTTATACGAAGGTCAAACTTTTACTAAAACCCCTTCAAAAGGTGTCCAGTAGAAAACTGTTTGTTAACTAGTCAGCATTAGTTGACGGGTAGTTGGTTTTAAGGGGTGTCATGTATCGTTTAACGACAAGAAGTAAACCCCCTTCATTTATGTCATGTCAGAAATGACACGTGTCATGTATACACCAGAACACTGCCATGTTAATTGTAGACAACAACAAAACACTGCAATTCAATCCCCTTTGCTTTTTGTTTCTTTTTTTTTTCTCAACGGTCACATGCTGAACAATGTTGATATTTCCCAAATACCCCACTTATATGATAGCTATTCAACATCCATAATCCCCACAAATTGGTGAAGTTAACTCCCCATTGCCATTTAACAACCTCTCCAACAACCCTTCAACGAAATGGCATCCTCTTCACACCATTGCGGCTCCTCATCTGGCCTCCCTCCCCGACCTGTCCCCATCGTTATATCATCCGACGAATTGGACGATGGAGGTTTGTCGCCGCCGTCGTACTGATGACATTAAAGAGTAGAGATTGTCGGCGGTGAGTCTGGGATGCTCGGGTCGTTCTACGAGGCGACCCTTGTACGCAAACTGGACCCTAACCACTGGGAGGTCGAACATGTGACCCTCCTACGCAACAACAGAAGAGAGATGCTGAGGGAGGTCATCCCGATGTAACGAATTCGTCCACGGCCGAAGACCGTGTCGACTGCCGCGACAACGATGGGTTTTGGACCAGGAGGGTCCTTGGTGTGTCCGGTTATGGGAGTGACCGAACTTTCACGGTCAACTTCCCACTGAGCGACGAGACGTCTGATCATCGTGCCCACAATATGCGCCCACACTTTGACTGGGATGGATACAGATTCACCACACAGCCGCAATTTCGCTTCTTGTTACCGTAAATTTCGTTTTCACTATCTTCTATGTTGCTACTCTCTCCTACTATCTTTTAAATGTTTGCTCCTGTGTTGTATTTGATTAATGCCAGTGAATCTGTCTTTGACATTTTGTGTCCAGTATATTTCAATTTATGTCATGTCGTATTCATGTTGTGTTCAGTTACAACTACGCGATTACTAGTCGGCCCACGAATTCACCTCCACCCACTTTATTCTTATTCCATGGTTTTTCTCTTCAACATAACATGCAATTATAAGTATGTTTATGCCCCCTCACTGTCACTCTTATCCATTCGATTACAATATGGGTAAAGCATGCTAGTGTCGACCGGAGATAACGAAATCATGTCATCCAAATATGGGTAAATATTATAATTGGGCACACATAAAACAATATGTCATTATAGCGAATCTGCTTCTCCCATAAATCTTCTCCAATCGATAATGGTAGTAAATGACCTGTGTTTTTCATAGTTACAATCATGTCCAATGAAATACAATATGTGACATGTGTATCTAATATGGATGTCCAGTTACAACTTACTTCTTACACGTGATCCTTCAAATAAACCCCCCGGACCCTTCCTTCTTCAATTGGTTTTCTCCTAAACTTATAATTTAGTTGAAAGAATCTTTTTCCCCCTCACGGAGACTCTCACTGATCTCTCTGTCCTCTCAGCCTGCACTTTTCTATTTAACCTCTCTCTCTCTCCCTCTCTCCCCGTCTCTCTTTCTCTCTCTTCTGTCCTCTGCCACTGCAGCAGCTACTTTTTCCCTCCTCTCTCACTGGTCTTTGCTTTTCAGGAGTAGAGATGTCTCCCTCCCTCTTTCTCTCACTGTACATGAAACCGAGATGGAGTCCAGCTGTACCCCACAGGGTGACCTGCTACCGGCTACCCTTGGCAAGCGGATATCCGCTTTTTTGCAATTTTTTTCCGGATTGGGTTACTCATGCAAAGCTTTCGGATAATAGAGTCATTTTAGCAAAACGCCCCAAAATAAAAGTATAATATTTCTATTATATTTCCTAATGGTGTAAGATAAAAACCTAATTTGGTAAAGATTTCTTGCCAAGAAGGGAACCTAATAATCTAATTTAAAATATAGTTAAGGCGAAAATGCATAAAACCACCCTTTATTCAAGGTTGTTTGCAAATAACCACTCTTTATTAAAAAATTTGCAAATAACCATCCATTATATACAAATTGGTTGCAACTAACCACCTATACTAGAGTTGGCAAGTCGGTCGTTCAGGTCTAGTTCGGGTCAGGCTTGCTCGGGTGGGGTCAATTCGGGTAAAATTTATGGTCGGGTATTGGTCGGGTCGGACATTGGTCGGATCGGGTTGGGTCATAATGAATTTTAGATTGGTCGGGTTTCGGATTAAGTTGGGTCATGCCCATTCGGGTTCGGGTCAAAGCGGGTCGGCCTCGTTCGGGTTTCGGGTCAAGAGGCGGGTCGGTCTCATTTGAGTTTCGAATTAATCAAAGTGGGTATATCGGTATAGTTGGTTTGAGTTTTTGGTCGAATCATATTCGACCCGTTTGGAATTTGGATAATTAGGTTGATTTTGACTCGGTTGAATACTTAAATATGTAATTTACTTAAAATAAATGATTTTAACTCGGTTGAATACTTAAATATGTAATTTACTTAAAATAAATGATTTTGACTCGGTTGAATACTTGAATATGTAATTTTGACTCGGTTGAATACACTCATTGTTATTGACTCATCGGTTGTCGACCGATTTTTACAAAAGTCATAATCGAAAATTCGATATTCGGCAACATCGTCATTTTTTAAACATTTAAACCAATTGATCGGTTCTATAATTAAATCAAATTAATTGTATATTTAGGTTTTAACCTTATTTTAACTAGCAAGTTGCAAATGGACTTATTTGTAGTTTGACTATATCATTGACCCATATCATTTTCAGTGCCCATTTCATTTTTAGCTTTTGGCCCATTAGTTTTTTTTTTTCATTATTATTATTAGCTTTTGGCCCATTTAGGTATTGTTGATTGTTGTTGGTTTCGAGAATGATATTTTGTTGGGTTGTTAGTAGTTGTTGGAAGGATATGTTGTTGGGTTGCACGCTATATCATCTGCAACGATTAATGAACTTTTAGCATTTCTGACTCGTAATATGTATCGATGTTTGATTTGATGTATGGCGGTTGACTTACTTGACTCATCGACTTATCTGCTTATCTATTGATTTTACCTGGGTTCTTATTCATATGATAACAATTAACAAAAATAGTTGGTGTTTTATATGTTAAAGTATAATAATTAAACTTGTGTTAAAATTAAAAAAAAACATTTAACATTCATGTATTAAAATGTTGATGTTAAATAACCATTTCAATTCGGGTCGAGTTGGGTCGGGTCAGGTTGAGAGTCGGGTCGGGTTCAAAATCGGGTCTGGTTCAGAGTCGGGTCGGGTTTGGGTCGTGTCGGGTTTATCTGTGTTCGGGTCTGTTTCGGGTTGGGTCAAGTTTGGGCCGGATCGGGTTCGGTCTCGGGTTCGGGTTATGAATGACTCCAGATTTTCGGGTCCCGGTCGTGTTCGGGTGACTCGGGTCGGGTTTTCGGGTCGGGTCAGATTTTGCCAGCTCTAACCTATACCCACTTTTCTTGTTAAATCAAATTCACTTTTTTCCAATTCTAAACAAAAAGGGTGATGAATGGCAATCAGGCGGATCGAGTCGGGTTCGAGTTCGGCTAATCGGGTTTCTGATAATGTCTAATAATTTGGTCATTCAGTTGGGTCTGGTTCAGGCTTCGGATTTATCGAGTTCCAGTTATTCGGGTTTCGATTGTCTCGGGTTTTGGTTATTTCGGATTTCGGTTGTCTCATGTTTTAGTTATTTCGGGTTTTGGTTGTCTTGGGTTTCGATTATTTCGGGTTCAGATTGTCTCAAGTTTTCATTATTTCAATATTCATATTTAAAATTTTACTAGAATGTATCTTTAAGTTTGAGTTATTTTGGGTTTCAATAACGGGTTCGGGTCTCAATGGGTTTTCATTGAATTAGGTTCGGTTCATTCAGATTTGGGTGAGTTTCGGTTATCGGTTATTCGAATTTCGGGTCCAAAATGGGTCGGGCTGGATTGGTTTTTGGGTGAAATGCATACTTCGCTATGTTTTCGGGTATTCAGAGCAATCGCTTATGGGGATTTTCGCTCTGAATTTGTGAATCGTGGATTTTCATTTTTGAAATTTGTATTCTCTTTTGATAAAATCTTTTACTGCATGCACAACCTCCATCAAGCAGCTATACAAATTTTGCAATATGATATATCCCTTGTTCATAAAGTCTTGATTCATCTTTCTGAAACATGAAACTTCAAACTGCTAGTTATCATCTTGTCAAATTCTTCTTGTGTTAGATGCTTATCTAGAACTTTAGATGATATGTGCAAATATGAATTATCTATATCCTGAAATCGCTTAGCAAAAGTCCAAAATAGACATTGAAGAGGTAACTGCTCATTTTATAATCAGAATATATAGCTCATGAATTGTATTAAATCATGTTACCTTATAAAAACTCTTCATTCCTATTTGTTACTGGCATTGACATCCTTAATGAAGAAGTCTTCAATTTTTCTGAATGTTCATATTTTGAAAGTTTCTTAATGTTGAATACGAATTTTGTTACTAGCATTGGCATCCTAGATGATATGTGCAAATACGAATTATCTAATTTCTGTTTTTGAAAGTTTATAAATGTTAAATACATCCTTGAAAGTTTTGAATGTTGAATGCATCCTATATCATGACATGTTTTTCTGAAAGTTTTTTCTATCATGTATTATTGTTGTACTACTATTGCTGGTTAGCTGTTTGCTAGTCAATTTAGGAGTTTTTTTTCTATCATGTTTTGGAGTTGTCTAATTTTAGTCTCTAATTTTGTCTTATTAAGCTTATTAGCTCAAACAGTAGAGCGATGTGTTTAGACACAAAGATGTGGGTTTGAATCCCACATAGGATATCTAGATATCGAGTTTGATTCTATGAATGATATCAATTAAAAAAAATGAGGAAAATCGTAGTTATAAAGTTGAACATCCAATTAAATTGAGATTAGATTATGTGGTATTTGAACCCACATCTTTGTGCATGAGCACTTCGCTCAACCATTTGAGCTAATATGCTTAAATTTTGTCATTTTGAATAAGAGCATAAATTTTGTCAAGTGAACTTTCACAATTAGTACTATTTCAAGCAAACCGGCCTAAAACAGAAAATGAGATTATGAGTAAACATTAGTTACCTGAAGAGCTTCGTTTGAGTGATCATCCAGAAGGTAAAAGCAAAAAGACTCTAGCAAAGAATGTCGGGTTGTACCAAAAGTGGCAACAAAATCATTCAAAAAGAGACAACTCAAAGCATAAATCACAACCATTTCTATAAGCCGAAAATAGAAAATTATGGCGGGGGAAATTATAAATACTTCTACCATCCCATTCCTAATTATAATATCTTTCAAGAAAAGCAATAAAATAAGATACAAGAATACAAACTATAAGAAAACTTGTTCACAAATCTTCCCACAAAAGGTCAAACCACTAGAATGGCTATACACACAGTCCTCATCTATGAATAATTGGTGATTTGCAATAATAAAATGTAAGCTATGCTGATACTGAACTAAATGATTTAAAGAATTGAAATAGGGAAAACAAAACAATCATTGCAGAGTTTATTTACATTTTCCATGACATAAGCTGCTACTCCTGCAAGTCATCGAAGATGAGGATTTCTGATGCTTCTCAATGTCTATTATACTTTTGGAACAATTTTCTAGAAAAAAACTTATGTGACGGGATGGTGAAAGAAAATCACTGAAATAATTTTGTAAAATAACATAATGGAATTTTCAGATCATGTAGAAGCCAATGTTTGTGACAACAAAGTATTGAAAGCCATACTGCGAGCTATGAGGAAAAAGCCAATGTCTCAAGTCTGCATAAATCACAACCAATTCCTTTTCGTTGAAATTTTTAGGAAATTTCTTTACATAGTCTGTGAACATGTGGAGCACTTTTCCTTTGCAATCGGTGTGTATATATATATATATATATATATATATATATATATATATATATATATATATATATATAGGGATGCGCTCCGGTGAAAACCAAAATTGCGGTAGAAACCCGTGAGGACCGGCTTTTTAGCTCGATTAACTTGCTTTATAGCCCGGTTATGAATAGAACCGATCTATAAAGTCATAAATTTTAGCCCGGTTTTGAATAAAACCGAGCTATAAAGTCACTATGTAATTTTAAAACATTAGCTTTTTAGCACGATTTTTCGGTTTGACCGAACTATAAAGTCATGTGTTATTTTAAAACTGGAGTTTTTAGCACGGTTTTTAGGTTGAACCGAGTTGTAAAGTCACCGTGTGATTGAGGTTTTTAGCACGGGTTTCAAAAAAAACGAGATATAAAGTAGTCCTCACGGGTTTTTACCACAATTTGAGGTTTTCACCGGAGTCAATCCCTATATATATATATATATATACAACCATTCCGGAATGGCTCACCGGAAAGGACTTGTGGTTAGTACCCATAGGTCCCCGGTTCGAACCCTAGAATGGCCGCTATTTATTTACCAATTCAAGGTGTATATATATATATATATATATATATATACAACCATTCCGGAATGGCTCACCGGAAAGGACTTGTGGGTAGTACCCATAGGTCCCCGGTTCGAACCCTAGAATGGCCGCTATTTATTTACCAATTCAAGGTATATATATATATATATATATATATATATATATATATATATATATATATATATATATATATATATATATATATAGGGGATGGTTCTGGTGTACTCACCCCTTATTGTGTATCAAGTACACAAATCTAGGCCGTTGATTCTATAGAATCGGATGGTTGAGATTAAAAAGGAAAAAGCCCCAAAACACATAACCAAGCTTTACCCATGCGCGTGAAAGCAAGTCACCCAAACCCTACCCCACTATTTTCGATCTAGAAGAAAGAGAGAGAGAGCGGCGATCGGCGATCGGCGAACTCGAACCCAAACCCAACACCCAAAGCCGTTGAGGCCGATCCCGCACATGAGATCTCAAGGAGCCGAAGTCGGATTCCGAGCACGACCCTGGTGGAGGAGCTGCTACCGGCGGCGCATCCATCCCGGCGATTCTGGCTGCGAAATCGGCGGTTAGTGTTTGGAGGAACAGGTGCGGTTCCAGTGGCGAGGATTCCGGCTCAACCGGCGGCAAGGGTTGCACCTGAGCCGCGTCGGCGAGGCGGAGGAGCACAGCGAGGACTCCTCTTCTCCGGTGTGCGATTCAGAGTGGTTGTTCAACTCCGGTGATGGTGAGGGCCTCCTTGTGCAATTCCGGGTACAATTCCGAGTGCTTGATGGGTAAGCCCCAATTTTATTGAGTATTTGGGATCGATTGTTAAATGTTTATAGTGATGAAGTTGGGATTTGTGTTTTTGAACGAAATTATTCATGAATTCCGGCTCAACCGACGACAATTGCGGTGGCAAGGGGTGCATATGAGCAGCGTCGGCGAGGCGGAGGCGCACAACGAGGACTCCTCTTCTTCGGTGTGCGATTCCGAGTGTTTGAGTTCATCAATGGGTAAGCTAGTTCATCAATGGGTCGAAATCTGGAATCTTGTAGGGTCGAATTTGGGATTTTGTTTAGTATTCAATTGTATCGTTCAATTGTTCGATGGTATTATGAGATTATTCGATGGTATTATGAGATTATTCGATTGTATCAACACATCTATTCTAATCTTCTAGTGAAATGCGGGTTATTCGATTGTATCGCTCAAATATTCAACGGTATTATGAGATTATTCGATTGTATCGATAGATTTATCATAGATAATAAGGGATTTCCATTGGTGTATCTATTCTAATCTTCTAGTGAAATGCGGGTTATTCAATTGTATTGCTCAATTATTCGACGGTATTGTAAGATTATGCGATTGTATCGATAGATTTATCATAGATAATAAATGATTTCCATTGGTGTATCTATTCTAATTTTCTAGTGAAATGCGGGTTATTCGATTGTATTGCTCAATTATTCGACAGTATTATAAGATTATGCGATTGTATCAATAGATTTATCATAGATAATAAATGATTTCCATTGGTGTATCTATTCTAATTTTCTAGTGAAATGTGGGTTATTAATTTCTATCACTCAATTAATCAACGGTATTATGAGATTATTCAATTGTATCGACATATTTATCATAGATAATAAATTGAACGTGACTTTTTTTTCCGTCAGATATATTGAAGGTTAATTCAGTGTGTCAGCAAGCAGATTTTGATTCACATTGTAAATGTGTAGAGTATGTATGTTCAGATGATTTAGTGCTTTACTTGCTACATGTCTCAGTGATCATATCATTTATACAATCACACAAGAACTTTCCAAATGCCAAGTATAATCACTGAAAAAGATGGACAAGAAAACCATAAATTGACTGCAGGCATCGACGCTGTGCAACATAACCCTAACTGGCTAGCAACCAAATTAAAATTATTCACACTCGTGATTAAATGGATCGTCGGGCATTGAATAAGTAAGGATCTGAGGAGGCCATTATTGATTCCAAGAAGTAGAAACTAGATTGCTTGGAAGGCGGTTTCGTCTTCCTCAGAGAGAGAGGATCGGATGTTGTGCACGGCTTTCACTTGGTAAAACTGGAGTGTTTATACGAGCTCCCAATCGGATTCTTGCGAGTCCTGGGCTGCTAAGTGCTTGTTCTGGCTTGATAGGATCAGCTTCTCTTCTGAACCCTCGTCAAACAAAGCATCAATGTCACAGTACCATATTCCTAGTTGCTTATACTCCTTTTCAAGCTTCTTCCTTGCAGATAACTGACCCCTGGCCCTGATCATCTTCTGTTTAATGGAGACAAGCTAAAATTCATCAGCCCTATTAAGGTGTCTTTGGTAGCAAAGACTCATGATATGACAACCAAATAACAATGTAACAAGAATCTACAATCACCAAATATTTGATGCAGAAATGGTTATAAAGCAATAAGAATCATAAGATACAACCCTTAGGAATCAACATGAAGATAAAACTTTGTTGATTTTGGGGTTTTCACCAACATTGTTGTCCAGTCTTTAAGTTACTTTCAACTCATTGCAGGACTGAATAATACATAATGCACAAGGATGGGATCATACCTTGCATAACCAAGATCTTTGCAAGCAGATAAAGTCGTGTGAATGCTATCAGGCTTCAAAAAGACACGACTTCCACCGATATCCAATTTGACAGGAAGCTCCGAGTGTTCCAAGCTATGGCCTACACTGTCACTAAGGGGGATAATTGGTACATCTGCAAGAGCATTTATTAAAACACTGTAGGCCATAACTAAGGGGGATTATCTGTATATCTATCTATCTATCTGTTTATATATATATATATAAACAGATAGATAGATTATCCCCCTTAGTGGTACCAGACGAAATAGGCTAAACTTACATCGCATGAAAAAGTCAATACCTCGAGGGTACCACGTGAAATTTTTGAATAATAAACAAATGTAACCCGTCACATGTGCGTGAATAGTAATTTGTGAAGGGGTGAAGCCCACTAGTGCGTAAACGACATGTTTACTATCCATTAATAATAAATTAATATAACGTGTCACATGTGCCTTAATTAAAACAATTTTTATCATTCTAAAAAAATGTGTATAAATAGTAAACGACGTGTTTTAATATAACCATTTCAAAATGGTTCAACCGGAAAGGACTTGTGGGTAGTACTCATATGTCTCCGATTTGAACCCCGATGATCGCTCTTTATTTACCAAATTCAAGACATGTTTTAATAAATGATGTTAAATGGATCATTTGGATTAAGGAAAAGGAATAAAATGAAAGATCGCTATGGCGGTGGGAATCGTTAATTTTAGAAAACTTGATTAATAATAGAGATGGAGGTACGAAAAAGGAAGGCGCCCCTTAGGATTCGCAAGAAGCTTTTCTATTTTTCTCCTCTTTGATGTCTCTTTTTCGACCTTAGAGTTGTTAAGTGTTTTCTATTTAGTTTTATGTTTATAATTTGGTTTTGATTGGGTGGTTGATCGATTATTACATTCTTGATGCATGCGTGATGGTTACTGGTTTAATTTCAAGGGAATCATATCATATCATATCCGCATCACTCTCACATTTTTCCAACACAAATTAACTAATTAACTATATATAAGCAACGATTCATGCACGCATGATATTGTCTATAGGATTTTTTGGTCCGGTACTAACAGGTTTTTTTTTTTGGAAAAATGTAGGTTTACACCTAGTGTAAATCTAATATTTTACACTCCCACTATTAACTTGCCATGTGGTATTATAAATTTGGAAAAAGAAAAGAAAAAAAAAAAGCCGACTGTTCATCTTCTTCCCCCCTTCTTTTTTGTTTCCACTCTCAGATCTAATCAAATTTCTACTCTTTTTTTTTCTCAATCTTCAAATTGCAATTATCATAGAACTTGCATAAGTACACCATTTCACCGCCCTATTTCATCTTCCTATATAATCTCAACCCAATCCAATTTTTTTTTTTAAAAAAAAAAATCAACGAAGAGGAAGAAAGAAGAAAATTAAAGAGTTGCTCCTCCTCCTGAATCAGTGGTCAAGATAGCAATTGCGAGACTTAACACAGGTAGAACCGGCCATCGCCGTCATGCGCCGAGGAGCATGAAGCCGGAGATTGCAATTGCGCAGGAGGCGGAGATGATTCGGGTGGAGGGATTAAGAATTCGTCTGTAGAATGAAACAGAGCGAGAGGGGATGGAGGATTGAGTTCTAGAGATCATGTTGATTTTTTTGGGAGTAAAGTCATGGTGGATTTGATCGGATTGGCGATCTTAATTTTTGAGGTTTGATTTAGGAATTGATTAAGGGTTTTGTAATGTATAATGGAGATTTGGGGAGGAAATTAAAAGATGAATTTTCCACTCTCTGGAAATTAAAAGAGGATGGGGGAGATTGGGGATGAAAAGTTGTGTTTTCCCAGAAAAAAGGTGTGCTTTCCCTTTTTCAACTTTATTACTGTAATTACTACATATTTTGACACTTGTTATAAATTCACTGGTAGTGTAAAATTGATATTTTACACCTAGTGTAAATGTATCAAGGTCCTTTTTTTTAATAAGGTAAAGATTCGAGGACCAGACAGATCTGGTTCCTCAGGAGGCCGATAAAGTCGGCAAACGGTGAACCGTCAACACATACAACATAAAAGAAACGATGCAATACAAAAAACGATAATCAGACATCCCCAATCGAACAAACGAGCCTAACCCCAAAAAGTAGGGGACAACGTAGACTAAACCCAGAGCCAAGCGCTACCAAGCGATGACACCGCTCGCCAGCGGCACATCAGAAGTCCATGTGGGCGATGAAGACGAACCTTTAAGGAAATTTCCGAAACACGAAGTCGCCTCGATGTACACCGCCACGACCCCAGCCAGTCCCGACACCGGACGTTAGAGCCCCAACTCAAACTAGGACCGTAAAAAACAACTAGAAATGCAGCCGAGAACCATCCTTTGTGCTTTTACATCAATTACTACTTTATATCTCTGATCGTGTGTGTGTTTGTGTGTGTGAGATATATTCACCGGGTCGCGAGTGCCAATCTTTATGGGGGCATGTGCTAAAAAATTGTGGTTGATATATTTTATTGGTAAATTAATTTTATATAAATGTGTTATGAAACCTAGGAATAAGATGATAAATTTTTATTTTTTGATTAATTTTTTGCATTAAAATATTGTAAATTCATATATTTTTTCCTATAAAAATATATTTGGGAAAAAATTAGGGTTAAAGGTCCTGGAAAGAGGTTTAATTTTTTTGCATAAAAATATTGTAAACTCATATGTTTTTTCCTTTAAAAAAATATATTTATGAGAAATTTAGTTTTTTTTTATTAGCTAAAAATTTGGATAGGGGTCTATCCAAACGCATCCTTTCGGATGAGATCCTTAAGATCTTTGTTAGATGTTATATGAAACCCAAAGACAGAGTGACCAAGGTGTGCAACCTTGTTAGCCACTCTTTTTCCAACGCAGAGTATATGAGAAAAGGATACTCTTCTCCTATCATGTATTATGACCTGTATATCGGACAGAGTCAGTTCAACCTCCCAGAGACATCTTATATTATGTTTCAAGTAGTCAATACTGATTTTAGAGTCTCCTTCGATAGTTATATTGTGTATATTCAGTTTTTTGGCCTCCAATATGCCCAGTTTTAGTGTTGAAGCCTCCACCATTAAAGGTGACAGGCGTCCAAGCCGTTGGTATGAAATTTGAATATGTTTTCCATTCCAGTCTCGGATAATGGCTCCAGCAGTACTCATTGTAAGAAATTTAGTGTTAAATGTCCTGAAAAAAGGTTGATTAATTTTTTGCATAAAAATATTGTAAATTCATATATTTTTCCTTTCAAAAATATATTTGTGAGAAATTTAGTCTTAAAAGGTCCTAGAAAGGGGGAAAAAAATTAGAGTGCCAATGAGATTCGAACTCAGGTGGGACTAGAAAATCCTTACTTACAAGGGCCATGCAACCACTGTGCTACTCAGATCGAAATCAAAATCTTGAAATGCCTAATGCACGGGTCTGATACTCAGATCCAAATCAAAATCAAACTAATACTTAAATCAGAGGGCTCTCTGCATCTCGTCCAAATTAAATCTTCTCCATCTCCCTCTTTCTCCTCCCACAACCCTCAACTACCCTCTGTTGTCTCCGACATGCCTCTCCCCCACTGGAAAAACTCAATTCTGCCTCCCCACCAACCGCCTACCCACCCATACATGTCCATACCTGTCCATGGTTGCACACCACCATCACCATCCTTGCTAGTGTAGTTCTCTATCGGTGGCTAGGGTTTCAATCCCTTGGTTTCCGCCCCTTGACTCCGCCTAGATCCAACCCAACCACCCGCTCAACTTTGGCCCAGTTATCGACTTCTTCCCTGACTCCCTCTTCTCCGTATTCCCCCCGCCTCCATAAGCTTTTCTTCTAAAACTACTTCACCACAAACCCTATCTCCTTCCCCGTTTTCGACCCCGATTCAGTTTTGGAGGAGCCCGTCTTCATCGACTACCCCACGCTCTTTGGCTCTCCCTGTGGCTCCATTGATCCCTTCTAAATTGCGGATTTGCATAGTCTTAGGGTTTTCGATTTGAGCAACAATTATTTTGAAGGCTCTTTCCCGAAATCAATCGGCGGGATGAACAACCTACTCAAATTCGATCTAATCTCCAATAAACTCTTCGGAGGCTCGACCAGTGTATCCTATCGCCACCGACGTATGGCTCCCTCGGCTGACGTCCTTGGCTGGACTTCCTCTGCGACCTTCTGTCCTTGGTGTGCAAGGCTTTCCATTGGGCTTGCACGCACGCTTTGAAAAAAATAAAAACAAACCAAAAAAATAATAATAATTTTTTTTATAACAATAAGATAAAATACAATTAAACATTAAAAATAATTATACCTTTTATTCTAGTCTGTATCTCTAAATGCCACCTATGTAAGACTCGGGGTCTTAAGAGGTGCTAGTCCATGCCACCTAGCCCTTTAAGGTCTGTTGTCTTCACTTGAAGCATAAAAAGGAAGAGCTCTTGTGTCATAGGTAGGGCTTGAATCACTTATAAATCACTCACAACATCCATATGATATCTGATGTGGGACGCAGATGTTACAATCTCCCCCACTTAAAGCACTAACAACCTCATCAGGCCCATGGGACTGCCCTCCGAGAGGAGCTTACCCGAGCATACTGTTGGCGCTCCTCCAAGCTCGGAGTCGGCTATGATATCATCTGCAAGACACGAGGTCTTAAGAGGCGCAAACTCATGCCACCTAACCTATGATATTTGTAAGATAACCCACACTCAACAAGATAGTATAGCCAGTAAGTTCAGGTGTCGATCCAGGGGAAGCTTAACCTCTTTTTATGTGATTATCTTGTTAACCAGTAATGAAATCAAATTGTTGTGAAAGTAGTGGCAATGTGAATAACATAAATAAGTAAACAGAATAAAAGTGGGTTGTAACTTGTAAGTGATTGGGAATGAATAAGTTCCTTACAAATTCATAACAATGGTTGGCACGACGATCATTGAATCAATTACTTGTAGTTACTGTTAACTATATCAACTGTCCTAGCATATTGGTTTCTATATGCAAAGAATGCGTCTTACTCTAACATGGGGGACAAGTAGCATTAACTAATTACCCAATCTTCTAGCACATTAATGATATAGTCTATAGTTTATAGCAAGGTGTCACCTAGTTGTCAACTTAGCTCTTGCCGATTACTATAAATAATATTATTCAAGTGTCGATTTTCTTACACTATATAGAATCCCAAGTTATTCATCAAGACGTGTTTGCTACTATAGGTTTGACCCTGCTTAGCGGATATAATCAAAACCCTAGTAATATGCAATTATATCTAGTTCATGAAGCTAAACATAATCACAATATAATCAATTAAGCATAAAGGAAATGGAAATAAGCATAATAGTAGTAACTATAAATATCATCTTCCCAAACCAACCATGTCTAGAATCTGAAAGAAACTGAAAAGAGTCTTAAGTACTCATAACATACCTAAAAACATCAAAGCTAGAAAAATCCATAAGAACTGTAAGCAAAAAGGCTAGGGAGATGACTTCTATATCGAACTCATCTCGGGAATGGAGGAATAGGAGAGAAGGGCGAGAGAGGGGAGACGGGTGGTGTGGAGAGGAGAGGTGTGTGCTGAGATGTGGTGAAATGGCCGGAGGAGAGGGCTCTTTATAATTCCAGAAGTCGGCAACTTAAGGTATAAGCAAAGCCCAATGGGCATGATTTGGCCTCGGTAAAATTTGCCGAAGATACGGAGTTGACGGGCGTCGATAAGGTATCGACGACCACCGATCCCATGTTTGTCATGGGAGCCTTCAACGAGCGCTGAGATTCGGCTGGCACTGCTAAGCATCAGCAGGCGCCAATAATTTTACGGCGGCAAATCCGTACTTTCGCCGCGATGACTTCTGTTTTTCCAACCTTTTCAGTTCTATTTTGTAATTCACTTTTTGGAGTCATCGTTTGTCTAATTGATGCATATGAATATGAGTTGGAAAGCTATTTTCAAGAACTACAACTTTCCCGAACACACATGAATCTGATTCGAAGTGATTGAAAGCCAAAAGTTGATGTTTCTCTATTTCTTTCGTTTTGGCTCGTTCCTTAGCCTCCCGTTTTGGCTTCTAACCCTTCCATGGCTTATTCCTTTCTCTTCAGGACTTCTTCCATTGCTTTTCCAAGCCTATCCTTAGCCTAATTAGCTCCGTTCCTCGTCTCTTCACCTCGGATCAACGAATCTGTATAAATTAACCGAAATAGTATAGTTTCCGAACTTCAGCACTAAAAGAGCAATATGCGGAATTAACTATAACACATGACTATATGACAATGAAATGCACCTAAAACTATCCTATAATTCTTATCAAAATACGTATTATCAAACTCCCCCAAACTTAAGCTTTGCTAGTCCTCGAGTGAATAGTAAAAAGCAACCTATACTACACTTTTGTCCTTCATGCATTAACCTCCATCAAAAACAACATTAAAGTTAAATGAACATAAGATATAGTGGAAAAACATCATAGCATGTATTTTTTGATCAAAGCATATAAGTAAACAATCATCCAACCTCATCGGAAATTTGTGCTTCTCTCGCTCTCATGTATTTAAGCATTTAAGTTCAACTCTCTTCTCTATCCATAATGTACTAAGCTTATAGACATCGACAACAATATCGTCAAATCTCCACCGAAATGTCATTACTTGCAGAAAAAACATTTCAAATGATAGGTAATTTGTCTCTAATTCGTATTTTTATTTCGCTTTTTCTATTTTTTTTTTTCTTTCTTTCTTTCTTTCTTTCTTCTTCTTCTTCTTCTTCTTCTTCTTCTTCTTCTTCTTCTTCTTCTTCTTCTTCTTCTTCCTCTTCTTCTTCTTTTTCTCTCTTTCAGTTTCGGTACCATTTGACGTGAGCCGCAAATATGGATGCCATGAATGGCCCCGGTTACTCAATACCTCAACTTACTTGACAAAGTCCACTTGAACATTTTTTGACGCGAGTTGCATACATGGGTGTCATGAATAAACCTGGTCACTTAATGTCAAGCTTTCTTTCATAGCGGTTAGTTCCGACACCATTTTGCGCGAATTATACCCATGGGTGTCATGCATAGACCCGTTTACTAAGCATATCGACCATTACTGCTTTATTTCACTTCATTCTATTTTTCTAAATAAACTAAAGCCAAACACCTTTATAAGCAATTCTAAAAACCACGCAAGCAACAAATATATGAGTCAGTTTTGAAAATAGATAACGAAGTCAATATCAAGAGGTAGAAACACAAGGAGAGTAAATCACACAATTTAAGCAAATGGAATAATAGATAGTCCAATAACACCAAACATTCTCACAAGGGTTATGTTTTGATGCATTTCAATCATACTCAAGCTTAATCATACATGCTCAATTACATCACCAAATCATGCTTCATAAGAAAAACATTTTAAAATGATAAGGCTAAGTAGTTCAAACTTATCATAGGAACTATAAGTTCATGCCATAAGAATTTCTTCGAGTTTCGCTAACCAAGGTGGGTGTTTACATAAAAACATATATATATACAATGCGTGATATTTTTGGATTTTGATTTTTCTATTTATTTTCTTTTTCTAATGCATAATATAGAACAAAATTTAAACATGAAATGCATGCTGAATTTCAAATATGACCTACCTAAATGCGAAGATACTGAACCTCTCCCCCACACTTAAATCATTCATTGTTCCCAATGAATCATCACATACAACAAATATAAACAATAAATGTGAGGTGCGGGAAGAGGAAACGGTTAGAGGGAATAATTGATCAAACAAATATAAATATAAATGCAAACCAAACTTCTATCCGTGCAAATAAAATACAAGACTTCTTCCCGCTGTAGTGGTAGGAGTCAGGATCGATCCACGAGGAAGCGTGTCAGCGCTCGCCGATCTAGTCTCATAAAACAGCTCTCCGATGTCGACCAGAAGCCACTCGATATCGACTGAGGTCTAGTCGATGTCGAGTTAAGCAGTCTGTAAGACCCGGGGTCTTAAGAGACGCTAGCCCATGCCACCTAGCCCTCGCAGGTCTGTTGTCCTCACTTGGAGCATGAAAAGGAAGAGCTCTTGTGAGATAGGTAGGGCTTGAATCACTGATAAACCACTCCCAACATCCTTATGATATTCGATGTGGACGGGGGTGTTACAATCTCCCCCACTTAAAGCACTGAAGACCCCATGAGGTCCAAGAGACCGACCTCCGGGAGGAGCATACCCAAGCATACTATCGGCGCACCTCCGAGCCCAGAGTCCACTCTGATACCCTTTGTAAGACCCGGGGTCTTAAGAGACGCCATCCCATGCCACCTACCCCTCTCAGGTCCATTGTCCTCACTTGGAGCTTGAAAAGGAAGAGCTCTTGTAACATAGGTAGGGCTTGAATCACTTATAAACCACTCCTAACATCCTTATGATATCCGATGTGGGACGGGGGTGTTACAAAGTCAATTTCTAGTGCCAACCTGCAAAACAACACAAAACACTCAACAAACTAAAGAAAACAAAAACGTAAAGTCGATGTCGTGTCAGATCCCCTAGATATCGTGTCAGATCCACTCGATATGGACCGAACTATAGTCGATGTCGAGTCACAGTAACAGAAAACAAAAATGTAAAGTATTGTCGACAAAGAACGTCCGAAGAATAATAGGATGGAATCGAATGGTAAACAAAAATACGCAGAAAGGTTTTGTTGATATCAATAAAATAAAGAATTTCCAAAGCCAGGGAATTACCACAACGATAACCATGCAAGTAATATGCTTGAAATCATGAAAGGAACATGCTTTTCATCAAATAAATTTCTTCATTAGCAAATAGGAATATAGAGGCTCTCGCATAAACTCACTTTTGCTTCAATATCATAAATATGGAATTACCAACTACTCTTGTAGAAGAATTATGCATATAGGATAGAGGATGAAAATCACATAAAGAACATAAATTTAGCATACTTACATGGCTTTCGTCGGACTCACTCCGACCCTAGAAGTAGGACTAGTACTCGCTCTTCATCGCAGAAAACACCATCATTGATATGAAAGAAACAAGCTTGAATTGAAATAACGTCGAAAGAGTACAACCCAAGCTCTCCACCTTCCTCTTTGCTCTCGGCCTACTCTCTCTCTCTCTACTACCACTAAGTTGCACAATTGCTTGTGGAAAAGATGGAATAAAAACCAGCCCCAAGGGCTTTATTTATAGCTAAACTAATCCTTGCTAGCCAAGCAAAGAAATCTCTATCTATTTCATGAGATAAAACTTCCTAATAAATAAAATATAATGCAAATAAAAGTTCCCTAGGGTAAATGGAAACTAATCCATAAGGATAATTGTTCATATGAGGAGAAAAAAGATCTTTGACTTCGTGATTAAGCAGTTCTGCTCCAATCCGGACTTCTCAAACGCGTCGTAGCACTCTGTAGCTTCACTCAATATCGAGTCATGCTCAGTCAATATCAAGTCATTCACTCGAGGTCGAGTGGCCTTGTGGTGTCGAGTGCTTTTCTTTGCTTCTGACTCTAAGTGTGGCTTGTGTAGACTCGACGTCAAGTCATCTTCAGTAGAAATCGAGTGGATCTTTAGTGGATTTGCCTCGTCTAACACTTAGCCAAGTTCTGACTTCACTCCAATAGATGTCGATTGGTTTCAGTAGACATCGAGTGAAAGTCTAGATTGGTTCCTTCTTCTCCGAATTGCTCCAAAAATGTCTCGATTTCGGCGAAATTAAACAGAAACTTGTGTAGACCTCCATAACTCTCAAATATACATAAAATACAAAAATCTCATACTTTCTTAACCCAAAAGTATAAAATATAGACAGAAATCGAAGTAAGAGATAGCGTAAAACATGGCAAAATAGGCGCATAGCAGAAACTAACACATTTACTCTGGTGGTGGCGGCGGGTAGATGGGGAAGTGCAACGAGCTGAATTGGGAGCAGAAATCTCCAAAGCTCTTTCTCTAGGCTTCTTGGTTATCTTACATTGTTAGCTTTACAACACTTATGGAAACACCCATCTAACCGTTCTAAGCTTTAAATTTTATTGAAAGGGAAAGACTAACTACCTAACTAAGAATTGAAATGGCCAAATTATAAAAAAAAAACCTTACCTCGGATTGCCTCCCGATCAACACCTTTGTTTTAAGTCGTTCCTCGACTAAGTCGCTTTTCAGTTGGTCTCTTCAAGAGGTGCTCCCAATGGAACCACTTCGATAGTGACCTACCTGTCGCCACGGTAGTACGACTTTAATTGTTGGCCATTGACTTTAAAAATGTGCCCACTTTGTTCATCCTTTATGTCAACAGCTCCGTGAGGATAGATATGCATGACTATGAAGGGCCCCCTCCATCGGTAAAGTAGTTTTCCCGCAAGGATTTTAAAACGGGACATGAATAGCAGAACTCTATCCCCTACCTGGAAATGCTTCTTTTGAATGTGATTGTCATGCCAGACTTTCGTCTTATCTTTGTAGATAATCTCATTTTCATAAGAATCCAACCTTATCTATTCCAATTCTTGCAATCGTAGCTTCCCGAATTCTCCGACCTCATCGATCCTCATATTTGCTTGTTTCACTGCCCAATATGCAATATGTTGAAGTTCAACTGGAAGATGGCACACTCTACCGTAGATCAGCAGATGTGGTGACATCCCGACATTTTTTTTCTTTTTTTCTTCTTTCGACATTTTTTTCCCCTTTTTGAGCCATAAAATAAACGAGACACAATATGCGGAAAATAAGCACATAACATTACATCTCTCTCAAAACCTCTCAACAATAAGCATAAACTATAGCTTTTCTCCCAACTCAAAATAACATCCCTAACCAACTCTAAATTCCAATTCCTGGAAGGGGCAAACTCTAATTGGCTTCAACCAAAGACATGATGTGAGGTAAATATGGATAAATAAGGCTAAAAGGTGCCTCTATCATATGCAACTCATAAGCAATAATCATATATATAATTGGCCTCAATGATAAATAACCATGTCAATACTTAGAGATAAATCCGTAGGAAGAGTAAATCACACACAAAAGCAAAAGGGAATATAGATGTAGTCCCTTATCAGGCCAATATTTCTCACTATGACAAATATTTGTTGGATCTCAAACATGTCAGGAACATTGAACAAACATGCTCAATTACATATGCCAAATCATGTCTCACATTAAAAAAAAAACCAAATTTCCAAGACAAGGTTAAATCTTCCAGAATTCTATGAGATTTATATGATCATGTCAAAATGAAATAGATAACAAAATAAGCTTAGATGGGTATTTGAATAACACATATGTATGCAATGCATGATATTTTTGGATTTTTTACATTTTTCCATTTCTTTTTTCATTTTTGACTTTAATAAGAATAATAAACATAAACATGATGCATAAAACAACGCACATAAAACAGACATAAATAAACATGAAACTGATATTGTAAGCATGAACTAACTAACATAACCCCCCCCCCCCCCCCCCCCCCACACACACACATGCACACACACCCACACACACTTAAATGTTGCATTGTCCGAAATGCATAAACAAAAGGAACAATGAAATAAACTCAGTGTGAAGGAAGGGATAACTAACCAATCACTGGGAAGGCGGAGGATGGAATCCAGACTGATGGCGAAAATGACTCAAAAGGCTAATCATGATGCCCTGGAGCTTGTCAATCTTCTCTATGAGAGCACTATGAGCATGTGCTAACTCCTGGAATCGGGCTGCCTGTTGTGCCTCAAAGTCTGTCAATTTATGCTCCAGGTCTGTAATGCGTGCAATGTGTGGGCTGATAGCTAGAGATAACTCTGTCTGCATCTCATCAGCCTCGTTCTCATAGTCAGTAATCAAGCCAGCAGATCTCATTGTTAGAGATGTGAATGAGACCAAAGTGTCCCACATCGGAAAGTTGAACATATCAAGCCCTAGTATATGACTCGGTGAGCTACTCCTTCTATTGCCAATTGGTTTTAGAATGGAACCTCACTCGGCTTGTGTGCTAGACTACTAGCGCATGTGCGCCCGTGCAGACGACCCCCAGTCATCGGTCCGAGTCGGACTTTGATATGGTATCAGAGCGGTTAGCCTAACGGCCCGTGTCGATCATGGTCTGGGTTACCCAGTTGTCCAAGTCTCAACTAGATGATCATTCCTAGTTGGACTTGCGGGGGCGTGTTAGAGATGTGAATGAGACCAAAGTGTCCCACATCGGAAAGTTGAACATATCAAGCCCTACTATATGAGTCGGTGAGCTACTCCTTCTATTGTCAATTGGTTTTAGAATGGAACCTCACTCGGCTTATGTGCTATAGGCTACTAGCGCATGTGCACCCGTGCACACAACCCCCAGTCATCGATCCGAGTCGGACTTTGATACTCATCAGATCCTCATCAGGTGCTATGTGGCGCATACATGTATAGTGCTTATGAATTCAATAAAGATAGATCTAGCACGTTCATCAAATTAAAATATCGATGCCCTAATGTATAATTAAAGACTTAGATTAAGTGGTAAAGATTGTGCATGCACAAGATGCTCAGATATAAATAATGTTATATTATATATAGAACGAATTGATTCCAAATGAATTTTGATACACATGCATACAAGTATATAGACCTAAGTACAACTTCTTTATTGTTAAAAATGTTCCATAAAGCAATAAAATACTTTCGTACCAATTTCAAAATGATTCACTCACATAACTCGAGAAACTCCTGAAATCTTCCTACGGCCAGGTGGGGCGAAGGACTAGAATAAATTCATCTAAATTAGACCTCCTTTTCACCACTAGAATAAATTCATCTAAACTAGATCCGTCAATCGGGCAATCGGGTTACTTGGATCCGGTTCAGATTCGGGTTATTCGAATTTCGGGTAGATTAAGTTTCGAATCAATCGAGTCACGGGTCATTCCAAGTCGAACCAAATCGGAACAGGTCAAAAACTCGAACTTTTTAAGCATATTAAAATATTATAATTATATTTATAAATATAATTATTATAATAATTATATTAGATATATATTTCAAGCATAAAAATGTCATATTTATAGAAATAAGTGCTCTAAACATACTATAATTATAAAATATGCATTATTTAATTTATGAGTGACATTAACGAACATAATTGCATCAAGAATCCTAGTGGGGTCTATGTGGTGCATGTATGGCTTGTAAATGGTGTTGACTCACTGGGTCGATTTTGACCCAATGAGTCATAGACCCTAAAATTGTCAAGTCATTTGGGTTTGGGTTGTTTTCGGATCACATGTCTAAATATCGGGTAACCCAAAAAATTAACAGGTGTTTAGGTCAGGTTTTTCGGGTCTAGTGACAATCTATTATTCTAAATTATAGCTTTGTTTTTATATATTATATATTTTGATACTAGAGAAAAAAAAATACAGAAGCTTAGTGTACTTTTGGATTCGAAAATGCATTATAATGGACTTATTGTAACACTCTCGTCCTATATCAGATATAATAAGGATGTTAGAAGTGATTTATAAGTGATTCAGGTTATACCCATGTTACAAGAGCTCTTTCTTTTCAAGCTTCAAATGAAGACAACAGATCTGATTCATCTGAGAGGGTTATGCAGCATAGGTCGGTGTCTCTTAAAATCCCGAGTCTTACACTTAATATACATCAGTTTATGTGAGTACGTGGTTACACGCATTATTATTTTATCTTAATCTTTGCATGTTATTTATAGTTTTACAACCAACTACTCGCATAAATTAATATAAAATTATTACATTATAACGAATACATTTTGAAATTCAAACACATCCATAAAGATTGAGTCACCTTATTCATGATCAAATGTTTTTTATATTTTGCTTTGATTCTCTCGTATTATACAGTTCTCTTGGGAGCTTCAAAAGAGGAGTATACTGTTGAGATGTGTGAAAGGAAAAATGTCGCACATTGAAAAGTGGAGAAAATCATGCTAATATATTAGTTTGTTGGGTCACTTCTCCTTCTCCTATTGTTGATTTATTTTAGGGATGAAACCCACTAAACATAATTACATGTGCATGTGCACATGATCCCAGCTATGACAAATTTTAAGATGGTATATTTTGACAAGGTGTTTGATGAGACCCGAGGACCGAATCGACCAATACTCGAGCTTTCAAACACTCTTTTTGGTGGGGCTAAATTTTGGGATTTTTGGGAACTGAAAAAAAGGGATATGTGGAGCAAGATTCGTAGGCCTCTCACCCTTGAATCCCCTACACTCGATCTCAATCCTCTCGGAATCACACTCCGAGGATCTCGACCCTTTGGCACCTTCGCCTCTCACTAGGGTGTCACCCTCGGCCTCTCACCAAAGGTTTCACTCTTCGCCTCTCACCAAGAACTCGATCCTTAACCCGAAATCATAGGAAGCTATTTAGTGGCTTAACCTTTAACTCAATTAAACTTGACTTGATTTAATATGAAGTTCTTACAAACAATATATAGGCTGAAAATATAGCCCTCAAACATCGCTAATCGATGTGGGATTTATTTTAATAGAAATAAAGCATGAAAAACGTCCAGATTTGAGCTGCTGGAAAGAATGTCGAATTTGAGCATCTTCGAGGCCGATTTAGGAGAACTGTTCTTCATGGAAGTTGTAGCCGCATAAAATAGCTTTCCAACAAGTGCTCACTGGCTTCAATCGGAATTTTATACAGCCCGAACGAGCCAAAATACCACGGTGTCGCCATGCTGTTTTCTCAAATGAGAGTTGATATTCGGCTCTTGCGACAAAGCTTTGTAAGATAAATGAGTCGAGCTCATTGACCACTAGGATCACATCAGTATTAGAGGTTTAACCGTGATCCATTCTTTGATCATAGTCGATATAGGCTAGCTATATACAGATAAATAAATAAATAAATAAATGGAATAAGATGTTATATATACCAGTTTGACCACATGGAGATTATGCATATTCCCTTTTTGAACAATAACAAGCCAGAAAAGTGGAAGAAAATCAAAATTGATTCATGGAGAATATTGTTCTACATGCAAGAAAGAGAGAACAAAAACAGATCTGTGTTCAGACACTCACAGTTTGATACAAACTGATTTTGGCGCCGAAGAAGCTCTATTTGAGCTGTTGTTTTTGGTTGTGAAAACAACCTCACCCGAAATTACCAAATTGTCCCTAAGCCAACTAGACCACATGATCCCATAGGCCCCCCTCAAGCTGGACTAGCCATAGGTACTACTAGACCAAGCTTGGCACGAAGAAAGGTATGTTGATGAGCTCCTAATGCCTTAGTCAAAATATCAGCAATCTGTAAGGAAGAGGCAACATGGTTGGTGCATATGAAGCCTTGAGTGACCATTTCCCCGATAAAGTGAGAGTCAATCCTCACATGCTTTGTCCTCTCATGGAATACAGGATTGAAAGCAATTTGCTGGGCACTTTTGTTGTCACAAAACAAGGTGATAGGAAGAGAAACAACAATACCAAGATCAGCTAACAGACCCTGCACCCAGACCAATTCACTAGCAGCTATTGACATGGCCCGATACTCACTTTCTGTGGAGGATTTTGACACTACCTTTTGCTTCTTGGCCTTCCAGGAGATCAATGATGATCCTAGAAACACACAGTAGCCGGATAGAGATCTCCCTGTGTCCACACAATTGTCCCAGTCTGCATCTGTGTAGGCATGAACTGCAAGAGATGATGATGTTGGATAGGAAAGAGCTAAATTGAAGGACCCTTTGAGGTATCTTAGCAGATAGATCAGGGCATGCCAATGAGGTTGAAGTGGATTGAGAAGAAATCGGCTCAATTGCTGCACAGCAAAGGCAATGTCAGGTCGGGTAAGAGTAAGATATAGCAGCCTCCCAACCAATCTTCTATAATCTTCAGGCTTTGAGATGGGATCCCCATCATGAAGAGATAGCTTGATGCCATGTTGCATAGGAAACCCAGTAGGCTTGCAGTTTTCCATATTTGCATCCCTGAGAATATCAAGAATGTATTTCCTTTGATTAAGGAGAATACCATGAGAAGATCTAGAGATTTCCATGCCTAAGAAGTATCTGGCAGTCCCCATATCCTTAATGGTGAATTCCTTTTGCAAAGCTTTCTTTGTGGAAGAAATCTCTTCTGCTGAGTTGCCTAACAAAAGCATATCATCCCCATAGACTAAAGCAATAGTCATATAGGAACCAGCTGCTTTGACAAATAAGGAATAGTCATGAGTTGACTAAGTGAATTCCAATCGAATCATGAATTTTGTGACCTCAGAATTCCATTGCCTGCTAGCTTGTTTGAGGCCATATAGAGATCTAGTGAGCTTGCAAACATGGCCAGTGGGTACTGAGTAGCCAGGAGGAGGGAGCATGTAAACCTCTTCATCTAAATAGCCATGAAGGAAGGCATTATTCACATCTAACTGATGGAGAGACCAAACTCTACTGGCTGTAAGAGCAAGGATAATCCTGACTGTAGAGAGCTTAGCCACTGGTGAGAAAGTCTGTTTGTAATCCTTGTCCTTCACCTGGTTATATCCTTTTTCCACCAGCCTAGCCTTATACCTCTCAATGTTCCCATCAGGTTTGTACTTAATTTTGAATACCCACTTACACCCTATAGCTTTCTTGCCATTGGGAAGAGGAAGAACCTGCCAAGTATGATTGCTGGTAAGAGCATTAAGCTCTAATGTCATTGCTTGTTCCCATTCTGAGACACCCTTGGCTTGACTGTAAGAATTGGGCTCAAAAGTGCTGCACATGTTGATGAATGACTGAATGTACTGTGGAGAGAGATGAGAGAGATGTTTGGTAGAGAACACTGCAAAGGATTCAGAAGCAGATGAAGTATCCAAATGACCTCTAGATGGAATGTTTTTGCAAATGAATTCCTGAAGCCGTGCAGGTCTGTGAACATGACTCCTAAGGCCATGTGAGATAATAGGAACAGGTGAACTATGGATGGATGAAGATGAATCCTCAACTGGGTTGACTGAACCAATAGAATCTGAAACATGGCTTGGAATTAGAACTGAATCTTCTGATGGTACAGAATAATGTGGAGATGTATGTGATGAGTGGTCATGGGTGGGAGACCCTGTAGCATGGTTTTGAAAGGGGTTTGGTTGACTGACATATGGGTCAGGATAATCATCCTCAATAGATACCAAAGGAGGAACAAGAGCAGGCTTGCAGGAGCCTTTAGCAGAGGCAAGATCCTTAAAAGGAAAAATGTTCTCCTTAAACTTCACATGACGACTGATAATGATGGTATGCCTGGCAAGATCATATAGTTTGAAGGCCTTCTGAGCAACTGGATATCCAAGAAATATACATTTCCTCGCCATCATTCCCATCTTGTCTCTATAGTCATTAGGTTGAACTGCATAGCATAGGCATCCAATTACTCTAAGGTGATCATACCTAGGAGGGGTCCTATATAGCATCTCAAATGGAGATTTCCAATGAAGAATAGCAGAGGGCAGTTTATTTATGATATGTGTAGCACTCAGTACACATTCTCCCCAAAATTTGATGGGCAATCCAGCATGAATCCTAATTGCTATAGCAGTTTCAACTAGGCGTCTGTGCTTCCTTTCTACACGCCCATTTTGCTCATGAACTCCTGGAGCTGTCCTTTGATGAATAATGCCCCTAGAACTAAAAAGGTCTGCACACCCTCTTTGAGTAAACTCAGTCCCATTATCTGATCTAATGAACTGAAATGAAGTCTGAAAAATGAGTGTCAACCATGTTAAAGAACCCAGTGATGTTCCTTAACACCTGCAATTTATCTTGCATCAAGTAGACCCAGGTGGATCTGGTGTGATCATCAACTATAGTTAAGAAATATCTGGCACCACACAAAGCAGGGATTCTATATGGACCCCAAACATCCATATGTACCAGCTTAAAAGGAAACTCAGCTAGAGATTCACTCCTATCAAAACTCAGTTTGTGAGCCTTAGTCAAAGAACATGTATCACAGTGAACATCCCTGAGATCACTATTTTGAACATCTGGCAAATGATGTAAATTGGCAAAAGACATGTGCCCAAGTCTAGCATGGATCAACTGTGCTTTATCAAGCTTATTACAACCAGAAACAACATGACTAAGAGAGTGAGAAAATTCCTTATAGCCATTCTGGCAAGCTGCAGCCTTCAATATGTATAAACCTCTCTTGTCAATTCCTCTAGCCAGCACTTTCTTAGTTATAGGGTCATGTAGCCAACATGATACATCATCAAATCTAACTCTCAGTCTCTGATCATAAGCAATTTTAGAAACTGAAAACAAGTTGTGCCTAAATTAAGGCACCAACAAAACATTCTTCAAAACAAAACTGTCATTCAGGGACACTGTACCACTCTTGTTGACAACAATACTACTTCCATCAGGCAATCCAAGATTAACATTTGTATGTAAATCATGAATCTTTATGAAAATACTTGTGTAAAATGCAATGTGGTCTGTAGCACCAGAATCCACAATCCATGTGTCACTGTCACCTTTGTTAACACCAATAAGAAAGGAGACACTTAGTGTACCTGCAAAGTGTGTCATAGCTTGATTAACTGAGCTATCCACTGACTCCGAGGAAGCCTTCCCTTTCATCATCTTCAGTATCTCATTGAACACTGCATTGACCATAGCTTGGTCTGGTTTCCCAACACTCTGGACCCCTATCGACTACTGTCAAACTGAGCAGCAAACCTTCCACTGTATTCAGGCTTATCTTCTTCCCTTGGACCCCTGAACCATTCTGGATACCCAATCAACTTAAAACAGTAATCCTTAGTATGCCCACGCTCACCACAATGATCACATTTCCTATCAAGTTTAGCCCTCTTATAGTCCCTTCTTGCCTGATCAAATTGCTTTCCCTGATCACCAAATCTGTTCTGATCATTGAACCTTTGTTTTGCCAAAGCATTTGCTTCACTATCAAAATGTTCATCCCTATTTGCCAGAAGAACATTACTCTCTCCTTGAACAAAGGAAGTCACACCCTTAGATCTCTCTATTTGGATTGCCATTTGATAAACTTCGTGTAAGACAGGAGCTGGATCCTTTTATAGCACATTGCCCCATAGATGCTCAAACACATCATTCAATCCTAACAAGAACTGCATAACCTTTGCTTTATCATCCCTTTCAACAAATCTTTTCAACAAAGTGCAAGAGCACTGATTAATCCCACCACAGCTGCAAGTGGGAATGGGATCCAACATCTGTAGTTCATCCCAAATTTTCTTCAATTCCATAAAGTATGCCCCAACAGACATGTTTTCCTGCTTCAGATTGCTCAAATTCCTTTTCAGTTGATACACCAAAGTATCATTTGACTCATAGTACCTATCCTTGATCTCATCCCAAAGTTCTCTCGACGACTGCACATATGTGAGACTCTCTCCAATCTCGTTGTTCATCGAATTCATTAACCAGCACCTAACCATGTAGTCTGCCCTTAACCATTTCTCATAATCCTCGCTATCCTCACTAGGACGCACACAGCTACCAGTAATGAAACCTAATTTGGCCTTGGCACCCAAAGTCATTCGAACATTTCTACTCCAACTTACGAAATTCGTACCATTGAACAAAGCAGACACAAGATTCATCCCTGGATGATCTGAATTTGACAGGAAATAAGGATTTATGTGCACGTTATTCGTACCTGGTGCAACATCTCCGAACTGCATACCTTGATTTCTGAAATTCCATCCACGACCGATTCCTGTGCTCCCAGGTGCAGGAGGAGTAACAGATACAAATCCTCTACCAGAACCTTCACCAAATCCTCTACCAGCTCCTGCATCTTCACCAGAACCTTGTCCTTGTTGCGAATTGGATCCTCTTCCCACCATTGTAGACGAAGAAACAAGTACTCAAACACAACTGAATCAGATCGATTCCTGTTGCTCTGATACCATTTGAACAATAACAAGCCAGAAAAGTGGAAGAAAATCAAAATTGATTCATGGAGAATATTGTTCTACATACAAGAAAGAGAGAACAAAAACAGATCTGTGTTCACACACTCACAGTTTATTACAAACTGATTTTGGTGCCCAAGAAGCTCTATTTGAGCTGTTGGTTTCGGTTGTGAAAACAACCTCACCCAAAATTACCAAATTGTCCCTAAGCCAACTAGACTGTAGGATGATGACCCTGCTGGAACCTGTTAATACAGCAACTAGCAAACACATTAGGGATGTAGGCCGAACCTTGTTTCTGTGAAGGGGCTGGGCTGCGGTGAAGCGTGGTATGGGAGCCACTGAATGAGAAACGTATTTGCCCCCGACAGTGGTGCAGATCGTATGCGAGGCAACGTCCCCCAAGGATTTCACCGTCTTCTCTCACAGGTGCACTCGAGGGAGAGAAGTTGGAACTGGAATAGGCGCTCAGAACGGGAAAAGGGTAGGAGAAAACAGGAGAGGGAGAGAGGCGATTGTGTTCGCTGTATGTTGAAAAGCGGAACCCTAACCCTCCTTATATAGGCTCCGAAATCCTCCTTATCCCGCAAGCAAAGGAGAGATTCGAGTCTATCAACAGAAGATTTGAGCTCATCCAAAAACGGTTTTAAAAGATTTCGGAAAAGATAATTTTCCAGTGAAAAATTAGATATTCGCGGATAAACACGAACAAGCTAATCCGTAATATCTTCGGCCTCAAATAATAATTTTTCCGCAAAAAATTAACTCCAACTCCTATCTCGGAGCACGAGTAGGAGCCGAGCCGGACGGACGGCGGCGGCGGGCACGCGTGTGGGTGCCCCATCTCCTCCTCAACCTCTCAATGTAGGTAGTGGAAGAGTCTCCTTAAAAACCCTTTAGGGTACCCTTGAACTTTCCATATGGGATGTGGGAAGTCCAAAGGGCACCTTCCTTAAAACCCACCTTCTATATGCATTAACTCCAACAATCCCCCACAAATGCAGATAGAAGGGTTTAAAAACAAGTTCTGAGCGTGTCGAGGTTAGTGCTTAAATGCTGATGTCTTGCGACTTGAATCAGCACATAGTGAAACCAACAATCCTTTAGATAGAGCGAATGGCCAGAGGCCTTGAATTCCTCCACTTCGGGGTAAACCAGCAACACACACCTTCCACGGGGTCCTGTAACATTCCGCTAAGTCTTATCACATAAGACATCCAAGTTTTGGCACACCTTGGGTGCTCATGAGTGTTCTAGTGAGGACTGCCCTAAGTCTCACCTTGGAGGGTTGCCAATCCCTCACACTCACGTAGGTAACTTCAACATATCAGTCTCAATACAGAACACCCCCACAATGGGTTATGAAGTTATTACGAGCTCTAAGGCTCAACCTCTCATTCGTTGTTCGGTGATCTATCAAGTCCGTCTCAAAGGACCACCCAATGCCTGGGCTATAGAATCATTAAGAGTGTTAGCTCAACCTCACTATACACTTGCCATAGGAATGGGAGATGTGTATCTCATAGAAGTCTTTCCATGGCTTACGTTCGACCAAATTAATGGTTACCGCTACAGATTCCTTCTCTCACGGGCTTTAGCCCCATTCCCCTTGACGTGTCAAAGACTAGCCTTCTACAAAGTCCTTTGGTCAATGGATCCGCAATGTTCCTCTCTGACCGCATATACTCTAAAGAGAGTACCCCATTTCTTATCAACTCCCTCACAGCCTCATGTCGGATGCGTATATGCCTCTTCTTACCATTATACGCTCCGCTGTTTGCTACTCCAATGGCAGCCTGTGAGTCACAGTGTAGAGAAATCGCAGGAGCTGGATGCCCCCACATTGGTATATCTGCCAGTAGGCTTCTCAGCCACTCAGCCTCTTGCCCTGCTAGGTCTAGAGCTATAAACTCTGACTCCATCGTCGATCGGGCTATGCAACTCTGCTTTGCAGATTTCCATGAGACAGTTGCACCACACAATGTAAAAACATATCCACTAGTGGAGCAAATTTCATCAGTCCCACTTACCCAGTTTGCATCACAATATCCTTCTAGAACGCAGGGAAAACCCTCAAAATGTAATCCCCAATCAAGAGTGCCTCTAAGGTATCTCATTAACCTTCTAAGTGCAATCCAGTGTTCTTTGCTAGGATTATGTGTATATCTACTGAGTCTACTTACTGCATAAGCTATGTCAGGCCGAGTATAGTTCATCAAAAACATTAGACTCCCAATAACTTTAGCATATTCCTCTTGGGAAACACCTATACCTGAGTTCTTCACTAACTCTATGGTAGCATCATATGGGGTCCTAACTGGCGTCACATCATAGTTGTTAAACTTTTTCAATACCTTCTCTACATAATGGGATTGAGACAAAGTAAAGCCATTTTTAGTTCTAGTCACTTTAACACCTAGAATCACATCAGCTTCACCTAAATCTTTCATTTCAAAGCGAGAGGAAAGAAACTTTTTGGTTTCATTTATCACATGCATGTTAGTGCCAAACAACAACATGTCATCAACATATAGGCACACAATAACACAACCAGAATTGTACATCTTAGTATAAACACATGCATCAGATCCACTAACCACAAATCCAAAACTCAACACAGTGTTATGGAATTTCTCATACCATTGTTTAGGTGCTTGCTTTAGGCCATAGAGAGAACTCTTTAACCTACAAACCATGTTCTTCTTACCTGGAACCACAAAACCCGGAGGTTGTTCCATGTATATTTCCTCATCTAGATCACCATTCAGAAAAGCAGTCTTTACATCCATTTGATGTACTAAGAGCTTGTAATTAGATGCTAAAGCAAATAATGTTCTAATGGTTGCAATCTTAGTTACAGGAGAATAGGTGTCAAAATAATCTACTCCATGTTTCTGTGTGAATCCTTTGATTACTAGTCTTGCCTTAAATCTTTCAATAGAACCATCTGTTCTAAGTTTCCTCTTAAAGATCCATTTACAACCAATGGCCTTATAACCTCTAGGCAAATCAACTAGTTCCCAAGTGTGATTACTTGTGATAGATTCAATTTCACTGTTTACAGCATCTTTCCAAAAACTAGCATCAACAGAACTCATAGCTTCTTTATATGTTCTAGGTTCATCCTCTATCATGTGAACATAAACTAGAGCTTCATTGATTTCATCTAAATCACGGAGTTCAGTTAAGAAAGCAGTCACAAAATCAGGACCATAGCTAGTTTCAGTTCTACGTCTTTTACTTCTTCTAATTTCACTAGGTTCATCAACATTGATAGAAGCAGGTAAAGACAAAGATGCAGGTTCGGAAACAGCAGGAATACTATCATGATCTTTCTTCAAAGGAAAAATATGCTAAAAAAATTCAGCATCACGATATTCACACATAGATCTGTCATGCAAGCACATAAACCTATAGGCAGCACTATTCTCAGCATAACCAACAAACATGGCATCAACAGTCTTAGATCCAAGGTTATCTCTCTTAAATGCAGGAATCCCAACTTTAGCTAAACACCCCCACACTCTCATCAACCCTAGGTTAGGAGGATGTCCTTTCCATAGTTCATAAGGGGTTTTGTCTAACTTCTTATGGGGTACCTTGTTAAGAATGTAGTTTGCAGAAAGAACAGCTTCACCCCACAAAGAGTCGGGTGATTCAGAACTCACAAGCATATAAAGCATCATGTTTTTTAAAGTTCTGTTCTTTATTTCTTCTACTCCATTCGATTAAGGGCTATAGGGTGCTGTACGTTCATGAATTATGCCATTATTCTCACAGAATTCTTTAAAAAACGTTGTCCTATATTCCCCACCTCTATCGGATCTAAGTTTTTTAACTTTTCTGTCAAGTTGGTTTTCTACCTCAGCTTTGTAGATTAAGAACATTTTCTCTGCCTCATCCTTAGATCTCAGCAAATACAACTTGGTGTATCTAGAATAATCATCTACAAATGTGATGTAATACCTTTTACCACCTCTGCTCTTAGAGTTCCTAAAATCGGCTAGATCGGTGTGAACTAATTCTAGCAATTCGGTGGACCTCTTTGTGACAGGTTTGAAAGGCTTCTTGGTGAACTTAGCTTCCACACAAATTTCACATTTTTTATGATCATTATTACCCAAGTTTGAGATTAGGTCCATTTTATGCAATTTGTTCACAGATTCAACATTCACATGACCTAATCTAGCATGCCAGAGATCAACATCAACAACGATATAAGCGGAAGTAGAAGCTATATTAGCAGAATCAACAACAGTTTGCAAAACAAACAATTCACCAAACTTGTAAGCCTTCCCTAAAAACTTTCCATTCTTGGACAAGACTATAGAGTCACCTTCCATGACTCCCTTTAGCCCGGCTCGAGATAAGAGCCCTCCAGAGATCAGGTTCCGTCACAGGGAAGGCACATAAAAGACATTCTGCAGGCTCAGGATGTTACCTGAGGTGAGCTTCAGCGAGACCTTTCCTTTGCCTAGCACCTCTGACTGGCTTGAGTTCCCCATGTAGACTTGCTCAGCTCCGCTTGCAGGTTCGAACTCATCAAACAACTCTCTGTTGGCACAGAAGTGCTTTGTGGCCCCAGTGTCCACAATCCATTCGGTCATGCTCCCAATGATGTTAGCTTCAGTGACCACTGCAGCAATGACTTCAGGAGCACCATCTTCAGCGACGTTTGCAATGCCTTTGTCCTGTTGTCCGTTGTTCTTTTGGACAGCATACTGAGCATCCTTCCTCTCATGGCACTGGAACGCCCTGTGGCCTTGTCGACCACACACATAGCAGCATGTGTTGTTCTGCTTCTCTCCATTGTTGTTCTTCTTGAACTTCGCAAGCTTGTTGTTTTGTCCTCCAGGGCCCTTCTTGTTCTTCTTGTTGAAAGGCGGCTTATTGCCTTTCTTGTTGACCTGCGGAGTTTCAACAATGTTAGCTTTTACCGTGTCAGCAGCAGTGTTGGAGGTCTCCTTCTCCTTCAGCCGGTTTGCTTCCTCAATCTTCAGATGGCTGACGAGTTCCTCCAAGGTAAGATCTTTCTTTTTGTGTTTGAGGTGATTGCGGCAGCGTGCCCATGACTCATGCAATTTCTCAATCAGGACGTTCGCCTGAAGAACTTCGCACATCTTCATCCCTTCAGCTAGTATATCCGCTACCAAATTCTCGTACTCATGCACCTGCTCCATGATAGGCTTGTCGTCCACCATCTTGAACTGGATCCACTGTCCAGTCACGTACTTGCGCTTCCCAGCATCGTCGGTGCCGTACTTCTTGTCTAGGGTTTCCCAAATAGTCTTAGCAGACTTCTGGATCAGCAGCAGGTCGAACAGAGCGTTCATCATGTGGTTCAGCAGATAGCCTCTTGCGGTTTTATTGTCGCGTTGGTACTTCACGAGCTCCGCAGAAGGCGCAGGCGGGTTGGGCGGCGCATCGCCATCAGCAACAGCAGCAGCCGCAGGGGCGGCGGGGGGGTCTTGCAGCAACACATAGTCAATCTCCAGTTGCTCAAAGAAGATCAGCATCTCCTGGGACCAGCGCTTGTAGTTCGAGCCATCCAAAGGCTCCAGCTTTGAGAGATCGAGCAGCGGCTTCTTGTAGGAGATCTCGACAGCGGCCATGATCCTACTTAAATACGTTTCTCACTGTAAGATCTCGACGGCGGCCATGATCCTACTTAAATAAGCACGGACAAGCTAATCCAGAAAAATTAACTCCAATCTCGGAGCACGAGCCGAGCCGGACGGACGGCGGCGGCGGGCGCGCGTGTGGGTGTCCCATCTCCTCCTCAACCTCTCAATGTAGGCAGTGGAAAAGTCTCCTTAAAAAACCCTTTAGGGTACCCTTAAACTTTCCATGTAAAATGTGGAAAGTACAAAGGGCACCTTCCTTAAAACCCACCTTCTATATACATTAACTCCAACAGACCACATGATCCCATACCCTTAATTAAAGTTTATGTGAAATGATAAGTGTCCAGCATTAAAAATTGGTGAAAAGCAAGCCTAACTAGTGTATAAGTTCGATAGATCGATCACTCCTCTTAGTGGATTACATATGTGGTTATATCCACTATTTTGCTTTTTGTATCTTTTTTTTATTTGCTACTTTGTGTGTTTTTTTTTGGTCGAGAAACAAAGGGCATGACATGCTCTCGAAAACTAGAAAAACCAAATATTAGGCTACACAATGACAAAACGGGAAGTAGCCGTTCCCATAGCGTCCTCCTAAAGTCTCAAAAACGTTGACGTAAGAGGTGCGGTTAAAATATGAGTACCCAAAGAAAAAGAAAAGAAAAATTTAGGAAGGGAGAGTAAGTAACAAAATTCGCTTGCTCGGAGACCAAACGAAATTGGTTTCCGAATCCCTCTGAAACAAGCTTTTGTATTATTCAGTCACTCGCACTAATTTATTCTAAGTCTACGTATTTGACGTAACTGGCCTGTCAACGGTTAGACCAACCACTCCTTACTACCAATCTAGCCAGGGGCGGAGCTGGGGTGCTAGACCACCCCTTGGTCGGGAAAAAAATACAAAAAAATAATAATTTTTTTTACATATATTTAGGTTATTTAAGGTAATATAACATTTTTAAGTGATATTTGTAACAAAATGGCTATCTAGCTCAAATAGGAAAGGAGAAGGAAAGGAACCAAATGGTCTTAGATTCAAATCTCAATCTCCTCACTTTTTATTTGTTTTATTATATCATTATTCCATATAATTATTTAAGGATTTCTTTCTATATTTTTAGTTTCTCTAAACTATTTTAAAAATGTCATATTTAAATTTAATGTTTTCCATCAATATTGTTTTAAAAATAATTCTTCATGATTTTTTTCCTATATTTTTTTGTTTCTCTCAACTATTTAAATAAAAAGATCATAAATAAATCACAATTTTAGTTTTTTTTTAAAAAAATATTTTTGTAAAAATCTTCTTAATAGATAAAAAAAAAAATTAACGAAATTTTTTTAGCACTCCCTGGATTTCATCCTGGCTCCGCCACTCAATCTAGGCATGGTCAGGTTTTGTGGGCTTATTAAAAAATCTTCTAAATCCACCACTGATTACTTATAAAAGAATATTGCAATGTAAACTCAACTATAACCACACCAAGTACTTTCTTTTGTTTGAATGAGTGATCATTTTGCCACTTTGCACATAATAGATGGTATGATAATCGAAATTCTGCCCATTACAATGAAGATGTTTTATTCTCATAGCTTAAACTGAAAAGAATCAAATTGACGGAGAAGATGGAGGGCTTTACCATATCGTCAAATCACCAATTATCATAGAGTATGTGTATATATATGGTACAATTACTTCTCTCTAGCTAGGAGGATAAAGAGAATGAAGGGGGGGCATCTATAACCAAAAATTAAAGAAGCATCGATGAATGTGGGCAGTTGAGCAGCATGCAGGAGAATCTGTAGGAATCGATTGGATGGATGAGCAAATTATCAAGCTATGAATTTATCCAATTAAAGACGTTTGAAATCTTTGACTGCATATCATTCCACCGCCCTCGCCTAACATCTCATGAAAATAAAGCTACACATAGATTCTCTTCTACTTTATAATTAGTTGGTTTGAATAAACTGGGGGTCCCTTATTAATTTAATAATATTTGGGGTTCGAATCGTAAATAGACGACATGTGAGACTAGATACTTAACCAGATTCCAATTAAAAAAAAAAACAAAACAAAACTTGTCATTTCAATTTAATTGGAATCTGGTTCGATAATCATGTCGGGATGGTTGAGTCGGAAATGATCTTAGAGTATTATCCGATGGTTCCTGATTCGACTATCAGATATGGTCGCCCTCTATTTACCAAAATAGAGGAATCTAGTTCGGTATCAATTCACATGCCGCCTAATTAAGGATAAAGTTATTCATGAGTAAGTCTATCTTTTATTGAAAATTTAAGAAATATGGTTCAAATAAATATTGTTAAATTTTGATGATGGGTCAAAGCCGTGTCCAAACACACGCTATAAAGTAAAGATCTGAGATTAGACTTGACGGATTCTCGAGAGGCCGACGAATTGAGAGGTGGAAACCGTCTAAATATACAGTAAGAATAAAAAATAGGCGATATGAAACAAGTAGAAAAAACTATACAACAAGGCGACTGATACGTACTCGACTCGGGTTGAGCGAGTACCACTCCCAATCGTCCGGTATCAAGGTAAATCAATCGATCACCCCTGCTCTCTAATATAACTCGATTTCGAATCGGCTTGAATCTCCAATTAATTCCATACTCGAGTTGACTTCCGGCTCCAATTGAAAACGATCGACGGCAATGCTCGCGGCTCGGCGTTGAAGTAATTCAAAACCTTTACGTTGACTTCAATTGAGATCGATGAAACGCGGCGGCAACGATTACAACTTTGATCAATTAATTTTTTTTTTGGTCGAGAAAACTGGGCAAAGCCCACTCCCAGCAGGAGTATTTATTAGGAAGAAGAAACCATCAAAACACACACCTTTGGGATGACACCACCCCTCCGGCCTCCATGTCTAAGCAAGCAGAAACACAAACAGGAGGAATTCCCAAAATACAAACACCTAAAGGATGCAGAAAAGCAAAATTAGCCAACACATCCGCAAGATGGTTAGCTTCCCGGAACACATGGCGGAATTGGACGTCCCAATCCCTACTTTGGAAGCCTTGGCAAGTAGCCGCCAGGCTGGCACACGGGTGAGTCGGCTTCACCGGTTTAGACACAAGTTCGAGGGCCGCCCTCGAATCAACCTCACAAATGACTTTCCTGTACCCGCAGTTCCAAACTAATTCAAGCCCCTTCACAAGGCCCCAAAGCTCCGCTTCCACCACCGAGCAGCTCCCAATGTGGTAGGCGAAACCCTTGATCCACTCCCCCTTGCTGTTGCGGATCGCTCCTCCCGCTGCTGCCGCCCCGTCAGCCTTTACAGCTCCGTCGGAGTTCATCTTAACCCAACCCTCATCAGGCGTTTTCCAAGTGACAGACCTAGGAACCTTGACAGCCTCAGGCTTCGATCCAAGAAGTATAGACTTCGCAGCAGCACAATCTTCGACCAATCCCCAGCAACTGTCGACAGTGATAGGCCTTGCAATGCTCCCCTTGAAGACCCTTTCGTTTCTTCTGTTCCATATCTTCCAGAGTGCTACCGCGAAAAACTCGCTCCAGCTCTTCCTCTCCGGGCCAATCCTTGTTGCCAAGATGTTCTGTCGGACCCACGCAGCGAAAGGGAGCGAGAAGAACTCCCCCTCCCTTTCGGCGCCCTCAACCTGCAGCCAGAAGTTCCTCACAGCCACACAGTCCCGGAACAGGTGGATAAAAGATTCGGGGTTAGATTGACAAAGCGGACAGATTTCCGAATTACCTATATGTCTTCGCATTCTCTCCTCATTCGACAGAATCCCCCCCTTGCAGGCCAGCCAAACAAAGGTACGGACCCTTTCCATAACGTTCAGCTTCCAAATCTTCTTGAAGAAGACATGATCAGCAGAACGGTAGACGTTGGAACCACAGATCGCCGAATAACCTTCTCGCACCGAGTAGTCTCCATCGCAGCTTGTGGTCCAGTAGATCCTGTCTTCCACGTCCATCACCGCCTTAGCAGCGAGCTTAAGAGTAGTGGTTGTAGGGAGAAGATGCGCAATTCTCGACCAGTTCCAGCCTCCGCCATCAACCCAGTAGTCCGCAACCAAGGACGGAGTCCCAACCACACTCCCTTGCACCAGAGAGCAGAGTGGCACCTCTTCTAACCACCTATCTTCCCAAAATTTGATACTCTCACCATTCCCCAAGCGCCACTTCACCCGCGGTTTAATAACAATGTTCGAGGCCTTTGTGATGCTTCTCCAAATCAAGGAGGCTCCAGACGACTTACCGAGCTTGTTCTTGACGTACTTTTGGAAGAGGATATCGGCCCAAACACCTTCCTCCTCATTAAGGAGTCTCCAACTCAGCTTCGCCACCAAAGCAAGATTAAGTTCGGCCATTTTCTTGATTCCGAGACCCCCAAGAAACTTAGGTCTAGTAATCTCCTCCCAAGCCACTTTATGCATCCTCCTTTTATCCGCAGTGGAGCCCCAAACAAAATTCCTACAACACTTATCCATGCTCTTGCAAATACTGTCGGGAAGAAGCACGGTAGACATAGTGTACACGGGGATCGAAGCCAGGACAGACCGAGCCAAAGTAACCCTTCCAGCAAGGCTCAGGAGGTTCAACTTCCAGCCCGACAACCTGCTCGCGAACTTTTCGAGAATAGCGGCGAAGGTGGCCTTGCTCGACCTCTTGTGCAAAATGGGAACCCCCAAGTAATTTCCCAAATTCCCCGTCACCTCAATACCGCCTTCAGTCTGGATCCTCTTCTTCAGTGCTTCGCTGACATTCCTAGAAACGTAGGCTTTGGACTTGGCTTGGCTAACCCTTAAACCGGAATTCCCACAGAAGCTGTCGATACACTCCTTAATCACCTTGACTTGCGAAATAGAAGCTTCAGCGAAAAGAAGGATGTCATCGGCGAAGAAGAGATGCGACAGATAGGGCCCGCCTCTCGCAACCTTGATTGGTTTCCAACCCCCGTTATCAACCTTGTCCATGATCAGGTGTCCCAGCCTTTCCATGCATAAAATGAATAGATACGGGGATATCGGGTCGCCCTGTCGGATACCCCGCGAGGGCATGAATCTCTCAGACACCTCACCGTTCCATAAGACATGCATCCTAGGGGTCCTAACGCACTCCATGATCCTCTCCACACAATCTCTCGGCATACCAACACAAACCAAAGTTTCTTCTATGAAGTCCCAACTAAGCATATCATACGCTTTCTCGAGATCCAGTTTGAGGCACATCCATCCCATAGCCCCTTGCTTCCTCCTCAGGGAATGGACGACTTCCTGAGCAATGACTATATTATCGGAAATGAATCTCCCCGGAATGAAGCTACCTTGCATAGGGCCAACTAACTTCGGCATGAGAGGTTGCAGACGCGTCGTTAAGATCTTGGTGATGGCTTTATAGAGAACGTTGCAGAGGCTGATAGGGCGGAACTGTTTGATACTCTCAGGCTTCCCGACTTTCGGAAGTAATGCAATCAAAGTGTCGTTAACCCCAACCAGCAATTTTGTGGACGAGAAGAAATTCTTGACGAAACTCAACGTCGAAGCATCCACCGTCTCCCAACACTTCTGATAGAATATCGGTTGAAAGCCATCAATACCTGGGGATTTAAGCGCTCCCATACTGCAGAACGCCGCGTGAATTTCAGAATCTGTTACCCTCTTGCTCACTTCCGCCCACTCAGTCTGCAGGATATGCGGAAACAGATTCGGTAACGAATGGCGATGCCCGCCAGGAGCTGCTCCTGTGTAAAGCTTGACGAAATAGGCCAACGCAAGCGCCTCCAACTCCTCCTTACCTTCAACCCAGCTGTCGTCATCTGCCTTGAGCCCCTCAACCCTGTTTCGTTTCCTTCTGATGACTGTGGAAGCATGGAAGAACTTAGTACTTCGGTCTCCGTAAGTAAGCCATTTCTCCCGAGATTTTTGAAACCAGAGAATTTCCTCTTGCTCTAAGGTGGTGTCAAGCTCCGCACGGATCTTAGCTTCCCAATCAATCGCTGCCTGACTAGGACACCTAGCGAGTTTACGTTGGGCGTCGTCCAAAGCATTCATGAGAATCGATTTCCGCTTTTGTATCCTTCCAAACACCTCTTTATTCCACTTAGATAAATCGACACTCAGCTTGTCAAGAGCTATCGGAGTCGGGCAGTTTCTCTCCCATTTCGAGTCCACAAAATCCGAAAACTCCTCGTGCGTCATCCAGGCAGCTTCAAATCTAAACGGGCGCCTACTCCTATTTTTCCTCGTCTCCGGCTCGAGCTCCAGAAGTAAAGGGCAGTGATCAGACGAATAGCGTGGCAGGTGGCGGACCCTAGCCTCTGGCCAACAAACGCGGCCATCCAGATTAGTGAGGACCCTATCCAATCTCCTCGATATAACACGACCCCCATTACAAACCTTACTCCAAGTGAAATCCTACCCAGTAAATCCCATGTCAATGAGCCCTATATCGTTGATCAATTTCCTGAACTTCGGAGAATCCCTATGCTCCATACCCGAACCTCCCTGAGTCTCATCCGGCGCCACAATACAATTGAAATCACCCCCAACCATAAGGGGTCCTTCAATAGATCCCAACAAGTCCTGTAGGGCATTCCAGAAAGGTTCACGACGGCTGACAGTTGGGGGAGCATAAACAGCGACAAGGTTGCACAAATTCGGACTAGAATACCAAGATATATGAATAAAATCGGAGACTTTTTCATGGACCGTGATATCATACTTCTCCGAATCCCAGAGAATCCAAACCCCTCCAGCAAATCCGACAGCCTCAATACGGGTGCAGCCCGAGTAATTAAGTTTAGCGCAAGCCTTATCCGCCTCCTCGCCAGAAATCCGGGTTTCCAACAACACAAGGATGTCCACTGCGCAATGCTTTTTAATATAACGAATCGCTCTGCCGAAGCTTTTCTTCCCTGCACCGAAGCAATTCCAAAAAAGGATGTTAGTTGATTTGTTTGAGCAATCCATCAAACGATAAACAGACAAAAGGAAGAATTAAAAAAACTTGACGCAAAAACAAAAAGAGAATAGGAAATTAGGAATCCTGTTCACGGGCTACAAGCCCCTCCTTGGTTTCTTTCTGGATAGAGTTGCCAGCAGATCTGATCACCATCGTCTCCTGTCTCTCCTCTTGTGACCAGAACTTGCCGGAGATAGGAGAAGCCTGGATCTCGCACTCCTTGCTGATCCACGGGAACTCCGTCACGCCTTCCACCGACTCAACAACCTTGCGGAAACTGGCAGCAAGATCATGGGGGTCCGGCCTCTGTCTTTTCTTGGGCCCATCCGAGTCCATGGCAACAGGGTCTTTATTATTTCTTGGGCCCTTTCGTCCAATGATCTTGGGCTTATACTGCTTCTTGGAACCTTTCCCAGCCTTCGATTTAACAGAATCAGAGTTACTACTGGGCCCTGCCTCAAACTCTCCTTGGCCGGCCTCCTTGCTCTTCTCCTTCAGCCCGCTTGCTACTGGGCCTTCTCCCTGATTCCCTTGAACCCCTTTCCCTTTACTGCTGTTAATCACACGTGCTGCCGCCTTTGGAATCCCAACATTCCTTTCCCCATTACTGATCATACCGTTGGTATTCTTGGTATTCACAAAACGATCATTATTACGACTCTCAACCCTAGGCCCATTACTGCCTCTCTCCTTCGCCCCTGGTGGCGCGTTCCTTTGAGACGTACCTGCCGATTATCTCTTCTCTTTACCAGCTCCGTTATTTGGGTACTCCGGCCTCCCCATACCTCCGTTATTGGGTTTCCTCCGGCGGCTGACAACCATCCAGGGTCCATGACTCCCTTCCTCGGCCTCCGATCCCTCCGGCCTCTCCCGGTATTCCGGCGTCAGTTGGTTAGCAGTGAGAGGTGCTCCATCCTCCTTTTGTGTCTTCGGACCCATCTCTGAGGGAAGGGACTGGCAATTCGTCTTCAGATGCCCCTGTCAACCACAACCAAAGCATATGTTGGGAATACCTTCGTATTCTAGCATGTACCTCTCCCCGTTAATATTGATAGTCCCTTTAAGCGGTTCTTCAAGATTGACTTCCACGCAGACCCTTGCAAAGTTGCCCCGGTTGGTGTACACTGTCCGGTGATCGACTCTGATAGGTTTCCCTAATCCTTCCGCAACTTTCATCAGCACATCCTCCTGGTAGAAGATTAATGGGAGATCAAGAATTCTGATCCAAGTAGGTGCCGTTTTAATGATTTCTGAAGGTTTGAAATCCGGCGACCAAACCCTAATGATAAGGCAACGTCCAAAGATAGACCATTGCCCCCCTGTAAGGACCTTAATGCAATCCTCCTTGCTATCAAATCGAGCCAGGAAATTTCCCTAAGGGAGATCGATCACTTGGAAGCTGCTGCCCTCCCTCCATATGTCTCTGAGTTTCCTCTCCATCACATACAAAGGGATTCTTGGTCCCAACATTCTAATAATCAAAGAATTCTCCCATGCCCCAGCTAGGGCTTCCAACACTTCCGGTTGCACGGTGATGGTAGGCTCGCCCCTTGGCCCTTTGGGAAAAGTTATCGAAACCTTATCCCTGATGAGGTCTTTCTTAATACCTGTCTTTTGCTGAGTAACACCCCCCATCAACACCTTGTCCTTCCATGACAGAGCTTCAGGTTGCGCCTTCTGTCGTTCAGCACCATCAACCACTGCATTCTCATTGGCGGCCCCGGGCGGAGGTGGAGGGTCCGGTGTGGTATCCGTTTGCATATCTTCAGGGCTATTCTCCGCTGCCTGCGCTCCCAGCACCGTCGCTTCCGATCCCCCAGCGTTCCCCCCGGGGTCCCCTGGCGGAGGGGGAGCCGGAAAGTGGTCAGTTTGCATAGCGTTTCTAAAGAGAGAGCGTTTTGAAGAAGAATATCTGCTCAGTATGATCTGCAAGATTGGGTGAGTATACAAGAATATCATCAAAATAAACTACAAGAAACTTACCCAAATAGTCTCTGAAGACGTGATTCATCAGTCTCATAAAGGTCGAGGGGGCATTGGTGAGACCAAATGGCATGACAAGCCACTCATAGAGCCCATACTTGGTCTTGAATGCCGTCTTCCACTCGTCATCTTCCTGCATCCTGATTTGATGGTATCCGCTTCGCAGATCTATCTTAGTGAAGACGCATGCACCATATAGCTCATCCAGCATGTCATCTAATCTCGGAATGGGATGCCTGTACTTCACTGTAATCTGATTGATGGCTCTACAGTCGATGCACATGCGCCAAGAACCATCCTTCTTAGGAACCAGGATGACCGGGACTGCGCAAGGGCTTAGGGATTCCCTCACATAGCCACGATCCAGCAAATCCTGAACCTGTCGTTGAAGCTCCTTAGTTTCCTCTGGACCAGCCTTGTAAGCAGGGCGATTAGGCAAGTTAGCTCCAGGCACCAAATCAATTTGATGCTCTATCCCTCGAAGTGGTGGTAGTCCAGACGGGAGCTCATCAGGGAAGACATCAGCATAGTCTTCTAGCAGCTTTGCAATAGCCGGTGGCAAAGCAGTATCCCCGGCATTGCTCTCCTGAAACGGCTGTAGAATCAGCAAGAAACAAGGCGCCTTTCCCCGTAAAGGTGCCGTGATAGTGGAGGGTCTGGCAAGCATCAGACGTGGTTCCACTTTTCCTTGAAGTGCTGCAGGCGGCGGTGGTGTAGGGGAATGACTAGACGCCGCTGCAGTTCTATCTCGCTCTACCTGGTCCTGTAAAATCTCACTCGGGGAAAGTGGTAAGAGCTTGACGCGCTTCCCGTGGTAATTGAACACATAAGTGTTCAGAAAACCATCGTGAAGAACACGTCTGTCGAACTGCCATGGACGTCCTAACAGCAAGTGGGTGGCGTCCATAACAGCGACATCACAAACAACAGTGTCCTTGTAAGGACCAATAGCAAAAGAAATAGAACACTGTTCAGCAATAGGGGTACCTTGTTGAGATGATAACCATTGAAGACCATAAGGTTGAGGATGTTGCGTTGTAGGGATCTTTAGGTGATCAACAACCTTTCTGCTGACAAGGTTGCTGCAGCTACCACTATCAAGAATCACGGACAGCGCAAGAGACTCAACCAAGCATATCGTGTGGAATAAGTTTTCCCTTTGAGACTCAGGATTGACCTCTTTCACTGTAAGCACCTTTCGATTTACCAATGACAACATGGTGCCTTCATGAGTAGCTGGAGCATAACAAGTTTCTTCTTCCTCAACATGATCTTGGCTATCATCCGCAACGAGCTCAGGTTGCTCGTCGTCATCCAAAGAAGCATAACCCACCTGGTCTATAAACATTACCCTTTTAGCATTAGGGCAATCTCTCTTCCAGTGTCCCTTGCTTCCACATCTGAAGCATTCCGCATCTTTAGACCTATCAGACGCGGAGGGAACTGTGTTCTTGGCTAATGGCTGGCAAGGAACAGCTACACTAGCTTTCTGAGGAGTCGATCTAGTGTTGGAACCTATTACTGCACTCGGCTGACGCACATTAGAACTAATAAATTGACCAGAGCTAGAAGCATACCTGGCAGCAGTTGCTGCTTTTCGTTTCACCTGGTTGTAAATCTGCATGGCTGTGTGGGTTAAGGTATTCATGTCGTGAATTGAAAGGATTTCCAATGGATCACGAATATTAGCATTTAACCCAGTCAAGAACCTCGTTCTCGAGGTAGAAGGACTCACTGAAATGTTAGCTTTGTAATACATATCCTCAAGCTTAGAAAAGAACTCTAAAGGAGTAAGGTTACCTTGAGAAGCCGTAGCTATCTGAAATCTCATCTGGTCTCTGTAGTTCTGAGGAACATACTTCTGCGTCATCACATAAGCTAGCTGATTCCATGCAGTAACTGGTGGCTTGTTCCTCCGTAAGCGGTCATCAACAAAGCGATGCCACCATACTCTCACTGCTCCTCTAAAGTGCAAAGTAGCAGCTTGCACTTTCTCATTGTCAGGTATCCGACAGTAGCAAAGAGTGTACTCCGTAGCCTATAACCACTCTAGAAAAACAGCAGGATCATATTCACCCAAAAATTCATCAATTTTAACCTTTACCTCATGGCGAGCGCGAGGTGCTTCGCCTACATGATGGTGATGCCCCCCGAAATTGGGTGATGGAGAACGCTGGTGTGGTGCACGATGGCGACGCCGCGGAGGACGACGATGTTGGCGGTGAGGAGGCGTGGCATCATGCATAGGCTGGCGACGATCGTCCCTGTGGTTAGGACGATGGTCCCTGGGGTGATGGTCAACTCCGTGGCCATGGAAGCGATCATCAACATCAAATGGTTCCGCATTCGGTATCCAATCAGCTGGGTTGTGCTGCAACTCATAAGGGTCACCTAAAGGAGGAAATTGATGAGGATTAATCATACCTTGGTGAGGGAGCTCCTCGGCGTCATACTCCTCAATGTCATCATAGTGGGGTGTCTGGGAGTAGTAACCAGCTTGGCCTGGCCTTGGAGTATGAGATAATGGATGATCTCGGCGTGTATCATACTTCGAAGGCAGGTCGTCATAGTGAGCAGGGCGCCTGGTACGGCGATGGCGAGCATCTCTAGGCGAGGAATGACGGTTTCGACCACCAGTGTGTGGCGTCCGTGGCTCATAGCGATCTGAGAAATGGATGGGACGCTGCTGACGTCGTCCTGAGTCATACTCATCGTCATCGGATGGATCATCAAAGACAGGATTGTCTCTGTGAGTGTAACCAGGAGTAGCTGAATGCAAAATCTGGTGACTCTCAATGGTGCTGTGCATGCGCTGAAACTGAGCCTTGGATGTCGAAGGAGGAACTGTACCCTTGCCCTTGTCAATGACAAGGTTAGTGCCACCCTGTCCACCTGGTTGCTGAGAAGTATCATGAGAGGCATCTAATTTGGCTTGCAACTCAGTGACAAGTTGTCGTAGGGTCTGAATCTCACTTTGCTCTTGGGTCAACTGAGTCTCCTAAGGTGTGTCATCGGTGACTCTAGGGAGAACAGTGGTGATCCCCTGTCTATTGTCACCTCCATTACCATCTCCCGTCACTAGGGTGTTGATATCACCTATGACAATACTGGACATGGCGAGTAAAATGCACAAAAGAAAGCAACAAGCACAGATATGCCAACGAACTTAATTGTTCAACACCAAAAATCGGCTAGTAGACTATGCCGTGAGGGCGGCTTAAGGTTGTAGGCGAAGATGGTGTTTATAGCAACTAGTCCGCAAACACTAACAAGAGCAAATCCCAAATCAAGCACAAATAGTGACAATGAGAAGATGAAATGTGAAGTAGAGATGAGAGACAGCAGAAGTGAACACGGTTCTGGGTTACCTTATTTTGGCTATGCCGAACCAAAGGTCCTGGGTTACCTTATTTTTGCTATGCCGAACCAAAAAGGTGAACGATTACCTTATTTTGGCTATGCGTCACTAAAATGCAGTTTTTTTATTTTTTTTTGAAGGTGTTCTTCGAATCACCAAATTTGAGTTTTTTTTTTTTTATGTAATGAGGTGTTCTTCGAATCACCAAACTTAGAACTACAAGAAAGCAAATGATGCAAAAGAACTAATAGAATGCAATGGTGTATAGAAAAGATTCAATGCACGTTCAGAACAAGCAAGAAGCTAATGCAACGAAACTAATCACTTCACACCACACAAATCGCAGGGTAAAAAAAAAAATTCGGCCAAGTTGATGAACTTGTAGAAACCGATTAAGGACAATTTTTGCAAAACAAATAAGGATTAAGGGGATGATGAACAATTGAAGATCGAAGGACTTACAAAACCGGCTTGGCTCTGATGCCAGTTGATACGTACTCGACTCGGGTTGAGCGAGTACCACTCCCAATCGTCCGGTGTCAAGGTAAATCAATCGATCACCCCTGCTCTCTAATATAACTCGATTTCGAATCGGCTTGAATCTCCAATTAATTCCATACTCGAGTTGACTTCCGGCTCCAATTGAAAACGATCGGCGGCAGTGCTCGCGGCTCAGCGTTGAAGTAATTCAAAACCTTTACGTTGACTTCAATTGAGATCGATGAAACGCGGCGGCAACGATTACAACTTTGATCAATTAATTAGCAAGCACTAATTAACTATATATTTCCATTCATGTATATATATCGATAGAGCATAGAAGCTTCTTCCACTAAGGCCGCTCGGCCGACAGAGTACGATCTTGGGTGTGACAGCAGTGGTTAGAGGTGGGTGCGAGGGTGTGGTGATGGAACAAGGCGAATCTCTTCCAAACGAGGATGAGATTGCGATCTTCAATCAATTCCAACGAGAACCTTTGATTGAAGATCCAGTTGAATTCAGCAGTAATCAGTAGCAAATTGAAAGATAGGGTTTGTTACGTCAGGGAGGAAAGGGGGAGTCTCAACTCAACGCTCTGCAATCCTCTAAATTTGACGTAAAAATGAAAATTAACCCTAATAGAGTATTTATAGGAAAATACTAATAACCCGAATTAATTAACGGGCTGGACTTACTATGTAAAGTAAGTCCACACCATTATTACTAAATAATGCTAAAAATAGAAATGAGTCTTAATAATAAATAGTTTATGTGAACGACGTCGGAAAGGTATCCGACGGAGGCTAAGACGCATCACACGGAGTGTCGGCGACAGATACTAATAACCTCAATGATGGTGGTTGCTCCGGTTTAGAAGCGAAGCCTCGAGTGATAATGGACGCGGTAGCTCTTGCGATCGCCTTGGCTCTCGCTCTAGTCATTGGTCCGTCAGAACGGACACTCATGGCTTCCTCCTCTTCTTGTACGGTCAATGAGGGAGGTTGGGACATATCAGCGACCTAAACAGAACTACTCCCAAAAGTTGCGGACGTCGACGAAGAACGAAGCTAAGCGCCACCGAACAGTAGCACCGCGACCCCCAACCAAGCACAAGAATACCTAGAGGCATCGAAAGTAGAGCCACACACCGCTCGTGTAAAAACGCCATAAAGATTCAGCCAACCGGAATTTGATCAAGCTCTTTTGAGATTTAGTCAAGCACTTTTGGGATTTAATTCAACCCCTAACGAGATGTGGATGAATATATAAACATATATCTATGATATATATTAATTATTATTTTTTTTAATTTGGAAACTTAATACTTGTCGTGGAAGGCCAAAGAGGCAGCTTGCACGCCAAGTTCGATCTTCTGACAAGTAGTGGATGTGATAGGAGGCTAGGCCGGAGACGTTGCCCCTGGACTACAGGATGGCGATATAGGGCATCGGCCGCCACAAATGAACGAGGCCACCAAAGTTCGGCTCGATTAAGGGACAGAGCAGCAGGGTGGCGTTAATGGTAGAAGCAGTAGCACCGACACCAACAACGATGAAGGTGGAGTGGAAGGATGGGGAATCGAGGTTGGGGATGGGTGTAGGCCGGAAAACAGGGAGCAGGGAGACCAAACCGAGTAGGTGATTTCGGGCCTGATTTTGAGGACGATGGGAAAGGGAGGGGGGGGGGAATTGGATAAAATCGGGATTGCTTTGCGTGGTTTCTTGGGGATGGAGCGTCGTGAAGGGCACAAGAACATCGTGGATTGAAGCCAAGACCATCGAGGAAGAGATTCGGGTGTGAGATTGGAGATAAACAAAAGAGGATTGAAGTTTGGGTTAGGCAAATTCTAGACTTTTAAGTTGAGTAAGGTTCTACTAGTATATAAGTTGAGTAAGGTTACATGCTAAAATCAATTAGCATTAGATAAATATTTTAGACCAAAAACTCATTTACTCGGTTGGAAAGAATAAGATAACTTTTGTATGTATTTTAAGAAGCAAAAGTTATATAAAATAAGGAGTATTAAGTTTTTTTATTAGTTTTTTTTTACAATTTAACACTTATAATTATTAAGTAAAAAAAAGTAAAATAAAATTTTTATATTTTATATATAGTTTTTAATGGTTTAAAGTACATGTACAAAAATAAGAGCGACATTGTAGCAATATGTAGTTTGCGAAGGGTTGTTTGCATGACCGAGAATTGGTTTGGCTTTATGTCAGAATGATCGACTACTGAAGCAAGACCCTAGCACGACGTGACTAACAGAGAAATACAAGAAAAAAGAAAGAAACTAAATACACCACAAATCTTGTACGTCGAAATGGACGTGTAAGACTGCAAGGTTGAAGTGGGTTAATTAATTTTTTTTAGCGTACTAATTAATTAGAAAGGCTTGCACGTTGAAATGGACTATATATATATATATATATATATATATATATATATATATATATATATATATATATATATATATATATATATATATATATATATATATAGATTGACTCCGGTAAAAACCTCAAATTGTGGTAAAAACCCGTGAGGACTACTTTATATCTCGGTTTTTTTGAAACCCGTGCTAAAAACCTCAATCACACGGTGACTTTACAACTCGGTTCAACCTAAAATCCGTGCTAAAAACTCCAATTTTAAAATAACACATGACTTTATAGTTCGGTCAAACCGAAAAATCGTGCTAAAAAGCTAATGTTATAAAATTATATAGTGACTTTATAGCTCGATTTTATTCAGAACCGGGCTAAAATTTGTGACTTTATAGGTCGGTTCTATTCATAACCGGGCTATAAAGCAAGTGAACCGAGCTAAAAAGCCGGTCCTCACGGGTTTCTACCGCAATTTTGGTTTTCACCGGAGCGCGACCCTATATATATATATATATATATATATATATATATATATATATATATATATATATATACACATATATACGCAGAGCACGAGTGCTATATATATGCACTCAAAACGAATTGATCTTAAATCTGTTTTGACCCTCAGCTTGACGTACAAACGTCCAACATTAAATATGTTGGACATGAAAAAAGTAACGAATGGATCAAAGATCCATTCGTATATTCAAAAGTTTGAAACTTAAAAAAAAACTATATAAAAAAAACTCTCAATTTGTTCAATTCGTTATATTAAACGGATTTTTGATCCATTCGTTTTTTTAATATTAGATATATTTAATGTTGGACACGTGTGAAATATATAATAGCTACATGTTAAGTTCTAGTTCTTTATATATATATATATATATATATATATTGCGTTTCTGTTTGGAAAAAGTGTACAGGGGAGCTTTTTGGGAGTGCTTAGAAGCGAAAGATATTCCTGTATTCTATACAAGGATCAACAAGGATACATACGAAGCTTCTTTGACAACTTAAAGTCAAACGAGGCAGCTATGGAGGTTCGACGGGGAGACTTTGAATGACATTCCTTCAACTAGTTTTAGTTAATCAATTCATTAAATTCAGTAAGTTTCCATGCATGTCGATCAAAGTTGAAAATTTGACCGAAATCATGCAAGCTTTAAAAAAATATATATATATATATTCATTCTCGATCCCATTTAGACATGGCCACGGACGGGGGACGGGTCGGGACGAGTTGTTGGTGACCCGATTTGTGATCCAGTTTGTTACTAGTTCAAGTAGACATGGCCACGGCTCACGGGGCGAGCGGGTCGACCCGTGACCCTCCGGTTAGGATTAAAGAGTCGAAGGATTGGTTCGGGTTGAGGGTCAGGGTTAGAGTCGGGGAGAAAATAACCCGTGATCCGGCGGGTCAATCCAATGGGTCATCAATTTTTTATTAAAAAAAATTGTTTTCTAAAAAAAACCAGAATTTATATTACAATTATTATAAAATTAATTTATTCATAATTCATAATATATAAATTCTCATGCATTGCATGATATGAAAATCTTATTCAACCTTTAATTTGTTTTATAGGCTTAACACCCTTTCCCCTTTCCTCTAGTTTTCAATGTGGAATGGAATGTGGGACAAGAACAAGTAGAAACTATATCATGTCTTCAATATCTACCATTCGGTTTTTTCATTTCAATCCATACTTATAATTTTTTATCATATACAAACACTAGTACTACACTTTATATAAATATTATTTTTTTAAAAATATTTTACCTATTAATTATGAAAGATTAAAATAACGAACGGGTAACAAGAAAGTGTGAAGTTCAACACAATACCTTAAACATTTGTGTTATTTGGTGGATCCACTATTAAATCATTCTATATGATACTAAGTTAGGAGTTTTTATGATATAATTTCAAATAATACAAATATTGTTGTTGATAAAACCGTTACACTTGTATGGTATCCTTAATGTCGAGTTTTTGTTTATTTTGAAAATGATATAGAACTTTGGATTTTCAAGCACAAGAATGGAATATAATATTGGGTAATACTTTTTCAATATGTCTTTTCATGTCATAACAAGCAAACCAAGTATGTAATTCCAATAACATCATCATTATGTGTAAACACAACATGTGGCTAGTTCAACTTTAAACGAGAAAATTTAACATATTTATATGAAGATGAAGCTAGATTTGAAATCATTGATCAAGAAATTAACATAATAATACAAGTAAAATAAAACACTTATGATTGATTAATGGATCAATAGAACTATCAATTGAATTAAATAGAAAGATTAATCCAACATAACTTGATATATTATATCATGATGTTTCATCACCATGTGTTATTCATTTCATTACATCCTAAGAGGCAAACACTTTAATTATATTATATGTTACATCATATAATCCAAAGACTAAAATTACATTATATTTCATCATACAATCCAAAGACTTTAATTACATTACATTTTACATCATATAATTCGATTCGTCGAAACATTAATTTCTCACAATTTCTTTCATATCCCATATTTTTGTCCCACATCGAAAGCGTGATATCTACCTCTATTTTCTCTATATATATCTTCTCATATCCCTACTTGTCATTCCCACAATCCAAGTTTTTCTTTACCACATCTAAAGTGTGATGAAATTATGGAGTGGAATGAGGGTATCTATATATATATTCCCACATACTATGTTTTGTCAACCTTAATCTTTCAACATTTCGAAAGTGTGGTAAAAGTTCAAAGTAATTTACTTGATGGGTTGAGTTTTATTTTGGGTTTAAAACCAATTTTTTTAAAAAAAAATAATGGTGGACCCGACGGGTTGACCCGCGAAACCCGCCAGATACCCTTTTCCTTGCTACGTGGCCGACCCGGCACTCCGACCCGCCGACCCGTCGACCCGCCGGGTGACCCGAACTCGTCGCCCCATTGAAATGGCGGGTCAGGGTTAGGGTCATACCCCCCGGGTTGTCGACCCGACAGGTCCGACTCTTCGACCCGACGGGTCGGACCCGTGGTCATGTCTATGTTCAAGGGTCAATGGGTGGGACAGGTTACGGGTTCGGGTTATGGATGAAATTTCTCGTTGACCCATAACCAATAACCAACAACTTTGTTTGAAAAATTTATTTTCTTAAGAAAATAATGTCATAATTATAATTATTAAATATATTATTTTTAAAATAATCAATAACAATATATAAATTAATTTGTAATGCATATTGTCTTATCTTCTTATTCCTCTCTTTTTGTATCTATGAAATCCCACCATAGCCCCTAGCTTCCTCAGTTTTCGAAGTAGACCACCGAACACCCACGGCCTTCACCTCCTTCCTCTGAAAGATCTGTGAGATCAAGCTTAGCTTGGAGCCATGGAAGCTCGGATGAAGAGAAAATGGAGGGAAAGAAGTTCTGAAGGAATTGTTGTGTGTATATTGATGACGATGATCAGCTTGATCATTTTTATATCATGTACATTGGGCCTAATACAGAAATGGGCCTAATCCGTTACATTTACATGAGTTGGGCCTAATCTGAGGAAAGCCAAGCTTAAGTGTTGTCTTCTTCCTCAACACCCCTCTTCAAGCTAGGTGTGGCCTGATACCATGAAAGATATGTGAGATCAAGCTTAGCTTGGAGCCATGGATGCTCGGATGAAGAGAAAATGGAGGGAAAGAAGTTCTGAAGGAATTGTTGTGTGTATATTGATGACAATGATCAGCTTGATCATTTTTATATCATGTACATTGGGCCGGCCTATTACAGAAATGGGCCTAATCCGTTACATTTACATGAGTTGGGCCTAATCTGAGGAAAGCCAAGCTTAAGTGTTGTCTTCTTCCTCAACACCCTCCTCCGAGTCGAGCAGCAGCAGCTCCCTCACCTCCGGCGTTCGAGCTCGGAGCCACCGGCAGAAGCTTCAAAGCCGATACCGTCTCCAAGCATCTTCTCCCCTGTTTCGCTTGTGTGAGGCCGGTAAGGTCCTCTTCCTTTTGTTTCAGACCAAATATCCCATAAAGGCCGACTTCCCCCCCCCCCCCCCCCCTTTTTTTTGCTCTCCTCTAGGCCAAGCTCTTTGATTCCAACTCCGGTGATCCAAATCCGACATCGACGAGCATTCTCCGGCGAAATCTCAGGCCCTCGGTGAGCATCCGCATCTTCCCCTTTCTTGTTCTATTCTATTTCGTTTTGCTTCCTCGTTGGGATAATTTTCGAGAGTCGAGAGCGGGGTGAGGGCAAGAAACTCTGGCGAGCTCCTCGATCCCTTTTCTCTTTTTTCCTTCTGTGTTGTACAAAGCTGCTTGCGATTGAAGGCGGGTTCGGTTCAACCCTTCCTTTTATTTATTTTTTCTGATCCGATTTAGCTCAATTTTTATTTGGTTTGGGTTTGGGTTCAGAGTTGAGCAGATTTTGAGATTTTGTATGAATTTGTAATATTCAATTTTTATTTACTTATTTTAACCAACAATTTATTTGTTTATAAAACTATTACTTATCTATTATTAAATTATTTTTTATTTATCTGTTTATTTATTTAATTATTTATTATAAGTTATTTAAAATCTGATTTATTTGAATATAAATTTAAATGCATATGTATCGTTTTGAGGTTATTACTTTTATTAATGGTCTATTGGGTTGTTAATTATTTATCAATTATTTAAGTTATTTAGTTATATCTTTTCAATTTATTTATTTATTTGTCTAATTTATTGAGAGTTATTTATGTAAATGATTTATTTGTTAAGTATTGGCATTTTAAATGGTTAGTTTTGAAATACATAGATTGTTTGGAAATAATTCTAAAAGTGTCAAAAAATTATTAAGATAATGATTTTAAAACAAAGTAAGTAATGCCGGGACTATTTTAATAATATACTTTTGCAAGTTAGTTAAAGGTTCAATGTTTAAAAATGGAATTTGCTAAGTATGGTTTTGAAAGAATTTTTGACTATTAAATTGACTTCTTGGAAATTTAAGGGCTTTCGAAAGACTTAGAATTGATTTACTTGAGTTGACTTGGTGAATTGATTAATGAAATTAATTTACCACTTATGTGAGTTATGGCCTGAAATATAAGAAGTAGGTGAAAGAAATATGAATATATGTGATTGAAGCATGATGAGATGTTATATGAGTGTTATATGATGATAGATGAGTTATTATATGAGATGATATGTTCGAAATTTTATGATAAGACGATGAGAAATAATACTCCGATGAGCGAATGCATGAAGAGATGTTGGAATACCATACGATGATTATGATAAGATGTTGGGGTTGCGATAACCTGAGGTTATGCTAACTTGTATGTGTTAGTTAGAGGCACCTTGTGTGTTTTAGACATAGACTTATGCATATCTTATATTATATAGGTGATTTCTGACCTTAATGGATTGCTTGCTATTGTTGCTTATTGCTTGGATTCTGTGCTTCTCTAAGTTCCCTAGAGGACTTACTCAAGTTGGACTCTCGTGCCTGTTGTTGCATTTTATGTTAGGTGTTGCATATGAATAATTCGCATGATAATGTAGTATCCTGCTTAGGTTGCACTAATTGAATGAGCATATGTTTACTCAATGTGTTTCAAACAGAATGACCGTTATCTGTGAATCATTAGAATCTTTGCTAGGGTCATAGGACAACCCTACTCCATCGGGTTTGTCCTGATAGAGTCATTGAGAGTATGAGCATGATTTTCTTTTCTTATATCTATCACTATGGACGATGATTCTATTCATACATATGTACTCCAACCTCGACGTAGGTATAGACGATGTTGTACATAAAGATTCAATTCATAGATATGTACTTCAGCCTCGATGTAGGTATGGACGATGATGTACATTTACCACGCCCCGGCTGAGGCGAGGGTTTTGTGATAGAGAGTTGGGATATGTTACTTGACATTATTTGGGCACCTTTACAACACACACATATATGAACTGTCAGCATGCCTTGTGTGTTTAATTTCCGTACTGCATTAGAGCATCTTTATTAGGTATAGCACATACTATGTGGCCTCAGCGAGGACTGTCGGTCCTGCTTATAATGCATATTTAGATAGGCATTACAGAGTAGTTTTAGTTGTGTTTTATAGTTGTTTGGATAGGTTTTAGAGTTAATTTTATATTTTGCTCTTTTGGTTGGAAAGTTCGGAAACTACGCTTCGATTGTTTTATGTAGGTTCGTATATTCGGCTTCTGGTTGGCTTGGAAAAGTTCTTAGTGGAGTGAAGAAGAAGAGAAAAGAAAGCATTGAAGAGAAAAGGCAAAGAAGAAGAGAGCAAGAATACACGGTTCTGTCATGAGTTGTGGCCGCGAGTCACTGGTTGCCGCCGCGAATCCCCGTGTTTCACCGTGAAGGCAACCCGCGAGAGGGTCAGTTGAAGTCCACCAGTCGCGGTCGCGAGTCCCTGAGTCGCGCCCGTGAGATTCCCGAAGTCGCCATGGAGAGATGCCCGCGAGAGAGGTTTGGTGAAACCTATGTGTCGCGGCCACGAGTTCCTTGTCGCGGCGGCGAGTTCGTCTAGATAACATCGGTTCGAGATCCAAATTCTATCTTTTCGGTGGGAGATTTGATCCAATGTTTTGAAGACTTATTCCTTAGTGTTTAAGGAAGATATTATGAGACTTATTTAGTATTATTTTTAGTTTTAATAATTTTAGGATATTTTATATTATTTTAGGATTATTTCCGCATTATCTTTAAGGAAAGTATCTAGGTTATCGGGGTCTCTTCTTTCCTATCAAGGGGAGCCACGAAATTAGAGAGAAAAACGATTATTCTCAGACTTTGGAACGTATTTTCGTAGTAGTTCAATCATCCATTCAAGTTTGCTTATTTTTCCATCAATTCGAAGGAGATTTCGGTACACTATGAGTGGCTAAGTTCGTTATTTTATTCACCTATGTTTCAGAGACTTGGTTGGTTGGTTATGAGGCTTAAACTTAGTTGTTTCCTACTGTTCTTTTGATTTCTCTTGCGAATATCGATGATATTATTGTGTTCGACCATCATAATAGTTTCTTGCTAGATATTTGTTCTTTCCTCATTGAATGAATTCCGTAGTAGCATGCTTAGGATTGTGAGAACTGTCGTTTGATCATGGCTAAGTAGAGATTTCAACATATGTCTTAAACATCGGTTACCTTGTATACTTGGTGTTATTCATATGCCTAGATTCTTAGGAACTTGTGCTATCTTTATGTTAAATCTTTGTCCGTGCTTAGGTTGAATGAAGGTGTAAGGGATTAATTGTGCTCTTTGCACTTTAATCTATTTAAACTAAGATGGGAAGAATGTAAGTTAAAGGAATCATACAACTTGAGTTTATGTCTAGGACCAATTAAGCCAACCAGTGTCGATGAATGCACAGATGGAACTATTTTCTCAATTGATTTGTTACCAAAACCATCATTCTTGTGCTTTGTTACTTCAATTGCAATCTTGATCTTTAGCTCTATTTCCCATATTTCTTTGTTTATTTCCCGTTTTTTGGTGAAGTAGCTTTTAGATTGAGTCTTAGATTTCCATTTGGGATCGACCCTGCACTTATCGCTATACTTAGTTATTTGTGTGGGAATTTCTTTGGCAAGGTTTACACACGACGGTTTACCTCCCGCCAAATTTTGGCGCCGTTGACGGGGACATCGATTGATTCATTGTCTAATTGTTACTTTACTTTGGTGTGAACCATTGTATGGATCACGCCCGGGCTACTGACGCATCTCTTTTTATTTGGATCCAGAAATCGAACTCACTCTTTCTAGGTTCCGAAGAGATCACTCTTCCAACTCAGAAAACACAGAAGAGATGGCCGAAAATGATAATAACCCGAATGGAAACAATCAAGTGCTGAATGAGAATAACAACAACGATTAAGGAGGACTCTGTAAGAAATTAGGGAGCCGAATTTGAATGTTCAACCTTTGGCTATTGTACTCCCTGATGTCCTTGAGGGTTCTAGATTGAAGTTTGAGTCAGGATGGACTGGTTTCCTGCCTTACTTTCATGGTCTTCAAAGCGAGAATCCGAACAAGCATCTCATTATGTTCCATGATGTCTGTGACCGCATTAGAATTGGTGGTTTGAATGATGATCATATGTTTTTGACAGTCTTTCCCTTCACCCTGAAGGATGCAGCAAGCGATTGGCTGTACTAACTTCTTGCTCGAAGTATTCGTACCTGGATGGAGCTAAAGAAAGCATTTCTGAATAAGTACTGTCATGCTAGCAGACACAGCAAGATGAAGCGAGAGGTCACTAGTATTGAGCAGCTGACTACATAATCACTTTATGAGTATTATGAGCGCTTCAAACGGATTGTTGTTGCATGCCCCTATCATGGACTCACTCGGGATGATCTAGTCCTAGCACTCTATGAAGGACTAACTGATAGAGATAGAGGGTCAGTGAATAATGCTTGTGGAGGAGATATTTTGCTTAAGACGCCACAGGAGGCTATATATATGTTTGAGAGGCTTGCGAATTCATCTCAGGAATAGTCTAAGACTCTAGGAGCTAGAGGAGTCTTAAGAATGCAAGCCAACTCGCCACAAGATGATTACCCGGATTTGAGGGAGCAAATGGGTAGACTTACCATGGCATTGTAAAGAGTTAATCAAGTTGTTAATCAATTGCACCATTCTTGTGGACTCTACAGTGATCCTACACATCCGACTGATTTATGCCCCCAGATTCAGGAGAAAGTCGCTGATGTCAATGCTATGGGAGGTTATGCTCCTCGTCAAAACTTTGGTAATGGTCCTTACAATTCCAACTTCAACAATTACCAAGGATTTGACCAAAGGTTCCAACAGAATCAAGCTCCTTACCAACAGAAGAGGCCTCAAAACCAACAAGGGCCATTTCCTCAAGCCAATCTAAACCAAGGTGAGAATTTCAGGATGATTATGGACAAGTTGAGTGCTTATGAGAAGGCCATGGGACAATTGGCTCTTGAATTGAATGAATTGAAAGTTAAGACGTCGAACTCACTACCGTCGCAGTCTATTGCTAAGTGTGAAGTTAACATTCCGCTTCTCAATCTCATCAAGACGGTTCCTCGATATGCTAAGTTCTCAAAGGAGCTTCGCACCATCAAAAGCAAGCAGAAGTTGAAGGGGAAGTAGAAGGTTCATGTGAGTGAGCACGTCTCCGCCATGATTGAAAGGCGTATGCCTGAAAAGTGTGGCAATCCAGGTATGTTCACTATCCCATGGACTATCAATGAAACAAAATTTCAGCATGCTATGTTAGATTTAGGTGCATTGATTAATGTGATTTCATACTCTTTATTCAAAACCTTGAAGCTTGGTGAATTGCAATATACTATAGTAGTTGTCCATTTGGCTAACCGCTCTCATTCTTATCCTAGAGGTTTTGTTGAGGATGTCTTAGTCATGGTTGAGAAGTTGATTTTTCTTGCTGATTTCATTGGGCTGGATATGGAACCTGGTGTTGTGGAAGCACCTATTCTTTTAGGCAGGCCATTTTTTGGAACAATGAAAACTAAAATTGATTGTTGGGAAGGTAAGCTCACTATGGAATTTAATGGTGAAAAGGTTCAGTATTGCATTATGGATGCTATGAGATATCCTGTCAATGAGCATTCTTCATTCTCTATTATTGTTATTGAGCCTATTGTTGATGATGTGTTTGAGCAGAATAAGGAGGATGAGTTGCAAGTTGCTTTGGAAGCTCGTCTGGATGAGCTTTCCCTGGATTACCCATTGACACCATACTTGCATGAGGTCCTAGGAGCCTTAGATGCCCACCATTCACATCTGAAGAGTGAGAACTTAGCCTTACCTTTCCTGAAGAGAAGCTTTTACCCTCTGTCATCAAACCGCCTGAAATTGAGCTTAAGCCATTACCCGATCACCTCAAGTATGCCTTCTTAGGTAAGAATGACGCCCTCCCAATCATCATTTCCAACAAGCTCAACCTTGACCAAGAAGGTAGATTAGTTGAGGTGCTCGAGGAATACAAGACAACCCTAGGATGGACCATTGCAAACATCAAAGGGATAAGCCCAACTACATGTATGCACCGAATTTTTCTAGAGGAAGGAGCCAAGCCATCTAGACAGCCCTAGAGACGTCTGAATCCGCCTATGATGGAGGTAGTGAAGAAGGAAGTGCTGAAGTTGCTTCAAGCTGGTATGATTTACCCCATCTCTGATAGCAAGTGGGTTAGTCCGATGCAAGTGGTTCCTAAGAAAGGGGGTATTACTTTTGTTGAGGAAAAAAAAGGAGAGTTAGTGCCCACGCTAGTGCAATCTGGTTGGAGAGTTTGTATTGACTACAGGAAGCTGAATGCTGAGACTTGCAAGGATCACTTTCCTCTCCCATTCATTAATCAGATGCTAGAAAGGCTTGCTAGGAGAGCCTACTATTGCTTTTTGGATGGATACTCAAGTTACTTTCAGATTGCCATTGCACCAGAGGATTAGGAAAAAACTACATTTACATGTCCTTTTGGCACATTTGCATATCGCATAATGCCTTTTGGCTTGTGTAATGCACCAGGAACATTCCAAAGGTGTATGGTCAGTATCTTCTCTCAGTATATTGAGAACTTCATTGAGGTATTTATGGATGATTTCACAGTCCATGGCGATGATTTTGATTCATGTTTGGCTCACTTCGCACTTGTGTTGAAGAGGTGTGTTGACACCAACTTGGTTTTGAATTCTAAGAAGTGCCACTTAATGATTGAGCAAGGTATTGTTTTGGGCCACATCATGTCTAAGAAGGGAATTGAGGTTGATAAGGCGAAGATTGAGATCATTCAGTCCTTACCCTATCCTACCAATGTGAGAGAGATACGATCTTTTCTGGGCCACGCTGGATTCTATCACCGATTCATCAAGGACTTTTCAAAAGTCACTGCGCCATTATGTGAGCTTCTTAAGAAGGATGTTGCTTTTAAGTTTGATGAGAAGTGCAAGGAAGCCTTCCATACATTGAGAGATCGACTTATTTCCGCACCGATCATCCAAGCTCCTATTCGGACACTTCATTTTGAGTTGATGTGTGATGCGAGCGACTATGTTGTTGGCACTGTGCTAGGCCAGAAGATTGACAAGGCTTCCCATTTGATCTACTATGCTTCCATGATGCTGAATGGAGCACCACGGAACTACACCACTATGGAGAAGGAGCTCCTAGCGGTTGTGTTTGCACTTGACAAGTTCTGTAAGTATCTTTTGGGAGCCAAGGTCCTCATCTATACTGATCATGCCGCTTTGAGATACCTGCTGAAGAAGAGAGAGGCAAGGCCGTGCCTAATTCGATGGATTCTACTTTTGAGTGAGTTTGATATTGAGATCAAGGATAAGAAGGGCGCTGAGAATTGTGTAGCTGATCATCTCAGTTGATTGATGCATCCGGATAGTGTGGGGGAGAACTCTAGGACATTAGGATACTTTCTTGATGAGACTCTACATGCCATCTCACCCATCACTGCTGACACATCCTTGTCCTTGAATGCTTTGAACACACCTAGGCCATGGTTTGCTAATATGGTTAACTTCTTGGTCACGGGTGAGTTTCCTCCGAAATTCACCAGAGCTTAGAAGGACAGAATTTTCCATGATGCCAAGTTCTATGTATGGGACGATCCACTCTTATGGAGGCATTGCGCTGACCAGGTAATCCAACGATGTCTTACTGACAATGAGGTAATGTATGTCCTTAGTTTTTGTCATGCTTATGCTTGTGGAGGTCACTTTGGACCTAATAGAACTGCTAGGAAAGTACTTGAATAAGGATTCTACTAGCCAACTATCTTTCGTGATGCGAATGCATTTTGTAAGTCATGTGATAGATGTTAAAGAACAGGGAATATTGCACCTAGGAATGAGATGCCACAAGCTAGAATGATTTTTTGTGAAATCTTTGATGTGTGGTGTATTGATTTTATGGGTCCTTTTCCTAATTCTTTTGGTAACTATTATATTTTGTTGGCGGTGGACTATGTCTCCAAGTGGGTGGAGGCAAAAGCCACCAGGACTGATGATTCTAAGATTATTCCAGGCTTTTTTAAGGAGTTATTTTCTAGATTTGGTATTCCTTGCGCTTTCATTGGCGATAGAGGTACTCATTTTTGCAATAAGATGGTGGTTGTACTTCTTAAGAAGTATCATGTTACTCATCGTATTTCCACCGCTTATCACCCCCAAACCAACGGGCAAGCTGAGGTCTCTAATAGAGAGGTGAAGAGAATTCTTGAGAAGACCGTGAACTCGAATCGAAAGGATTGGAGTCAACGCTTGGGATGCTCTTTGGGCATATTGCACGGCTTATAAGACACCCATTGATATGTCACCATATCGATTGGTTTTTGGTAAGGCGTGCCATCTTCCGATGGAGCTCCAACACAAGGCTTATTGGGCGGTGAAGGAGTGCAATATGAGGATTGATGAAGTTGGTGAATTTCGTAAGCTCCAAGTGCATGAATTGGATGAGATTAGATGGGATGCTTATGATAATGCAATCAACTATAAGGAGAAGACCAAGGCATGGGATGACAAGCATATCTTGAGAAATGACTTCAAAGTTGGTGAAAAAGTCCTCCTCTATCAATCACGCCTCACTCTCTTTCCGGGAAAGCTCCACTCTAGATGGAAAGATCCTTACACGATAGTTCATACCTATCCACATGGAGCGGTGGAGATTAAGGATGAAAAGAGCGCTCAAGTGTTTAAGATGAATGGTCATAGACTCAAGCGCTACTTTGATAACTTTTCGGATGAGATTGTGGAGGACATGTCTCTACATGAGCCTAATGCTACTTGAGCTTTGAGGACGTCGAGCCTAGAACGAAAACAAGGGAGCTTCTTGGGAGGCAACCTAAGGTTAGTTTCTTTCTTTTTGCTTTTGAATTCTTACGTAGTGATCGGTCTAAAACCAACACCCCGCAAGCATACGGTGTCAATTGTAGTAATCGAGTGTCGAATCTCAAGGACTGTGTGAATAGCAATTGCAGAAACTTAACTAGTTTACTAAGCCAAATCAGAAGAAGTGATTTTTGAATGAATAAGAAAATAAGAAGAGGAAAAATAACAAATTGCAAGTGTTTGTGAATATATGATGAGAAACATTCCAGAGTCAAGGTTCACCACAATTATACATACTTGATAGACTATATAATTTTCATGCCTGAACAAATTGAAAAGAGATATTTGAAGGTAAACTATCTAAAGTCGTTATCGTTTAGCCTACGCCTGTTACAGTAACTATGTCCATTTCAATCAATTACCACTCAGCTTGCGCTTGTTGCAGATTAATCAATTAAGTTGAACTCTTTAAGCACTTTAGACCCTAGCGAGCAAATCAATCAAACAATCGCAGACGCGATCCGCATAATCAATTCAAACCTAGGTTATCTACGATAGTTTATTATCCTCAAGAGAATTAAATAGATTGCTCATAAACAATTCTCAAGTTCAATCCATGTTTTCCAATAAAATTAACAACTTTATATATATATATATATATATATATATATATATATCCAATCTCAGTTCGCAGTTGGCGCATGTTGAACATCAAAAGGATTCCAATCAATCATAGAATTAATCGGATTAAGCACTCATGGATTAAATCAAACAAATAATAGAATATATTCAGGCAATCATACGCACATGTCTATCTCAGCATCGTTGGAATCACCCCAACCCCAGAACAAGAAAACTAGCCATACATGCATTCATACACAATCATAGAACTCATGATGAAAGAATATAAGACTAGATTAACAAAACGTATTCTTGAGTCCAGAAAAACAAACCTTCAAGAGGAAATCTCTGAAAGAGCTTAAAACTCTCAATGTTTACAACTAGCGTTTGTGGAATTAAAATTGTCCGTCTTAATTCAACCCTAATTCTCACTCTATAGTCCCCAAAAAGATTTGAAAATATTCCTAAAATAATAATAAAATATACCAAAAGTTTGTTCAACAATAGATAAAAACGAATAAAAATCACGAAGTCGTAACACGAAAATATCGAGTCGATACTTTAGGATATCGACTCGGTACTTGGCTACTGTAAAGCTTCTTTTTGCTCGTAAGGTGAAGGTATCAATTCGATACATGTGGGTATCGAGTCAATATGTCGTGTTTTCCTCTCTTCTCGTTCTATCGACTCGAAAGGTTTGGATACTGACTCGATAGATATTGGTTCCGAGTCGATACTTTGACTCATCATCAGCTTCTTGGCTCGATTTCTTCATATTTTAGGCCTAATTTGCAAAACTGCTCAACATAAAACTTGTAGGTCTTTGAATCAGCTTTCCATCAAGCTATATAACGTCTCGATCCGAATTTTGTGGAGGTCAAACAACTCATTTTACTAAGACGTCGCCAAGCAGGCATTGTCCGGAAAATGTTAATTCAGCAATAAGCTCTTCTTAGCTTGATTTTTAGCACTTGAGACCACTATGCAAGGCTCTTTCGGCGTCCATGAACATGTCAAACATGCCTTCAATGAATCTTACTCCATCGTGCCTCCAAATTGACATCGAACAAGCTCTTAATCACCTGAAAACAAATAAAAACATGAGTGTAGACATCTATTCTAGAAACTAAACCAAAACTTATATAAAAGACATGCAAAACATATAAAGTGAATTTAAAAACGACCATAAACTATTTCCTATAACACGTAGAATATGATGATATCACGTAGTTAGTATATTAGGTGTTCTGCAGAGGCCAAATATTAGGTGTTCAATTGAATAAGTGTCGAATTTCCTTTCTTTAGGATAGTATATTAGGTGTTCTAACGTTTTTGTGAGTTTTGTTGAGCTTCATTGTGTGTTTGGTGGAGAATGGACGGAAAAGGTGCAACCAAGACTTGTTAGGTCAATCACCACCGCGAAATATACAAGTCGCGGCCGCGAGCTTGTCCAGCTCTAGCCGCCGTGTTTTGCCACGGCGGGCACCGGTTCTGCAGAGGCCAAATACCGAATCGGTACTTGGAGGTACCGAGTCGACAGTTTTCCAAGTCAAGTCGCCACTGTGAGACCCTGTGTCGCGGCCGCGACTCATCCAAGGTCGTTGCTATGTTGTCGTTGCCCAAGCCCCGACGAGATCCTTCATGTCGCCGCCGCGACTGGGTACTATCCAGAAAAATAAAACGGGCCATGTGTGCCCCGTTTCCGTAACCGTTACCCGTTTCCCATTGCCCTCTTCCCCATATCATCCCCTGCCTCTACCCAAACCCCGAAACACAAAACTCTCACACCACCATAGCCTCCCCAAGCTTTCCAAACACCCAAAAATCCACCTTTTCATCACCATCCCTCACCGGATCCAAAATCCGAGCATATATTTGAAATCCCCACGTCCCGGTCTACAAAACCAATCCAAAATTTCAACTTTTCTCCCACATCAAATTCACATTCTCTCTTTCACATCCACCTAACACCCTTTCGCCCATGGATCCGTGAGTTTGGGTTGAGTTTAGGTGAAGTTTACTTGTGATTCCAACGTCGAGAACATCGAAAAGGAGAGGTGAACCGAGTCCAGATCGCCACAACGACCAAAGGGATTCTGCTGTTCGTCGTCGCCTCCGCGAACCACCTATCGTCGCCACGACTTGCACCCAGCGAATCCCCTACGATTTCCTTAATCTCGCCGCCACGACCACCTTCTCGCCGCTGCGACTGACTGCAGTAGCCACTGATTTGGTAATTTTCTCGACTTTTTCCTTGTTTATCATGGCTCTTGTTGATATAGAGATGTCGAATGGACTTAAGAGTGATGCTAGAGATAAGTGGAATAGGCTAGAGGGTTGGAAATATGCTTGCACTAAGTTTTTGGATCTTCTGACTCTCCGATCTTTGGGTTTGGAGGATAATGTTTGAGTGTTTATGGAAAAGGACGGTGTTGGTGGTTTAGTTGATAAGTGTGTGTCTACTTACCCTGTTTTGGTTCGAGAGTTTTTGGCTACATATAAGAAGGGTAGTAGTTCTTGCAAGTTTCGATTGGGTGGACATAGTCGGAGATTGTCTTATGCAGCTATGAGAAGAGTGTTTGGTATTTCGAGAGAGCTTACACCAAACTGGGCTAATATTCGGACTACTGAGATGTCTGAGCAACATTGGCATAGATTGACAGGGTTACTGATGAACCTAGGGCACGATCTGAACACTGACATAGATCATCCGGCGGTGAGGCTATGCCATAAGGTTTTGAACAACACTTTCTTTGTCCAGGCTGAGGGCAACAAGGTCATGCGATCTACTTGGAGTTGCTTTATCTGTTTTTTGCCTGAGCCTGATGCGATTCCTGATTGGTTGGAGCTATTCTTCATGGCTTGTCAGTCTCTTACCTCCGCCATGAATGTCAGGAAGGATTCCGCCATGATTGGATTTGGTGGATTGATCACTTTGCTTGCTATTGAGTTAGGGATTGTTTTGGATGAGTATGATGCGCTGAGAGGAGGTCACCAGATTGATATAAACCTCCTGAAGCATGGGAGGTTGATGACTGTAGTCAGTGATGGCTACCATTGGTTCTCTGGCAGAGACAGAACTTACATGATCTATCTTCCTCGCCAGTCGCTGCCTACTGGTCCCACCACCACACATTTGCTACTCCCCAGTGAGCATCCAGGAGCTCAGTTGCCTATAGTTCCGCATCATCCGTTGCAGCAGGAGGAGCAGGGAGATGACATGGAATATGAGTATCCTGCTCATGAGGAGACTATCTATCAGGGCGAGAACTATTATGTTGGTGCCAGTTTGTCTCACGGAGGATTCGATGCTGAGTTTTCTTCTCAGGTTTATTTTGAGGGTTTCTTCTGTCCTATTCAGGACCAGTAGCAGATGATTTTTGACAACCAATGTCATATGGTTCGCAACTACATGCGTATGGATGAGTCCAACGATCGAAGCTTTCCTGTTGTTGATCAGAGGTTCACATCTGTCGATCAGAGTTTTGGTACGATTGCTCAACGATTCGATTCTATTGACAACCAACTGGCTGTCCTACGCGATTCTCATGCTGAGATTAGAGCTGCTTAGGAGGCCCAGAGGACGAGTTTTGATGATCTTTGCTCTATGCTCCGTGGATAGCAGATTCCAGGCTATCCACCCCAGCCACCACCTCAGTGAGCATGTTAGTTTCCTCTTCCCTCACCTCGATTTTATTTGTTTATTTTTGTTGTCTTTTCTGTTTCATTGAGGGCAACGAAAAATTTAAGTGTGGGGTAGGGATTTAGTTTGTCTAGTTAGGTCATATTTAAATTCTTGTCTGCATTTCCTATTTCAATTTCAGTTGTGTCTGTATTTTTTACTTATGCATTAGAAAACCAAAGAAAAAAAATTAGAAAATGTCAAAAAATCCAAAAATATCATGCATTGCATAATATGTTGGTATTCAAACAACCACCTTAGTTAGCGAAACTCTACATATTCTTATGGCATGAACATGTAAATCCTACGATTAAGTTTGAATTGCTTAGCCTTGTTGTTCTTAAATGTTTCATATGGAGCATGATTGGTGATGTAATTGAGCATGTGTGATTGACCTGGAGTATGATTGAAATCCTACAAAACATGACCCTTGTGAGATTGTTTTAGCCTTATTGGATTCATTTATTTTCCTTTTGTTTAAATGTGTGATTTACTCTCCTATGCTTCTACCTCTTGATATTGACTTCATTAGCTATTGTCGAAGCCAACTCACATGTTTGTTGCTTGCGGAGGTTGTGCTTTTATGTTATATATTTGGCTTTAGTTGCTTGTGAGTTTTGGATGGAAATAAGGTGGCAATGGTTGATGCACTTAGTAACCGGATCTACGCATGACACCCATGGGTATGATTCGCGTAAAACGGTGTTAAAAACTACGTAGTATCTGCTAAGAAAGGAAGCTTGATCATTGAGTAACCGGATTCATTCAAGTCACCCATGTTTGCAATTCGCTTCAAAAGATGTACAAGTGGACTTTATTCAAGTAAGTTTAGGTGTTGATAGACCGAGGCCATTCATGACACCCATGTTTGCGACTCGTGTAAGGAATACCCCAAAGTTGAAAGAAACCATAACAAGAAAAGATAAAAAAATAGAAAAAACCGAAAATGAAAAAAAAGAGTGAATAATCTAGTGCCAAATTGTTTATTGTATTCCGCAAGTGATGGCATTTCGGTGGAGATTTGATTATATTGTTGTCAATGTCTATGAGCTTAGTACATGTTGGATTGAGTTGAGAGTTGAACTTAAAAGCCTAAACACATGAGAGCATGAGTGAAACACATATTCTTTGTGAGGATGGATGATGTCTACTTCTATGTTTTGATCACAAAATACATGCTAGGATGTTTATTCACTTGATCGTGTGCTCCATTTCATAGTGATGTTGCTTTTGTTTAAGGCTATTGCATGGATGATGAACTCATAGGTATAGGTTGCTTCACTCGAGGACTAGCGAAGCTTAAGTGTGGGGGAGTTTGATAATGCATATATAGATAGGCATTATATAGTAGTTTTAGTTGTGTTTTATAGTTGTTTGGATAGGTTTTAGAGTTAATTTCATATTTTGCTCTTTTGGTTGGAAAGTTCAAAAACTACCCTATTTTGATTGTTTTATGTAGGTTCGTAGATCCGGCTTGTGGTTGGCTTGGAAAAGTTCTGAGTGGAGTGAAGAAGAACAGAAAAGAAAGCATTGAAGAGAAAAGGAAACGAAGAAGAGAGCAAGAATACACGGCTCTGTCATGAGTCGGGCCGCGAATCACTGGTCGCTGCCGCGAGTCCCCGTATTTCACCATGAAGGCAACCCGTGAGAGGGTCAGTTGAAGTCCACCAGTCGCGGCCGCGAGTCCCTGAGTTGCGCCCGCGACTCAAGGAATAGGAGGGAATCGAAATTGGAATAGGAGGGAAACGAAATTGGTATAGGAGGGAAACCTCTCTCATGTATAGATAAATCTTTAATTGAAATAGGAGAAGATATGTATGTACCTGGGCTTACCTTCGCAGAATCGCCATTCAGGACCTCAGGATCTACTCGACATCGAGTAGTAGTACTCGACGTCGAGTACATTTGTGCTTCTGGTGGACTGCTCGACAGACGAGAAGAAATCGAGTGCGTAGAAGACTGGTCGAAGTCGAGTACTGCTCTGGCTCGGGTGGGCTACTCGATGAAGGTGTGCTCGATGGAGGGTGTTGACCTTGGTCGACGTCGAGTACTTCTAGTCGACATCAATCCCATACTTGAACCCTGGCAAAGATTCAAAATAAAAATTAGTCAATGTCGACTTACCTTGGTCGATGTCGAGTAGTTCTGTGGAATCCTCGTTCAGAATAGCCATGATTTCCTCCACCTGGGCTTCCATATCTCTCTTCTCCAGCTCTTCGGGGGTCATTTTTTTTTCTACCTTTGGCTCCCCGCAAGTGATGTACCTGGCTGAGATTGACTTGACCTCTTCCATGTGACATGTATGTCTTTCAGTTTTATTGAAAGAGTACTCAATTACGTCATCGCTGATGTTGAAAGTGACCACTCCCTTCCTTACGCTTATGTTGGCACCCACCGTCGCTAAGAAAGATCTTCCTAGAATGGTTGGACAAGCAGGGTCCTTTGCCATATCAATAACTAGAAAATTAGCAGGGACAAAGAACTTACCTACTTGTACTGGTACATCGTCCACCATGCCTATTGGGATGACCACAGTGTTGTTCGCCATGTATAACTTTGCATCCATAGGCTCTGAAGCACCTATCTTAACTTTGGACCATATTGATAAAGACATAATACTTACACTGGCTCCTAAGTCACATAATGCATTAAATTAGTATTGACCAAATCCAATGGTTATAGCGAACTTACCTGGATCTGGTCTTTTCTCTGGAATGTCCATCTTACTGCATTCCTCTACGATTTCAGCCATTGATCGCTTCTTGCTTAGGATCTCTTTGAGAAACTTGACATATGATGACATCTCATGAAGAGCTTCTGTGAAAGGAATGGTGACTTTGAGCCTTTGAAGCATCTTCACGAACCGCTGAAACTTCTTCTCTGCTGGGTTCTTCAAAAATTTTGTTGGGAAGGACAGCGTTTTCTTCTTCGGATGTGCTAGAGTCTTGTCGATGTTGTCAGAAGGGTGGTCGACATCGACTTGGGGTTTGTCGACGTCGAGTACAGTGGTCGACTTCTGGGCAGGTTTTGGATTTTGCTCGACATCGACCACAGGGTCCTCGACATCGACCAGATTCTGGTGGACCTCGAGTAGACTAGTCGACCTCGAGGACTTTTTTGCCTCTTTCTGCTCCGTGTTTTGCTCGGGCATTTGCATCTGACGTCCACTCCTTAGGTTCATGGAGGCTACATGTTTTGTAGATTTATTCTTAGGATTAGGTTCAGATGATCCAGGAAGCATACCTGATTGTTTGGAGATTGATTGAGCTAATTGACCCATTTGGGTCTCCATGTTCTTCCTCCAGATATCAATCTCCCCAAGCCTAGAGTTGATGTCATGTAGTTGAGTGTGGATGGATTTGATTGATTGCTTGTTGTCTGAGTGATTTCTCCGCATCTCCTCAAGAATAACCTGCATGTCATCTTTCTTACCTTCCCTGTCAGGGTAACCAGGAGCTCTGTAGGGAGGGGGCTCCCTTGGATATTGGGGCTGGCGATAGTGGCTCCAGTTTTGCTGCTGATGTTGTCCTGAATAATTTCCCCCCATATAACGCGCCTCTTCGTGGGTTTCAGTTACTAAAATTTGGTCGGCGTGTGGGCACGCAGTAGTGTTGTGCCTTACAGATCCACATTGCAAAAAAGGTTTATCTTTAGAAAGGAATTTAACTTGTTTGGTAAGACGACGTACCTGATCATTATAGAGCTGGTCCCTAACGTCCGGATCAATCTTCTTAGGTGGCACATATAGAGGCATAGATACCTTTCGTCTGAGGCCACAGAAGTCCTATAAGTGTTGTCATAATTTGCCAGCGTCTCAAAGGTTTTTCAAGCACGGCGTGGGGTGTACTGGAGATACCTATAGGCGCTGTAGTTGTTCATCTGATCCTTAGTTGGTGCATCCAGACAGTTGAAGATGATCTCCTGGATCACATAGGGTGGTTTTCCATGCGTAGGACAGGATTTTAGAAGCCTTTTGTAGTGCTCCCAGATATGTGCTAGTTGTTCTCCTGGCTTCTGTCTGAAAGCCGTGATTTGTTGTCTTAGCGCAGCTGTTTTGGCAGGAGGAAAGAACTTGTTAAGAAACAAATCCCTTAGCTCGTTCCATTAGCGAATTGATCGTGCAGGCAAACCCTCAAGCCACTGCGAAGCTACTCCTGCAAGGGACCAACGAAAAGTCTTTAGTTTTAAATATTCTAGATTAGTATTATCTGCAATAGCTTCACATAAATCTAGAAAAGTGGTGACATGTTCTAAAGGGCATTCATTGGGTTTCCCCCTAAATTGATTCCTTCTAATTTCAGTAATAAAAGAAGGAAAAATTTCATAATTAATAGGGGGAAGAACGATCGGCGATTCTGGAACTTCCAGAGTAGGATGCAGATACTCCTTTACATTTGCTGGGACGTGCTGAATCTACTCCTCAAGTTCCCTTCTGGCGTTAACTTCACGATCCACCCTTGCTTCCCACCTTTGTTGATTTTGTTGATATTCCGCCTCTCGTTGGGCGTACTCTGCTTCTCTGGTGGTGAATTCCTCAATCCGTAGGCGGAGTTGCTCAAGCTCCTGCGCTGGTGTGACCTGGACCTCGTTCTCGTTGTTAGTGGTCGACATCAGTCTCCTCCTTAGCCTTTGCTGAAGGTGGAAAAAACGTTCAGGTTCGAGAATTGGGTCGATGGGTGTGCGATCAGTTCTTCGCATGCACCTGAAAAACAAAGACAAAAAGAAAAGGAGAGTAAAAAGGAACTAAAAAGGGCGCGATTGATTGCTTCCCCGACAACGGCGCCAAAAGTTGTTAGGAGGAAGAATCGAGTTTTAAATATATATAAAATCTAAATCTAAAATCAACTCCCTGAACCACGCAAATAAAATTACAAGACTTCCTCCCGTTGTAGTGAAAGTGAATCATGATCGTATCCACGAGGAAGCGTGTCAGCGCTCGCCTTTTCAGTCCCAAATCATTCTCGAAATCGACCAGCAGAATCCTCGATCTCGAGTAGAGTACTCGATATCGACCACTCATTCGAGTGAACCTGCAAAACCGTGCAGCAGACGACGAAAACAAGCTGTGTCAAGTAGAACATACGATATCGACCAGATTACTCGATATCGAGTAGATTTCAGTCGACGTCGAGTGTGTTCGCAGAACAAAAAAACGTAACCTTTCGCAAGACAGAAATAAAACAGAAGCAACACGAAAATTGGGCAAATTCAATAATATAAAAAACTTCCAGAATCGGGTTATCAATGCCACAATGATAACCATATAACAATCATGCTAAAGGTATAAAAGATCATGTTTTTTCATCAAATAATTGTCGCCATTAACAAGTAGAAAGATAGAGGCTTTCGCATAAACCCTAATTGTCATTAACCCTTTTCACATGATTAAGATCACTTTCGCTTCAATAACACAAACAAGGATCACCTTCCACTGTCGTAGAAGAATCATGCTCGTAGGGATAGAAGATGAAATCGCAATAAAAGTTGTACCTTTGATGCATTACCTTACATGGCTACCGTCGGGCTCACCCCGACCATAGAAGTTGGGTGACTACTCGCTCTTCATCATCAAGACAAACATTAATAACAAAAGGGAAATAACTTGCATTAAATCAACTAAAAACTTGCAACCGATCGAAGCCAAAATCGCTCTCGCAAACCTCCAACTCCTCCCGGCATAAGCTCTCTAAAACTCCTACCTTTCGAAGTAAATTGTGTGTAAAATTGGATTGTTGTTGGATGCCTAAAACTCAGCCCCAAGGGCCTTATTTATAGCAATCAATTATCGCTATCCAAGGAAAGAATAATCTATCTATATCTAAAACTATCTATCTAAAGGCATTATGATAAAACTTTCATAAAAGAAATAAATCTCTAAGGGGAAATATCTGAAGTGGATAAATCTCTTCAACTCTTGATAGATCGTCTCTTGAGTTGATAGAATCCCATGTGACTTGGTGTAGAAGTAAGTTCAACACTCGGATCTCCACTCGATTTCGACTCTGATTGATTCTGGAGAGTACTCAACATCGAGTAATGTACTCGACATCAAGTAGGTGTCTTCTTCTCCTTGTAATGTGCTCGAGCTCGGCAAGAATTGTGGACTCGACGGGTACTCGACATCGAGTAAAGTACTTGACGTCGAGGACTTTTGTACTCCTCGAGTGACTTTGATGCTCATGTGCTCGATTGAGTGAATTTCGGCCAAAGTGCTTGAGATTGACCAAGTTGGTCGACGTCGACTAGTCCTTGTCGAGTGCTTCTTCTTCTCTTTTCTGCTCGATATGGCCTGGCTCAGCTGCTACTTGATCTTAGACTTTCTGTATTGGACCTCGAGCTTTTCCATGATTTTCCTTCTTTCTCCGAACTGCTCTAAAATGCCTCGATTTCTGCGAAATTAAATAGAAACTAGTGTAGACTCCAAAACTTAGCAAATAAGCATAAACTACATAGATTCTGTATAATTCTAATTCAATGATATGAAATGCATGCAGAAATCGATATAAAAGTTAATGTTAAACATGGCAATTTATGCTCACAACACTTGTATATGTGGATCCACCGTCGTCGAGTCCATTTGAGTCGTCATCGCCTCTTCCGTCGCCACCCCCCCCCCCCCTCTCCTCTCTCTCTCATATTTGCAAATGGTCTTTGCAATCCCCTTCCTTCGAAAGGAACGTGCGTTTTTCCATTGTTGTATTTTTTATTTGACGAAAAATATAGGTGAGATAATGGAGGAACATTTCACGAAAAAACATAAATCAAAACCTTATGAGTATATGTATTTGGTGAAATATACTAAACTTTTGTATACCCCACAAATTTACCTATACCTCGAGGGCACCGGACGAAAAATCCATTTTTTTTTTTTTTTTTTTTGTATTCGTGCTATTGCTACTAGCTAAAAAATGACCAAGAATTTTGGCATATTAACAAAAAAATTCATACCCAACCGGGAATTTATACCTAAACACAGTTAACCGATAGTTAAAACTAGATTGGTTACGAATACAGTTAATGATACTTAGCAACCAAAATCGGACCTATGGATACTACCCACAAGTCCTTTCCGGTGAGTCATTCCGGAATGGTTTACACTAACCGATTTCCAATCAACTGAAGGTACATAGCAACCTAGAGAGACATAAGAACTGAAGGTAAGAACACTAAGAATCACTATAGATCATAGATCCCAAGGATCAGGACATGGTGCGACCAACTGTTCTCCCATAACACCCTCTGTTGTCGATCCAACCAAAATCACAAGCAATTATAATAGTGTAGCGTCAGTTGGAACTTACATGGCATAAATACAACCGTTAAGTAGCTTTCAAGTTGCTCACACCAACATGTCGTGATAGTTCAGACAATAAAAGGCTAGCGGATTTCACGTTTCTGTGTGGTTTGGCTCAAAAAATATCTATCTAATTACATGACACGGAGGTCCCTAACGATTTAGCTACCCTGTATTCGTTATTCCGTTCTTCAAGCTCACTCATCAATGTCTTTTACAGCATCCTGCATTAACAACGAAACGACAAGTTCCAGTGACTATTCTATCAAACAAACATACACCATGTGAGGAAAAAAAAGCGTTTCTCAATACAGAATTTGTGAGTTGAACTAGATCACGGTATTCTTAATCATACGAGCTCAAGGGAACCAGGTGTCATAATTAAGAATTTCATCTCCTAGGAGAGTGGGAGCTATATTTGTAAGAAAATTTAAGAGTGACGATTCATAAAATCTTACCTTTGCAAGTTTCGTCACATAAGATGCAGCTAAAGCCGTTGCCAGTAGACCCAACCCGAGGGTAATCAGCTGGCCATTACCGCCTGGTAAACCAATTTCAGATTCTTCTTGCTGAAAGATCAAAAAACCAAAAAAAAAAAAAAAAAGAAAGAAAAGAAAAGAAAAGAATCAGGTGACCAGAGATAATAAGGAATGCATAAGATGGTAGAATAAGAAAAAATACTATACATGCTTCAATTTATTTCTCAATTTTGATTATTAGTTGGTTTTCATCCCATCAACATCGATTTAACAATATGGAAGAACAAAGGAGAATATCTGGTTTATTAAGAAAGGAGAGCCAGACAGTAGTCAGATGCGTATGGTTAAATAAAAGGGATCTATCTAAGAGTATTGTGATGATAGTGTAAGGAATAAAAACTCATTTTCACCAAAAAAAAAAAGGAATAAAAACTCACAATTATTGCTCGTCCAAATGCTCCGGCACTTACATAAGCCCATGTCCCTGGCAGCATCCCTAACCAGCTACATATTAATAACAAATAAACTTCAGTAAAAAATAATTTAAATCTCTTACTTACATGAACCATATATGACCTAATCACCTATATAGCAGCAATATATATTCAAAATTGACGTCGTAATTCATACTTGAATTACTGTCAACAATGAGGAACAGAAAGGTTCAAACTTTCATTCTTGCAATCACCAGAAAAGTCATTTCCCTTCAAATACTATAGTAATAAATGAGTGCCTTATGTCCAATTGTCCAAAGATGCCTAACATAATAAATGTCTTCTAACAATCATAATGTATGGTTAAAGAAAGAAACTAGCTGATAACCAAATCTAAAACAATAAATTAAATAAATATGGGAATCTAAAACATAAATACAATCCAACACAACATTGACTAAATGTCGAGCACTAAGAGAACTACTACCTGAAAAGAGAAAATTGTATAGAGTACGATGAATGATGGGACATATTCAAGCAAGCCTAGGCAAGTTACTGTTCTTACTTCTTGATGAATATTTGCAACGAGAACAAAAATTATGAACAAAGATTTGAAACATTTCATCACTAAAGGAGGACAATTTCATCAGTGAAGGAAATAAATCAGACCTTCCCAAAACATATGGAATGAATTTCACAGATGTCAAGCCATATAGATAATTCCCGAGAGAAAATGGAAGCAATGGACTCAACCGAAGGAGGGTTACGATTCTGAAACCATTTTCACCAATTGCTTTGTCAATTGCAAGGAACTTCTTGTTCCCTTCAACAAGTTTCAAAATACGTTCACGGGCAAAGTATCTAGCAATCAAGAACGCAATGCTGGCTGCTAGCTGAGACCAGGAAATGAAGGCAGGTCAGCTTGAGAGCATATTTCTGCTGGCACTGTATATTTAAGAGGTCAAAATTAACAGGCTTACAGTTCCACTAATGGAGACTAGGATAGTGCCTGTGACAGAGCCAAAAAGAAGGCCTGCTGACATTGTCAACGGAATAGCAGGTATCGCAAGGACCTACACCAAAAAGAGTAACTCAATTTAGAAAAAGTGTCAGATTTGCAAGCAATAGCATATATCAATTTCTACTATTGTAATCTGCATATGGAGAAAAAGAACTGAGCGGATTTTTACGCAGGCAAATCACAGAACCATGCACTAAGCAGTTGAGCTATCAAAGTACTCCATAGTCAATACAAGAGGCCAAAGACATCATCCAAGTCAAAGTTTTTGGTCTGAATAGAAAAGACACGTCCTGGCGGAAAGCTATTGATATTAATCTCTCATTTTGCATCCAATCTATTTGTTTTATGTATGTTGTACAGACCTTACTGCATTAATCTATTTCCATACATTACAGCACACTGGTAGAAATTCTAATCGACAAGTAACAACAAGACAGCATAATCACTTAAATCAGTGGCCTGTTACTTTCTCCCGTAAATAAAACATCAAATACATTGAGACCATAAAGCAATAGCATAAAATAAAAACTAAGGGTCTTTTGGTATCCATAACAAGATATTAGGTGCGGGTAAGTTGTAGATATATATGAAGAAAGATCAAGGGGCATACCTCCAATCCAGCATAAACAGCAACAAACAAAGCATATCCAGCCGGGCCATAGCCTGTTTCAATTGCAAGTGTGTTAAGATAAGTTCAAGTGGATCAATGATGTGAAGACACTTGCTCAAAATCAAAGCTGCAGAATATGTGCAACATCCAACAATAAAAACTGAATATAAAACACGACCTTCAATGATGGTGGAGAATTGGGTGAGAAAGGCATTGATTTGGTCTTTATAGAGATACCCAACGGTCCCAAACCCACCCACAATGCCGACCAACAACAATCCAGCCAATAGGGTACCCTTAACAGCTGCATCACCTTCCAATTCCAAGTTTCCATCTTCATCAGACTTCTTCAAAGCAGAATCAGAAAGCCCTAATTTCTCATCCTCGCCCTTAGGGTTCCAATTCAGTAGCTTACGAAGGCTCTGGGGAGCACTGGCTGACGATTTGTGTTGTTGCTGCTTCTTCGGTGATTGCTTCAGCGAAGAACATGTTGGATGGAGGAAATGAAACCGCTTTCCGAGTCTAAACAACCCACAAGGATAAGAAAACGCGACGCTGTTGCTGGCGATTGAGAGAGATGAAGAAGAAGAAGACGGAGAAGGAGATGAAAGACAGAGCGGCCGGAGGGCCAAGCTACGCATCTTCGATCTCAAATTGGGAGTAAATTAAACTGAAAACATGTACAATTTGGGGATGAGAAATCAGGAGAATAGGAAGAGATAAGAAAGAAACTCCCTTTTGGAAACTAGATAGGAGGAGCCACTTCGGAGGCAAATGCTGATGCGAATAGAGATTCTGATTGTTGTCGGAAAGGGATTACGAAACTAATATCGAATCGGATTTGATTTTAGATTTGAATTTTTCACTTGGCATTCGTGAAACTGAGGGGGGGAAATTGGGCGATCTATCGATTGACTGGTGGGCATGGAAGCTCGATTGAGTGGCTAGAAAAGAAACTACTGTATGAAGTTTGGGTGGGTGGCCCAAATCGTTCAGTCGTGTCTTGTTTTGTCGATCTTTCCAGATTCATCCTGGCTCGTGAGGAAGGAACACGAATATCCTTTCTAAAAATTCTTGATGACCATGGATTAGATTTGGGTGTCCCTACCTTCACCATGGATTAGCTGCTCATAAACGTCAAATTGGACGTTGTAAGGAGAATTATACAGCGTTATGAAAAATTAAGCAGCTCTGATCGAGTCGGGCCAAATAGCAACGTCCAATTGAATTGAATGTTGTAAAGTGGGTTTCGACTAGCACTTAACAACGTCCAATTGAATGTTTTAATATGACATGTTTAGCAAGGTAAGTGATTATAACGTGGAATCAAACGTTGAATAACGTACCATCAAACGTTGTGTATTGTGTAATATCCAATAGGACGTTGCATTTCAGTACTATTTTCATCAAATATGAAATGTTTTTCTTGTAAAGAAAATTTTATAATTGAACCTATAAAACATATAGATGTGTGAAAGAAGAAAAAATGAAGACAGAGGAAATTATTAATTAAACTTATACAACATATATGTGGAATACGATAATATAGATGTTTTTTTATAATAGATTGTATAATTTTATTTTACATTGTCTAATATAATAGTTCAACGATTGCTAACCATGGTGTCACGACTTCTAAACATGGTGTATGAGACGACCTTCTTAAACCTGCAATGCTCTAAATCTATCAAATTGCGCGTGGAAAGGAGTATCTCACCCGTTGACACTCGGGTGATGGTACACCGTCCATTCATGGCCGGGTTGAGGAAGGTAAAGGAGCGTTGGGAAATAACCATATTTGCAATAAGTATAATAGAATGTTAATTTTTGTAATTTTTGGATGAAATTAATACAACTGAAGTGAGAATAACAAATATTAAGCTCATCGGGGCAAAATGATATTGGTTCCTGGTGCATGCCAACTCTAGTGTGACCTTCTAAGGGGCAATATTTGGTTGTTGGGAATACATAGGGAGGCACGTAAAGAGTTGGTGTCAAGATAAGTGGGAATACATAGGGAGGCACGTAAAGAGTTGGTGTAAAGATAAGACAACAAGGGGCACTTGGTAAAACATCGCAAACACAAGACTCATGATCGGTAGCTCGATCTAGTATCTTCAATCACCTCTCACTATGCTCGTGTTGAAGCGTTTTTGAAATTTCATCTATACTTATTACCTCAAGGTGACAAGGAATATCCTTGATTACATGTGCAGTCAACTAAGAAATTTACTCGTGTGGGATTCTTCGCGATGAACTTTGGTCGCGTATCGTTATCACTATTCAATCATCGTTTTTAGAGGATGTTTGATAAATGATGTTATAAATCCAGAAGCGTTCTTCTCCGATCGTGGACTTCAAGAACTTAGTTCTGAGGACTTTAACTCAGGGAAGGTTGTAGAGCTCTTCTCCTCTCTTCCAAAATCGGATCCCTGTGATTTGGGAGCATGGGAGGTATTTATAGGGCGATCAAGCGAGCAGCTGGTTGGCGACCTCGTGGATTGGTTGAGGACACGTGTAGCCCATGCCCTCTTGCCTCAGACTTAGGCTTTGGAGAGGATTCCAACAAGACAAACCTTGACCAACGAGTTGTTTGATGACATGGTTAGGGTAACAATCGCGATGTAATGGTACAGTCGTGATTGTTGCTTCACGGTGTTTGAGATTTCTAGAGAGGGCTTGGTTATGCCTTTTGCCCCTTTTTTATTGGTGGGTAGCCCATTTGTGATGTCATAAGTCGTATTTTTCGAGAGGGCTCTTTTTCGTGACATCGTCATATCTCCTCGGGACTCAATCGCAAATATGAAATGATAGTGGGTGTGTCTCGACAAAAAACGATGGTTTATTTGGTTTTTGCCTTGTTGGGCCGATAGCTCGGGGTCCAATCTAGGCCCAAAAATCAGCCCAAGGGCACTTGTGGTGGCCTATACAGACTATAAATGGCCTCTGAGGTCTTGGCTTCTTCATTTCTATCTTAGAAGGATTTCTCTGGAGGGGGTTTTCTGAGAAAGCGGTGGAAGTTAGAGGGTTTCCATCATCTCTGGCAACTGTCTCTCGTTTCTGGTGTTTTTCCAGTCGTCTTCCATGTAAATTGGTTCAATTTCTTATGTTTTTAGTGTTTTCTTTACTTGCTACCGTTTTCTGGGCGTGTTTTATCAAGATGGGTTTCTTTTCTCTCTATGAGGGTTGTTTGGGGAGGTTTCTGCCTTCTCGCCATCGGGAAATGGTGGTTGGGGGCTACTCATTAGTGGTTTTTTTTATCTCTTGGGGGTATTGGTGGCTTTGGGGGAGGTGGGTTGGAGGGGCAAATGAAACAACCTTTGGCAAGTGAAAGTCCTGATTATTGCTCGTGGTCGAGTTCTTCCGATGGAAAGAATCGTGAGGGAAAGGGACTCAATCCTAAAAAAAAAGAGAAAGATGGTGCGCCGGAGAAAATACCCGGGGCCCGCTGGCCAGAAAAAGAAAGCTCACGTGGTAAAGGGTGACTTTTGGATACCCCCGCATGAGCTAAAAGAGATCGTAGAGTGCAGCTTTTACGATGGGTATGAACCGTCAACGCCTCCGTCTGTCCCTGCTGTGTTTTTGGAACAAATTCCTCCAGTTACGAGGGTTAAGGAGGATTCGGGGAAGCAGTCGGTTATGAGTTTGGAGGATGTGCGAACCATATCAAGGATCTTCCCTTGGCCCGCGGGGGTTGAGTTGGGCCTGGGTGTCAGCGAGGAAGGGTGTTTGGATTCCTATGCTGGTCATATGGTGCTTCATTTGGAGAGCGTAGTCCAAGGGTTTCGCCTTCCTCTTCATCCCTTTTACTGTAAGTTTATGGAGAGAGTGAATTTGTGTCCGGCCCAACTTTCATTCAACACTTGGATGTTTTTGGCAGTGTATATGATGAGGTGTGCGACAATTCATCAAGAGCCAAGTTTAGAACATTTATCGACCTTCGAGTCCGTGCTAAAAGGTGTTCGCGGTCTGTTCATAGTTACCCTTGGGGGGAAACTGTCAGATAGGTTATCGAGTAATACCGACTGGAGGAAGAAGTGGCTCTTAGTGAGAGACCATACTCGTTCCTTTTTGAACTTTCGTACTGACCCGGGAATATAAAGCAAGTTTTCTAAGATTGATACGTCGTCAGATTATAACAACTTCCATAACATACTTAGCCGATCCTGCATGCTTATCAGATTATATTCATACTCAACATATATAACGCTCTGTGGTGCGGGACGAATGTCGTTGGCACTTTCGCCCTTTGTCAAATAGTAATAATATCCTAACTCAAAGCTCAAAACCAATAGATTAGTAAACCAATTAATTGATAAACCAAAGAACTACTAGTACATCGATGAAGTCTGGAGTCAAACCCCCAGAAAGAAGCGGATTACTATTCAATAGCTCTAATAAAGACTCTTATGACAAAAGCAATGACTTGTGACAAATTGATAACAAACTAAAGTAGCCAAATTGATGATTGCAAAGTAATTGATAATAAATTGGAGAAGATATTTCACCTGTAATTCTCTGACAATGGTTGAGGTTCATGGTCCTAAGATTGATTCATTAATTATTCACAAGCATATGTCTACTTGACTAAAGTTGAAGGATCCGCAGGGATACAATCATCTTATTCAATATCACTAAAGAATAGCATTAAACACTCACACTTTAGACCAATTGGCATATTGATTCAATGTAATTAAGCCAAATAGGCGCAAACCATACTCGGCCTAATCGACATCTAACAATATAGATCAATCAATATCATCCACTACAAAGACAAGGAAATATCACTACTTCAATACCTTTGTTTGCTATCAAGAAATCAATAACGAATTCATAGCTAAGATGCAATTCCTAACATGGTGATTAATCATAGAAAGGTACACAAATATAATCAATAAACACAAAATGATAAATATACTCATAAATAACTAAATAGAATCAAATCCTCACAATCTATTCAACCATGTCTTTGAATCACAGGAAAAATTATGAGTTTAGCAACTTATAGGCCAAAAACCTCTCTTCTCTCTCAAAACTTTCATTGTCTAACCTCTATGCCACTCAGGACTGGAATAATAGAAATTAACCTAATAAAGAGTCATGGAAAACCCTAGAATATAATAATATTATAATAGGAAACAGAATCTTCGGATCCGAATCGTGTTTGTTGAATACGGCACCACGGCGGGCGCCGCCCTATGCAGTGACGGTTTTATTCTTCTCTTCAATGTTGTGCTTCCTTGCTCCTTATTAGCCTCTTCCTCGGCCTCCATATGCTCCAAAACATGTCTCCTAAGCTCTTCCAAAATCCCATCCGAGGTCGGAATGTAAAACTGCAGAATAAACACTAAAAAGGCGTAGATTCCGAACTCGAATACTTCACAAGAAAGATATGAAACTAGACTAAAACATATGTAAAACTACTATCTAAATGCAATAAGAAATACCTATAATACCTATATGAAATATGTATTATCACTCCGCAAAATACTACTCATGTTATAACCCATCACTGCAATAACATGCTATTAGTCACACATTCATTCTATTAGTCACACATTCATAACATCATGCTAGTCAGTCACCGAAAAAGTCGAATTTCCCCAGGTTAGTCCAAAACCGTTTCAAAATCCGAGTCAAATAGTTAGGAATTTCGACCTTTGAAAATACCCGTCAAGTTTGTTTTCTAAAACCCGAGTTCAAGTTGTTATGTCAGTCATTTCAAATCCCCAAAACATCAAATCCGATATTCGAAAGCATTAGCTAACCTCCCAAAGTCATCAAGTCTCCCATTTGGCTAAGGGGTGATTCGCCACCGCGAAACACTCCCAGTGAGCCCCTCGCGAGCTGGGAGGGTGTCGCGATCGCGAGAGGGGAAACTCGCCCCCACGAAAGGGCTCTCGGTGTGGCAAAGTCGGGGAGCCCCAAGGCTTACCCCGAGCTCACACTCGTCATGACGAGGAGGCTCAATCGTTGGGGCGAGTGGGAACTCCCCGTGGCCAGTTCGCACTCGCGACCGTGAGTTCTAACTTGCGGCGGCGAGTCTGGCCTCGAGCTTTTTATTTGAGCTCGTCGGGGCCGAGTTTGCTGTTGTTAGCCTTCCTAACTCTCACCAACCTTACCCTGACCTCAACCCACATGTTAGAACACACATAACACAAAGAAATCGAGAGAAATGAGGATTCTCACCCAAGCTTTTTCTTCTTCTTCGGTTTGCTCATGGAGCTTCGTCTGGGATCTATTTGGGCTAGTTCTTACGCGAGGGTGCCTAGGATGCATGTGGGAATGTTAAGGTCTGACCTTTATGTTAGTAGGAGGGGAAAACGAGTGCTTACCGCCCCTAAAATCGAAAACAACGAGATTGGGCCTTCAATGGCTTCTCGGGTGCGTCTCCGGGTCCTTGGGCTCTAGCTGCTGCTTGGAGGATGTCAAGGGGAGGCTGAGGGAACTGCTTCATCTGCTGGTCTTCCAAGAGGAAGAGGAAGGGGCTGATTTGGCTCATTTGAACACATTCAAGGAGGAAAGGGGCTAGGAAGCTCTCAGGTCTCATAGGGGAGAAAGAGGAAGGGGAAGGTGATGGATTGGGGATGTTGTGGTGATGTTTAGAAGCTGAGAAAGATGTGTTGTGGCTGCTGAGATCTCATGGCACAAGGAGGAAGAAGAAGGGGTGAAAAGTGGAAGCTTGAAGAAAAGGCTTTTGGAATTTTGGATAAGGTTTTGTGGAGAGTGTTCTAGTGTTTGTATTTGAATTTGTGGGGAGACATTAGGACACCAAATCTGGCTTTGTAGGAGCCAATGAAGGGTTTGGAAGATGCAAAATCGGTTGGCCAGGGAGGAGTTTGAAAATCGGTTGGCTAGGGAGGAAAAAAGGAAGGTAAGTGTCTAACCACTTAGGGTAATGGTGAGAGCTTTCTACAAAGTCAAATTTCAGCTCTTGGGAGGCTCAAAGGTTGGAAATTTTGGATGGATAGGTGAGGAAGAGACAAGGTTCGTAGTCCCGAAAGTGTCAGCTTCAAATCCCGATGTTAGTTCCCAATAGTTAGCTCTCTCTTCGAGGTTAGTTTTCCCGAATCCCGCTCACGATCATATTAGTGTTTCAAATTCATGGGAATGTCCTCATCCCAAAGTCATTTCAAATCTCGGGGTAAAAAGGCGGATTTGTCTTTTAAAAGTTCAAAATTTGACCGGAATCCGCTTTACTAGTTTCAAAGTCGTTTTGTTAAGTTGAGGACGAGTTTTTTTCGAAATATCCGAATTAAATCCATTTTAAATTTCTTTATCCGAAAATTATGATTTGAAAACCCGAGGCTTTACACAAACAAATAAATTTATAAGATTGAGACCTCCCTATGGTATAGCAGAGTCAAGTTCGTTCACAAGGATATAGTCAGTTCCTTCGTTAGTTACTTTAGAATAGCAAAGAAATAGCAAGAAGTGGTGGGTGGAAAGTAAGGATTTAGGGGGTAGACAGTTGCCGATATTAGCAATAAATTTAATAATAAAAATGTTCAAGGGTTTAGGGATCACACAACACTAATCATGCATGCAAGCACCACAAATCACATAAAAATCAAACTTTGATTTATGAAAGAGGTCAACTTTCGTAAACCAAGCAAAGCAATCAATCAAACTTTGCCAAATTAATTAACTTTACTACTTTATTTAATTAGGTTATTCAAAACTCGCGTTTTAAAACCTTAATTACTATCCAATTCACAATTATTTCTTTCAATTTAATTGCAAATAAGGAATTTCCCTAACTTTCATTAGGTATTATTGATGTGCGCCTATTTTACCATGTTTTGCGCTTACTTTTATTCCGATTCTTGTCTATATTTTAACTTTTGGGTTGGGAAAGTATGAAATTTGTGTAGTTTGTGTTTATTTGCAAGATATAGAGGTCTACACAAACTTTTGTTTGATTTCTCATGAAATGGAAATATTTCGGAGCAATTTGGAGAAGAAGGAAACGAGTTGAGGAAGCACTCGATATCTAGTGAATTGCACTCAATATCGATTGGAGAAGAGCTTAAATTTGGCTAAGTGTTGGACGAGCAAGCTACTGGAATTTCACTCGACATCTACTGGAGTGAGAGTCACTCGATGTCTAGTGAAGATTTGCACACTTAGCAGTTGAAGAGAGGAGAAGCCACTCGATATCGACTGGACTTTACTCGATGTCGAGTGAAACCCTAGTGGGCCGAGATGAGATTTGAAGAATCCGAGTGGAAGGAGGGTTTCTTAACCATGAAGAGAAGATCTTTCACTTACCATATGAACTTCTATCCTTATGGGTTAATGTTTATTTACCCTAGGAATTTTTCTATTTAAATATTATTTTATTAATTCAAGTTTTAGTAGGATTAGGATTTATTTCCTTGGCTAGCAAGGATTGGTATATTATAAATGATGGCATTAGGCCCAGGTTTTATTAATTCAATCCCGCACTTGAGCAACTATGTGCCCTACTTAGTTAGAGAAAGAGAGTTGGCCGAGTGGAGAGAGAGAGAGAGATTAGAGACGTTCTGTTGTACTTTCTTTTGCAATTTCAATTCCAGTTTATGTTTAATTCCATGATGGTGTCCATGATGATGAGGTGTGAGTAGTTGTCCCACTTCTAGGGCCAGGGTGAGTCTGGCAATAGTCATGTAAGTATGCTTGAGTTTATGATTCTTATGTGATTTTCATCTTCTATCTCATACTTCAATCCCTTGCAAAAGTAGCGGGCAATTCCTTATTTGTGATTTTGAAGCGAAAGTGAATCTCTTATGAATTTGGATAGTAACTAGGTTTTGCTTGCGAAAGTTGGTTAACCCTAATTATGAAAAGGATAGAAACAAATAGGTGTTTATGCGAGAGCATCTATGTTCCTATTTGATGATAACGAGAGTTGTTTATTTGATGAAAAGCATATATCTTCTGATGATTTGAGTATGTTGCATACATGGTTATTGTCGTGGTAATCCCTTGCCTTGGAAGCTTTTATAATACTGTTTACAAACCCCTTGATATTTATGTTCACGATTTCTTATTCATCTTATATTCTTTCGGCCTTTCTTTGCCGAACAAAGTTTCTGTTTTTCTGTTTCTGTACTCGAGATCGACTCATATGGGTCGACATCGAGTGGACTGACTCGACATCGACTTTACTTTAATTAGTTGATGTGATTGCTTTGTTTGTATTTTGTAGGAGAAATCGACAGTTACAGGTCGAGATCGACTGAATTCCAGTCGATATCGAGTGACTTCTGGTCGATATAGAGAGCGGATTTTGAGACTACTTAGGCAAGTGCTGACTAGCTTCCTCGAAGATCGATCATGATTCCCTTCCACTACATCGGGGGAGTCTTGTAATTTATCTTTGCTAGGACTAGGAGTGGATTTGTTTGAGATTTCTATCTATATCTACTTTACTCCCCTAACAATTATGCACAAAGGATAGATAAAGGCACTCAATTCATGGATTCATAACATTTAAACACGCATGAATATCGTTGGACTCAGCCTTAAACCTAGAAAAAGAAGACTAGTCACTCATAGTCATGGTAAGCATTGAAAATAACATAAGAAAGAGTAAAAAGAGAAGAAAATAAACTGAATTAAACCTGGAAAATAACCCCAACAACGAGTCTACAACTTCACAAAGCGGCTTAAACTTTCGCATAAGAAAAACGCCTTAAAAAAATCCTCAAATCCTAAAGTTGAAGTTCTCTCTGAGGTTGTGTGTGTAAAAGCTAACCACAAGGGTCCTATTTATACTAAAAACCTAAATTATAACTTAGGAAAACCGGATTATAAGAAATCTATCTAATTCTATCTAAAACTAGGATAAAATCTATGTGAAACGTGTTCAGGTGGCCTAAACCGACCCATGCCCCGATCTGTACCGAACACTGTTCACCTCAGTATGGCCTCTGCTGCTCAATCTTCGTAGCTCTACATATCGCTTTACGGGTCAAAACCGACCCAAATGGGTTGATACGGAGGTTAGTTTGTCTTCTGTGGGTGGAAGTTCGTCTCCCAGATCACCGCTTCTCAAATCGATACTGAGCGCCATGGGTCGGTACACACCTCGGTATGACCCCTGTTCTACTACTGGCTTCTTCCGTTCGGTATGGGCTCAGTTTCCTCCTTTTAGGGTTTGGTTTGGTGCACGATTTCACTCCTTTTGCCTTCGCTCTTGCTCGTTTCTCTTTCATTTTTCTGGTGCACTCTTCTAACTTCCTTCCACTCCTCCTCATGCTTTGAAATAGCTTCAAAAACCTACAAAATATAACAAAAGCATGTGTAGACATCTATATCTCAAGAAATATGAAAATCTACTCAAACGACACTAAACCTAACATAAAACCTAAGAAAAAGACTAATTTGACACAAGAATACTTAGTAAAATATGAATAAAAACACGGACATCACAGAGTTTGTTTGTTTAAAAAGTTTGAATTCTGTTGCACTGTATGTTTGATTTCACTTACTCGAGGAAGGAATGATAAAGAAAAGGAGATCAAGAGATGATGTTCATTAAGCGTGTTGATTATGTGTCTTCTTTAAATAGAAACAACTCGGTATAAATGTAAAACCTCCAATTCGAAATCTGATCGTTAACACCCCCCCCCCCAACCTCCACTCGATTCGAAATAAGTATCAAACAACCCATCATCACACAAATGGAACAATATTCACATAATATTGATCCCTAAAACTAATCCCCAAACCCATTTCAAAGATCTTCCATCTGCAATCCAACCCGAAACCCCCAATTCAAAAAACAAAAACCCTAAATATCATAACCCAGGGAGGGAGAAAAACTTACATCCAGTCATCGATGTCACTAGGTGCTCTAACTTGATGGCCTCCTCTCATCGACATCACCTTTGGTCGGCGACGTCCATTCTCTCTCAGAGGTGCAAATAGGAAGATGTGTTACCTTTGTGTCGTATCGTAAAAGAAGATAAGTAACATTTGTTCTCGTGTATTCTTTTTTATTATTATTTTAACAGAAAATGTTAACGGAAATAAGGTAGGGGCACGCAGAAAAAGCTGCACCTTGGAATACCAAGCGAAATCTCTTAAAATTGAATAATATAAATTGATATTTTTCACTCTCTCCGATTGAAAGTAAAAGACATTTAACTTTTTGGTACATATTTTAAGGAGCTAAAAATTAAATAAAATATTATATTGTTTTATTAATTTTTTTATGTAATTTAATACTTATTACTAAGTATTAAATTGCACCAAAAAATAATTTAAAAATCATATTTCATATAATTTTCAGCTTCTTAAAATACATGTCGAAAAATTAAATGCTCTATATTTTGATTGGATATAATACCAACTAGTACAATTCCCTGCGATATGGCGCGATTTTTAAAAAACTAAAATCTAAATTAAAAGAGCAAAATTAATATTATAAATTATAAATAAAGTTAAGATAAAGATCGTAAAATGTTAAATGTATCCTATAAATATTTTAGATTTTTTTTAAAAAAAAAATCTCATTTAAAACATCATATATAAATATAGATATTTCGGTAATAATAATTGACGATGCCATGAATTTAGGGCTAGCTATTTAATACAATAATTCAACCAAAAGGAGATTAAACGATCGAGATAGACAATTAAACAGGGGTTTCTCGCTATATAAATAAACCCCCGAGATAGAAGTAAATTATTGGGATTAAACGATCAAGTGAGATTATACACAAGGAAGGCAAGTAGTAAAAGCCTCCAAAGTTATACTAAAAACTCTCCCACATCGATTATAAACTAAGCAAGCAAGAAGCTTGCAAAGCCATGACATCACATCTCCATTGTCCCACATCGATTATAAACTAAGCAAGCAAGAAGCTTGCAAAGCCATGACATCACATCTCCATTGTCCCACATCGACAGAGAATTGGTAAGCAAGGAGGAGACTCGCCTTATAAATAATGGCCAAAGGACAATGTAATAAAGATCAGTTCTAAAGTGTTGGGATCGGCTTAGGCGGGTCCCGATCAAGCTTTTTGGTCTTTCTCGGAGCGGGATTTGCACTGAACTGCGTGTACCGAACCATGGAGAGTCGGTAATCGATCGAGGGCGGACCGTACGAGGGCTGGAAATCTTCAATAATAATAATATTATTATTATTATTATTATTATTATTATTATTATTGTGACTTTGTTTAAACGCAATGTGGCATAATCAGTATTTAAATGATATTGGTTATGGCACATCATCATAAAGACTTATATATTAAGTAGTATATATATAGAGATTAGATGTTTGTAATATATAAAGATTTATATGTAAATTAATAGTGAGCATTAGATTATATTAAATTCAATGTTTTGAATTAAGCGAAAATAGTTGAAAAAAGAAAAAAAAAAGAAGTAGAAAAAAAAATCTAATTGGATGACAGGGAGAGGGTGAAGAAGAGTGTGACATCTAAGGACTAAAGGGTTGTTTGATATCGATTCCTAGGAATTAAAAATCGGTAATCGAAATGAGTGATTACAGATTTTGTATTTGGTAGGACATAACCCGGAATTAAAATGATTACCGGTAATCTTTAATTTTCATCCCCAATTTCTATCATTTTTAATCCCTCATCAAAAAGGGAGGAATCATTCATGCCCACTTTACACCAGCCCAAACTCAATCAGTATTGTTCTCCCGTCTTCATATAGTTGCCCCCACCTTCAACCAACACCGTTGCTCCTCCACCTGTCGACGGTCGTCTCTCTCTCGATCTACTACCCCCTTGTCAACTTCGTTCTATCCTCTCGCACCGAGCTCTCCAAATCTGCTCACTCGCTTCTATCGACCTCTCCAGATCTAGGTCCTTCCCAAGTGCTACTGTCCTTCCCCTCCCCCCACACTATGGGCTCTTCAGATCCGTCGTCATCCTCTTCCTCTACATCGGGCTCTCCCAATCCATTGTCCCCGTTGTCGTCCTACTACTCCACTGGTCTCTTCATATCTGTTGCTATAAGGGTTCTAGATCTCCAAATTTGCTTTCATATTAGATTAATTTTTTAATTGGAATGTTGAATTTGTGTAATTTTATGCTAACTTTGAGTTAATTTAAGAAATAGAATTTGTGTTCTTTTTAAATTTTGATGGATTTATTTTGTATATTTGTAAGTTAAATTTGGAAATTTCTCATTATGATATTATACCAAACAACATGCTTGATTAATGACTTATTCTGAATTTTTATTCTGATTCCAATTTCCATTCTCATTCCGATTATTGTATTCGTACCAAACGAGGTCTAGGTATACTAAATTAAGAGTATACATAGATACATATTTTTACTAGTTTTTTTTTAAAAAAACCTATGAAAAAAATAAAATATTTTAATTAATGTAGGGAGTATATATTTTAGAAAATTTAATTGCTTTTTTTAGGATAACTAATTCTAAAGATATCTCTTTTTTTTTTTTGGTCTAATAATTGTAAAGATATCTAAAGGTTGCCCACTTGTTTTCCCTAATTTTGAAGCTAGAAATACTTTCCTTATCTTTTTTTTATTAGGAAAAAATTCGAGGTCAGACAAACCTGAACATCGAGGGCCGACAAGTCGGCAGACAGATAACCGTCTAAACAAACATAAAAATACAAAGTGGTGCAAAATACAGGCCAAAACTCTACAAAGATGAAACAAAACACAACTACACCAAACAAGACGAGGACGTAGACGAAAGAGGAAGCCAACCACAACCCTAAAGCAGCACCGTAGGCCAATACTCTCCTCTTTTTTTTTACAGTATGCAAACATTTGGAGTATACTACAGAAACCGTAGCATACTACCAGGATCATCCTTAAGGATGATGGAGTACATATCCCTATTAAAAGGGGATGTAGGTCTAATACAATTGATACCTTTCCTTGTTATATAGTCAGCTACTTTATTGGCTTCCCTAAAACGATGACTAAACTGAATATTATCAAAAGAGCTAGCCATATATCTTTTCTTCGCGACTTGAAAGATAATCTCCCACGGAGTGTTGTGTTCTCTTCTGATTGCCTTGATAAGAGTTTGATTGTCACCTTCAATAATTGCATTCCGGATTCCTTTCATGATTGCATGTTGCATTCCTATAATGATTGCTTCTGCCGGTAAAATCGAACCTTTAGATGTATTTTGGAAGAATATATCTAATATATTACTCTCAGAGTCACGAATGACTCCCCCCACCTGGCAAGAGCCCGTGGGCTTAACCGAGCCATCTATATTAATCTTATAGATAGGGCTCGGGGGTTTAGTCCATTTAGCTTTCCTTCTTCTAGATTGAGTAGGTTTTATAATTGGGTCTAAATCAGCGTTCCAATTTTTTATATTTGCTATTATTGTGTGAGCTAATATTGTTGTTGGGGGAGGAGGTATATTTTAATTTAAAGATAACATTATTTCTAACTTCCTAAATAGATTGTCATATGAATCCTAAGTCTTGGATTATACTTTTTTTCTATTGTTTATTGTTAGAAGTTCATATATTGATTTATTATTATCTTCTTGGGTAAGGAGGGACTTACCACTAATTATTTCATATTGAGCTATAACTTTTTTGGCAAAGTGACAGTTTAATAGTAAGTGTGTAGAATCCTCATCTTGTGAGTGACAAAGGGAGCATTGATTTGGAACTCTATTGTAATCTTTATTTAGCCTTTGAGTAGCAGGAAATCCATCCACTAATATTTTCCATAGAAGGGTCTTAATTCTGGGTGGCATGTTGGTTCTCCAAATCCATTTTATATCATTAGTAATTTGAGAATTTTCACTGTTGTTTAGAAAGCTTGTTGATTTTGTTGAGAATATACCATCAGTTTCAAATTTCCAAATCAGTTTATCTTGAGTGTCCCATGTTGGGATTTGGATTTGCATTATCTGGTTTATAATATTATTTGGGAACAGCTTCTGAAGAAGAGGTAAATTCCTTTTTTTTTTTTTATTAGATGTGCTACTTTCATATTCGGGTCTTCCGAATTTTGGTATTGTTCTAAAGTGGTATTTTTGATCCAAGGATCCTTCCATATATTTATATGATCACCATTTCCTATTATCCAATGTAGGCCTTTATTGATTTTTTTTTTCTTAGAGATAGTAGTCTCCCAAATTGCAAAGATGTATTTTGATTATCTCTTTCATTTATGCTCAAAGAATGTAGGTATTTTTCTTTAATTATTTTAACCCAAATGCTATTTAAGTCTGTGTGGATTTTCCAGAGTAGCTTCATTTGTAATCCTTCATTTAAGAGTTTCGCTTTTCTGATTCCAAGACCTCCTTTATTTTTTGGCTTACATATAACGTCCCAGCTTATTAATGGTGTGTATCTTTCCGTTTGCAGTTTATTCCAGAATAAATTTTTATTTATTTGGTCTAGTTGATGAAGGATCCCTTTTGGTAGTAAGAAGTTCTGCATTAGGTAGTTGGTTTTTGAACTTAAATTTGATTGTATTAGCGTAACTCTTTCAGCTTGAGATATTGAAAAGGACTTCCATTTTGATAGTTGCTTCCTTAGATTTTGAATGGCTTCCTCAAAGACACAATTTTTAACTCTACCATTAACCAGCGGAATTCGCAGATATTTTTCAATTGTTTTTGATATAGGTATGCGCATTTGAAGAGCAAGAGATCTTGCAGTTCAAGAATTGAAGTTTTTTGAAAAATCGTTGATCATATTTTGTATGGTATTCAGACTTATCTGGGAAGCTTTTGCAAAGATTATAGTATCATCTGCAAATGTTAGAAATGGTATAGTGGTTCCATTTTTTGTCAGTTTGATACCAATAAGAGCATCATCCCTTAATGCTTCTTAATTGGTGTAATTCTCTAGCCAAACTTTCCATTACAATTACAAATTGATGTAAGGAGCAAGAGGGTCTTATTCCTCTATTTGGGTTAAATTGTTTGCCAACTCTTTTGTTAACTAATACAGAGAAGGTTGTTGTTGTTAAGCATTTCATGACCCAGTTAACCCAGGTTATATGAAAACCCTTTTTTTTACGCTGAATAAAGACTAGGTCGGGTCGGCCGCAGCAGAAGGCCTTCCTAGCGTATCCTTCGGACAAGAACAAGCAGTTCTGGATCATCCTCACAACAGCCGTCGGCAGGGTATGCATGGGCACTACGAGCAAGATAGTCAACCACGACATTTGATTCCCTGAAACTATGACGAATAGCAACATAAGAAAAGGACGAAATATCTAACAATATAGCCGATTGGAGCAGCTCGGTAGTCCAGGGGCATTTCCAATCCCCCAGTAAAGCATTTATGACCAGTAAGCTATCCCCTTCGATCTGAAGGTTTAAAATCTGCATTTCTTTTGCGCGTAAGATACCCATTTTGAGGCATAGGTTTTCAGAATTGACAATGGAGACGTAAGTACAAACGGACCGTTGTAACGCGACAACCACACCCCTATAGTCTCATATGACAAAACCATAAGATGCCGAACCGCCCGGCATAACTGATCCCTCGAAATTTAGCTTGTAGCAATTAATAGGAGGCTTGTCCCACTTCTCAGAGCGTCGCCGAGGCTGGCCGGAAGGACAATCCAAGCGAGGACCCGATCGAAAAGAACGACAATTACCACCACGACCGGGGGCAGTAGAATTGGGGAGATCGTCCTCCAACATCTTTGTTTGTTTCCAGCAATGAGTACTAGTAGTATAGAGCAGAATAATTTCGTTTATAGTTACTTTATTGGTGTGGTTAAACACTAATTGGTTTCTGAAGAACCACAAGGCCCACCATGTTGAGGCGAAATCAATAAAAGATTTGGTACCAATCGCCTGTTTGATTTCGGTTAGTGGAAACGTCGCACCCGCTCTGACAGTCATAGCAAGAGACCTCAGAATTCAGATATGTAAAGCTTGTAGAAGGTTGGTTGCCATAGGACATTCAAAGAATAGGTGAGCCACCGATTCATTAGAATTTGCACAGATCAGGCACAGCCAGATGAACGCCCATTTTAAGTAGGATAGCTTCTATAAATGACCAATTAATTTTATCATAGGCTTTTTCCATATCTAATTTTAAGGTCATCCATCCTTTTTTCCCTTTTTGTTTATTGAAGATGTGAAAGACTTCATGTGCTATTAGGGTATTATCTTGAATTGATCTCCCTTCAACAAACGCCCCTTGGAAGTGGCTAGTTTCAGGAGAATAGGTGGCTTATAGCTTATTTGCTACTCCGTATAATTTTTGCAATCACTTTGTATATAGTATTACAAAGACTAATTATCTTGATTCTTGAATAGGTGGTTTATTTTTTTTTATTTTTTTATTGGTGAGCAAGGTGGTTTATTCTATGGTTCGACTAATCTGACAGTTAAACTTCTAAAGTCCCGTTACAGAGAGAGAGAGAGAATTACTTGGTTAGTAAACTTCAATTGCTCTTCTTTGACAATTTTATCGTTTGAGATCAATGTGATTCTAAATATGCATTGAACTTTTTTTTTCTTCTTCTTTTGAAATGAATAATGCACTGAAGCCAAAGGAGCAGTAATAGTTAAGCAAGTGATCAATTGCAAATCTCTTGTAATTCAATGGATCCAAGGTTTATTAAATATGCAATTTGATTGCTTAACGGAAGGCTTAATTCAAGTGCTATCATTCAATTCAAAGGCGTGAGATCGATGCATTAAAGCCTTTATCCACGCCGCCTCTTTATCTCTTTCCCTAAACCGTTTTACTATATATCTATATAACAGCGAATGTCGTCGAACTGACAATTATACCACTCATGTCATCAATTAACAACACTAACTAGCTAGGCTTAAATCACTCTAATTACTACTTAGCTAACAAAGTACATTCATCATTGACCATGAAGCCTACCTTGTTAGCTTTAGTACTTTTCTTTGTAGTCCAATCTCAAGGTGCCCCGAACTACAACGACGCATTAACCAAGTCGATTTTGTTCTTCCAAGGCCAGCGGTCCGGCAAGCTCCCAAAGGACCAGCTCATCCCTTGGCGATTCGATTCCGCCCTCCGCGATGGCTCTCTTGTTGGTGTAAGCATGTTCCATCTCAAAACTAATTGGCAATAAAAGTACTCATCACTCTTTGACCTATACGCGCAGGTGGATCTCACGGGAGGGTACTACGATGCAGGGGACAACGTGAAGTTCAACTTCCCAATGGCGTTCACGACGACCATGTTGTCGTGGGGAGTGATCGAGTACGGAGGCACGATGAGCCCCGATTTGTTGAGCCAGGCGCGGTTTGCCATCAAGTGGGCGACGAAGTACTTGGTGAAATGCGCAACCGCCACTCCCGGGAGGCTCTATGTTGGAGTTGGTGATCCGAATGCGGATCATAGATGTTGGGAGAGGCCAGAGGATATGGACACGCCGAGAAGCGTCTACTATGTGTCTCCAACCAACCCGGGGTCTGACGTGGCAGGGGAGACGGCTGCTGCCCTCGCCGCTGCCTCCATTGTCTTCCGAAAGGCGGATGCCAAGTATTCACGGTTGCTCTTGGCGGTAGCGAAGAAAGTGATGCGCTTCGCGGATCAACATAGAGGCTCTTACAGCAGCTCTTTAGGCAATGCTGTTTGCCCCTTTTATTGCTCCTATTCGGGTTATAAGGTACACAATTAAGGCCCTGTTTGGCGCATCATACTTGTATCATACTTTTTAACTAACATGATTTTGGCGTATAGGATGAGCTGCTATGGGGCGCGTCATGGCTGCTGAGGGCGACAAACGACACGTCTTATTGGAGCTTGTTGAACTCATTGGGAGCGAACGACGCGACTGATATCTTCAGCTGGGACAACAAATTCGCAGGCGCTCGAGTTCTTCTGTCCAGAGTATGTAACCAACTATACACAACATAGCTCAATTTTTCGGCTTTTTGGCTAATGTAGTGACATTTTGATGGTGAAATTTTGGCAGATGGCATTGGTAAACAAGGACAAGAAGTTTGATGCATTCAGACAAGGAGCTGAAGATTTCATTTGTCGAATATTACCCCAATCTCCGTATTCATCAACGAGATACACACCCGGTGGGCTGATGTATAAGCTGGATGGAAGCAATCTTCAATACGTTACGTCCATCACTTTTCTATTGACTACCTATGCCAAATACATGGCTGCCTCTCGGCGCACCTTCACCTGTGGCGATCATGTGTCAGTAACCGAGAAGGAGCTCAGGATCCTCGCGAGGAGCCAGGTAAAAGTTCGCTAGAGGGGCGAATCTAAATCATATGCACACAAGGTTGTGTATTATAACTTGACACTATGTTTTTGGACGAAATGGATGCAGGTAGACTATATTCTTGGGGCAAACCCGCTGAAGATGTCGTACATGGTGGCCTATGGAAACAATTACCCGAGGAGGATCCATCACAGAGGTTCGTCGTTGCCATCCCTGGCTGCCCATCGTCAGCGGTTTGGATGCAGCGACGGCTTCCAATCGTACTACTACTCCTCGCTTCCCAATCCGAATTTGTTAGTAGGAGCGGTCGTTGGGGGTCCGAACCAAAATGATGCCTTCGCAGATGATCGGAACGACTACAGCCACTCTGAGCCGGCCACTTATATCAACGCTGCCATCGTTGGACCACTCGCGTACTTCGCTAAGGACAAGTAGTTGTTGTTGTAGGCCTTGTCTTCAAGCCCTTGACAAATATGCTTAATGTTGGCTTTCAGTGTCTGTGCAAAGTGCAGTTCTGATGCACTTGACATGGTTAGATGTTAGAGGCAGAAATCAACTCTAGTGAAAGCTTCGTCCTTTAATGTGTGATAAAATCTATAAACTAAATATTATCTTACCTTGATTAATTAGGTGTGTGATTTTGCATCATAAACGTGAGGTTTCATCAAATTTATTTCAAAGATTGATATTATCCATTTAATGTAGCATTTTCAAAACCTAAGAAAATTCATAGTAACACTCTTATTGGATCGAGGAAAAATGACCAAAATTAATAATACCCACTATCAATCTTGAACAAAAAATAATATGAACTTTCAAAATGACAATTATATATACAAACTATACTCATATTAACCAAAAATAATATATTTTCTATTTCTAACCAAATGGTTATTTTTAATTTGTAATTAAACAACAAAGTGAAGGGTCAATATTGTGAGCATGATTAAAATATGGGGAATTACTACTAAATACCCCACTTTGATAATTGGTTTGCAAAAATACCTAGGTTTGAAAACAATTGCATCAATATATAAAAATTTGCAAAAATACCTTATCTAATTATCAAAATTACCAACCACCCCAAAAATCAAGAAAAAAAAGGTTAAATTAATATTTTTTGTATTTATCATTTTTCTTATATTTTTAAATTATATTAAATAATTAAATAATAAAAAATCTGAAATTAAAAAAAAATCTCAATCTCAATCCCTAATAGCTATCCCCAACCCGATCCCTAACCACAACACACAACGCCATTCCCCAATCAGAACACACAACATCCGACGTCGGACGCTCCTACCTTAGCCCGCCCTAAGTCTTCGGCTCCGGCTCGATCCGTCGCTGCCCTCACCCTCCGGCGCAATCAGTCGTTGGCTCCGGCTCCATTGTTTCCATCAACTGTCTTAACCCGTGCTCGACCCCAAGAGCAGGCCAACCAACCCTCCGAACTTAGCCCTATCTCAGCCTCCGGCTCCGACTTGCCACCTCTGACTTCCTGCCCTCACTCTCCAAAGCAATCAACATCACCCTCCTACAGTAACTCGTTGGTGCCCTACATCGCAGGCGGTAAGGGTTGAGCGCCTCTTCTTTGACAATCGGGAGGCGTTGTGTCTGTCGTCGGCCGAGGAAAGGGTGTCTGTGATGGTGCCGATGCCAGTGTTGTAACTCGTTGTTGCCCTAAATCGCAACCTCGGTAAGTCTCCTCGACCTCTCTCTACACACTGTTTGTTCTGAATTGGTTGTTGGTTCCTCTTTCTGGTTTATACATATGCTTAATTTTTTGATTCAAATATGTCTGGAAATTATGGCTATTGTTGTTCGAATTTATCGAAAATTGAATTAGAGAACTTCAGCCCATACTATTCAATTTCGTGATTGAATTTTGGGATGCTTAAGATTTAGGGACCTCTGCTGGTTTTTAATTGTTGGTTATTTTAAGTGTTTGTTTACGATTTACAGATTGCAAATGCCAGCAGTGAACCTTTTCTCTTCAGTGATCATTAGAATCAACCATGAGAAGTTTATAGTCTTTGCATTGGTTATGTTGAACATTAGAATCAACCTTTGTTGTTTCATTGAGCTAATCGGCACATACCCTTAGAGTTTCTTCACTTTAATTTGTCCAAACCTTTATAGTTCTTTTCTTTATTCATATATACACTATCCAATTTCAATGAAACATCAGACTTATTTCAAGGGCAAATGCAGGCACCAAATACAAGGAGTTTTTTATGTTTATAGCACTGAATTGCGATATGCTTATCATCTCTCGAGTGCATTTGTAAATCTGTAATCAGTGGAATTTATGATAGTTGAGTTGCACATTGCATTGATCAAAAGTACACTGTGCCAAATAGAAGCTTGATATTGATTGCTTTGACCCTTCCTTTAATCACCCAATGATTGCTTTCACCCTCCCTTTAATCACCTTGTGATTATTGAGTTGCACATTATGCCGAGTGCTGGCTTCATAACCTAGTGATTTAATGATATAAAACAGAGCCTTTTTTATCCCCAATTAAAAATTATAATGAGATGAGATCCAATTATAAGGTGCTACCTGTTTTATATTGTGATAAGGTTGCTTTTAATATCTTCATGATTAGTGATTTAATGATAGGTTGCCGCTTATTTCCAAACATTTCTTTTGTTATCAATAGATCGAAAGTTGTAACACTCGCACAACCTACGTACGGTGCATTGGGGTTTGAGCCAATGAGGCATGTGCTTAACAAGATATGGACTAAAAAGGCATGTGCAATAGTAGCCAAACCAAAAGGTTCATTCTTTGTTTATACCCACTTCTTTTCAGATTGAAGTTATAGCATAGTTTGGTATATAATTGCACATTTTTCACATGCCTTTTTCTCTTCCATATTTTTACAAGATAGATAAGTTCTTCTCAATTTCTTTCTTAGAAAATTTTATATGTTTTTGGATATTATTCAATGAATATACGTTCACCTATTAAGTCATCTTCTACATCCAATACAGCAGAGGCGGGCATTTGATATTATTTAATGAATATACGTTCACCTCTTAAGTCATCTTTTGTATCCAATTCAGCAGAGGCGGGCAGCTGCTGGAAAGAGGACTCAACAACAGCTCCAACAGGGCACACACCTTCCCTCAACTGCTCGTCGAGATCAGCTAGCAAGTATTTCTTTTTACACATTTATCCGTTTATTGGGTCAGCTGTCCAGAGTTGGAGGAGCTCATCGGGATCAGCCGTGATAATGGTGCTCTTGGGGCAAGGCTAACCGGTGCTGGATGGGGTGGTTGTGTTGTATCATTACTCTTGAGGCATACCATTTTCGCTTATCAGTACTCTAGACTTCATAACCTAGCTAACTAGTTAGAATGAATATAGATAATACATGTCACTTACTCGATGCACTCTTTTGGATTTTTATTGAATGAAAGCTTTATTTTGTATAATGTGTTTTATTACTTTTAGCTATTTTGTAATATACAATATATAAATATAATAGGTTCCTAAATATTAGTTGTAACAAATTTCATTGAAATGTAATAGTTAGAAGTAAAAGTAACATCATTCTTCAAATGTAACATTGTTATTTATATGTAACATATTTGGTTCAAAGGTAACAACACCTATTAAGCTAACATTTACTTTGAAAATGTAACGTTTCATGCAAATGTCATAGCTATGGCATAAAATGTAACATTTAGTCTCAATAATTAACCAGTGTTACATTAGCTACTGGAAACTGTTACATTAGGTCAAATGCAACGGCCGCAAATGTAATCCACAAAGTGTTACCTTTTCTCTAATGTAACATATTTATTTAATAATGTAATATTTTTTGGTGATACATTAGGTCTTGATTTGTAGTAGTGCTCTCCTTAATCGTCTCATACTTGATATTGTCACCAACAACATCTCCTTTTCCTAGTCGCTTTCCTTCATAGGTCCACTTGGTTCCACTGACCCTCCGCTCACCATTGGTTATCAGTGTCAAATAGTAATCATTTCGACCTACAAGTAATGATCGATATCATATGAATATGGACGAAATAACTATCATAACAAACAAATTGATAGAAAATTCTTGTGATGAAGAGCTCATCCATGACTGCAAAAACTTTCAATTGAAGATCAAGCGTATTCCACCTGAAGATATGGTTGTCGCATGAACCTCTCACTTTCGCATTAGTTTGAACAAAGATTTAAGAAGATAAAGTTTAGGTTTTGTAAGAGGCGGGGGTGGGTAATGTATATTGAAGGGAATATCTAGTAGGATGCGGCAATTAAGCGGTTAGGGTTAATAATCTAGTGGTTATGATTTAGGTAAAAACCGTATCTTTACTCAATCTCTCGTCAATTTTTTATCATATCCTGGCAATGTTCATATTTGGGACTGTCAATGACAATATTTATTCTGACAATGTGATAATATTACGGTTTCAGGATATATATTGACAATCCTTTTGTAAATTTGGTTAATAATCCTGAAGATATAATTTACCGTATCTGTAGTGATTTTCTCCCCGATTATAGCTTCAATCCTGTCAAAGTAACCTAAAGCCTTGTCACTATTAACATTAATCCCGTCGTTGCAAACAAATAAATTTGTCATCTTGGACATGCCTTTAGTTTCTAGTTATGATATGGATAAAAGCGTATCTTTATTCTCTTCCCTATTAAAGACTCCATCCAGTCATTATTAATTACCAGTTTTGTCAAAAATAACCTATATCCTGTCAAAAACAAATTTTATTCCTGTCACTATTAATTCTTTTACTAAGACGATGATTTTAATCCGACTAGTTTTATTTTTTTAAAATTTATGAGAAAAAATATCAAAAACATTATTTTAATATATATATATATTTAATTTTTTAAATATTTTTTTACTTTTCTTTTAATTCATAATTCTCCTTTTAATGATTTTTATATTTAAATTTAAAGGGAAAATCAATCATTATTTTTTAGCACAAATGACCTATTTTTTAGGACAAATAGCCCACCTATCCTATTTTTGCTATTCTCACAAAACGGGTATACTTTTGCAAACCCAACACCGATTTGGTATATTTCTGCAAATCGGCCTTAAAATATTAGGCAACTTTTTAAGGGCTCGTTTGGTATTGATATCTAGATATCAGATATATATATATATATATATATATATATATATATATATATATATATATATATGTATATATGTATATATATATACACAGGGGTTGGTTCTGTTGTATACACTCCTTAACGTGTATCATGTGAACAAATCAGGATCGTTGATTGAAAGAAATGAATAGCTGAGATTAATAGGTAAATTTTTTTTTAAATAAATAAACCTTGGGTCCCACCACTAGATCTGCTTCACTTGCAACTGAATGGCGCGTGTGGTGATTGTATTTCATGGGTTGATTTCGGATTTGTGGGCCCAATACTTTTTTTTTTTTTAAGATTGCAATGTGATTGTACGGGTTGATTTGTGATTTGTGTAGCCTAATTTTTTTTAAAAAAAGATTGTAATATTGTATTATTTGAATGTAATTTTAATGTATTCGAACCTAATACATTACTCCGTATTATTTAGTTACTTATGTCATGTTAACAAACAACTAAAATTTATTCGGTGGTATCCCTGAATTATTCGATCGTAAGGTTGGATTATGCGATGGTATCGACGGATTGGATTATTCGATCGTAAGGCTAGATTATGCGATGATATCGATGGACTGGATTATTCGATCGTAAGGCTGGATTATGTGATGATATCGATGGATTATTCATTGATACGATCGACTTTCCATTGTTACTATATTCTAACCGACTAGCACCCTGAAAACGCCCTGAAATTTTAACTCAAAATATGTGATGATATCGATGGACTGGATTATTCGATCGTAAGGCTGGACTATACGATGATATCGATGGATTATTCATTGATATGACTGACTTTCCATTGTTACTATATTCTAACCGACTAGCACCCAGAAAACGCCTTGAACTTTTAACTAAAAATTATTTGATGGTATCGCTTGATTATTCGATGGTGTTAAAAGTATTATTCGGTTACATATATCATTTTAACAAATAACTAAAAATTATTCAATGGTATCGCTGAATTATTCTATTATATCGCTTGATTATTAGATAATATCGCTTGATTATTTTATGGTGTCGATGCATTGTAACAATCCATTAGGTAGAATATCAACATATATATGAATAATGTTTCGATAATAGATGAATAATAGTCAATCTACCTACTGTGAACTCATTTGCAATCAGATACTTGAACTAGTGGAAGCACCTTGAATGAATTCCCAGTTTTCTACATGTATTCTCTAACGATTAGTCATGACAATCTAACCATAGAATCAATCGTCCAACCCAAACTTAGAAGCATATAGTTGTTTCGCTCCTATTCTTTGAATCTATTAGAAGAAGAATCGATTAAATAGAACTTTGGACATAAATTAGAGGGGGAAATAAACATAATTTAAGATCTAGAAAAGAGAAAGAAAGATAGATCAATTAATTAACCTGGCCTCGCATCCTCGCAGGGATATGTATCAATTAATTACCCAAACACTTTGCTCAATTTTTTTTTTAACAAAACAACTTGGCGGCTTCCACCTTTAATGAACAAAACACATACTAACCCAAGATCCAGAAAAGAGAAAGAGAAAAAAAAAAATCAATTAATTAACCTTACCGCCCTCGCAAGGATATGGATTTTTGGTCTGAGTTGGAATCAAGTTCAAATCATGGTCGGCCTTTTCTCACTTGGAGAATCTGAACATCAGCAGCAGCAACAATTCATGGGTGAATCCGGTGTCCCGTAATGACGTGATCTTGTACCAAAACGAAGAGAACTACCAACAAAAGGGGCTCGAGATATGGCAGCAGTGCGTGAATTTGCCATCCGCCTTCGCACTCGCCTCCGACCACCGCCTTCGCACTCGCCTCCGACCGCCGCCTTCAAATCGTCGCCGCCGTAGCCGGACTGATATCTCGTGTCCACGTTCAGGCTCGTCACTCATCCGAGCGCCCTTTCGCTTTCCTCCGATCGCCCCACTTCTCTTTCTCTCTCCTCTTTGGTTGAAAAGGCTAATGTTTGGGATAGGGTATAGGGTTATGGTGATTTGTAGACACGCGCTTATGGCAAGGGTGAGAATGTGTTTTTGCCATTTTAATTTACAATTAATATAAAATTCCAAATAATTTCAGCCTTTCATTTGCACTAAATCAACGGCCCTCGTTTGTTCACATGATACACAATAAGAGATGAGTACATATGATCTATCCTCTACATATATATATATATATATATATATATATATATATATATATATATATATATATATATATATATATAGAGAGAGAGAGAGAGAGAGAGAGAGAGAGAGAGAGAGAGAGAGAGAGAGAGAGAGAGAGAGAGAGGATAGATCATACGTACTCAAGTCTTAACATGTATCATGTGAACACATCCTAGCCATTGATTTAGTGTAACTGAATGGCTGAGATTAATTGATAAATTAGATTAATTTAAAAAAGAAAAAACTCCAACCTCCAACCCACCCCGTAACTTCAGCGCGTGTACGTTAATCCCAAACCCTACAAATCCCACTTTCTCAACCATTGAGGAGAGAGAAAACCAATTGGGGACGATCGATGAAATCAAATTCTAAGGCGGTCGGCGAAGCGAAGGCGTCCGACGATGTCTGTGTAGGCGAACGACGAAGGCAAGTCAAAGGAGATTGATGGCGGAAGCCAAGGCGGCAGGTGATGGCGTCGAACTCCGGTATGCCTTTCCTCTCTCTTTCTCTCTTCAATTGAAGGTGTGGTGAAGGCGACGATGATTGTTAAGGCAGCGAGGGCACATCGATTGCGAAGGGTGGATGACGATTGCGAAGGCGGCGAGGGCATATCGATTGTTTTGTCGCCTCTAAACGCCTGCTACCGGAGCAACAGGGCAGCGGCGCTGACGGGCTTGGGCCGAGTGACAGAGGCTTTGAGGGATTGTGAGGAGGTGCTCAGGTTGGAGTCGGGGTATGCTAGGGCTCATCATAATTGGGATCTTTACTTGTCAAGTGAGAGATGGAGAGCCATAGAAATTATTGCTTGGAGGTTTTTAGTGTCATCAACAGTTTCAATTTCCTCAATCTTGTGGTAATGTGATGTTTAGTATTTGATTGAATGGTTTGTAATGTTGATTTGCTTTCCAGATCACTGAATTCAGGTGTGATTTTTGTGGGTTTTTGGAGTTGATTATTGAATTCGGGTTTGTGATGCTGATTTGCTAATTTTTGTGGAATTTTGTGGGTTTTTGTGTTCAAATTAGTTTTAGATTACACACAGTGCAATTTCAATTCGTTTTCATATATTCTCGATCGATAAAAGGTAAATCTCATTCAATTCTAGCTCGTTCCAAATGCATCGATACCATCGAATAATCATGCTATACTATTGAATAATCCAGCGATACAATCGAATAATTCTTAGTTATTTGTTAAAATAATATAAGTAACCGAATAATATCGTAACACCATCGAATAATCAAGCGATACCATTGAATAATCTTGCGATACCATCGAATAATGTTTAGTTCAAAGTTCAGGGAGTTTTCGGGGTGTTGTACGATTAGAATAATCTATCGATACCATCGCATAATCCATTGATACGATCAAATAATCCAGTGATACCATCGAATAATTTACAGGAAAAAAAAACCGAACCCCGCAAGTGTTGTACACTCTCCCTCGTTCAGCAAGTGGGAAGAAAAATGTATGGGTCCCACTAATTTTTAATTAAAGAAAAAAGCTAAAATTGCCTTATAATCTTAGCCCAGATGTGTTCACATGATACACATTAAGGGTTGAGTACACCGGAACCAACCTCTATATATATATATATATATATATATATATATATATATATATATATATATATATATATATATATTAGCCCCGATATCTGATATCTAGTGTTTGGTATCCATAATATATCCCTTGATATCAAGTGATATTTGATATCTGTGTTTGATAATAGCTAGATATCGATATCACTTGATATCTAGATATCAAATTTGACCTATTTTGATATAGTGATTTTTAGGGAGGTATCGATCACTTGATATCGATATCGCTCGATATCGATATCTTGATACCGATACCGATATCTTGATATGATATCGCCCGATATCTTGATATCGATACCAATATCGATATCGATATCTTAATATCTAGACATCGATACCAAACGAGCCCTTAATTGTGTGGAAATTGGAAAGGGTGTTCATCTTCTTGCTGCATTTGCATCTTCCTCCCCCTCCAGATTTCCATGGAAGTTTGATCATTCATACCTTCATCTTTCGTAGTCATTAGCAGTAAGAAGCTTAATTATCATCAACACAAGGCGGTGTCATACTGGCCGCTGGCGCAACAGGACAACATCATTAGCGAGTGACGAAAAGGGGTGCGACACTATGGTGGCTCTGTAGTGGTGGTGCACGGCATCGTTGTTGATGGTGACGAGGCAAATAATATGAATTCGATGACGGAAACCACCAATTGATTGTGTTTGTGAGTTTGAGAACTCAAATTTGTGTTACAGATGCGCACGATGGGGAAGGTTGGAATTGAACAACAACAACATCCCAGTGTATCCCACAATTAATTAAGCAGAGTCTAGGGGGTCAGGATGTACGCACTCTTTCCTTGAGAGACCCGAAAGAGTGTTTTCGAAAGACCAAGGGCGAAAGGAGACAATGACCATGAGAAAACAAGATCACATAACAGGGAAATGAGCTAGTAAAGATGCAAAAGAATAAAAGAGTGAAAGCAAAGGCAAACAGACACAACACTACACCCCCAACTCTAAACGTCTGCAACCTGAATGCGACTCCTCTAGTGGTCTCTATCCAAAGACATATCATCTGAGAGGTGCAGCAAATTGAGGTCTTGATGGATAACCCTCATCCGGCTCTTCTTTGGTCTGCCTCTCCCTCTACGGAAAGCTCTAAGATCCAATATCTCGCACCTTTGAACCGGGGCCGATCTAGGTCTTCTTTGAACTTGACCGAACCAACACAATTTGGATTCTCGCAATTTGTCGACAATTCTTGCAATTTGTCGACAATACTCGCAACTCCAACTTTCCTTCTAATGTCGACATTCCTGATTCTGTCAAGTCTTGTATGCCTGCACATCCAACGCAACATTCTCATCTCTGCCACATACAACTTGACAACTTCTATTCTTGCGCTTTAGTGACCGTCCAACACTCCAAGCCCTACAATAAGGCCAACCAACTCCAACTTTCAGTTTTGCTGGGATTTTTTTTATGTAGTACACACACAAAAAAATGTTACTCGCATATTAATTGTTTCTCCTTTTTTATTTACATGTTTAAATTTCATGATTTTTTTTATTTTAAATTATTGTTTGGGTATGACATAGTCTTGCTTTTAGTTTATTAATGATTGATATATATTTTTCTATTGAATATTTTTAAGTTTGATTAGATGTTAGATTATAGAAATAAATAATGTGGATTATGGACTAATTGATACTACATCCATTTTTTTCGTCACTTACTATTTAAATTTTATTAATTTTTTTTATGAATCATAAGTATGAAATCATTAATACAAAAAATTAATATTTTATAGATTTATCTTTAAAAATTGTGTCTCAATGCTCCTTGATGACTCTCCTCCATAATGTTTTTTTTATTTATTTTACTAGCCCCCTTAATGAGTCTCCCACCAAATCACTTCAATGCCTTTTGGTTTTCCTTAATTTTATTTTATTTTTTTAATTTACTAGAAAATATGATATTTTTATGTAGTACACACACAAAAAAAAAATGTAACTCACATATTAATTGTTTCTTCTTTTTTATTTACATATTTAAATTTCATGATTTTTTAATTTTAAATTATTGTTTGGGTATGACATAGTCTTGCTTTTAGTTTATTAATGATTGATATATACTTTTCTACTGAATATTTTTAAGTTTGATTAGATGTTAGATTATAGAAATAAATAATGTGGATTATGGACTAATTGATATTACATCCATTTTTTCGTCACTTACTATTTAAATTTTATTTAATTTTTTTATAAATCATAAGTATGAAATCATTAATAAAAAAAATTAACATTTTATAGCAATATATTAATTGTTTTGTCCCTTTTATTTACCTGCTTAAATTTCATGATTTTTTTACTTTAAATTATTCGTTGGGTATGGCATATTCTTGCTTTTATTTTATTAATTATTGATATGTATATTTTTCTATTGAAGATTTTGGGGATTTTGGACTAATTGATACAACGTCCATTTTTTTGTCACTTACTATTTAATTTTTAATAATTTTTTTATGAATCATAAGTATGAATAATTAATAAAAAAAAATTCAATAGTTTATAGCAATTTTTAATCTATAAATATTTTAAAAGAATTTTTTCTTGGTAAGGATTAGGTTTAGCGGTTAAAAATATAAAATTTATTTTTTTCACAATAGCGAGCTCTTTCAAGGATAATTTGCAATATGACATCCCGTCATATCCTAAATAATTAATTAATTCTTTTTTATATCCTTACCATAATAGTTTATATTTCTATTATTTTAAATAGGGCAAATTGCATTAAATAGCACGAACTTTAGGTATAGTTGCGGTCGGTGGATTTCCGATCTGGATTAACTGCAAACTTATCAAATTGTCAAATTGGATTTCCGATCTGCAAATTGCAAACTTATCAAATTGGATTTCCGATCTGGATAATGATAAGTTTGTATTTATTTTTGCAATATGTGGAGGATTAGAGGATTAGAGGATTTCCGAAACATGCTGACATTGCCTCAATTGGCTAGCATCGTTGTACCAATTCAATTCAACACTCCATTGTTTCAACTCTAATTTTCTCCGTTGGCATCCTCCTGATCTTCTCACAAGCACTCTTCTGTATGTGTTTCAACTCTCCATTTGTTAAGATCGTACCAATTCAATGATCCATTCCAGTGATAGAAAAACAGGACTACTTTTCTTCCATCTCGGCATTCATATAGTGTTGCGGGCTCTACCCAGCCTCTCAATAAATGGTTGCGCAGCTTGTAGCTGGGATTGTAAATGCAGAATTTCTCCCAAGACTCACTAACCCCGTACTCTCTCATCGCCCAAACACGTATCATAAGGTGGCGATTATACTTGAGCATACAACAAAGATATGTGATGTCTCTAGATACTTGTGAATGTTTTTTATTTGGTGTTTAATTCATTATTATGTACCCGTAAATGTTTGATTACACTGTATTTTTCAGTGATATTGTGTTTGATTACACTATATTTTTTTTTATAAAATTATATATTCTTTTTATTTTGGTCATACTGTGTTTGATTACACTATTTTTCGTTGATATTATATGTTCTTTGGTATGTTCTTAGTGGTTTTACCGTTTGAATTGGTGTGGCTCCAGATTTTGTTAGAAGAGTTAAGGTTGGTGACAGTGTTCTCGTAAAAAAAACCCTTTAAAAATAAAGATATCACCGTCACCCAAAGAAAAGTTGTAACTACATGTGTCACCAATAATGTCACAATTGATCGATAAGTGTGGTGACAATGATCTCGTAAAAAAAACTCTAAAAATAACTCTGTCACCAAAAAAGTTGTTCCCGCATGTGTCACCACCAACGATGTCACCACAGTGATCTCGTAAAAAAAAAACTCTTAAAACAAAGGTGTCCCCACAATGATAAGGGTGGTGACAGTGGTGACAACAATAGGGGTGGTGACAGCGATAGGGGTGGTGACAACGAAGGGGTGGTGACATTGATAAGGGTGATGACAACGATAGAGGTGGTGGTGACAGTAATAGGGGTTGTGCTGACAGCGATAGGAATGGTGACAGCGATAGGGCGGTGACAACGATAAAGGTGGTGACAACAATAAGGGTGGTGACAGCGATATGGGTGGTGGTGACAGTGATAAGGGTGGTGGTGACAGCAATAGGAGTGGTGACAGTGATAGAGGTGGTGACAGCGATAGGAGTGGTGGTGACATCGATAGGGGGTGGTGACAACGATAGGAATGGTGGTGACAACGATATGAGTGGTGGTGACAGCGATAGGAGTGGTAATGACAGCGATAGGAGTGGTGACAGCGATAGGGCGGTGACAACGATAGAGGTGGTGACAGCGATATGAGTGGTGGTGACAGCGATAGGAGTGGTGGTGACAGCGATACGAGTGGTGACAGCGATAGGGCGGTGACAGCGATAGAGGTGGTGACAACAATAAGGGTGGTGACAACAATATGGGTGGTGGTGACAGTGATAGAGGTGGTGGTGACAGTGATAGAGGTGGTGGTGACAGCGATAGGAGTGGTGGTGACAGCAATAGGAGTGGTGACAGCGATAGAGGTGGTGACCGCAATAAGGGTGGTGACAGCAATAGGAGTGGTGACAGCGATAGGGAGGTGACAGCGATAGAGGTGGTGACCGCAATAAGGGTGGTGACAGCCAGTGGCGGATCTGTGGGGGGGCTCGGCGTGGCTGAAGCCCCCCGCTGGCCAAAATAAGGGTATATGTATATTTTTATATATCTGTCAATTTAGTAATATATAGAAGTGAAGCAGAAAGAAATTACAAAGATGAGATAGCGCAGTGGATAGGACGCTGGACAAATTTAATGAGGAAGTGGAATGTCTGCGGTTCGAATCCCAGCCTCCCCTTTTTTTTTGCCTTTTTGCATCTGTTTTATTTTTTTCAAAACACCAGCCTTTTTTTTTCCCTGACAGCAACGCAGCAAAGTGCTCTTCCTTTTCATTTGATTATTTTTAAATTGGATTGATTGAGTATGAATTAATTTTGATTAGAATTTGTGGAGTTGAGATTTGAGAAATGAGAATCGATTTGGGGATTTTCGATTAGGGTTTGTCATTTGTGAGAAATAATTTTGTGGCTTTGTGTCATTTTTCTTCCTCTTCCTTTTAATTTCATTATTTTTAAATTGAATTGATTGAGTATGAATCAATTTTGATTAGAATTTGTGGAGTTGAGATTTGAGAAATGAGAATCGATTTGGGGATTTTCGACTAGGGTTTTTGATTTGTGATAAATAAATTTATGGCTTTGCGATTTGAAAATTAAAATTGTGGTTTGTGGTTGTGGTTGTGGTGAGAAATAGATTTGTGAATTTGTTGTTTTTGATTCGGAATTGTGGTTTGTGATTGTGGTTGTGGTTGTGAGAATAAATTTGTGAATTTGTTACTTTCCTATGAATAACCACCATTAGAATTTTGCACATAGTGTCAGTCATAAACTTGTGCTTGTGGAGCAGTGGTTCTACATATTGCAGTTTAGCTGTAAAATTTTGAAGTTGGGTGTTAGACTACAGTTGGTGATGTAGGTTCCGTAATCCGTAAAACAGTATAGTGACGTTTTTAGTGTCATCCAACATATAAGCAGGATTGAAAGTGTAAGGGTGTATATAGATACAATCTTAAACTCGAACATTTCAAACCGTCATTTCTAGGAAAAAAAATTCAGCCCCCCTTACAAAAATTTCTGGATCCGTCACTGGTGACAACGATATGGGTAGTGGTGACAACGATATGGGTTGTGGTGACAGCGATAGGGCGGTGACACTAATCTCGTTAAAAAAAAAATTATCACCCAAAAATTTGTTTATCATCATACATGTGTCACCAAAGCCATTGACCGGTGTCACCACTTATAAAGGTGGTGACACTAATTTTGAAAAAAAGAATTCGAAAAAAAAAACGTGTCACCAAATTTTTTTGTGTGTCACCAAAGTTGTGTCACCAATTCATTGACTTTGACCGGTCAATGGTCAAAATAAAAATGGGAAGGAAGGAAGGGAATGGGAAGGAGGGGCAAAAATGTAATATTAGGACATTTTGCAAAAGGGAAAATAAAAGTGGACATTTTGCAAAAGACCTGTAGAAAATGGACACTTAGCTAAAAAAACCCATTAACTTTTACAATTTGAAGATGATATGGATAATCAACAATAAAATTATTAACAAATAAAATTATGATATGAATTTCATGTAAGATACCAAACTAGGACATCAATCATCAATTATCATCAATTATTATATATAATAAAGGAGAAGTCGGCTTGAGACACATGTCGACTTCTCTTTAAAAGTAATCATATGAACCAATCAAATTTTTTTAAAAGAAATAATTAATATATGTACAAGATAAAATTAGATATATCTATTCAATCAATCAATATATCTATATATGCATTAGATAAAATTTTATTCTAACTCTATTTAATCAATATATCTATATATGGATAAGATAAATTTTGACCCAATTTGATTAGATATGGATATATTTTTAGAAGATATTAACCAAATTTAAATACTATTATTTAAGATAAGATTCAATAATTAATATATGCATAAGATAAAATTTTAATCAATATATCTCTATATTCATAAGATGAAATTTGACCCAATTTGATTAGATATGTATATATATTTAGAAGATATTAACGAATTTTAAATACTATACTGTATAAGATAAAATTTTACATATGTAACATATGTAGCCAATTTTAGAAGATATATATAATAGATATAATAAATGATAAGTCATATGTAACATATAACATCTTCTCCTAATCTTAATAGTAATAACCAAATAATTTTTTTTTATCTCCACCTTAATCAATTTTAAGATAATAGTTTTAATAAGTTTTTAGACATAGATATATTTTGGAAAGATTTTACCCAATTTTGTACGATTTTGATAATAATTATACAAAAGTTTGATAATACTTTCAATATATTAATAAGAATCAATGGTAATTTTATTTGAACTGTGTAACAATTCAAAAGTGTTGAAATAAATTAATTAGCTCTCTGAACGGATATTTATATTAAATTTATTTAAATTGTAAAAAAAACCGCACACGGTGCGGGTACCGAACTAGTTAATTATATAATAATATGTGTCATTGACAATTGGGTTTTGTTACATACACCGCAAATGGTATTAAGGTTTTGCACGTCGTTATTAGCATGCATGCAGGTCATTATATATTGACGTGCAAATGTGGTGGGTGGGATCGTAGTGCACGTCGACATGCACGTTATTAACAATGTGCAAGTATGCACGTTGACGTCGTTAAAGGCGTGCAACTTGTCCAATTAGGGTTGAGGACTTAGAGTTGGATTTAGGGTTTAGGGTTTAGGGTTAGCTTTTAGGGTTTAGGGTTTATGGAATAAAAATCAAGGGTTTAAGGTTTAGGGTTTAAGCCACTCTTGGTTTGGTGAATTTTATTGACAAGTGAAAATTAAATGTTATGCATTCCTTCGGATAATATGCGAATAATACAAGAAATGGAAAAAAAAAAAAGATTTACATCGATAATTGTAAGAGACTCGTGAAATAAAATCTAGACAAAGTGTAAAGGGCGACCGGAATCGACACGTAAGGCTCGGAATCTGTCAAACTAAGCTTGAAAAGGAGCATCCCATCCTTCGACGCTAGGTTGATGATGTGCAAACCATTCTGGCGCATGCGGCGGAATAGGAGCGTTAGGACGCAGTCAGGCCTATGAGGACGGAAAATTAGAGTTAGAGTATTGAAATATATATATATATATATATATATATATATATATATATATATATATATATATATATATATATATATAGATGAAAAGTAAGAATAGGTAATATACGACGTTTGAAGTTGTACCGCGGCAAAATGATCTTGGTTTCCGATGCAGGCTAAACCAAGGGTTGCTAATTGAGGGTTGTTACCAAGTGTCGACGAGGACATGGGGAGACATGTGAACGGATGATGTCAAGCTAGGACGACGAGATGAATCTGATATACCGTTGCAAATACTAAACCCATGATGGGTAGCTCAATCCAACGTCTCCTATCACTATGCACAGGTCCCCGCATGTAACGGTCCGGGATTATGATTCTCGGGTTACGTTTCGAGGGATGAAACCCCTCGTTAGGATCTTGCGCCCCGAGTACAGGTTGAAGGTTTGAAATTTTATCCTAACATTTTAAAGTCGGATTTCATACCCAAAATTCGAAGGGATCATTGGAATCCCCGGGGAAGTCCCATGTACCTATCATAAGTCTAAGCGTGAAAACCAATAGTCATTCAAATAGCGGAATAAAGGTGTAATACAAGAGGGTGCCACGGCAGAGTCGAGTCAAAACCAAATCACTAAGCATATTTATCAAAATCTAATAGGCGATGTTAGTGAGGTTAGACCATTTCTTTGCAATCACCCAAGAGAGTTCCCACGTCACAAAAGCAATGAACAATCATGCTGCAAAACAAACCTAAAAAAATATGTATGCGGGGCGGTGTCAGTCGAAGCCCTACGCAATATAATCCCAAACAAGTAGACACATACACACGATAGTCCTAATAAAGATGCTTCTAGATGCAAGGCGGAATATTAACACACTAACATGCTCCTAAGATCAAGTGCGTAAATATAATAAGGCCTTAGCACCGAATACCAAGTGGTATATCCCTCTCCTACCTCCACCCCCTTCCAATAGGGCGGAGACTGGCTAGCTCGTGAATGCATTCCATTATAATCGGACGGCACGCATGCCCAACCCGCTCCACAATAAAGCCCGCATGCATCTCATAATATAAGGAAATTTCATGACTCGATTGACTCGGGACGGGACCCGATGGGACTAGGTCGTCCTATAACCCTAGCAATGACTCTAGTTACTTCACATATAACGGCCGTTCTGTTTACAAAAGCAATGAGTAAACGAATGCTCAATCATGAGTGCAATCCTAGCAGGATACTACATGACATGCTTTATTATGAATGCAAGCACCTAGTATGCACATGGCTACAAGCATGGAGATCTCTTTTCGAATCTGAGTGAGCTCATATAGGAACTCACCTGGAAGTGCAGAACAGCAAAAGGCAACAACTAGGTATACAGAAAGCCAACATGTCACAGATGATCACCTAACATATATATAAGTAATATAAATAAGTCTACTTCTAATGTTACTTAAAACATATCATATTATATCACACACAAGTCATCAAATTTATTCACCAAGTTAGGCAAGGTAAGTCATTTTCCCAAGATTTTCCAAAATTCTTTGTAAAACCTCAAGTTAGATCAATTCACCATTTAGACACTTTCTCAAATCATCCAAAAATCCATTTATAAAACATCATCCTTCAAATCTCAATTTAGGTCAAATCATCTTTAAAGAAATAACTCTCAAGTTACTTGCCCAAAATCACTTATAAAACATCACCTTTTAAAATCAACTCGTTACTTATTTTATCAAAATAATCTCGACCATTTTATTTTATAAAAATCAGCCCTTTTTAGTAAAATCCCAAATCCTAGTTCATTGGTAAAAATAGGACCCAAATCATGTGGATTTGTTTTTTGAAAATTTAGGCCCAATCTCCCCCTTGAGATCAGATTTTTTAAGAACCCAGCTGAACCGGTTTTGATTAAAAGAATTTGTGAACCGGAATTAAAGAAAATAGGGACTAAACTCGGAAATAAGAAAAGGAGGAAGAGAAGCGGATCGGTGGCCCATCTCCTTCGTTCGCCTCTGCTCAAAATCGGAAGAAGGGAAGGAGAGGGAGGGAATGAAGCCTTGCCGGCGACAATGGGTTGCCCGGATCTCTCAATCCGACACAAGATGACATGAAATCGGGCAAGGAAAGGAGAAAGAGATAGAGGTTCTCACCGAGGGCGTCGACTCGCCGGAAACGTTCGATCGGAACTCGATTCGACCTAGTCGGAGCCGAAATCAAAGTTTCTTGGCCTGGGTCGAAGTGAGGAGTTATAAAGGTGAAGCTTTTAAGGGTTTTCGATTCGAAACGGAGGATCGAAGGCTTACCGAGGTAAAACGGGAAACAGGGCGCGAAGGATGGCGCTCCAGCCGCTTCTAGTGGCTGCTGGTGTCTCCGGGAGTCGGGGGTACCGCTGCCGTTGGTGCTGCTGGCGTTGCTGTCTCGGGAAGAAGGAGGGAGCGAGGGGCGTGGGTCTTTCCATCGGCAAAACAGAGGAAGGAAAACGGGGGCTGCGTCGGTTGAGCTGGTGGCGAGGCGTGGTGGTGCTGCTGCTCAGGCGGGAGAAGGAGGAGGTGGTGGTGACGATGGGGGCTAGCGGCAATCAACGAGGAGGATGGGTTTGTGTTTGGGGGTGTGAGTTATTTTGAAATCAAAAGGGTGAGTGAATGGGGAAATGAAGATGGGGGATGTTGGTGTGTAGTGAGAGGAGATTGTTTTCAATGTGAATCAAACACAAAAAGTGAAAAAAGGGTTAACTTGTGCAGGAGTAGGTTGCAGACCAAGTCCGGATTTCTTTCTTTTTCTTTTGACTTTTGCCATAAAGGGGGGGATTTACAGGTTGAGGGAGGTGGGTGTGTGGAGGTTTACATGAAAATAGAAGTAGAGAGTTGAGAATGGTGAAAGCTGCTTCCATTCCAGCTGTTGACGTTGTTGTAATTAGACATGTGAAGGGGAAAGGAGACAAGGAAAAAAAAATATCAACTGGACCCAAGAAATTCGAAATACCCGGAATATATATCCTGAAACCCGTTCTCTCAATCTTATCCCGACTTGATTAAAATACCATTCCAAAATTTTATTTTAGGTCGGAAATCCGTTTCATTAGTTTTAAAATCCGATTTAACGAGTTTTTTCCTTTAAATTCTGCTTTTAAATTAATTTCAATTTTGTTTTTTTTTTTGAAAAATTAGGATTTAAAAATCTGAGTCTTTACACCGCCCATCTCTGATTGTCGACAAACTGCTACAATGTGTACCCTCCCATATAACAACCGACGTAGTGATCTGTGTGATTCTCCAAGTGATTGCATAATAACGCTTTCAGTTCTGGGAAAGTAGACTCGTCGATCGGTGATATCAATGATGCCAAAGCACGATAGCCACAATGACCATCTCCAATAGTGCCCCTAACACCCTGAATGTGTCCGAACATGAAGGGATCAACGTTGTTTCAACCCCAGTTAAACCCTCCGAACACATCATCATGTCCACGTCGAGCTGTGGTCACTTGTGGGCGATGTCGAGCAGCATGTAGAGCAGCACGTGCTTCTTCTCTCTCAAAATTTGCCCTGAACTTCTCGGATCGCAACGGGTTGGTTCTGCAGGCATTCCTCGGCCCCCGAGGCCTCCCTTTCGATCGGACGCTTGAAGATGAGGGTAGGTGGAGGTCATCGTCGCAAGTGGGGTGTCGTCGATGTCAGTCCATGACAAATCCATCCACATGGGGTGGTTGTCCTCAGCGGGTATCGGAGTACCGGAACTGACGTACGCCTGAATCTCATGGACACAAGGAATCCCACAACAAACCCTCCAATGTCGATCCATGCATTCCGGAGGAATGTTTTGGTTTACGACATCCTCCCACAACTTGTACAGATAGTCGAAGCACTTTTTGGAGATTAAAGTCTTTACCTGATCAAAAAGGTTGACTTTATGCGCCCTCGTTGGCCATTTGAAGCGGTCGATCTCTAAAGCATTTTGCAGCTCATGCAGTTGGCAATCATTGACTCTATGGATTGCATCTATCATGACGCAGAACTCACCAGTCGATGAGTGAAGTGCCTTCTTTAGAACTTTGTGTTGACCCTCAACTTTGTACACAGTTTCACGTAAACATTGAAGTTCATACTACTAAATGTTTGATGACATATCATATTGTAATGGGAGATAGGAAGGACGGTGTACCTATTTGTTTACGCGTGCCGAAATGTAGAACATTATATTTTGTAGCATCGTACGAGGATCCTTGTGTATGAAAGCCACACCGCCTCTAAATACACCATCACACCTGGGAATGGGTGTCATCTCTCGTGTAGCGCCCGATGACGTCGGTGGAATGATTCCTCCGTCTTCGATTGGAACAACCCCCAATGGTTGCCCTTGAAGATGCCAGCGTGGCTTAAATTCTTTGTGATTTTTAGTGCAACTTCCTAGAATTTTCTCGTGACATGTAACCAGCAAAGGAGATGTTGCACGTTGGGGAAGACAACATTTAGCGATGCCAAGAGACCTAGCTTCCGACCAGTCATAATATATAGCTTGAAGGTGAATAGTCCCAAGCAAGATATGAAGTTGATGCAAAACCCAAGCGTACGTGTCTTCGTTCTCGTGCGACATGAAAACATAGGCGATGAAGTAATTATGGCCTGAGGGTGTGAACCCAACCACCTCGCACAATGGAATCTCATATCTGCAAGTGTAAATCTGTTACATGTGCAGTACTTTATAATTTGCTACATATGTAATAATGTAACCGTAATTAATTGACTTACGCATTTGTTTTGTACGTGATGTCCAATATGATGACGTAATGGAACCTTCGGAGTAGCCGTATCCCGCCAGGGTGCGCTTGGAAGAGGTCACTCAAGACGTCGTTGTCATCTGGATGTCGTCTGAACTCGCAGTAGTAACCTCTTGCCCATAGAGGATGCAGAGTATCTTGGATCATCGTCCGACTCCCGCTTTCTTCGGCGGCCATCTTGTTGAGCGTGTTGATAAGGGAATGCGATGACGTGACATTGTTTCCATCCAACTGCCTCAATCCGTATCCAATGACTTTTGGAGGAGTACCAATGTCCTTCATCCACCTAGCCATCTTCTTTTCCCCATCTGTCATCCGTCCATCATATGCGTGACCCTTCAACTTCATGGGAAGCTGGTGGTTATGAACACCGTGGGTTACAGTCATAACCTAGTGACCCGGCGAGCCTTCATGCCCTTGTAGAGAGAAGGGACATCCGTTTATCTTCGATTGCGTGCTTCGGAGCTTCCTCCCGCGTGGCTGGTACTGCCCATATTGCTCGCAAGTAAGGAGAACCCACCTGGACGATTTGACGCCCCCGTCGATGACCGCTTGATTACTAAAACCATGCAGTATTTCGGACCTAAGTCCTTGAAATGCATAACCATTTCGTTACGGTCATTCCAAACCTTTGGACCCGAGAACTCAGGTGTAAAGTCTCGAAACTGTAATCACGAGAGTGAACATAGTAAACAAAACGTTCGACATAAGGTATATAGTAAACTACGCGAAACGTATTTGTACTTGGTCCGGATGCAGATCGGTATGGCAAACTTGGAGACGATGATCGTCTTGCGATTCGTCCATAGCGATACTAACTGAACTACGTCGGAATTTGTTTTGGGGGATGCGGATTCAGGCTATTTCGCTCCGCTTCAAATAAGCAGTTTGACATCAAAAGTACGCAAAGCTGCACGTACAAAAGAACGTGCAACAATGCAAATGGTCAACGAACGACGTGCAGCTTTGCACATCGTTAACAACGTGCAAACCCTAACCAAAACCTAGTCCTAGCCCATTCCTAGCCAAACCCTAGCCCTAACCCTAGCTAATCCCTAGCCCCCTAACCCCAGCCATAAGCCCTAGACCAAATCCGAACCTTAATTTTTCGGTGAATTCAAACAAGATTGAGAATTGCGGATTTAGGATTTAAGATTCGTGAGGATTGAGGATTCAAACAAGATTGAGGATTGCGGATTTAGAATTTAGGATTCGTGAGGATAGTACAAAAGATGTAATAGTGTAATATACAACCAAATAATATAACGGTGTAATCACGGTGATCAGGTGGACCGTATAGCATCACCCAATAGGTCCATCAACTCGTCTCACAGCTCGTCGAATCGAGGACTCAATGCGACCGTAGAAGACCATGGATCTCACGAATCCGTTCCGCACGATCAGGAGGGATAACTGCAGGCTGAGCGGGCTGACGGGCTGCGGGACCCTCTGGACTCGTCCAAACTGCCGAAGACACCGATCGGGCATATATGGATCCTCCTCCCCGCAGAAGGTGATCGTGCCGCGGTAAGTGGACTATCGGTACTCGCCGTCAAAGTTAAGATCACGCTCAAAGGGCATCCAACAAACCTAGAAATAAAACTAGGGATGGCAATTTCACCCGCACCCAATGGATATCCGTCTCACCCGATCCGAAAAATTGGTTGAAAATCCGAAATAAAGCGGATGTTAAATGGGTGATGGGTGAACGGGTGATGGGTCGGGTCGGATCCGGATGAAGACATTCCCCACCCATCACCCGACCCATCACCCGATCCGTCACCCGACCCGTCACCCGACTTATATTATATACTTATATTTTATATCTGAAATTACCAATATACCCCCTAAACCCTAATTCACGATACCTATCAAATGATAAAAATGGAAATATATTATCATAAAGTAAGTTATGCAATTTTTCTTTGAAGATATGCAATACAATTGGCTCCTATTTAAAATGGAAGTGTGAATGCAATGTGCTCCTAATTAATTTTTATTCGTCGATGTGTTCGACGTATGTTTTTCAATAATTTTTTTTTATAAATTTGATGTCTTGTATTTCACCCGAATTATCACCCGATCCACCCGATCACCCGGTGGGTGATGGGTGGATGGGGCGGGTGAAATATTTGGTGGGTGATGGGTCGGGTAGGGTGAAGGGTTTTGGGTGGTGGGTCGGGTGACGGAAGTAGATCATCCACCCATCACCCGACCCATTGCCATCCCTAAATAAAACAATCAGATGTAAGTCACATTTACGAAAAATATTTAATATATTTATAGTATCGGTGCCATACATCTGCGATAGTTAGCCGATCGACCTCGTCCCGCATAATCTTCACCCGCTCGAGCTCCGTCGCCGCCGCCTCTGGCGCCTCCTCCACCACCTCTGCCATCGTCTCCACCTCCACCGCCCCACCACCACCACCCTCCACTGCCTCCACCGCCACACCCTCCACCGTCTCCATCTCCGTCTCTCTCAATGGACTCCACCTCCGCCGTCGGCACCACCACCTCCGTCTCCATCTCCAACTCTTTCTCTCTCGTCGATATGCAATGGGAGACGAAGGGCCACGTTTTTTGGTTTTTTTTAAAACGTGGTTTCACATCGTTTTGAACGTGCAAATATGCACGTCGGTTTTGACGTGCAGTTTTGCACGTCAATTTGAATGTGCACTTTTGCACGTCATTTTTTACATGCAACAACGTTTTTTTTTAAATAATAACGTGCCTGCACGTTGGGTGGACCATCCAACCTGCACGTTAATTACGACGTGCAACCGCGTTGTAATTAACGTGCTTGCACATCGTAATGAATGTGCAGATTTGCGTTGTATATAGTTTCCATGTTGACAATTACATAAAAATATTTATTAAAATTAAATACCAGATATACAAAAAAAAAAACATTTATAAATAACTTAAACCGAATTGTTATGAAGCATATAAAATCAAGATTTACTATTTGTACGCATATATAGTTTAGATTAGAGAACAATATAATAATACAGTATAAAATAACATCTTAAATAATCTTAAAAAAATATCAAAACTTATACGTGCAGTGCGTAGTTAATAAAAAAAAATATCAAAACTCATACGTTGGACTCTCAAAGGGAAGCGAATACGGTTGCAGATAGGATCGCGCATCTGGCTTACTATATCCCTGCCGACGAGGATTTCATGTACGACGCAGAGCTTAAGGTTCTGGTCCGAAAGGACGCGCTAGGTTGGGGTTAGATCGTTCGGGGTCTGCTTCTCCTAATATATTTCCTTGTATTCAAAAAAAAAAAAAAGTTGTATTTTGTATGTACTTTTTTACTGCCGATCGGAAATGATCAATCGGGGTTTTTCTTTTGCCGTCAACGGCGGCTGATACACGAGCGGGGTGGAAAATTGGGGGCGGAGGGTTTTAGGGTTTGCAGAAGTTCGTAGGGGAGGATGATGCGAACATGGAGAGGCGGAAAGAGGCAAGATCTGCAGCAGAGGCACAATCAAGGTCTATGGCGTCGATTGCGCCTATCGATCCGCCGGCGATCGTATAGAACCCTAATCATAATGCTTGTCTTGATCGCAATCGTTCCTCCTCTCTATTTTCACTCCAAACTCAAGCGTTTAAACCAGGTTTCGCGTCAATCTGGAGCTAATTTTGATCAAACTCATCCGCTGCTCAAATTTGTAATGTTTTTTCCGGTTTTTAATTTGTATACCACGGGATTGCTCAAGAGGCTATGGTTGCAGGTACGGGTGAAGAGATGTAGTTGGATTAGAAATCCTCCTTTTGTGTGTGCGCATGGTGGTGACACTTCAGCTGCCTTCCCTAACACTGTAACCCCCCCTCCGCCTCAATGATACTTTCGATCTTGTAATTCCACATTCATGCCTGGATCGATTCTTCTATAATTTTGTGAATATAGGTCACTGCATACCTCAATGCCATTCGTGCCAATGTGGACTGCATTGAAATCGACGTTTCTCGTTCTTCTGATGGATTCCTTTTTGCTCTACATGATAGGTAACTTGTCCTCTTCTATTTGATTTTCTCTATTGCTACCTGTGGTTCCCGTTATTAGATACCGATGTTCCTGCTGATATGTGGTGGAAAGGGCTGATGAATTTCCGTCTCCCAGATTTGATCATTTGCTTAAATACTTAATAACATAGATTGCACTCAATAGGTTAGAAAGAATAAGGCATTCAATAGGTTAAAACGCTTGCTGAATTTACAGTAGCCTCCTAGGTTTGATAATTTGTTTAAACACTCGGTAAGATAGGTTGTTCTCGATAGGTTGAAAATACAGCAAGATTTTTATATTGATTTCAACTGTCCAGCATGGTGTCCTTAATTCTCAAGCTTTCTTTGATTTCTTGTAATCTTGTTAATTGTTTTTTTTCCTGCTTATGTCGTGAAGCTTCGGGTGTTTCTGCAAGCTGTATTCACCCTTTGAAACATTGTTTCTGCAATCTGTAAAGGAATGTGCTCAATAACATGACCAGCAAACAATGTTTTGGCCTTATTTAACTAGATGCTGATACAGGTGGAGTAAGATGTGTGCTATTCTGTCTACCAACTTTTAGCCTTTTGTTTAAGGGGTCACCATGACATTTAAAAAGAAGATGATCATATGGACACTTTTCTCTGTTTCATTCTGCAGTCATTAGAATTTTAATGTTATCACAAACCGGAAAGTTTCCTGGATTTATTCTTCCTTGACACAGGCAGGGATCTGCAACGTATATCTGGAAATAAAACCTCTAAAGTAGGATACCTGAGCAGGAAAGAGGTAAGTTTCTCCAGATTTATTTTTCAAAATAAAACTGGCATTTTGGGACTCTTATCTTCCACCTTATCATCTATAAATTTTTTTGCAATTACTATTTTTGTTGATTTATGGAGCTGCTTGTTTGTCTTAGTTCCTTGAGATGGAATGATGGATGACACATGGGGAAAATCATTTGTGTGGACTAACTACAAGATGTAGTCTTATTCTTGTGTATGGCTCTGGCCCCGCTATTGCCGCTTGTCTCTATGCTTGGAAAATAACCATTTTTATTTCTACACTATGCCTGGTTTTATGATACATTTTTGTTTCTCTTCTGTGTTAAGGAATTAGTCAGGTTGCATATTTATGAAAGAAGAAAAATATGACAAATTCTACCCTGTTTTCATCAGACAAGCATCTCTTCCTTCCTCTCCATTTCAAATCTCTTCCTTCCTCTTCTCACCTTAACACGTTGCATTAGTCCCTACGACTTAGGAGTAAAATATCAATTTCTACATTATCCTGTCATAAGGACCATTGGGTCTAGTCTGTGCCCACTTTTGTTATACTGTTTCACTTCTATGGAATACTTGTATACTCATTAACAAAACAGTGGATGATATGTTAAAAGAAATGATGCTCTGCAGCAACACTGTAATGTATTTCACATGTTTTATGGCAAATCATACTCAATGAACTAGATTACCTCATCTGACAAATTAGGCTTACCGCCATTGTATATGGGGAGAAAATCTCAGAAAATATACATAATAGCTGGCTGTAATATAATTCTATTTCTTTTAAAGTCATTTCGAGTACAGAGTACTACCCATTGTGTGGACCCAAAAAGAAAGTAATAGCTTGCGGTTTTTCACATGGTTGACCATCTTAACTTTTGACATGCAAATTATTTGGTTGAGTACAGAGTACTACCCATTGTATTATGTCATTTGTAAGTTTGTCTTATTTCCTACTGGGAAAACCTTGTTTTGACCTGTATGTTGTATTGTAGTGTTAAGTTTGTATTTGCTTAAGCCATAGATGCATGTTCATTATGGTTTTTGGCATACAGATACAAGAATTGGGTTCACTCTATCAGTCCAGGATGAAGTTCCAGGATCAACAAGTGTCTACAATTGAAGATGCTTTAATGGTATTTCTTCATACCATTACAGTACTCTTGCCTCTGCACTTTATCTTGCAGCCTTTATATATCTTTGGCACTGTGTATTGTATGGCTTATCTGTTGTCAATATTTTATTCACTCAGTGGCTGCATTTTGTAGATTCCTCTAACATGAGTTATTGAATATTTCCAGTTGGTGTCAAACTCAGTGCAGCAGGTCATTTTGGATGTGAAAGTTGGGCCTCCATCGTATGAAAAAGGTCTTGCTGATAGTATACTCTCTGTTGTAAGTTTTCTTAAACTCTAAAACATGTTAGTATACCCTCATTTGTACTAGTATGCCTGCTTGACCAATCATGCACTTTAGGAGATCTAGTTATTTTGCCGGCCACGACATAAACGTATTTATCAAGATGTTTGCTTCATTTTTTAAAGGTAATATGGTATGACTCATAGAATATATTGAGAGCTGAAGTTATTAAGGAGAACTTTCTTCCAAAATGTGTGGCTGGGAGGATACGATGTTCGAGGTTGCATCAATGTTTTTTAGATCAAGTTACAGAGTGTGGTTTAATATCTTCATGAGTTGAACTGTTATGTTTGTGGAGGAAATGGTGCTGGTCTATCTGTCTTTCCTTTGCAGATCTTTGGCTCTTCCAGCCCATTCATGGATTTCATGCTAATATGAATATGCCAATTAATCCAATTATCACTGCAAAGAAGACATCATATATTAGGGTATTTAATCATATGGCTGAGAGATATTATTTTGTGCATTGAGGACTTCTTTTATGTTCCTGAAGTCGTTGCTCAATGTGTGACGATATTTTATCTGTTTATGATAAACAGAAGATGGATGGATTTCTGTTGCAGATTCAAATTGTATGCAGCCCTTATGCAATGTAGTTAAACTCTTGGAAAATATTTTCCTTAAGAAAGATAACTCTGTGCACAAACTAAAGGGGAAACGTCCTCATGGAAGTTTCTACGAGAACCCATTTACAATGAAAAATGTTTTAGCACAACCAGGCAACCAAAGAGCCTTATTTCATTGAAGAATGCATGATAATGCCAAAGATTTCTTATTTTGTCGTAGAGTATTATCGACAAATTGCAAACAGTAACACGAAGGGGGTGCATTAATAGCTTAAATACTTGTATGAAAAGTATTCCTCTTGCGGTTTTCTGATTAAATCGATGAACTGTCTGTGATTTTTTTGCAGGTTAAGCGAACGCACTGCACAAACTGCATTGTATGGGCAAAAAGTGATACTTTGGTCAGAGACGTTATTAGAATTGAGCCAAACTTTACTGTAAGAAATGGAAACATGTTTGGTAATAGTTTTTGGATGCTTTCACCTATTTTTCTATCGTACTGTCCCTTCGATGGATCATCAATGGTGTACAATCATTTAGAGTTACCGGTCTCCCAGCTATTTTACGTTCTATGCTCTTTGGAGATGTGCTCTGCAGAAGTGGTGACTGGTGATATGATTATGCTGCAAAAATGTGTATTTGAAACACTCATTGAATGACAATTTTTTTTTATAAGCATTACAATTGGAACATTACTATACATTCGTTTTCGCTCATTGATGATTCTGGATGACAAGCATCATTTATATTATTCGGATAAACCCTGTAGGTTGGCTACATTGTTATGAAAGATCAACATCCTGGTGTTAGATCATACCTTACAAGGATTGAAAAGGCCGGAGTGGCAGGTGTTTACCACCCACTTATTGATGAAAACCTTATGACAATTTTACATGGGTAGGTATAATCTTTAATGTTTTTCTTCTTGGACTTGTATACAACTGTTTGGCATTGTGAACTCTTGTTTGACAGTATTCCCCCTCTTCCAATGTTTATTATTCAAACAGGAGAAAGAAGAAGGTATATGCATGGACGGTTGATGATGCAGAGTCCATGGAAAATATGTTGTCTGAGCAAGTAGATGGTGTTGTCACCAGCAATCCGATGCTTTTTCAGCAAACAATGCAAGATGTCTCAACTCAGTGTATAGAGGAAGGTTTTCAGTAAGCCGCTACCAGCCAGTCACTTTTCTACCTTTGGTTAGTTTGATGTGTGATCATCCCAGTTCGGCCATAATCATACTGCGTATTTGTTTCATTAGCGATGCAGACAGGCGGCAATCAATGAACGTTGCTCTAAAAACTAGGGTGGTGTATACATAGATAATTTCATTGTATCTTAAAATTGGATTCATTATGCACTCGTGTAAACTTCGCTCTTAAATTACACTCAACCCATTTAAAAAAAAAATTAAATTTTCAAGGATGTCCTTTCTACAGCTGAAGTTTGTGCTCATAGGTGATTGGGAAACACCATGGGTGCAGACAATTTTAGACAAATTTCAAATCCCTCGTAACTTGTAGTGTTATGTATGACCAGTGACCACTGCAGCTGCTAAAACCCAAGAAACCGGATTTGAACTCAACCTAACCTGCAAAATTTATCGAAATTTAGGACAGGAAAACCAATTGATACCACCACAGTGGACCCAATCTAATACTCCCTCCGTCTTAAAATTTGGGTCGTTTTAGCCCTTAATTTTGATACAAAAATTTAGGTCGTTTTAGGTTTTCTAGGTAAGGGATAGTAATGATTTGTATCCATTTGTGTGTTTTTGACTTTTTTAAAAAGTTTGATTGGTTAAAAAAAAGTAGTGAGTATTTAAAAATAAAAAAAAATTATGAAAAAGTTGGTGGAATGATGATGTTGATTGATGGGTGAGTGTTTTATTAAAACTTGTGCAAAATCCTAAAACGACTTAAATTTTGACACGGAGGAAGTACGTAGTATTCAAGAGCATATTGGGCTTTTATTCTAGAGACGAAGTATGAAAAATAGGGATAGCACTTTGGATCCCATGGAGTTTTTAAAATAACTCCATGTGAAGCTGGATAAATCCTAACTACTTGATTTTAAATAAAGGGTTTAGATTTAAATTATTTTAGCCATTTTCTAATTTATTTTTTAGGGTCGATAAATTCTTATTGGGTAATCCTACAAACTCCATGGAGTTCAACTCTACGGGATCCTAACCGGAAAACTAGATAGATTTCTCCAAATTTGCGAAAATTTTGGAGAGAATTTTTCCATAGATTTTTTATTATTAGTGAATTTTTTCATAGATAGTTTTCCAAATCTTTGAAATAGAGAAATTACTGGAGTTGGAGATTTCATTAACAGAAGTGAGACAAGTTATTAGAGATTTTTATTTAAGATCTCGAGTTCAAACTTGAAAAACCTTTATTTTCATGTTTTAGTATAATTCGACCAGGCCCATTTTCTGTATTAGTCCAAATATCATATTATCACTTATAGTTGGTGCTGTTATTCGAGCCGAGCTTAAAAATGTGTTCATACTCGGCTCGTTTAGGAAATGAACGAGCTCAAACCGAGATTTTTTTTAGCTGTAAGTAATTCTACTTGCTCATAATATAGTAACTTAAATGAAATTTTAGAAATTCTATAAAATTCAAGCTTAATTCGAACGAGTCGAACTTTGGACCAACCTAAAAAATATGCTCATACTCGGTTCGTTTAGAAAATAAACGAGCTCTAGCCGAGCTTTTATCAAATTGAACTTGAGCTACTCGGCTCATATAACCCTCCTACCTATCGTTGGACTAAAAAAAAAATTACGAATTACGCAAGGAATTAAATTTGAAGCCATTCCCAAAGGTCATACCTCAATGACCGGAAGCTCGATCGATCAACTGCGACCCGAAAGCGTCCATCTCACGCAAATTAAAGAGATTCAAATTTCACAAAATCAGTAGAGCCCTAAAAAAAATGATTTTGATTAATTTAAACCGCCCAATGAAAAATCGAAAACCCCAAGAAGCTGACTATATAGCTGGTTCTTTTGGGAGCATTGCTTTAGGAGTAATCAAATCTCCTCTCAAAATTAATAATTGCATCATTATTAATCATCTCCTCGGGATCGTTTCATGGCTTTAATCCCTCCAATCGATGCAATTCCATTAATTAATTGCTCTAATTAAACTCAGTACGTGGGTGCCCAGATATATAAGTCAAATGCAAAACCCTAGGATCCATTGCAAATCAAATTAGCTTAATTTTCATGGTTGTTTGAATTCCGTTGAAAGCTTGCAATCGACGTCAGCTTTTTACGAGCTTCCCCGCCGGCGTCGTCACCGGGCGTCAACGCTATTCACATATTCACCGGCACCCCCATGTTTTTTTTTTAATATATTTATATAAAGTGAGGGTGTGAGAGTATATATATATAAATTCTCGTTAACTGAATTAGTTGCTTTAGCGGATTGATCGATTGAGAGGTAGCTAGCAATGGCATCATCGAGCGGGGGCGGCGGCGGTGTTCCCCCGGGGTTCCGGTTCCACCCGACGGATGAAGAGCTCCTGCATTACTACTTGAAGAAGAAGATAACTTTTGAGAAGTTCGACATGGATGTGATCAGAGAGGTCGATTTGAACAAGATGGAGCCCTGGGAACTCCAAGGTACTTGCTTCATTTATATATATTCGTCACCTTTTTTTTTTGTTTTTTTTTTCTAGATTGCTATCTGGATTCGAATTCAGAACTGCCACGCTATTGTTACTTTATTTGGTAGAGAATCTTTCCCGATTAAGGTTTTTAATTTCTCAATAACAAGCTGTTAAACAATATAGGTAGATATATTAGCAGTTTGTTTATTGTTATTGCCTTACATAGGGTATGTATAGTTTAGTCAGGTCATGAAAGGGGGAAGTATTGGTTCCTTCCTTATATTCATGTAGTTAGTTATCAAGCTGATCAATTAACAAAATTCACAAATTCAAAAAAGAATATATCATGGGTCAAGATTTTTAAAAGTATTTCTTCTTGTTTATTTTAGGTTAATTTGGCTGTTGTGTTATCAAGTCCTAATATTTTGAGTGTGACAACATAAAAAAAATACACCAACCATGAGCTCTACATGACAAACCATTATAAGATACTATGTATTGATTGAAAAGGAGGTGACATATAATGACTAGCTAGCTTGCTTGCAACCAATACGTACTGTAATATTTAGAGCATATATGGAAGTTTGATTAATGTAGTGATGGATGGATGGATGGATTTTGTGGACAGAACGATGTAGGATCGGATCGACGCCACAAAACGAGTGGTATTTTTTCAGCCACAAGGACAGGAAGTATCCGACGGGTTCAAGGACCAACAGGGCTACAAGCGCCGGATTCTGGAAAGCAACCGGCCGTGACAAATGCATCCGAAACAGCTTCAAGAAGATCGGAATGCGCAAAACTCTCGTGTTTTATAGAGGCAGAGCCCCCCATGGCCAGAAGACCGATTGGATCATGCACGAATACCGCCTTGAAGATGGCGATGATCCTGAAGCAAGCTCCACCGTGAGTTCTCTTTCTCTGTCTACTCTCTCATCGATTGGTCCGGTTCAGGTCTTCAGGTGCATTCGGGTTTGGGTTATTTCAGGCTTTGAGGCAATTTGGTTCAGATCATCAGATTATAACCTATAGTTTAACATCAAACATGTGTATTAGTGTATATGATGGAATGTCACGTACTTCAAACGAGTTACGATTTCAAGTCGATAGATTTTCGAGTTTCATCATGCATGATTGAATTGGAACTCCATAATTGAGCCTAACAATGCTTACAATGTAACATTGCAGGAGGATGGATGGGTGATTTGCAGAGTATTTAAGAAGAAAAACCTATTCAGGATCGGAGGCGAGGGTGGTGGAAGCGGAGGTGGCGGCTCAAGTACCAGTCATAGCAACAGCGCCACCACTGCCTCCAATCAGCTGCTCGGAATCAGTGGTGTTGGTAACGCAGATGGAATAAACGGGCCAACTCAGTCGTCTATGATGATGATGCATCATAGAATACAAGGCGCTAACGAATCCGCTAGCAGTCATCATCATCACCAACAGCAGCAACAGCAACAGCAACATAACTATCTATACATGAAGCCTGAACTTGGCCTGCATAACTTCTCACAGTATCAAATGCCCCTTCTTGCTGCAACTTCTCATGATCACCAGTACTCACACCAGGCGGATGCACCTGATCAGTCGGCGCCCATGGAGCTGTACGATTTCAGCCGCCTCCAACCGCATCATCAATCGCCTATCATGCTGAAACAACTTATGACGTCACCCAATTCGACCGATCAGCAGCAGCCGGCCATTCACACTGCATCTGCCTCTAGCGGAGGCGGCTTAGAGGACCACCACCAGCACCACCACCTGAGCTTGAATGATCAGTGTGTCATGATTGACCACTTCGTTCAGCCGCCTCACCCTCAGCATCATCACGAAGATGACGATGCTGACACCAATGCAGAAACCAACATTTCTCAAATGACAACGACGACTCATCAACAACACCAACATTCTTTACACAGTGAGATGGATTTCTGGGGATATACCAAGTAGTTTCTGACTACTGCAATATAATTCCAATTAGAAACAAATCCATGAACTGAACATATGTATTGAGTGGATATTATGATTTCATCTTGATTTCATGTAAATTGGATTCAGATAGATCACGAACATAGAATTCAATTGCTTGAAAACATTCATGTTGAGAAGTACTAGCTAATCAATAATTCAAGGACTCGAGTTGCATATTGTAATTTATGAGAATATTCGTTCATTTTGCTCTGTTTCCTTGAAATTGTCAAATTAATCAATCAATCAATATCCAGGATCATGTTTGTATTTTAGTCAAATTCAGTTAAAGTAGAAACTAGAAAGAAAACATGTCAAGAGGGACGATAGAACAGTTTCAAGAAACAAACTAACAAAGGTTCAATCATCCCTTTCTTTCGATTTCTTTCAGAAGAATGCATACATTAACTTCACGATTTCAAGCGTCCACCGTGAACTTATGGTGTCATTAATTAGCATAAAATAAGTGAGCAATGGCCTTCTTGATCCACCTTAGATTGATCAATAGTCTTCCACCTTTCCTTTCAGATTGATCACAGCCAGTTCTTTTTCTACAAAGTCCCCGGCAAGCATAGGAGTGTACTTACTTGCGAGAGGCAACTCCTCAAAGTGACCCAAGGGCTTTAAAACAGCATCAGACGCAATGTGTGAAAACAACTACAACAGACAGCCAAAAGATCGGAAGGTTGTCAGTGAAAAAAAAAATTAGTGACAGAATCGTCTCACATAAGTTGTTAAAAGGATAAATTTTGGATATGCTTACAGTTGAAGAAACTCTCCAGAGACTACGATTTTGTTCAGATGCTAATTTAACTGCTTCCAGTGTCCTTTTGGTCACTACAACTTCATGCATACCAGCAAGGCATTCTCCTGCTGTTAACCATTCTATCTACAATGAACAGGTATTAGAGATTATGCACATCAAAACATACTATATTTCTACGTGAAGTTAAAAGTCAGTCTAAGTTAAACTTCCTACATGAGTCCTACATGAATAGATGTGGAAAATGTGGGGATAAAACAAAATCAGACATTTTGAATGTGAACATCCAGAATCATTAAACTCTCAGTCTCACTGACATTTTCTATGACTTCAAAAAGAGTCCAATAGGCTAGAAGACACACGGTATTGCAAAACAAGGACAGTTAGCTTTTCTAAATCCTCTCTCATATGAACAGGCAATAATAGGGAAGAATTTGGTTTTTCCATGATAACATATCTAAGCACAAGATGCAGCTAATTGATTGATAAAGTTATGCACTCTTTACCAAAAATCTCAGACAGCATTTCTGTCATCTTAAAATATCAGAAGTGAACATTAAATTAAACCCACAAAAAGAATAGGTATGTAATGAATTCCATATGCTCTAGCTCCAATGATTTTTTCACAAGGCTTAAAGGTTTTTAAGCCAAATAATGCATAAGATAAGCAATTTCATAATTGTTTATTTGGAATCTTTTACTTGCTCCTAAAGAGGCTCATGATATCAATCTATCAGGCTTGATGGAAAAGATACCTGTTTGCCTGTTTGAATGAGAAGACACCCCACTGGAACTTTTACCTCCAGTTTCTGCCCATTTCTAAGCCAAATGTTCAGACCAGGAAATCTACTTCGGCCATGAATAGTCAAAAAGTTTAGGTCATAGTGGTATCCTGCAAAGACAATGCCCTCCTGTCCATAGCGCTTAAGATCACTCCCTGTGGGAGCAAGTAGATGTGGACCCTGAAAATCAGAAAACAAAGATCATGTTCAGAATGCTGATAGGCTAAAACAGAGCTATGAGTAAATTCAATCCTACATCTCACTATTACCTGGATTAAAAATGCAAGAAACACAACATATTTGATGTTAAGGGGCAGGCAAGATCTAACATAAACTAAGTAATTAGTCACAGATAGAGTATACAATTTCTTTATGGGTAAATTAGCATGATACGCCTATTTCCAGGTTCCTGTAGTATTATTATATAACAAGGATAACAGAACTTTATGATGCTGCAGCCAACAGGAGTCCAGGAAAATATTAATCTAAATGCTGCAATCTACCATTACAAAATGCACGATGCCCATATTCAAATAGTAGGAACATGAACATATTGAATGATGACTCACATGGCTCATTAAAGATGTAAATGCATCCTTAGGCAAGCCAAAACCAATTGCAGCCATTTCAGCTACAGTCTGAAACAGGGAGAATCAAGGAAGCCTGAGTCACGTATTACGCATCCACAGCCTGTGAAAAGCTTAAAGTGATGGTAAATTCACCTCTACAGCAGATATCATTTTGTGTCCCCAAGAGTCCATTGTATCTTTCCACTCAAGAAAACCTTCAGGAATGACAGGTTCTGAATTCAATTCCTATGGACAAAGCTCAATCAGTGTAAAAGTCCAAATCTTGCAAGTTAATTTAGCATCAGGAGAAGTAGGCAAGTATGAGACATTGAGACCTTAAATTGGGTGTTTGATGGGCGAGAACCCACTCTCCACATATATCGCCACTTTGGGTCAGGTCCAACAGGAATGGATGGTTGAAACTCCTTAGGCATTGCTTGCAACTTTCCCTGTATTTCTCCATCCACTAGACTCCGTGGAACTTCAATTCCTTCAGGGGTTACCCCAACCTGAGAAAACAATCAAGCTTTGGCATGAAATTCATACTACTGACTCTCTAGGGGGGTTACCCCAACCTGAGAAAAAAGCATCATTCCTTGTCCAAACAGTAAAATTCTTTTTTCTGCTTCAAATGTAAGAGAGTAAGAGTTAACAGAATGAGTCCAAATGATACATCACAATGACTTATTCAGATGTGCCTAAGCCTAGTTACAAAATTAATTGATTGGTCAAAACCAGTCAACTGAAAGCAACAGATATAATGAAGCTCATAATGTAATCCTCTAATGTCATGAACACACATCAGCAATAGTCCTCCAACGTCCAGCAGTATACCTGCCCCCAAAAGTCCAAATTGAACTACAAAAATTTTCAATTTCGTTGAGCAGTCCTTCAATATCCAGCATTATTAAAAAGGAAGACCGAATTATTAAAACAATCTGATCAAGCATCCGCGGAAGGAAAAAGCACAGCGCAAACCTAATACTGAAATCAAAATCCAGCCGGAATCAGAAATTGATTGTTCAGATCGATTAGTGGGAGAGGAAGTACAAAGCGAGACCTGATAGTGCAAATGCGGTCGCTCTTGGAGACGCTTGAATTCAGGGGGTTGTTCAAAGTACTTCTCAACCATATCCAGGAAGCGATCGTTGTCTTGAGCGGAGCATCTCGGATCCTTAACCAGCAAAGCTCCGGTTTCGCTCAAGATCCGGCTGACTTCCGAGCAAAGTCGACTAAGCTCCGGATCGTCACTGGGATGTCCAGCATCTAAGTAGGGAGTGAGATCGATCACTTCGAAATCCTCCATTACCACCATCGCTCAAACCGCCGAAGTGAGAGATTGAGAGAGAGAGGGGGAAAAGGGGCAAAGCCGCAAAGGAGAGGGTTTTTTTTATATATATATATATTTAATTTCTGCATTTACCTCCTTTTTTGCGTATACGTATATCTTTGTAGAAAGAATTCCAAGCGTGTAGAAGTGAGCTTTGTATTGGGGGAAAATAAAATTAAGGTGGATAAATTTTAGACGGAGATGGCGGGAGATAAATGAAATATGCGAGCGTTTTAGGCGATTTTTCGAATTTTTTTTGGAAATAGCCAAAAATGAGGAAAATATTAGGGAACTAGCCAAAATTCGAAAGATTTTAGCGTTTTAGCCAAAACAGGGTAAAGTCGCTGTTTATAACAGCGACTTTACCCAAAAATTTAAAAAAAATTAATAAAATAGGTAAGTCGCTGTAGCGACTTACCTCTATTATGTATTTTTTTTTTTAGTTTTAGGTTAAAAGAAATTAATTTTATTTGAAAACCTAAAAAAAAAATAGATTAGGAGAGTCGCTGTTTGTAACAGCGACTCTCCATTTTTTATTTTATTTTTCTCAAAACGATGAAGGAACACCAAAACGGAAGGCGGAAAATCGGTGGAACAGCAAATCAACAATGGAAGGGTTGAAGCAGCGATTTGGGATCGGGGCAAAACAGCGACTCCCTTCGCTGGAAATAGGAACGGAGCAATTCGCCGGAAATACAGGGCGGAGATCCGGATCTGGAGATGTCGAACAGGAGGCGGAGGTTCGCCGATTGCGGTCGACTTGGAGCCCTAGCGCCGCGCCCATGGCTATTAGACCTTCAATTTCCGCACTAGGTTGTTCGCCCATGGCTGTTCGACCTGGAGCCCTAGCGCCGCGCCCATGGCTGTTCGCCGATTGCGGGCGGAGATCCGGATCTCGAGATGTCGAACAGGAGGCGGAGGCTCGCCGATTGCGGTCGACCTGGAGCCCTAGCGCCGCGCCCATGGCTGTTCAACCTTCAATTTCCGCACTAGGTTGTTCGCCCATGGCTGTTCGACCTGGAGCCCTAGCGCCGCGCCCATGGCTGTTCGTCGATTGCGGGCGGAGACCCGTGTTGTGGTGCCGAGGACTTCGGAGTCCGTTGGGAGCCGCCAATGGGTGAACGTTGTTCTTCGAACTCAAAGGAGGAAGAAGAAGCCCTGTTCTACATTCAACGTTTTGAGAAAAATAAAATAAAAAATAGAGAGTCGCTGTTACAAACAGCGACTCTCCTAATATATTTTTTTTTTAGGTTTTCAAATAAAATTAATTTCTTTTAATCTAAAACAAAAAAAAAACATAATAGAGGTAAGTCGCTGTTACAAACAGCGACTTACCTATTTTATTAATTTTTTTAAAATTTTTGGGTAAAGTCAACGTTTGTAACAACGACTTTACCTGTTTTGGCTAAAACGCTAAAATCTTTCGGATTTTGGCTAGTTCCCTAATATTTTCTTCATTTTTGGCTATTTCCAAAAAAAATCCGATTTTTCGGTAATTAAATTTACTACGACTATAGTTTCCTTTCCCTAACGCGTTTGTTTTTTTAATTTTTGATAAAATAGTGGTAATGTAACATATTATAGAGATCAATAACAAATTATGAACTTCTTTTATGCCTCTGATAACATAGCTCAATGGTAAGGAATGAGATGAGTTAATTAGAAATTCAGAATTCGATCCCTTCTATCCTTCGTAAGCAAATTTATCTAATGCGTGTTACTGTAGAATTGTAGAATTGATGTAAAGTCCTCCTTAGGGTTTCCATTCATTGATATAACATATATATATATATATATATATAGGTTACAAAGGTATTGGGCCTTAATGGGCTTTTAGCCCACTATACAATATTAAGACCTATGTAATCTATCAAACCCCCGCAGTCGAAACGAGAGGGGTCCTTACAGTGAGACTGGAACGAAAATCAATGAATAACTGTCGAGGTAAACCCTTGGTGAATATATCAGCGTACTGATAAGAGGACGGGACATGGAGAACGCGGACATGTCCAATGGCAACCTTGTCCCTTACAAAGTGGAGATCAAGCTCAATGTGCTTCGTGCGTTGATGCTGGACTGGGTTGCTAGCCAGGTAGACGGCGGAGATGTTGTCCGTATAGACCAGAGTGGCCTTCTGAAGGGGACAACGGAGCTCAAGGAGGAGGTTCCGGAGCCAAGAGCACTCGGACACAACGTTGGCAACACCCCTGTATTCGGCCTCAGCGCTGGAGCGAGATACGACGAACTGACGCTTGGCTGACCATGACACAAGGGTGTCGTTGAGGAAGACGCAGTACCCAGACGTGGAGCGACGTGTGTCAAGACAACCACCCCAATCCGCATCAGTGTAAGCAACAAGATCGAGCTTAGAGGAAGGAGTGATCGTGGTGCTGAGCTCAAGAGTGCCGCTGATGTACCGAATGATCCGCTTCAAAGCCTGAAAGTGAGGTTCCCTAGGTGCATGCATGAACAAGCAGACCTGCTGAACGGCGTAACTAATGTCAGGCCTGGTGAAAGTGAGATACTGAAGAGCACCAGCGAGGCTCCTGTACAATGTCGGGTCATCAACCAAAGGACCAGAATGAGCACTGAGCTTGTTGGATGTATCGACAGGGGTGGCGACTGGATTACAGTTGACCATCTTAGCCCGAGCAACAATCTCTGCAGCATACTTACTCTGTGAGAGAAACAGACCTGACGCATGACGCTGAACAGCAACTCCCAAAAAGTAAGACAACTGACCCAGATCAGACATGGCGAATTCCGCACTCAACTGCGAAATAATAGACGTCCGAAGAGCATCAGAAGAGGCGGTGAGAATGATGTCGTCGACATATAGCAACAGGAATGCCAAGTCTGAGCCTCGACGATAGATAAACAGAGACGAATCGGAACGGCTGCCAGTGAAACCCAAACGGAGCAGATGAGAGGCAAAACGCTGGAACCAAGCCCGCGGAGCCTGTTTCAGACCATACAGAGAGCGCTTGAGGAGACAGACATGCTTCGGACGGTCAGCATCAACAAACCCCGGCGGCTGAAACATGTAGACCGTCTCATTCAGATGGCCATGAAGAAATGCGTTCTTGACATCTAACTGATGGATGGCCCAGTTGCGCGACAGAGCTAGACTCAGGACCACTCGGATAGTGGCAAGCTTGACCACAGGGCTGAACGTCTCATCACAATCAATACCTGCCTGCTGAGATCTACCGTTCACCACAAGACGGGCCTTATAGCGCTCCAAAGTCCCATCAGATCGGAACTTGTGACGAAAGAGCCACATACAACGAATGACGTTCGCCTCAGGAGGGCGAGGAACAAGAACCCAAGTACCATTCTTCGTAAGGGCCCTGTATTCATCGAGCATAGCCGCCTGCCAATTCGGGTCTTGGAGGGCTGTTTTGTGGGAGGTGGGAATGGGGGAGAGGGAGGTCTGGGTGGAGGCAGAGGGTGATTGGGTGTCGGGACGGATGGGAGCAAGAGGGGCTAAGCATGGGGATGAGGCGGCGGGCGCAGCAGAGCTGCGGGTAAGGGGTGCAGAGGCGGTGTGGGATGCGGCGGGCGCAGCATACCCTGCGGCGGGCGCCGCAAGTGGGTGATGCGAGACGGGGAGGGATGCGGCGGGCGCAGCATGTGTTGCGGCGGGCGCAGCATGTGTTGCGGCGGGCGCAGCATGTGTTGCGGCGGGCGCAGCATATGTTGCGGCGGGCGCCGCCAGTAGGTTATGCGATGCTGGGGGCATGGGCAATTGATAGGCTGCGGGCGCAGCAGTGTGCGGCGCCCGCGGCATTGGTGTTTGGCGGGGGGTCTGCTTTGCTAGGCCATGAGGTTGGATGGTGGGGCGATGGGTGGTAGTCATGGATACGATCTGACGGGGCCGGAAGACACCGGAGACGCTGCGGGTGTGTGGTCTGGTGGTGGGGGGTGGTGGGGGTGGGGGAGGGGGAGACGCAGGAGCACCGGGAGAGCTCTGGGGAATAAGGAAGTGAGGGAATGGTGACTCAGACTCTGACGGAGACACAGGGGGTGTGGAAGACGCAAAGGGAAATCGCGACTCATCAAAGGTGACATGACGTGAGAGAATGATCTTGTGGGTCTTGATATCGAGGCAAATGTAACCGCGATGATCAGACGGATAGCCTAGGAAGACACATGGAGTGGAGCGCGGGTGAAGCTTGTGCGGGGCTGTGGAGGACTGGTTTGGGAAACACAAGCACCCGAAGGTGCGAAGGTGATCATACCTAGGCTCGGCGTAATAAAGTGTCTGAGCTGGCGAGCGATGGTGTAGGGTAGTGGAAGGGAGAATGTTTAGGAGATAACATGTGGTGGATAAGGCGTGAGGCCAATAGGGAAGGGGAATAGATGCGTGGAAGAGGAGAGAACGCATCATGTTGGTAATGGTTCTGATGATTCTTTCTGCCTTGCCATTCTGCTGAGAAGTATAGGGGCAAGACAAGCGATAGGAGATCCCATTTGCGGCAAAGAAGGAGTGAAAGTCTTTGTTATCAAATTCACGACCATTGTCACATTGGAAACATTTGATGGACATGTGAAACTGTGTTTTGATGTAGGTATGGAATCTGGCAAAGACAGGAAACACTTGATGTAAAGTCCTCCTTAGGGTTCCGTGAGGAAGAAAAGGTTCTGATACCATGTAGAATTGTAGAATTGATGTAAAGTCCTCCTTAGGGTTTCCATTCATTGATATAACATATATATATATATATATGTTACAAAGGTATTGGGCCTTAATGGGCTTTTAGCCCACTATACAATATTAAGACCTATGTAATCTATCAGTTACGATCAAATGTTGTTACCTCATTAAAAAAAAAAAAAAAAAACCCTCATTTTATCATGTATTTTCAACCGTATAAACTCATTTTCAATCACTCAGCATTAACTACTATCAATATCAAATATCAATACTAGATAAGTAAAAACATAGAACGTAGTCAAACATTAATCTGTTAACCTAGAACTTGGTCGAATTTGAATATTTTTTTTAAAAAAAAAAACGTTAATCTGTTACTATAGTGAATTTGATTTGCTCGATAAGCCCATTAGGTTATGGTTTTAAGGCTTTGAATTTACGGTAAATTGTTTCGATTCCAGGTAGCTAGATCTCATTGTTTCACTGCTACATACTTTTCTTCACATAAATTTCATGTGCTCTAACAACCTATCGATGGTTATGCTTAAACAAAGCCTAAATTTGGGCTTTTTACTTGTATAAATTAAAAACAAAAAAGAGATGATCTATTCATTGATTCCTCAAAGGCCAAAGCATACCTACTTCTTTGGGATGGAGCCCTTCAACTCTTTATTTGAAGAAGTTGCATTTCCATATGATCTTTTTGGGTCATTATCTCCCTTCAAGTACTCCATAGCCATACTTTTCGCCCTTGTCGCTATGTCCTACATCTCTTGCAAACGCGCGCGCGTTTATCTTGTTGATTTCGCTTGCTTTCAAGCACCAAAAGAGTTTCGCGCTCCCGTCTCTTCCTTCTTGGAGCACTTGGAGTTTATCAACAACTTCAACAGGGAAGCCATTGATTTCCAAGCCAAGGTTTTGGAGAGATCGGGCATTGGGAACGACACTTCCCTCCCTAGCGGATTCCACTCCATCCCAACAAACCAATCCCTTGACTCAACCATGGAGGAGGCTAAGTTGGTGTTGTTCACAGTGGTTGAAGATCTCCTTAGCAAGAACAAGATCAACCCGAAAAGCATTGACATCCTCGTCACCAACTGCAGCCTCAACTGCCCCACGCCTTCTTTATCCGCTATGGTCATAAATCGGTTTGGCTTCCGGAGCAATGTGAGAAGCTTCAGCCTCTCGGGCATGGGTTGTAGCGCTGGATTGTTGTCGATTAGCTTAGCTCGTGACCTGTTGAAAGTGCACAAGAACTCGTTGGCCTTGGTCCTTAGCACGGAATCGATCTCCTCCTCCATCTACAATGGGAAGCTCAAGTCCATGCTCCTCCCAAACTGCTTGTTCCGTATGGGAGGAGCTGCCATCTTGCTCTCTAACCGAATCTCCGACAAGAGTGTTGCCAAGTATGAACTCCAACATGTCGTTAGAACCCATCTCGGCGCCAAGGATAGTGCCTACAAGTGTGTCTTCCATGAGACGGATGACGATGGCCACACCGGAGTTTCCTTGGCAAGAACCGTGGTTCAGGTATCATCAATGGAACCCTATTAAGAATTTCTTAGATAAACATGTGTTGATTCGACAAACATCTATATCGATCAGGTCGCGGGAGAAGCCCTCAAGATAAACATGGGATCACTAGGCGCATTGGTACTTCCATACTCGGAGCAAATCCGTTATGTATCCTCTTTGCTTTGGAGGAAAGCTTGGCCTCCAGCGAAGAAGAAGGGACATGAGTACATACCTGATTTCAAGAAGGCGATCGATCACTTCTGCATCCACGCAGGTGGGAAGGCTGTGATAGATGCCATCAAAGAGAGCCTAAAGCTAACGGAGAGGCACGTCGAGGCATCAAAGATGACACTCCACGCGTTTGGGAACACTTCGTCTTCCTCGACGTGGTACTCCCTTTGCTACTTGGAAGCAAAAGGGAGAGTGAGGAAAGGGGACAAGGTATGGCAGTTGTGCTTTGGGAGTGGTTTCAAATGCAACAGTGCTGTGTGGAAGTGTGTAGCCAAAGATGGAGTTATCAAAAATGGGTTTCAAAATGCTTGGTCTGACAAGATACATGGGTATCCAATAGATGTGCCTGAGGTTACATTTCGTTGATCCATGAGGAATTTGCACACAACAATCAATTGAGAGGTAAAAAGGACTTTGAAATTAAATGTGGTAATTTTGTGTTTAAATATCAAAGTTATTTATAGATATTCAGCTTAGCAGGTGATCGAGGATGACATCGTCATGCCTACCATAAGGTCTTCAAGTTTGATCCCTCCTCCCGTTTGCCTCATATTACATATATTTGAGAAAGGTTGTAACTAGTAAGGGAGTATGAAATACAATGTTGTAAACTTGTAATATATCAAGTGTCATCAACTCAATAAGATAAAGCAAATTAGTGTTTTATTTCAACAAAACTGAATTCACAAATCATAAATTCATGTACCAATTAAGTAGGCACAAAATTTATTCTGTTCCTCAATACAAATCAACCAATTCAAAAGGCGAAAATCGGATTGCTTCATGGCCGTTACTCGGGCTTCCAAGAGGAGAAGGGATTACAGAATCTACAGCCGCGAGGGCTTCAAGCTCAGCCATATCTTCGTGAGTCAGTTTGATGGACAATGCTTCAATGTTTTGCTCTAGATTTTCGATCTTTGTAGTCCCTGACTCCATGGGATAGGGAAGAGATCGTCTCCTTGGGATGAACTCACGCGAGTGCCAATTGTGCTGGCGTGCAACCCTTTTTGGAAGCCATTTCGCTAACTTGCTCGAATATGAGTTTGTTGTGCTCCATGTGATGCGGGACCATCTTCTACAGCTCCAGACACACCAATCATTCTTGGAGACGGATCTATGACTCGAGCTAGAGCTAAAAAACTTATGAGAGACTCATTCAATTAACTTTGTGAGTCATGCTTTGTTCTCGAGCCGGGTTCAACTCCCCGAGCCTACATTGAAGACCTATATGTGCATAGGGATTCAAGATGAAGAGCCACCTTAGTCATAAGGGCTGCCGATTTATGCCTAAGTGTTGGGGCTCCATATATTACTATTTTTAGTATTAATTTTACTTAAGTTATTTTAGGAAACTTTAAGGTTATTTTTATTATTTCCATTAGATGTTAGTTTTATCCTATTCTATCTTCTTTTAACCTAGTTTCGGCCCATGAACAGCCTTAGAGGCCTATATATGTCGATTGCTTCATTGTAAACACTTGGATTTTTATTGAATAGAATTAGTTCTCTCAAATTGTGTGAAACACATGAGTGAATGTCGATTGAATAGAGCTGTGCTCTTCAATTGTCGAATTGGTATCTTGTCTCAGCTTGGTTTGCTTTGTGTTCATCAACTTCGCAAGACTTGGTGATCCTAGTATCCACGAGCCCCCTCCTTGTGCCTCCAAGTTGTCCGCTTGGTTGTGTAGGGTTGTAGAGGCGGGTTATATAGTCATTGGTATTGGTTCCTACCCTCTGAGGAGGCCTGGGGTCTTTATCTTGTTCTATATAGATCGACTCAGTCCTTATCGGTCGTGTCTTTCAATTCTTGCAATTCAATTTCGAGTCCTTATCGGGCGGTTGCATTGGGAGAGGTTACAGTCCCCAGGAAGGAGTACTTCAAGTACCTGGGCTCGTACGTTCAAAGTGATGGGGGTATTGATAGAGATATTGAGCATCGAGTTCAGACTGGGTGGCTAAGATGGAGAAGAGCGTCGGGGGTGCTTTGTGACAAAAAAGTCCCAGCTATACTGAAGGGAAAATTTTATAAGGTGGTTGTTAGACCGACTTTGTTGTACGGCTCTGAGTGCTGGCCTATTACTAAAGCACAAGAACATAAGCTGTCAGCTGCAGAGATGAGAATGTTGAGATGGATGACCGGGCACACGAGACTAGACAGAATCTGAAATGCTGACATCAGGAGAGAGGTTAGAGTTGCGAGTATTGTGGACAAATTGCGGGAGTCCAGATTACGTTGGTTTGGGCACTTGAGTAGGAGACCTGCTTCGGCTCCGGTCCGTAGGTGCGAAATCCTGAATTTGGGAGGAATCCGTAGGGAGATAGGTAGACCTAAGAAGAGCTGGCTGGAGGTTATCAGACATGATCTTTCTCTGCTGAACCTATCGGAGGATATGACTTCGGACAGAGACCACTGGAGAAGGAGCATACGAGCTGCTGATGTCTAGTGTCTTTTGTTTTGGTTTTGATTTGAGTTATGCCCTCGCGCCTTTGTTTACTCTAATGCTTCTTCCTTGCGTCTTCCATGCCTTATTTTATGTTGTCTATGAGGTCCTATTGCACTATCGTTCTGGGTCTATCGGAAACACTCTCTCGACTTGTTCAGGGTATGAGTGCGTACATCCTGACCCCCCCAGACCCCGCTTTTTAGCGAGATCAACTGGGTTGTTGTTGTTGTTGTTGTTGTTGTTGTTGTTGTTGTTGTTGTTGTTGTTGTTGTTGTTGTTGTTGTTGTTCATCTTTGTCGAGTCTTATTGAGTTCTTGGTCGATCTTGAACTTTCTTGGTCGATTCTTGCATCTTCTTTATTGTTTCTTGCTGCGTTCTTTGCTTCTTGCGTCATTCTTGAGTCTTTCTTTGAGTTTCTTGCTTGTTTGTCGAAGATCGGGCCATCCTGCGGCTAACCCCGTATCACCATGTTCTCGGGCTGGAACCTTGGAAGGTACTGTGTAACGAACGGATTTTGGAGTTTCTAAAAAGGGAAAGTGGTGGAAAATCCATTCTTGAGCAAATCTTATTTTAGAAGTTCTTGCAACATATCCTGGTATGTTTTAAGATTTAATTTGACGGATTTTAAATCTTGGTTACTTGATTTCGATTTTGGGAAATTCGGGTGTCATTGGAAATGAATTTGGGAATTTGGGTCAGATTTTTGGAATGTCGGATTTCGGGATGGGAGTCTTGGAACGAAACGTCGGGATTTGAGGTCGGAAGAGCGGAATCACCCTCACACCTTCTCTCTCCACACGCTACTCTCTCCTCTTTCTCCTCTTAATGAGTTTCGTCCTCTTTTGTATTAAACCCTAGGGAGCCACATGCCTCCACTATATAAAGCACCAATCCCCAAGTGGATCCCTCATTCTCACATCACTCAACTCAGCCTCTAAATTCTGAAATCCAAACCCCAAAATGGATCCTCACTCTCCTCTCAAACTCTAAACCAAAAACCCTCACTTTTCCTCTCTTGAATCCAAATCTCCCAACTCTCTCTCCTCTTTTGTGTTTCTCTGAGCCAAAATCCCTCAAATCTATCTCAAAGAGTCTCAATCTCACAAAAACATCCACAAAATCGAGCTTGGAAGGCCAAAACCGATCAAAAGCTCGAATCTGGGGACAAATCGCGGCCGCGACTCACCCATCTCGCCGTCGTGACCAAGAACCTAGCAATGGGTATTCTTCCTCGCGGTCGCAACGTTCATGCTCGCAGCCGCGACTCCGAGCCCAGAAACGCTGTCTTCGTGGTAAATCAAGTCGCTTTCCTTCGTTTCTCCTCCTTTTTCGAATCTGTTTGTTGTCGTGTGTCCCTGACTTCCTTCTCTACCTTCCAAGGTCAAAAAATCCTAGACCCATCATGGTTTAGTGTGGATTCGAGCCCCTTTTCTCTCGTTTTCCAGTTTTGAGCAAAGGTAACTCCTCCCTTCCTTGGATCTTTTGATTTCAAGGTTGTTTCTCAATAAAGATGCTCTTTTAACTCATATTTAACCTTCCTAGACTCTGTTGTAGCAAGGAATTGTCGGATCTAAGCTTCCAAGGCCTCTCTCTCACAAGCTTTTCGAAAAGCCTTCAAGAGGCTAGGTAATCCCTCTTCCGCTCTCCCCTCTAGTCTTGTTTGGAGTCTTTTTTTGTGTTGGTTGCATAGTGTTTTGATTTAGAAAAGTTTTAAAACAAGTTTGAACGAAAACGGATTTGAAACGAGCGAGAACGAGCAAGAATGGACAAACCCAGGTAGTCAGAACCCATATGACAGAGGTTAAAGACGACCTCTCGCGGCCGCGACCATGGCTCTCATGGCCGCGAGTCACAACCAGCGAGAGGATTCTCGCGGCGGGGAGCTGGGAGGATGTCGCGACCGCGACCGGCCCTCTCGCGACCACGACATGTCCCCAGTGGCTTGGCCGAGCCCCTCACCCTATACTTTGGACTTACCTTGTTGATTCTTGATCCGATTCTTGTGGGAACGTTTTGGATGGGGATGTTTTGGGAAACGAACTTTTGAAATATTAGTTTAATAATTAATGTTAAAGAAGGGGGTTTTGACGGAACTTGAGTTATCTGATCTTGAACTTGAAGTTATGTTAAAGAATATCATTTCAAATGTCGGGATTCCTTGTCTTGGTTTAATGATGTTGATTTTGAGAAGGAGGTTTGGAAATGTTGTTGGTAAGATTTATTGATGGGTTTGATCGAAAGTGCAATGGTTTTGGTTGATGTTTATCTTATTGGAAGGTTTTGGAAATGGTTTTACTATCGATCGGGTTTTTTAGAATGGTTGAGTACTTGGGTTCTGTGTGTATGGTTGTTAGTTCAGTAGCTTATGGCATCGGCATTATTATAGGTGTTTGTTGCTTTTGGACTTCGCTTGCGTTATCTTGCTATTCGGCATCTCCAGGTAAGTATCCTACGGGACTTACTCAGCAACCTAGACCTCCTGCCTGATGTGTCATGTGATGTGTAGGTGTTGCATAATAAAGCATGCCATGTAGTATCATGCTATGTTGCATTATGAATGAGCATTTGACTACTTTGTGCGTTTGAAACAGAACGGTCGTTATTCGTGATAGTCCTAGAGTCTTTGCTAGGGTCATAGGGTAGCCCAACCCCATCGGGTTTGCCCTGAGTCAATCAAGTCGATATGAGCACGATATGATAGCCCAGCACCATCGGGAAAGCGATGAGATGATGATGATATGATATATGATGAGATATGATGATGCGCACATACATTATGAGATTGCTATGCTATAGCACCGAACTGGTCAGTCTCTGCACTAATGGGAAGGGTTGAAAGCATGCTTGTGTGATTTAAATCTTATACTACATTAGTCATCCTTTATTTAGGTATAGGCATGTTATGTGGCCTCAGCGCGGTCAGAGGACCTGCAGGCGATTATTGGGCCTGACTTCGTGGATAGTGTTAGGTACCGTTCCTTGCTTGCTCCTTGCTTCTGTGACGGGAAGTCTCTTGGCGAATTCGAAGAATCTAGCTAATTCTCTAACTCGGCTAAATGGTAAATCGCCCACTTATGATTTGGTTTTGACCCGGCTCTGCCGTGACACCTTGTACCTTAATTTCGTTTCTGCTTTATTTTCTTGAAATGAGTTTTACGACTTAGCCTTTGGGACAGGTTAAGAGTACCCAACGGCCCTACAATGATTTTAGGGTTTGAAATCCCTCTTTCTTATTGATCTTAAAAGAGGATTTAAACCTCGACCCGTACCTGGATTGCAAGATCCGAACGAGGGGTTTCATCCCTCGAAACGTAACCCGAGAATCATAATTTCGGACCGTTACATACTGCAAGTAGCAATCCAATGACTCGTTAATGTCTAGTAAATAACAAGTACAATATGAAATGTCTAACTAAGTGCATATTTGTCTATAGTGTGCTAGCTAGCTTCTCTCATGTTGCTAAGCTATCGACCATCCCCCTTAGCGAAGTTATGAGTTATCAACGGTCCATAAGAGAAGAATTAAAACAACAATCAAAGCTTATTTACACTATTTGAATTCGATTTATGAAGAAATGCATAATGTAAATATTAATGAAGTTACTGTATTATCTCAAGAGCTATTCTGACCAGAATGAAGGTAGGTGTCCCTCGAATAGTAAACCAAAAACTTCTCTTTATGCACAAGCCATGTTTTTTTGAGGCAATTCATCAATTTATTTTATTAAGTTTCCCACTCCACCCTCATTGCAGCTAGTAACTTGTTGTATGTTTTTTGCGTTCTCGACCTGATAGAGTCAACAGTATTTGATGAAACTTGATTCCAATTTTTGTTAAATAAATTTTGCTAATTTTTTAAAGGAAATTAAAAAAAAAATTGGTGCCCCTGAGTTTTAGACAATTGTAGTTGGTTTCCAACACTTTGTTTTTATCCGGATTGTGCCCCTGAGTTTTGTCACAAGTTCGACCCATGTCCAAAACTCATATTTTCTCATTTTTAATGAATAAAACCACGTACCCTTTATTATTCCCTTTTCACAAAAAAAACCCCCCTTTACTTTTAACATTAAAAAAACTACCTATTATTAATCACCCTCGTTTCCAAAAATTTTGTCACAAAATCACCCTCGTTTCCAACAAAATCACCACTGTTTTTAAAATTGTACAAAAGATCTTTTTTTATATACTTTGCAAAAACAAAAAAAAACATTCATTATTTTCCAAAACAATATTTAACACGTACTTATTTTTTTCAAAATAATATTTAACCTATAGTTCACTAACTTTAAATATTTGGAAATGTGACTGATCAATTTAACCAAATACTCGATTTGAATTTTATTAAAATTGAAAAATAAATTTTATTTATATCATTTTCTTCCCTTGTCGACGACCCTTTTGATACTTCCCATAGTGCTCACATGTTAAAATTATTCTTCCATACCTCGTATGTAAACCACTCCATGACTTGAATATGATAATCACAAAATTTCTTCTGCACGCTCTCTTACATGTCCAAGTTCTCAATGATTTTATATCAGGTCACGCTCTTGGATTGTGATACCTATTGTATTATCTATAAGGGGGTCACAAGGAGGGTATAAAGGGTGACAAATATGAATTATATTATTATAACCTTATCAATTAAAGTATATTAGCCCAAATGATTTAGCAATGTGCTAAATATGCATAGATCAAATTTCAAATCCTACATAGACTATCAAAATCGCAACATATGAACGAACTGGAGTAAGGGAGAAAGTGATGATTATACTCACTGGATAGAAATAGAACATGAACATGTGACAAGAAGAAAACTAGTATGTGACAAGCAGAACCCTTCAAGTGTATGAATCTTGCTGGATGGCAAGAGAACATGAACGGGTGACAAGTAGAGAACTATTATAATCTAAATCCATTAAAGTAGAGCAATGTGTTAAATATGCATAGATGTAGGTTCGAATCCTTCATAAACTATCAAAATCGTAACATATGAACGAATTGAAGTAAGGGAAAAAGCGATGATGATACTCGTTGAATGGCAAGAGAACATGAATTGGTGACAAGAAGAAAAAAAAAACTAGTATGATAAGCAAAACCCTTCAAGTGACATGATTCTCGCTAGATGTCTGGCATGGCACGTTCAACTTGTCTCCGGGATTGCATCACTTCCCCCCTTCTTTTATCAAGGTAATAATATGAATTTCGCAAAAGTCAAGCAAATACAAAATAAATAAAAAATAGAATAACTCAAATACAAGTGATCACAGTAAACAATACTAGCAGAGTGAAAGTCGATGAAGACCAAAGTCCCTTTTTATTGAATCTACTTTTGCTGAAGGCTTTTTTATATTACTTTATTGTAAAATAAGGTTTGATTAAACAAACAAAGTTGGAGTTTAACATTATTTACACATATAAAGGGCCTTACTATTTACACGGTCATTTTCTTTCCATTTACACGGGTTACAATCGCATATTGCGAGTGTGTGGGATCTGCGCATTCGCAATACGCGGTTGCGGTTTTTTTTATTATTTTCAAATACACCTAATGGAAGAAGAAGGCTTCGTTGCTGCAATTTACCATCTCTGGAATCTGGAAGAAGAAGGGCATCTTCACTGCTACAATTTGCCATCTCCAGATCTAAAGAAGAAGGGCTTCGTCGCTGCTGCAATTCACCATTTCCAAATCTGAAGAAGAAGGGCTTCGTCGCTGCTGCAATTCACCATCTCCAGATCTGAAGAAGAAGGGCTTTGTCGCTGCTGAAATTTACCATCTCCTGATCTGAAGAAGTGTTGCAATTTGCGATTGTGAGGTGCCCAGGGCTTCTATTTGAAGAATTCCTGCAATTTCTTTAGATATGAAAGCGAAGCCCTTCTCCTTGCCATGTCCAAGGCTTCGATTTGCTTCAATTTTCCATCTTCATATCTGGACGGCACTATTCTTAGAGGAGGAGGGAGAAGCGGCCAAATTTGGGGCAATGGAGGAGGGAGAAGCCATGACGTCGGGGCTACCGGTTGTAGGGAAGGTGGAAAGAGAGGATGAGGCTGGAGACAAGGAAGGCGGATTGCTGGTGGAGGGAGATGCGACAGAAGATGAGACGATGGTAGGAGGCGCGGGGATTGAGGTCGGCGGCGACGCGGTTGGAGATTTCTTCGGAGAGGCGGTGGAGATTGGGTGACTGAGGTGGACGGTGGCGAAGAGCATTGTTATGGCTGCCATTGTTAAGTACTTGAGTCGGAGTTAGAGAGAGTGCAAAGCAGTAAATTCATGCGCACTCGCACTCTGCGAACGCGCGCGTGCACATATTTCCATTTTCTCTCATGCGAACTCGTGATGTGCAGTTGTAATTGATTTATGTGTAACTGGCGAAAAAATCACCGTATAGATAGCAATCCCGCATATAAATGGTCATGGGAGGCTTATGAAAAAAAAGTTTATGGGTGATTTTTTGAAAACTTTTCTTTTACTGGTGTGTTTTTATGAAAAGCCAAATATTTTAAAGGTAATTTTATGTAATTTATTCTTTTTCTATCAAAATGAACTTCAAATTTTTGTTGGGTTCTATTTAATTTTGCTTTATGGGCGGTGCAGAAACTAAGCTTGCTTTGTAGGTGCAGAAGCTAAGAACAAATATAACTATGTGGTCACAAAACACACAAGTCAGGATGGCCGAGTGGTCTAAGGCGCAAGACTCAAGTTCTAGTCCTCGTAAGAGGGTGTTCAAATATCACTCTCGACAAATTTTTGCAAAATATTTTTCCCAACCCTCTTACTTAATGCTATATTATCATCATGAGTTTTATTCTGCTTATTTATACTTCCAAATAAAACATTACCTAACCATAGTACCACACTGTTTATTAAATCAAATAACCTCAATGGTTGGAAGTAGAGCAACTAATGACTTCATTTTTAATAACGCGTTTTCTAAATACACCGTTAATTTTTACTGGATACACCGTTAAACTTCGCACCCCCTGCGGACCGAACTCCGCTACCCCTTGCGGATCTCACCGGACATTGGGCCAAACACGTCCTAAAAGGTCATTAACAAAATGTCCGCAAGACGTTGCGGAGAGAGGTCCGCATTAGGATGCGGAGTTCCCTAACCTATATGGAAAAAAAGACCTCTCAAAAAAGGTCCACAAGTAGGTGCGAACCTCTTTTTTTTTTTTTAAGAACTTGTTGCAGCTAGCGGGCGTTGGGCAGCTAGATCGACACTCGCTGCGCCAGATCGAGCATTGCTGATATAGTGTTACATACTCCGTATTAACTTTGAACAAGTTAATTGAATTGATTGATTTTCTGTATCAATGAATGAGTGCAGAGATTCAGGAAATCGAAAATCGTACCTCCTCCTGGTGTTGAATTAAGCTCGGTTTTAGGGTGTTGTTTGTGTATTTTCTTAATCAGTTGATCCTCAATTGCATTGACAGCACTAGGCTGCAATTGAGTCGTTCTTACATATAGAGGTCTCATGTGTTGAAACTGGCATCGATTGGAATTGATGTGAACACTGTCGAGATGGACAGGCTGGGTTGGAGGAATACACAAGATGGTAATTATTCTATTAAGTCTATGTATGAACAGATTTGGGGTTTCCATGATGTGTGCTTCAACGATTCTCAAGTTTTCAAGAAAATTTGGGCGCTTAAGGTACCCGAAAGGGTGAGGACTTTCATGTGGTTGATGCTGCAGGGGGCTATTCTCACCAATGAAGAGAGAAATCGGTGTCACTTGACAACTGAGTCTGGGTGTGTGGTGTGTCCCGGGCTAATAGAGTCGCTTATGCACCTTTTCCGGGACTGCCTGAGGATCATTGACATGTGGAAGTTTATTGGCACCCCACAAGTGATGAGAGGGTTTCTCGACCAAATAAATTTTTAGTCAAGACCCCGCTATAGTATAGGGAGTCAGGATCGTCCACAGGAGAGAGTCAGCGCTTCTTATTTAGTTGCTTTGTCGGGTTGAAACTAACAAAAGAGATGGAAGAGAGATGGGTGGTGATAAGAGCATAAAATCTGAATTTTAATTAATAAAAGGAAAAACTTCTAAGGCAAAGGATCACCACAACAATAAACACATGTATGAATCAATGAATCATGTAAAAGGTCATGCTTTTATCATCAAACAATTAAGTTTCATCAATCAACAAGTAAATCAATTCACTTTCGCATAAAAGACCTACTTGTTTCTACCTTCTCTTAATTAGGATCCTTTAACTTTCATTATAAAACTCTAATTACTATCAAGTTAACAATTTCCTTTGTCAAGTTCAATTGCAACTATGAATTCCTTTAGACTTTCATCGAAGGTTAACCACATAGGTAGAAGACAATAAAAACATCACACAATCATAGATCCATCAATTCAACACACATCTCTATTGTTGGGCTCACCCCAACCCTAGAAGAGAAAAGAACTACTCAAACATGGCAATGGAAAACATGAATTTAAGTGAAGAAAACATAAACTGAAATTGAAGTTAACAAAACCTGGAAATTCAGCGTCTCAATCGCAACATTAAACACCCTAAAACCGTCCTACAGCTGCTGCGCGCAGCCCTTGCGCTGAACGTACAACGTATCTTCTCTCCTCCCCTCAAAATCAGCCCCTAATAGGCTTTATTTAAAGATAGAAATTAAGACTTAATCTCCAAGGAAAGAGATTTTATCTTAGGAAAATAATATATCCTATCTAAGGAAGGATAAAATATCCCAAGTCTATCTAACTAAAAGATTCTAAAAGGAATTTAGATGAAAACCCTAATTAAAAAGCCCATTAAGCAATAAATTCAGCCCGCAGAAAATTCTCCTGGTGCGCAGGGTATCGGCGCCGAGGTCTGGGTGTCGGCGTCGAGGTATCTGTTCGAATGCAGTAGCTTCTGTTTTTCTCCAGCTTTTCGACTCTGTCTTCAATCGCACTTTCCCAAGTCCTCGTTAATCCGATTGACGCATATAAATATGCGTTGGAAAGCTCTTTTCAAGGACTACAAATCTCATGAAGGCTCCAGAACTTGAATTGAAGTGATGGATGGCGAAAATAAGGCTTTTCTCCAGCTACACCATTTTTTTGCTTTTGCTTGGCTTCTCCATTGCCTTCATGATTTTTCATTAAGCTCTAAAGTGCGTCGAAACTCTTCCAAATCAGCTCCAAAACCTATAAAATCACACCAAAGCTTGTGTAGACTCCATTTCTTGCAATATTAAGCATAACTACACATTTTCCTTACTTTTCCAACATAAAAGCTAATAAAAGGACTTGAATGAAATGAAAACATGATGCAAAATATGACTAAATATGCGGACATCAACAAGGTATCATCAATTTCTATATCCCTCCATTCGCTGAATGGATTTGAGTCAATCTGCTTAACGAGCTCGCATGCCAACAACGATGGTTTTGAGTGGGCAAGTGTTTTCTCCTTAGATTTGTGGTGGATTTGGAGGTGCCGCAACGATCGTATGTTCAATAATCGGGATCGGGACAACATCCAGGATAGGTTTGTGCGAGAGCATGCCAAGGAGTACTTGGAGGCTTGGAAGGCCAGGAATCCCAACACAACTAGGAAGGAGAGGCACGAGGCTGAGATAGCTTGGCATAAGCCAATTGAAGGGTGGATCAAGATCAATTCGGACGGCTCGGTTAACAAAGATGGTAGTGCGGCCGCTGGAGGGGTGATTCGGGATGAGAGTGGTCATTGGGTCACGGGTTATGTTCGTCGTATCAGGATCGGAACGGTTCCTTTTTTGGAGATGTGGGGACTCATCGATGGCCTCCGAACAACTTGGGATAGGGGTTTTGGGAAGGTGATGGTTGAGACAAACTCGATGCTTGTTACATCGCTCATTAAAGGAGGAGTTGTTGATTGTCATTCACTATCTAGCCCGATGCACCATTGCCATGGCTTATTAGCTAGAGACTGGGAAATCCAGTTGTGGCATGTCTTCAGAGAAGCGAACTTTATCGCCGACTCCCTTGCTTCTTTTGCTTTTTCTTTTCCTATTGGTTTTCATGAGCTCGTCAACCCGCCTATGGGGGTTATGTCTCTCTTAGACGATGACATTTGGGGAAGGGCTACTCCCCGTCTTATTTCTTTGTAGCCCGACATGTGGGTTTATTTCTGAGAGCCCGTCTCTCACTTTTCCCCCACCAAAAAAAATGTTTTGGAGAATTTTGGACCATCCTATCTTTTATTTGTGTTATTTTGAATCTCAAAGGTATATTAGTACTACATGATAAAGCAGTGTTTTATTTCACCAAAACTACAAAAGTATATGCATCACACAAATCATCCCTACATCAACTGATTGTTTTTTTTATCTTCCACATTACATTTAAGAAATTAAGAAGGAGAACTGGATAGATCACCATCAACTCCACAAACACATATCACAGGTGCACGATACATTGGCGATATACCAATGCGTGCGCATCATGATGCTCCTTACTCAGGCTTCCAAGAGGCCATGGGAGGGGTATCTGAATCCCTCCAAGTTATGGAATTAGGCATTTCCCTACCCCCCTTGACGGAATCTGCAGCCGCGAGGGCTTCAAGCTCCAACATCTCTTTAGGAGTCAGCTTCACTGCCAAAGCTCCAATGTTTTGTTCCAGGTTTTCAATCTTTGTGGTCCCTGGGATAGGGCAGACGTCGTCCCCTTGGTGATGAACCCATGCGAGCGCCAACTGTGCAGGTGTGCAACCCTTTCGTGACGCCATCTCGCTAACTCGCTCAAATATGAGTTTGTTATGCTCCATGTTCTCGGGTTGGAACCTTGGATGGTACTGTAAAAGAGATTCAAAGACAAAAACTGCTTATACAACTTTCAAGATCAAATAAAGCACTTTATTGTAGCGGTTTTCTCCCACTTTGATTAATAGATGTAGCGAATTTCAACCGCTACAATATCCATTAATATAGTAAGGTTGAAAATTATAAGAGTTCCAAAGTTGTTATACGATCTTCTTTGCTACTCGGTTAATGTTTTTATAGTTGATGGCTGCTAACATAAGCCATCAACTATAAAAACATTAACCGAGTAGCACAGAAGATAATATAACAACTATGGAACTCTTCCATGTACAAGAATTTATATATATATATTTTAAGTTGTGTAATTAAAGAAAAGTTAAATCACCTTCCGGACATCATCCTTTGTCAAGTTTTGAGTCACTGATGGTCCGTTGGAAAAGAACCCACTCCCAAGAGGACAATACGTCACAATTCCTATGCCGAGTTCCCTGATTTACAGAAATATATAGCAGCTTATAATTAATTAGAACATCCTATATTTCTTATTTAAGTTTTCATCTTTGCCTATCTGGTTTTAAAAATAATTTTATATATTTTTCCACACGTATTCTTTCATAAATTCATTTCAAATTTCCTTTACATTTCATTCTTCTTTTCTGCTGTCCTACTTAAACTATACTACCATTACCATAACCTCCATCTTTATTCTTTAGGGAAAACCAGTGTTCTAAAAATCGAACCTAAACGGGAGCCTAACGCCTTTTAAAAGATTGGGTAAAACAATTACCTGCACGTAGGAATGATTTGTGGTTCAGAATCCCTAGTCCACAAAGACCACTCCAACTGCACGGCTGTGATCGGGTGAACCGCATGTGCCCTTCGGATTGTCGAAGCTGATGCTTCAGACAGTCCCACGTATTTAATCTTGCCCTCTTCCACCAGTTTCTTCAGCTCTCCCATCTAATTAATCAGAAATTGATCATCAGTAGTTCAGTACAACAACATTTAATTTATATACAGGAACTCAAATTATGTGAATATGATAGAAATTAAGTAATGAAATTGATGGATTAATGGTGGTCGGTCGACAAACCGTGACTTCGATTGGGGTTTTGGTATCAACACGGTGCTGATAATAAAGGTCAATGCAGTCAACACCCAGACGCTTCAAGCTTGCCTCGCAAGCTTCCCTGACGTAAGCAGCGTCCCCTCTGATCTCCGCCTTGCCGTCGCCGGACACAGAGACTCCGAATTTAGTGGCCAGCTGCACTCTCTCCCTCACTCCACCTTTCAATGCCTTTGAGACGATTTCAAATTCATATGAAATTAATTACTATAATTAATCAGCACGCACACAAATTAATTGGCCGAAATTCAAGTATATTTGATTGATTTCAATTGAATGAAAATAAAAGAGAAAATTACCTTTCCTATAAGAATCTCGTTGGTATGGGGGCCGTAGAAGTCGGAGGTGTCGAGGAAAGTGACGCCGGAGTCGATGGCGTGGCGGATAAGAGCAATCATGTCTTGTTCGGGCTTGGGTGGGCCGTAGAAGGCGGACATACCCATGCATCCGAGCCCTTGCGCCGATACCTGAAGCCCTTCCCTTCCTAATTTGATCTTCCTCGCCATCGATATCGTCTGCTCAATCGATCGATCACCAATTGCAAATTAAATTATATAGCTAGACCGATCGAGTGAGATTATTCGAGTGCTGAGCTAGCTTCTAGCTTTGCAGTTGGAGTGGATAAAGGCAGCTGCAGGTTTTATAGAACAGCTAATGGCGTTTGGCACAATGGGGACGCTGGAGCGTTCCGTACGTTCTTCCGGTAGAAAAGTAAACTTAAAAAATATCTGGCGCTCAGCAATGACGACATATATCCCTGATTTTGTCATAGAAATAGAACCTCATTTAAATGTACATTTTTTTTTTATTAAAAAAAAGCACTACTTTTGACTCCATGGGGGTGTGAAGGTTTCAAATCCGGAACCTTTTCTAATATCTTTTACTTAATATCCTCATAATAAAACAATCTTATCCATTAAAATAAATTAATGGTCAAGATTATCTCTCCTTAAATTAATTAATCACAATTAATGGATTTCCTATCTATCCCTCTCATTCTCTATTTATCTTTGAGTCACTGAACCTCCATTCTTTACAATATAAATTCTGATCACCATCCAAGACGTCGAATCCTCTGATGAAGCAGTCAATTTCATGCGGGTGAACCCCTACAAAAAGGATGCATCGATCTTTGAGGGCCGTACTACCACGACTCCAAAGGATTTTAACATAGTAACCTTCTGCACCAGTGGTTCCAACCTGTAATTGTATTTAATCATAAACTGTAAAAAAAGAGAAAAAAAAAACAAAGAAACTGAGGGTACAAATTTTTATACAGAATTGACATTTTTTAATGCTTTAATTTCTGGGCCAAAATGAGCACAAAAGAACCTTTTAAAAATAAGATTATGCAAACTCAAAGGGTGAACATCCCTTAAGAATATCTTCTTCCAAGCATGCCTACAAACTCTAGATGTGCATAATGTCACCTGAATCAAAACAACATAAGAAAAATACAATCTTAATTCAAAAACTATAGATTCGATTTACAAGATCTTTGAGGGCCGTACTAAGAGAGGTTAGTAATACTATTAGGATATTCCACATGATTAATTGGAGATTCTTGACCGAAGCAAAACGAAATCATTACTAAAATATTCCCATTCCAAGTTGCAATTAAGTAATTAACCATGAAAAACTATAAGTTAGGTTCACCCATGGGCTCAGCATCGATCAACACTCATGGTTCTTAATCATATAATTAGGGTAAAATCCACCTATGGTCCCTGAACTTTATTTTTGTTCATTAAGGTCCCTGAACTTCGATACTTTGTACACATTTGGTCCCCCTGATAGTAAATTTGTTAACTATGTGTTAAGTAATGATATGGAATCAATGTATTTTTGTATTAATTACATGAGTTAGATTATATAATTGTAATTGCCCGGTATTTGTTTTACTAAAGTAAAAAATTAAGTTTTTTTCTTCTCAAAAGTCATCGTATATAATAGAGTTTTCTTAAAACAAAGCATATTTTAAAATATATTTTTATCAAAAACACTTTCTATTTTTTACCAAATGTTATAATTTTCCAATAATAGTTTATTTTAAAGTATTTTAATGGCTAAAATTTCCTTATTTAATTAAAAATAGAGTTTATTTTGTTAACACGAATAGAATTTATTTTTTATAGCAAAAGTAGAGTTTATTTTTTTAACAAAACATATTTTTTTTAATTAAATAAGAAATTTTCGGTCATTAAAATACTTTAAAATAAAATATCAACGGAAAATTATACCATTTAGTTGGAAAATAGAAAGTTTTTTTATTATAAACAAATATTTTTTAAAAACATATATTTTTAATATTATATAATTTTTTTTACTATAGTAAAACAAATACCAAGCAATTACATGTGTATAACCTAACTTATATCATTAATATACCAAAATACATTGATTCTATATCATTATTTAACACATATTTAACAAATTTACTAACAGAGGGATCAAATGTGTACAAAGTATCAAAGTTCAGGGACTTTAATGAACAAAAATAAAGTTCAGGGACCCGTTTGAACATTTGATCAAAGTTCAGGGACTATAGGTGGATTTTACCCCATATAATTAATCAGAAAACTTTTCACTAAGCTTTCCCTATTTACTCTTCAATTTTACCATGCCATCAAACTATAAATCATTCCAAACAAGAGATGGGAGAAATATCAAAAGAGTATAAATTATCAATTCCACTAATTAGGTCAGAGAGTAAGAACTACTACGTACAAAAAAGTCATCGACATCTTAAAATGAAAGCTCAATATTCAACACGATCAATTAATTTAATCAGTAAAATTAATTAGTTGGAAACCATGATGGAGGAGGAATTGAGGTCACCGGCAAATTCTAATGGAGGATGGGTGATCGTTCTCAAAGAGAATGGGAGTGTTAGGGGATAAGGATTAATTTAGAGGTTATCTTGACCATTGGTTTATTTTGATGGTTGAGATTGTTTTATTATGAAGATATTAGGTAAAATATATTAGGAGAGGATCTGGATTCGTTGAGGAGATAGTGATGGTCTAATTCGGGAAATTTTCATTTTTGACATGAAAATGATTTAATACTTCTTGTCGGGTATCCAGATTCTACGACCGAATCGAGTCGGATATCCAGTTGAGATCATGACATATTGGTCGGGTATCCAAAGCCTCGAATTGGATTCAAAATTTTCATTTAAGGGCACATTTATTGATGAGCCCTAGGCTCACCAATATGCCAACTCAGTAGAAGAAAAAAAGAAAAAGGAAGGAGAAAAGTTATGTGGCAATGGGCCCAGATCAAATTAATCCTGCAGATGACTAGGGTTCTGAAATTACCGCCCGCTCTCTTCTGGGGACTGAACTGGCAAATAGCAATTCTTGAAAATAGCAAATAGCAATGAAACTACACACTGAAATTTACAAAAATAGATAGTATTTAATAATTTAATGTTTATTGATATGTGTTGGACTTTTCTTTTTCTTCTCTAGTGAGAGAGAAGAGGATGATCACTTTCCTTGAAACCAAAAGACTCGATTTTGCTATTTCAAATATTAAGATCATATGAATAACAAAGTTAAAAGATTGTAGAAGGATCACCTATTGGAAGCACAACATAGTGGAAATAGTCTTTGTCCCCAACACCACCACGACTCCAAAGGATTTTAACATAGTAACCTTCTGCACCAGTGGTTCCAACCTGTAATTGTATTTAATCATAAACTGTAAAAGAAAGACAAAAAAAAAACAAAGAAACTGAGGGTACAATTTTTTATACAGAATTGACATTTTTCAATGCTTTAATTTCTGAGCCAAAATGAGCACAAAAGAACCTGTTAAAAATAAGATTATGCAAACTCAAAGGGTGAAGATCCCTTAAGAATATCTTCTTTCAAGCATGCCTACAAACTCTAGATGTGCATAATGTCACCTGAATCAAAACAACATAAGAAAAATACAATCTTAATTCAAAGACTATAGATTCGATTTACAAGATCTATTATTCATGCAAATCAATGGAATATAAGTACAGATATGATGCAAACAAAACTACCAGAACTCAAGCATAACAGAAGAGGAAAACCTGTGAGGCTGCCAACGTAAACTCGTGAGCTCTTCCAATTGGTTCCTGAAAAAAAATCCACATCTGCCTTTAGAGGAATTTTCCCTACAATCTGGATAAAGACAGAGTCAATGGTGAGGCAACAAAAATAACTCAACCAATCTCACCGTCAGATGAAAAAAATTTGAAGTTTCAAAGTTACAGCATCCATGAGCACATACTTGGAAAACCAAGACATTTGGAGAATTAGTAGAGCTGTCAAGTAGCTCTAGATGACTAAACCTCCTTATATGTAAAAATATGAACAAGCATATTCCGAAACACAATGTTAAGCCGACCAAAAAAAAAAGAAACACGATGTTAAGGGGTTGGAAGATGTGTATAATGTCACCTAAAACCGGACTAAGAACACTTTAACGTTACTAACACAACATAGAGTAGTTGAATTGCCAAGTAGCTCTACATGTGCATAATGTCAGCTGAGTTAGAGAGTAGTTTGAAACCCCTAAAGAAACCCTAAGTCAATATTGAAAATCAATTTCAGATAGTTATAGAATGAATAAAAACAAATTCATTAACCAACAAAGAAACCCTAAAACATAAATATTCAAAATTCAACGGGGAAAAGCAGTACCGGTGATGGAGGCAGTGCTGAGTAAGGCAATGCGGGAAGCGGCGTTGAGAGAGGCGATAACAGCTGCGGGGAGAAGGGTTGGAGACAACGGAAGCGATGGTTGTCCAGTCAAGAAGACGGCGGAGAACGGATTAAGATGCACATTGAGGGGTGAGAGTGGAGGAGGAAGATAAAGTCGGGATTTGGCCGTCGGAGAGAGGTGAGGAATGGGGGAGTCGCGATTCGGCCGCCGGAGATTAGAGTTCTACAACTTCCATTGAGAGTGAAGGTGGAGGAGGGGTCGGTTTTTTGAGCTCGTTAATGAAGAATGGAGGCCAGCCATGGGTGGACGTGAGAGTCGAATAGGAGATGGATGAACAGAAGAGAGAGTTGAGGGAGAGAGGAGAACGAGAAGGGCAGCCATGAATGGATCTGGGAGTTGAGAGGGACATGGGCGGACGAGGGAGAAGATCTTCAGATCTGAAATGAAGTGGGCGGAGCGGAAGGGTTTCGCTTAGAAAAAAATACGCGTTTTGATTGATTTCCCATTTTTCTTTCCACGGCATCACCTTGTCGTCGCAAATAACACCTTATTAGCCACGGTAATCCTGCCGAAGCTACCATCGTTTTGGTTTTGTTCGGATTAAATGCATGTCGTGGCTACTGCCGTCGCAAAAGAGTATCAATTGCTACGGAAAAGGCCAGCCGAAGCTACCTTGCATGGCCAATTTAATTTTTTTTGGTGTCCCTTTTTTTCCAGTTTTCATAAACCACAAAAATTAGCCCCACAAAAAGAGTGTTCGAAAGCTCGCGCCTCGGTCGATCCCGGTCCTCGGGTTTCATCAAGTGGTATCAGAGCTTTCGAACACTCTTTTTGTGGGGCTAATTTTTGTGGTTTATGAAAACTGGAGAAAAGGGATATGTGGAGCAAGATTCGCAGGCCTCTCACCCTTGAATCCCCTACACTCGATCTCAATCCTCTCGGAATTGCACTTCGAGGATCTCGACCCTTTGACACCTTCGCCTCTCACTAGGGTGTCACCCTCGGCCTCTCACCAAAGGGTTCGTTCTTAGCCTCTCACCAAGAACTCGATCCTTAACCCAGAATCATAGGAAGCTATTTAGTGGCTTATACTTTAACTCAATTAAACTTGACTTGATTTAAAATGAAATTTTTACAAGCAATATATAGGATGAAAATATAGCCCCCCAAGCATCTATAATCGATGTGGGATTGATCTATCCGATAGAAATAAAAGCATGGAAAAAATGTACAGATTGGAGCTGCTGGAAAGAACGTCCGATTCAAGCATCTTCGAGGCTGATTTAGGAGAAGTGTCCTTCATAGAAGTTGTAGCCACTTAAAATAGCTTTCCAACAAGTGCTCATTGGCTTCAATCGGAATTTTATGCAGCCCGAAAGAGCCAAAATACCACGGTGTCGTCATGCTGTTTTCTCAAACGAGGGTTGATGTTCGTCCCCGGCAACATAGCTTTGTAAGATAAAGGATTCGAGCTCATTGACCACTAGAATCACATCACCAAAGCAGCCCAGATTTTTTTTAAAAAAAAAAAAGAAAAAAAGAGAAAAAAGAAGAAAGAAAAATCTTTTTTTAATCCCGTTTGGGTTTACTAAATCCATTTAAGGGTCTTCAGTGCTCTTTACTCAAGCGGTGTTCGGCTCTGTTATTTGACGATCTTTTCCTAAGATTTGGTTTTGGCTTTCGGAGTCAGAATAGGTTGGGATCGTGGTGGTGCGTATTGCGGCGTATCCTCTATTCGGGTTGACTGCTTCCCTGGAGTTCGTCCTCACTGCCCACAGGATGATTGGGTCCTGATGTATCGCTAGTCTACAGTTCTGCTTCAGAGTGGGGTTTGGCTTCCTCCGTCATCTTCGACCACTTTCTGCTTGGTTTAGATCTGCTTGATTTCGTTGTATTGTAGAGAGTGTTTGCTTGAGTTTGCACCTTTTTGTATGTTGTATGGTTTTTAGACGGCTCTTTCGTTTGCCGGCTTGTCCGGCCTTCGAGTTTCAAATATGTCTGAACTCGAATTCTTATCTAATAAAAAAAAAATCCTGCAGATGAGCCCTGAAAAAGAAGGCTCACTAATGCAGAATGTGGGTCATGGCCTGCATTCTTTTTTTTTGTGTGTAAATTGATTTTTTCGGCTTATTTAACAAACAAAAATAATAATAAATTTTCTTTTTGAATATAATTTATTTTTATCTACCAATAGACACTCATTTTGTATATGTTTTTATTCAAAAAAAAATCACACATTTATGAAGTTATGAGTCCGGGATGGGGCTCACGGATAATTTGCTGAAAAATTAAAAAACTGAAATAGGGCTCGTAAGTTGACGTGGCAGTTGAAAAGTAAGTTATGAGCCTGGGATGAGGCTCACTGATAAACATGTATGTTGACATGAGTTACCGCTTAAACTTTAAAGGTTTCAAAGTCTAACCTATTATTTGGACTTATTTGATGAATCATCATGATTCATGAATATTAGTAACAAAAAGCATCCTATCATGTCATTGATTATTTGTAAAAGGCTAACTAGTATTTGGATCAACGTTAATGATATTCCTATTTTTAAGACCATGCTAATCAAATCTATAAGTGGAGTTGGACAGATCTCAACCGTTAAAAAAATTAACTGACAAATTTGCCTCCCTTCCTTTTTCTTTCTTTTTTTTTTTTTCCCTCCCTGCTCCTATTCCACCTTTTTCATTTTTTCTTTTTCTTTTAATTTTTTTTTTTTGAGTGTAAGATTGAACTCCATCCATCCATGAATTTGGCCTTCATGGAATCCAAACCAAAAATTGATGCTGGTATTTTTATTTTTAGTTTTTTTGAAATTTAGCCGTAACAACAAAAGGGGCAAAAAAGCCCTTTTGCAGCTTTGTAGCTTGAGTACTCTACTTCTCATTGCTTGTTAGCATCAACAAGTTGGGTTGTGACTTTGTGGGGTTCATTTTCCCAGATTTCCTTTCCTCTTCCCCCCTCGATCTCTGGGTTTTCGTTGTCTCCTTTTCAATTTTCATGTGGGGCTGTGTACCAAACCAGGAGGAGTAGCACTAGCAGCACTACAATGTACCCTCGTTTCTTCCAATCCCACCTCCATGAATCCATCAACATTACCTCCGGCCATGGCCATGGCCATGTGGATGAGATTCCCAATTCCAATCACCAAACCGCCGCCGGAGATCCTCGCCTTGTTTTGACTTCCGATCCCAAACCACGCCTCCGCTGGACCGCCGACCTCCACGAGCGTTTCATCGACGCCGTCACCCAGCTTGGGGGGCCCCACAGTTGCGTTTTCTTCCTAATCTGGCTTGTTTTAAGGGGGTTTTCTTTTGCCATTTATGAGGTGATTTTGTGGATTAGGTGTTTGTGTCTGAGCTTTTCGCAATGTGGTGTGTGGACAGTGTTGTTTGATTGCTTTGATATCTTTGCCCCCTTTTTCTGTGTCGAAAGAGATTGAAAAGGCGGAAAAGATGAGAGCTTTTGTTTGTTGGGAGTGAGAGGGGTCTTTTTTAGGAATGTTGCTGCAAAGTGACTCATGAATCTCTTTCATTTGCTTTCTAATTCTCGTTTATTGGTTTCTCATGATTTTGTGGACTCATTGTCTTGAATTAGGGTTTGGAGGTTTCAAGATTTATGATTAATCTTTTTTGGTCATTAATCATGATCTGAGATTAGTGTGAGTGTGATTGGTTGAAGATCTGATTAACTCAAGGTGAAATGCCTGCTAGATTAGTGAACTCGAGGTTCCTCAATTTGACAAGGAAAAAATAGATCAGGAATCAGATTCTTCCTTGTAGGTGAATCCTAAATAGGTCTTGGCTTGCCAGAGGCAATCTGTCTAATTAATTTCATCGAATTTGTTATTGAGATTGTAAGATTTGAGGAGTGAGTGCTTAACTGAACTATTGAGGATGTACCATCTTCTCAAAATCCATCTGAACTTTGTGCAAACTTACAAGCTTACAACGGGATCCATGAATTTTTTTATTTGGTCCAGTAGAGCTCCTGAACTTTGGTTAGAAATGGGTCCGTGAGCTTTGTTTGGGGCCAATTATAGTCCTTGAACTATGGAGTTTGGTTTCAATAGATTCTTTTCGCCAAAATAAATGACCCCAAAAGTCCGTGGCTTATGGAATTCGAAGGCCCCGTCCGTAATCTTTTCCTAAGTTCAGGGACCTATTTGTAACTTACTCCACAGTTCAAGGACTCGTTTGTAACTTACTCCACAGTTAAAGGACTCGTTTGTAACATTCTCCAAAGTTAGGACTGTATATGGATTTTACATTTACCCCTTTTTGATTCTATGACAAGCTTAGTTACAAGGATTTTACTTACATAACATAGGTGCTGTGATATAAAAAAAAATGGAGGAGATTAAAGAATAAACCACATCTTTGAAAGCTCTATAATTATGCATGTAAGAGGAGATCATGTATGTTTTGTGGCACTTTAATAGTTGTGCAGTTTGTTGATCTGGCCTTTGCTGTCTTCTTATGTATGTTTTTTGGCCTTAATTTGTGCAGAAGCTACACCAAAGGCTATTATGCGGACTATGGGCGTCAAGGGATTGACTCTTTTCCATTTAAAAAGTCACCTCCAGGTTCCGTTTCCACGGTTGAGCACTCTAAATGTTAAAATTTTACATATGAAATTAAGAAACCATCGCTGTACACATCTCCAAGCTCATATAGTAAAAAAAATTTTTTTTTTACCGAAAATGACTTCTTTGTAATTGATTTTATTATGTTGGATTGCAGAAGTACAGACTAGGTAAGCAATCTGGAAAAGATATGGGTGAAGCGTCAAAAGATGGTGCGTTTTATGTAAATGGTACTCGACAAATTGATTATAATTTAGCTCATTAGAATGTAGCAAAATTACCTTACCAATTTTAAGAGACTTTATTTGCACTTCGCATAGTTTATGATTCCTTTGGATATCAGCAGATTAAATGTTGGCATTGGTCCATTTCCCCTTACAACCTGTGACTTGAGATCTGCAGTGCAGATACCGGTGATAGATAGCACACCTTCCTACATGTGCAGGCTTGATTTAACTGCTCTATTTACTAGGTTACATAAAATTCATGCATTTTGATGTGATTGGTCAAACTTAATCACTACTGTAGATTATTGCTGGCTAGAATAGATTCTAAACTCGATAGAACATCATTTACAGGCACTTTTATCAGTTATCTAAAAGTGACCTGTGAAGCAGACTGAAATTTTCTTAACCAACTATAATTTTTCAATGAGAATATTTACTTGAGTTGTGACTGTGAATGATACTGATGCAATGCAAGGGATCTCGGCTTCATGCCATCTAGATAGCCCCCGAACCAGTAATTCTTCTGCAAGCTTGCCAAACTCCGATATGGACGAGTATGCACTCAGTATCTTCATCTTAAGCACTACTACAAATCTTATGCTTAGATTTCCAGAAATATTAAGATTTTCTTCTCGTGATGGATTGCCTAGGGGGTTTGAGGTGAAGGAGGCGTTGAGAGTTCAAATGGAAGTTCAAACTAAGCTACATGAGCGGGTAGAGGTATGCGTAAGGCGTCCAGGAACTGCCCTGTTTCCTTTGTCCAACCTATTTGAAGCTCCAATTCCAATTCCATCTTGTTTCTTATTCTTTTCTTTGTTTGTGTGTGTGTGTGTTGTTTAATTTTTGGTGCATTGCAGGCTGAGAAGCACTTGCAGATTCGACAGGATGCAGATCGCAGATACATGACCATGCTAGAGAGAGCTTGTCAGATCCTTATTGACCAGCTTGTTGGGGTGTCAATTTCCGATACCATTGGTGGTCAAATTCATGAAGGTCCATTAATGGAGGCTGTTACCATTACCTCCCCCCGAGAAGCTCATGGCGCCTACATGGTGCAAACCAGCAGAGTTCATGGCCATGACGAGGTTTCTTCAGACCCAAATCCCCAGAGGGGTGCAAGCTGATTTCAGAAGAGCGTGTTCTCTCCTGGAACTTCAAAAACTGCAAGGAGAAGTTGCTATTTATTTCTGCTTGGATGTTGAAAGAAAATCAAGATGGAAGCTTACAATTCTTTCTGCATATGTTCTTTTGAAGAAGTGTGCGTACGTTGAACCGCTAATCTGCTACTGATCATCAACGCTGATGTTCTTTTCCCAGGTTTTCAGTGCTACAGGAATATGTTCATTTGCACTAACTGGCATTGGCCCATTGATATGTTTGTAATGTTAATATGAAGTCCTAATACAAAGCTCCCTTTTCTGGTATTTGGGCAATGACTGTTAAGATAGATGTTCAAGATCAGTTCATGCTTCCTATGCCTGCACAAGTGCAGAGTAAGACGATGACTTCGGGTGGTATAATGGGTCAGTTTGGAAAGAGATACCATCAATTCTCAAAGATTCTTTCTTCTTGCATTGCATTATAAAGACCCTCAAATCCTATGTCTTGAATTGGTAAATAAAGAGCGGCCATTCCGGGGTTCGAATCGGGGACCTATGAGTACTATCCACAAGTCCTCAAATCCTATGTCGAATACACAACACTCGGGTCTTGGAAGTTTTGAACATCTTCCATATGCATTTAGACCAAGAAATCATGATTGTTTAGCAGAGCTATCAAGACCATACCCGAACTTGTATAGGAACTTATGACCCAAAAAACGGGTTGACTTGAGTAAACCCGAATATTGAAATGATCCGGACCCGACCCGAAACATAACAAACCCAACATAGACCTAAACGGCTAAACCCAATCTCGAAATAAAATTTGATACCCTCATTTCACTTTAAATTATAATGTAACTAGCAGGGGACTAATTTTTTTTATATAAATTATATATAATAATATTTCATATTATATAATTGATTTTTATAATATATTACTATTGAAAAAGTTTTTATACAAATATATTAAGATTTTTTTATAGTTAACATTAACCGCTAAATTATTATCAAATGTATAGTTTTTCTGACTTTATACTCATCTATATTTAATATCACAAACATTATACAATTTAACATTTTACTTGTTTCTATTCATTCTTAAAATTTAAGATATTGATTTTTGAAATAAAGAAAGACAATGTTTATGCAAAATTGTAAATTCTATAATATATTATGTAGTGTGCTATATATTAATTTTAAAATGGTTAATCTAAAAAGATGTGTCGTTGTCGTTGTTATTAATCTAAAAGTTTTTTCTAATTGTTGAGGAGACATTTAGTTAACAACTTTATTGAGCAAAAAACCTCTTTTATAAATTAATTCTTACATTTTAAAATATTTTTAATAAAATAAATTATCAATGTTTATGCAAATATATATGAAATATTATGATTTATAATATTATTTTTAATTAAAATGGTTATTCTAAATAAATATATTTTAATTATTTTTAGTCTTAAATATTTTCTAATTATTTTTTGTTTATATTATCATCTTGTCCTTCATCCCCATGCCATCACCATTCTCGCTCCCTTCCTCCTTCACATCCATCGTCACCACCATCTCTACCATCACACACCTCTGCTACCCTCCTCCCTCACCACCACCTGCTCTCTTCCACGACTCCCCCACCAAGTCACCGTCACCACCATCTCAGTCACCTACATCGTCGCCTCCAGCCCAGCTCTTTCTCCTTCGTTCTCCTTCCACCCAAGGACCATCGGCAGTGTTGTGCGCCTAATTTGTCATGTTTTATATTGACATTTATAGCGATTTATGTATGCATTTCATACATTTGGGTTGGAATAGTACATAATCTGTGTAGTTTATGCTTATTTGCCAATTATGGAGATCTACACTAGTTCTTGTTTAATTTCGATTTTTATTGGATTTGGATTTTTGGTGGATTCTTGATGTGAGAGATAAGATCAGATTTGGGGATTTCGATTTTGTGGGTCAAGGGTAAAATCAGATTTGGTGAAACAAGATTTCGGTTTGAAGGTTAACAACTCCGGTTGAAGAAGGTTGAGAGGCATGAGAGGGAGAAAAGAGGGAGGCTGAGGTCATCGCCGTGGGAGCCGGCACCATCGGCCCAGCAGCATGGAGGAGGCACGAGTTGAGGAAGTCGACATCGGACTGCGGAGAAGAAGTTGACTAGACAGATAGAGTAGTTGAGGAGAGGGGCACCTGAGGATGGGAAGGAGCGGGTCGCCAAGGGACGAGGGGGATCGACTTCACGACGTCTCTGACCAACCACGGCCAGGATCTGAGAGGCGTGAGCAACCAGGGAGACGTCAGAGGTTGAAAGTCGGGGCGGCGGGGAGCAGCCACACAGGGCCACTGAAGGATGGATGTGAGGCGGCGGCGGCAGATCCAGACTTCAAGCTGAACATCCGAGCAAAGGTTGATTGGAGGGTGGCCAGGCTCAGGAGGAGCGCACTGCGAAAGCCACGAATAGCTGCGGCGGTGGGTTATCGACAGAGGATGCTTTGTTGGGAGAGGGGTTTTTATCGGTTGAGTGTTTAACTGGGAGTTTGGGTGTGGATCATAGCCGGCGGGGAGCCAGCCAGCGGTGGCGACTGACTGATCACATCTTGGAGGCGGCTAGGGTTGAAGATGAATAGGGTTTTCCTCTAGGAGTGTTTTCTTTGGAGGCGGCTAGCTTCTATCTCAAACTATGATAACTTCTATTGTTGAGTCGTTGAGTTTGCTGCAATGGAGGTTGGGGAAACTGGGGAAGGTTTCGGGATATAGGAGAAATGTTGCCTAACTTGCCAAAATAATTTTAATTTACATTCTTTTCCCTCAATTTCTTAATAATTACATATTTAGCCTTTTTCGATTGCCACATCATCCTTTGACCGGAATTTCAGTCGGAAGTTAGAATTGTATTATTTTTTGTTAATGTTATCATAGTTTGTATATGAAACAATTAATGTTCTAAAAGGTGTTAGGCGGCTGCTAGACAGTGAGTGGTCGTCTAGTGGCTAGGCGGGTGCCTAGGCGGATTTAGAACAAACGTGATTATTTCTTTATATTTTAACACATAATACGTGTCTGACTAGCGACTCTAAGCCTCATAAAATCCAAAACCATAGATTCGACTCAAAAGCAAATACATCCCGACTTATGGGATAAAAAAAACCCTAAGTCGACTAATCACATGTCTAGAAGCTAAAATTGAATAATCGTTGGGCTAGGCGGGGTTTAGGCGGGCTTTAGGTGGCGCCTAGGCGGGATAAGGCAGTGTCTAGGCGGAAATCTGCCTAGAGGCCCGCCTAGGCGTAAAAATTCCTAGGTGGCCTTCTGCCTAGCACTCAGGTGCCGCCTAGGCGCGGTTTTTAGAACACTGATATGAAATCGTATTATTTTTTGGTTCATGGTTAATAGTACATACAAGATTATTTAAAGTCATTTTTCCTTTACATATTAACTTACGAAATTCAAACAAATAGATTTTATTTAAATTAAAATGTCATAAAAAGTACTTCCTCTGTTAATTAAAACTTGTCGTTTACTATTCATGCACGCTTTTTTTATAATGATAAAAACTATATGAAATATGAACTTTTTTTAAAATTTGTTTTTATAAATTCATACTTAATAGTAACAAGTATGAAATTATTAAAAAAAATATTAAAAAAGTTAATATTTTATATAGTTTTTAACACCTCAAAAGGCGTGCATGAATAATAAAATGTCAAGTTTTAATTAACGGAGGGAGTATATACTCATTCCGGAATGGCTCACCGGAAAAGACTTGTGGATATAGTACTCATAGATTTTAGGTTCGAATCTCGGAATGACCACTCTTTATTTACCAAATCAAGGAGGAGGGAGTATATACTAATGCATCCACTTGTTTATATATATCCACAAACACGTCAGGTGGGTAAGCTTGGTATTGGTAAGATAAAGATCATCATACACACAAGTCTTGTTTGTGATAGAGATTGATCCATTGTGAAAGTGACGTCCTCCCCAAAACCCATTTGCGCTGCTTCTCGGTTCTCACTCCCCTTGTTTTCAGTTCAGAATACACCTGTTTCACGAGTTAGATCGCCACCAACATGACGCACCACAAAATTATTTTGTTTATAATTTTACTTTGAAATTTTTTTTAAAAAAAATATATATATTTACATTCCACATAATTGGATTTACATATTTATAAATTTGTGTTTACAAAAATCATGTTTTAAAAAAGCATAAAATTTATTTTTTAATATAATTAATCTTTTAATTTTATAAATTTTGTAAATGCAAATTTTTATAATAAAATTTCAAAAACATGTAAATATAAATATATGAAATTTCAATATATTTTTAAAATTTTATTTTCAAAGTAAACCTTGAGGTGCACCGAAGGTTCTAGGAGATCCTAACTCCAGATTCCCTCTTTCAAACCCTTAGTTATTTTTATTTGTAATTTATTTATTTATTTATATTTGCAATTTATTACTGCATTTATGTATTTTTTAATATATAAAAATACATAAAATATCCATTTTTTATATTTTTTTTATATAATTTCACATAATTTTGATACTAAGAAACTAGTAATAGGAAAATAAAATTTGTTTTTAAATTAATAGTATTGTTGTGATTTGATTTTAACTTTAAATATCTAGTTGTGAAGCGTATCTTTAAAGGCTAAAATTAAGGTCATCGAAGTTAATCTTAAACATCGGTCAAGCGTCTATCATTAGCTCACAAATAAGTTCAACTAGTATGATACCCGCGTCATTACTAATATATTAAATTAATATTATAACATAATTGTAAAAGTGCAGATAATTAAATATTTTGAATTAAGCTAATGGGTTGAGAAAACGATTAAAGTAGTATATATAGACTATTGTAGTAATATTAATTTTATGTTTTCTTATTATTAATTTTATGTTTTGAATTAATCCCATTGTTTTTTTAGGAAAAAACTACTAAAATTATAATTTCGGCTAAGATAAATGTTTTGAATTAAGCCAAATAGTTAGTAAAATTAAAGCAAAAAGAGAATTAAAGGAAAAAGAAAAAAAAATGAGAATTAAAGAAAATCAAAGAAAAATGGAAAAAAAAATGATTTGTTATACTCCTAAAATTCCTCTAAGCTTGACACATCATCCTAAACTCTTCTAAATTAAGAGTTTATATAGATATATAGATAGATATAGATATAGATAGTTAGTAAAATTAAAGCAAAAAGAGAATTAAAGGAAAAAGAAAAAAAATGAGAATTAAAGAAAATCAAAGAAAAATGGAAAAAAAATGATTTGTTATACTCCTAAAATTCCTTTAAGCTTGACACATCATCCTAAACTCTTCTAAATTAAGAGTTTATATATAGATATATATATATATATATATATATATGTTTTTTTTAGGAAAAAACTACTAAAATTATAATTTCGGCTAAGATAAATGTTTTGAATTAAGCCAAATAGTTAGTAAAATTAAAGCAAAAAGAGAATTAAAGGAAAAAGAAAAAAATGAGAATTAAAGAAAATCAAAGAAAAATGGAAAAAAAATGATATGTTATACTCCTAAAATTCCTCTAAGCTTGACACATCATCCTGAACTCTTCTAAATTAAGAGTTTATATAGATTATATAGATAGTTAGTAAAATTAAAGCAAAAAGAGAATTAAAGGAAAAAGAAAAAAATGAGAATTAAAGAAAATCAAAGAAAAATGGAAAAAAAATGATATGTTATACTCCTAAAATTCCTCTAAGCTTGACACATCATCCTGAACTCTTCTAAATTAAGAGTTTATATAGATATAGATTGTCCGGGAGACGTTTATCGAGAGTTCCGTCTTCACACCATTAGGGGTCGTACCATGTCGGCTTGTTGTACATACTTTTCGTCGGTTCTACTTTGGTAGGAATTGGCTCGTCTTCTAGTAGCGTCTTCGACTAAAGTGCTAGTCTCTAGCTCCGCATGGTTTCACTGACAAGTTCTCTTCCATTCGTTTTCAGTCGATTGCGAATCGTCGGAATGTTGGTCGTTTTGTTTGTTTGTTTGTTTTTGTTTATGCGATGTTTTCGTCTTCTGGTTTAGCGACTACTTGAGAATCAGGTCTATTTGATCTCGAATTATTTCCTTATTAAAAAAAAAACTAACTCACAAATGATGCTGATTTTTTGAAAACAAAAACTTTACAAATGATCTAAGATACCATATAAAAATTTAATCCGTTTTTATTTTTTGATATGCTTATTAAAAAGTTAATTTTTTAATAAAATATTAATTATTTCAGAAATAATTTTATATTTTTAATTTTTTAAAAAGCATGTTAAAGTAAAATGACATATATTACGATACATATGAAGCAATATTTTATGACATTTTTTTTTATTTTTAATTGTATATAAATTCTTTGCATATACCCCCTCCACTTTCTACGTATGTGCACGTAGTTTAATCAGCTAAAAACTATATAAAATATTAAAATTTTTTAGTTAAGTTTTTTTTACAATATAATACAAAACTTATTAATAGTTAGTATTATATTGTAAAAAATTTAATTAATAAATTTAATATTTTATATAGTTTTTAGTTTTTTAAACTATATGCACAAAAGTAAAAAAAAATCTTATATTTATGATCAAAGGAGTAGTACTTTAAAGAGTTAACAATTTACAATTATGAACTTTGAGAGCTAAATGATGATGGAGATTATTTGTTGATGGGCACGATAAGCCTCTTCGTTCAGCAGATTTGATTATTTATTCATGGGACAGAGGGCGAGATGTGTGTTGATCTGACGGGATCCTCTCCTTTGACTCGATCGGGGGTGTCTGACTTTGTCCCTGGCTGTGTTGTTTTTTTATGCTGCTCAACGTAAGTGTGTCAAGTATAGAGATTTGTGCACGACAACTGGCTATGGTTTCCTAGTTCCTACCCTTTTCCTTCTCTTTGTTGGGGGAGTTGGATACAGATGTGGCTGCCTTACTGACGCGGATTCAGAAATTCTCGGTATCTCAGGATGCCGGAGCTCGTGTTGCAACTTATATTTTTACTAGACTTAGCTTTGTTTCCACACATTGTTGTGAAGTTACACCATTGAAATCGTTCTCCTGTTATGCTCGACCTTGTTCGGTACCATTGCCCTTTTGTAGGCCTTTGTGGGTGCCTTAGGGGTCTTGTTAAAACCTCCATGCTCAGACACCTTCGTGATCTACATTGCAGTGGTGATGCTCAGATACTTACTCGTCAAACTCTTTCTGATAGTTTGACTATTTATTCTAATGTTGAGATAACTTTAAAGCATATGGGGGTTTGGTTATGTGGGGTATGCCTTAAAATCATACCTTTCGTGCTCGGTGTCGGCATAGTCAGGGTGATTCTGTGACTCCTCCGGACTGTGGTGATGGCTTTGTTTGCTTTATTATTTACGGTATTTCCAAACCTCTAGCTCCGTCTCCGTCGGTTCCCTAGCTTGCTTGATGTTGGGGTTGTGCCTCTTGGTTTGTCTATATCTTCGCTTGACCGTTTGTTTTCTATGGGGTTACACACTATGAGATCCATCCCTCCTAAGTGTCGCTTAATCTTTTCTCGGGGTTTAAAATGGGCATTAGAATATTAGATGTTGTGGCTAACTCCCCTAGAGACCTCTCCTGCTGGATTCGCTTGCTTGTGATGCCTCTTTGTATACTTAGGACCTTTTTCCCGCGGAGTAATCTTGAGTGTAGGACTGCTGTCAAGCGTCAACGTCAAGAGGAAAGTATTGCTAGTGTTATTTGTGCTTGCCTCGCTCAATCGGCAACACTCACCTTTCAATGATTTTTATTTTTATTTTATCTTCATTTAAGATTATTATCAGGGAAACTCCGGTTGGTACCCTTCTGATCTTGTCTCTTCCAGTTGATGACCACAAGTTTTTCAAATTCTAGATGGTACCCTCGAGTTTATATTTTTTTTCCTGACCATACCCCTCTTCTACTTTCCTGTTATGTGTAAAAAGTTTTGGGAGAAAATTGTGATTTTTTTTATTTTGGGAGGAAAAAATTACAACAATTACCACTCCATCATCCCCACGAATGTGGCCACCATTGCCGATGCCCGACATCCGCACCTTCGACCGCCCCTCCATCGAATCATGGCTCTCAACCAGCGACTCCACTGCCCTCATCACCCGCTGATCTACCCCGCCGCCCTTATCCCCAATCTCACCCTCCGTCGCCCCATCCACCACTAGAGCCTCTCCCATCCCTCCTTCCCGACCCCCGAGGACTCTGTGTAATCCCCTTCCCGCTAGCCCCTCCAACCACGTTCAACATCAAATACAACAATGGTGAATTGGAAACAACTTCAACCAAAATCTAAAACCCCTCATCCCCTATCTCTAAAGTTTAAGTAACCCAAGTAACAAGACCAAAAAAATTCTCAAATCATAATCTCCATATTAAATCAAATTAAAGACTAAATAAAGTTAGAGATTTGTATAATCTAAGGATAAAGTCTCCAAATCTACCGGTCTCCACCCTCAATTCGAACCATACAACTCTAATTTTCAAATTTAGGGGAAGGTTTGAACCAAAATCACCAAAAACCCTAACCTTTCATTAAGGGAAAAATTGGGCATCATCCACACGAGCAACAAATTGACCCAACATAAGCAAACTTCAATGAAGATCGAAAATAAAAGCTTAAAATTGATAAACATGACATGTTCCTTATACATGGAGTAATTGACATGGATAAAGAGTGAAGGCAAACGGATGAATCAACATTATAAGGTTTTATTATATTTTTCTCTCTCAAAATAAGAAATTTGCAATTTTTTCCCAAAACTTTTAAAACATAACAGGAAAGTGGAAAAGGGGTATGGACGGGAAAGAATATATAAACTCGAGGGTACCATTCGTAATTTAAAAAACTTGTGGTCACCAATCGAAAAAGGCAAAATCACGAGGGTACTAACCGGAATTTTCCTAATAATAATCTTAAATAAAGATAAAATAAAAATAAAAATATTAATAATTGAAAGGTGAGTGCTGCCGATTGAGCGAGGCCGAGAGAGAGAGAGAGGAGCGATAAGAGAAGAGTTTTCGACCCGAGTGTGAAAGGAAAAGGGCACAATCTCTCCCCTTTCTGGAACCGTCTGGTTCTCTCTCTCTACAGACTCATTGGAGTTCTGAGAGATCTCACTTTTTCTCCAGCTCTCTGTCTATCTCTCTTTCGACCCAACTGTGAAAGGAAAAGGTATATGGATTTTCATTCTATTGAATTCTTGATTTTCTTGTTTTCCGTATTTAGTGTGTTCGATATGCTCGCAAATGTACGTTTTTAGGGTTTGCGGGGTTCTTTCGCGTCTCTTTGATTTGTCTGTTACTGCGTATGCGCTTCTGTTTTTTGCGGAGTGGTCATGACGTTTTGCTGGATTGGAATCGCTCCATTGGAATTCGGAAGTCGCTTTCTGGCTAATCTGCAATACGTCAGTGGGAATTTTGTTGCTCACTGTTGTGAACAACTTAATAATCACCTGCTTTTGTACTGAATTTTAATTCTTGGTTTTGGTTTGGTTTGGTTTGGTTTAACCTAAATGATCCTCTACTTTGTTCTCCATGTCTCGTATGCCTGTCCTCTATCCTAATTCTGCATTCTGTTCTCTGATCCTAGTGCAAGTGCATTTTAGGGAGCATTAATTAAGCTTGCAGATCTATTCCAAAGCCTTATATGGTAATAATTGAATCAGACTATCGTATGGAAACAAAATAAAATGCTTATCTAACGCTTCTGCTGTCACCAGCTTAGGGTTTCCCTTGAAAAGTTGGGCCATATTTTGTACATTTCATGATACTATCTTTAGTCTTAATGTCTTATCCTGGATGGCAATTATCCTAACCGTTGGACTACAGATGCCTGTTTGTAATTAAGATTCATATGGTTTTAAGCACTTTTATCCCTTTATTAGGCACCTGTTTGTAATCTGCTGGTTATTCAGTTGCCCTCTTGATGCAGAAAAAATGGCTCATGAGCAAGTGAATCAGTTTGTTGACATGGTTGAAGATCACCAGATGAATGATTTTGTAGATGATGTGGATTATGAGTATGATCCCAATGTTGCTAATGAGCTGGTAGATGATTACGATTTGGTCAGTTCTCTTTTTCGTAATTGCTGTTGTGTTTCAGCTGAAGCGTGATAGCTCCCTTGCAGATTGAGTATAAGATGTATTATTTACTGTCATTGTCTTCTTTTCTGGAGCAGCTTACGGGAGCGTCTGACACAACTGCTCGTCTAGCAAGGCAAGGTTTAGACATTCAAGGTATCCGGTGGGATAGATTGAACGTGTCGAGAGAAAATTACAGGTTGACGAGACTAGAACAATATAAAAACTATGAGAATATCCCTTTGTCTGGTGAAGCTGTAGACAAGGTTAATATTACAATTACCTTAATATTTGTATCTCTGCTTTTGGTGGTTGAAATTCTGCATCTAGATGGGTAACAGAGGTTCTCATTGTAGGAATACAAGCAAAAAGAAAAAGGTGGAAACTATTACGAGTTCTTCCACAATTCAAGACTAGTGAAACCTACAATTCTACATTTTCAGGTTTGTAGTTCTTCCTTGTTTGTATTAACTGGTATCCACTTTTCTGCTATTTAGTTAATGTTTTCTTGCATTCCCCCCCCCCCCCCCACACACACACACACCCCAACAAGGCATGATTATGTCCTTGAATAACAGTCGGTCTAATGCCAAAAGTTAATTTCGGCAAAAGAAAAGTTGTTGCATGTGAATTTATTTTCTAGTGCTATTGCTTATTATTAGCTTGACTTTTCCATCCTTATTATTGTCTTCTTAATAGCTGAGGAACCTTGTATGGGCTACTTCAAAGCATGACGTCTATCTCATGTCAAACTACTCAGTTATGCATTGGTCCTCTTTGTCTAGCACCTTGTCAGAGGTTGTTAATTTTGCTGGACATGTGGCGCCTGCAGAGGTATTGGCTTATCAAACCTACTTTTAAGTGTGGAACATATCTTTTCATTTTATCATTGTATCTCCATTATCACTCTATTGAAAATTTTCATTATCTTACTATTGTCACGGTTGTCTAATGTAGAAACATAAAGGTAATTTGTTAGAAGGCTTTACCCAAACTCAAATCAGCACATTAGCAGTCAAGCACGACTTCTTGGTTGCAGGAGGATTCCTAGGAGAAATTATTTGCAAGGTATGACTTTGTTGTATTGTATCGCATTCATTTAATCTCTAGTTTAGTAAGCTTATTGTTTGATTTTGAATTCTTTTGCGTTTTTCCATGAACCCTTGAGCTATTGACACAAGTTGTAGTGGACGTTCATTATTCAAATCTCTTGCAATATGGATCTTTGATTAAAGGTTCATGTCCCCGTTATTCATGTTCATTGAGTTTCTAGTATGGGTAGTTATGTTGTTGGTAATTGCAAATCTCAAAGGAGGACTTGATGGTCTGAGATGCAAAGTTGGAGTTTTTGCTACCAAGTTTTGGTGCCTGGCTTGTAAGATGTAAGAACTTCAGAAGTTCTTTTGTGTGATTTGGTTTCTTCCTCTTTTTGTTTTTGTTACTGCACATTAGATGCCCTGCCTGTGCTCTGTATGGTTACACTTGTTTTAAATTATTTGTTCTTGTGCTGATGTTATTTTAACGCCGTGCTGTTTTTTTGTTGGAAATGTCGTCCAATGTTTTTAATATAAGAATATGTATTTGGTTGGCTCCTCACTAGTCACTAGTTCTCTATCAAGTTAGGAGCAATTTTTTTTTTTTAAAAGAAAAATTCTCTTTGTTTACCTGTTCGATAGTTATGGAGAAGCATAGACTTTTTGAATTTTATGATTTGAATGTATTCTTCTCAATGCTTTGTGAGCAAATATGTTGGTTTTGTGCTGCAGCGCTTGGACAGACCAAAAATCAGTTTCTGTACGCGAACAACTTATGATGACAATGCTATCACCAATGCTGTTGAAATATATGACAGCCCAAGGTAAGAAAGAACCATTATTAGACAACCTCCACCCTCATACAATCGTGCTCGCGGAGAATTAAGCTGACACTAGTTCATTTTTTATTAGCAGTGGCCGAATTCATTTCATGGCAGCAAACAATGATTGTGGTGTAAGAGAATATGAAACTGAGACTTTTCAGCTGCTGAACCACTTTCTCTTCCCCTGGCCAGTGAATGTGAGTAAACTATAGATGCTAAATTTTATTTGATTAATCTTTGTTTTTTTTCTTGTAACCTTTATTGCTTGTGTTCATGCACTTGGGTAGTTGGGTGTGTGGCAGTCATCCTATGTTCTCATCTGTTTTACTTTCCAATTGACAATTGTGTATTTTTCGGTGGAGGCCTATTTGTTTCATGTTAAACTACACCTATCCGTGTCATTTGGGTTAATCAAGTAAGCCAACCTTTGCTTTGTTGTGTGATTGCATTGCAGCACACTTCAATAAGTCCTGATCGAAGGCGTATAGTTGTCGTGGGTGATCATCAGGAAGGGTTACTTGTGGATGCTCAGACGGGAAAGGTTGGTATTAGTATTACAAGAATGTCCTTGTGCTCATATAATCCCGAACCGAACCAATAAATTATTGATGAGAGATGTATCTCTGGTCTGCTCATGTGTTTCTGTTGACAGACTACTGATTCAGTGGTGGGTCACAAGGACTTCTCCTTTGCCTCAGCTTGGCATCCAGATGGACTAGTCTTCGCCACAGGCAACCAAGACAAGACGTGCCGCGTCTGGGATGTTAGGAACTTGTCGAAGCCAGTATCCGTGTTGAAAGGAAACCTAGGAGCTGCCCGTTCCATCCGGTTCTCAGCAGATGGCCAGTTCATGGTGGTGGCGGAGCCAGCAGACTTTGTCCACATCTACAGTACAAAGAACAACTACAACAAAAGGCAAGAAATCGACTTCTTTGGAGAAATATCCGGAGTGTCTCTGAGCCCAGATGATGAATCTCTGTATATCGGAATATGGGACCGCACCTATGCGAGCCTGTTGCAGTACAACAGAAAGCATGCGTACCAGTACCTTGATTCATTCATCTGATGTAATGGGAACTGCACACCTTTTTACAAAGTTTCAGGAGGGATGGTTTGGTGTACAGATAAAAGAAAGGGGGTGGATGCTTTTATAGTTCATCTATGATAAAATGATCTGTAATTAGAGGGACCCTGCTACACATGATGAGTCGTTTGGTGTGATGGTTGAAATTTCGTATGCTGAATGAAGTTTTAGAGCAACCCCAACATCTCTTCTAAAAATTCTTTAAAATAGAGGGGAAAATATCAAAATCTCTAAAAAAGTTACACTCTAATTCCAACTGCATCTCTATTTTACAAATTTCTTCATTTATTACATACTACATGTATTCTCTATTTAAAATAATTTAAAATTTTCAAAAACGTAAATGAGTTTAATTGAAACATGAAGTTAACATAATTTAAAATGTAAACTTGTATAAGTTTGACATTTATGTATAATATGAGGTTTAACATAACTTAAAACTAACGTGTTTAAATTAAATATCGAGTTAATTCTAGCAAAACATTCAATTTAATTTAATTATAACAACTCCTAACTTAATTTTTAGAAAATCTGTTTTCTAAGAACATACATTTGAAAGTAAAATCTGTTTTCCATAGTAAACGCCTCAACCTTGCTAACACTTCACATGTGCGACATACAAAGTTATTGATTGATTAATGTCTAAATTTGCACATTTTAGAAAATGAATGATGCATATTGAGGATTAAAGAGAAGTAGATAGACTGTCATTAGTCATACTTGATCACCCTTGTTGAGTTGGGGGCCCTGTCTGTTTCTCACACCTTTTGCTTATCTCGGGGCATCCATCAACGTTCAATTGTTGTAGAGATTTAAGAGCATGTATGTATGCCCCTTGGCATGGCGGTCAAATTCGGAAAATCACTCAAGCTTAAGTTCAAAAGTGATGTGCAGTGTTGCAAACCTTCACACTTTGTAATGCTAAAATACAGCAAAGAGCCACCAACAGCGTCGAATCCTTGAGGAATACAGTAACTGTCAAATTTGCAAGCCCTCTAAAGCCTAAATGCTTGAGGTTTGTTAGACCATAGAACCCTTCCCATCCCTTCAAATCCAGGCTTCTACAATAAAGAATGTTAAACGTCTCAACATTGGTGAGATGTTTCATTTCATTTGGAGGAGTAGCAATTCTAGCAAAACCGATTATTTCAAAATGACGAAGGCTCAGTAGGCTTCCAATCTCTTGTGGTAATGTTGTCAAACATGGACAGAAGTTACAGAAACATATGTCCTAGACCTTCCCATGGACTTTTCACATCAGCCACTTCAACATATTTCATACAATATTCCTTTGCCATAGTGTAGCTTGGGAGCTGAAGATAAGACCTAGATAGAAGTTCATTGCAATACCGATCCGCAATAACTTCAACATCTCCACCTCCTTCACTTGATTGCAAAAGTCCTCGTGCCACCCATATATATCCATACATCATCTAGAACAAGAAGAAACTTCCGGCCACCTAGCTTCTCACACAACTTGTTCTGCAATAGTTCCATATTCAAGTTAGGGAAATGATACGTACTCGACTCGGGTTGAGCGAACACAACTCCCAAATCGTCCGGTGTCAAGGTAAATCAATCGACCCTCGTATCGTGAATAGGACTCGAATCGGTTAAAGACTCACGTTGAAAGAGCAATAGTCGATTCCAACAATTAATTCCCCCAGCTCGGTTGACTTTGAATCCAATTTCAATCGGTGGGAGTGATCTCCTGTTTGCTTGATTAGCAAATTATAATTAACGATTTCAATATCGATAGCCACAGGATGATGTCACTCCCTCGAGTACGTACACGACCAACAATGGTGGATCTAGATCGGTCGGTCGGAACAGCGCGCACTTGCAATACGACCAGCGGCAACGGTGGGGTTTGACCGACGGTGGTGTAGAGATTGGTGGTGAATAGCGGTGCGGTGGTTGGTAGAGCAGCAGCGGTTGTGGATGTGGTGGTGATTGACGGTATTAATGGCGGAGGCAGAACGATGGTGGTGGTAACGAATCGAACACGGTGACTCTCTTCCAAGCAAGGACGAGATCCCGATCTTCAATCAATTCCAGCAAGAACATTTGATTGAAGATTTCAATTGAATTCAGCAGTAAATTAAGTAGCAAGAGAAATTAGGGTTTGACGTCAGGGAGGAAAGGGGGAGTATCAACTCAACGTTCTGCAATCCTCTAAATTTGACGTAAAGATGACAATTAACCCTATAGGAAAATACTAATAACCCTAATTAATTAACTAATGAAAATACTAATAACCCTAATTAATTAACTAATGAACCTAATTAACTAACGGGCTGGACTTACCTGTAAAGTAAGTCCACACCATTATTAATAAATAATGCTAAAAATAGAAATAAGTCTTAATAATAAATAGTTTATGTGAACGACGTCGAAAAAGTATCCGACGGAGGCTAAGACGCATCACACGGAGTATCGGCGACAGATACTAATAAGCTCAATGATGATGGTTGCTCCGGTTTAGAAGCGAAGCCTCGAGTGATAATGGACGCGGTAGCTCTTGCGATCGCCTTGACTCTCGCTCTAGTCATTGGTCCGTCAGAACGAACACTCATGGCTTCCTCCTCTTTTTGTACGGTCAATGAGGGAGGTTGGGACATATCATCCTCCCCTCCTTGAGAGGGAAGCGTCCCCGCGTCCTCATCCAAGTACTTAGGATCCTCATATGGCGACAAGTCGGAGACGTTGAAGGTAGCATGGACTCTGTAAGAATCTGGCAACTCCAGCTTGTAGGCATTGTCACCAATGGCCTGAATAACTCTAAAGGGGCCGTCGCCTCTGTTGGACAGCTTCGGCTTCCTCTTCGATGGAAAACGATCCTTCCTCAAGTGTAACCACACAAGATCACCGGGCTTGAACAGCATCTTCCTGCGGCCTTTACTCCGCTGAGTCTCAATCTGTGTAGCACGGCGTTCCAGTTGTAGCCGTGTTCTCTCATGGAGTTCCTTGATCATCTGAGCGCGATTTCCAGCTTGCAAGTGGTCATCCTTCAATGGCTTAGGCGTCAAGTCCAATAGTGTCAATGGATTCCTACCGTAGACGACCTCAAAAGGAGACAAATTGGTCGTTGAATGCCTGCACCTGTTATAACAAAACTCCACGGTAGAAAGTAAGTCCTCCCAACGCTTGGGATTGACGTTGAGCATGGTCCGAAGTAATGCTCCCAATGTCCTATTGGTCACTTCTGTTTGGCCATCCGTTTGGGGATGATAGCTGGTTGAAAACAAGAGTTTTGTACCAAGCTTTCCCCATAGAGTTCGCCAAAATTGTCCAACAAATTTAGAGTCTCTATCGGAGACGATGGTATGCGGTATCCCATGGAGACGAACGACATTGTCAAAGAATAGAGTTGCAATCTCAAAGGCACTATTTGTGGTCTTACAAGCCACAAAGTGGGCCATCTTTGAAAACCTATCAACAATGACATATATGACATCTCGTCCCCTGTGAGACATCGGCAAACCAACGACAAAGACCATAGACAAGTCCTCCCAAGGGCCTGATGAAATAGGCAATGGCTAGTAAAGGCCATGTGGCTGAGAACTTGCCTTGGCACGGTGACAGGTCACGCAAGATCGAATGTAGCGCGTTACCTGCCGTGCCATATGGGGCCAAAAGAAGTGCTCACGTAGAACACCAAGAGTCTTGGAAACACCAAAATGACCTCGGCCATCATGTGCTTCCCGGACCAAGAGTAAGCGAATAGAACATGATGGAATCCATAACTTACTAGCCTTAAACAGAAAACCATCATGCAAATAGAAACTAGCATGCTCCCTATTACTCAAGCAAATGTCTAGAATGGGCTTAAAAAATGCATCAGAAACATATAAATCACGAATTAAGCCAAATCCTAACACACGTGACTGAACAAAAGTAATGAGAACATACCTCCTAGACAACGCATCAGCAACAATGTTGTCTTTACCTTTCTTGTGCTGGACGACATAAGGAAAGGTCTCTAGAAATTCCACCCAGCGAGCATGTCTCTTACTCAGCAGCGCCTGACTCTTCAGGCAACGTAAGGCGGCATGGTCGCTGTGGATCACAAACTCACGTGGCCAGAGGTAGTGTTGCCACGTTTTCAGCACTCGGATCAGGGCATACAACTCCTTGTCATATGTGGATTAATTCAGCTGTGCACCTGTCAACTTCTCAGAAAAATATGCAATAGGTTGTCGGCCTTGGTGTAAAACACCTCCAATGCCTATGTTAGAAGCATCAACCTCTATCTCAAAAGTCCTAGAAAAATCAGGCAATTACAGCAAAGGTGCATTACACAAAGCATCTTTCAACCTATTAAAAGCAGCATCTAATTTTGGGTTCCATTCAACAATAGCATTACGTTTTGTTAAAGCATGCAAAGGGGCTGCAATAGTAGAAAAATCCTTAACAAAACGCCTATAAAAACCAGCTAACCCAAGGAAAGATCGAACCTGTGTGGCCGTAGTAGACTGAGGCCACTCACGAATAGCAGCAACCTTCGACTGGTCCATGTGTAAACCTTCTTTGGAGACGACAAACTCCAAGAAGATGGTGGACGGAGCACAGAAGCTACATTTGGCCAGATTGCCATATAGCTGCTCCTGTCGAAGTCTCTCTAATACGAGCCTGAGATGCTCAGTATGATCTGCAAGATTGGGTGAGTATACAAGAATATCATCAAAATAAATCACAAGAAACTTACCCAAATAGTCTTTGAAGACGTGATTCATCAGTCTCATAAAGGTCTAGGGGGCATTGGTGAGACCAAATGGCATGACAAGCCACTCATAGAGCCCATACTTGGTCTTGAATGCCGTCTTCCACTCGTCACCTTCCTGCATCCTGATCTGATGGTATCCGCTTCGCAGAACAATCTTAGTGAAGACGCATGCACTATATAGCTCATCCAACATGTCATCTAATCTCGGAATGGGGTGCCTGTACTTCACTGTAATCTGATTGATGGCTCTACAGTCGACGCACATGCGCCAAGAACCATCCTTCTTAGGAACCAGGATGACCGGGACTGCGCAAGGGCTTAGGGATTCCCTCACATAACCACGATCCAGCAAATCCTGAACCTGTCGCTGAAGCTCCTTAGTTTCCTCTGGACCAGCCTTGTAAGCAGGGCGATTAGGCAAGCTAGCTCCAAGCACCAAATCAATTTGATGCTCTATCCCTCGAAGTGGTGGTAGTCCAGAAGGGAGCTCATCAGGGAAGACATCAGCATAGTCTTCTAGCAGCTTTGCAATAGCCGGTGGCAAAGCAGTATCCCCGGCATTGCTCTCCTGAAACGGCTGTGGAATCAGCAAGAAACAAGGCGCCTTTCCCCGTAAAGGTGTCGTGATAGTGGAGGGTCTGGCAAGCATCAGACGTGGTTCCACTTTTCCTTGAAGTCCTGCAGGCAGTGGTGGTGTAGGGGGATGGCTAGATGCCGCTGCAACTCTATCTCGCTCTACCTGGTCCTGTAAAATCTCACTCGGGGAAAGTGGTAAGAGCTTGATGCGCTTCCCGTGGTAATTGAACACATAAGTGTTCAGAAAACCATCGTGAAGAACACGTCTGTCGAACTGCCATGGACGTCTTAACAACAAGTGGGTGGCGTCCATAACAGCGACATCACAAACAACAGTGTCCTTGTAAGGACCAATAGCAAAAGAAATAGAACACTGTTCAGCAATAGGGGTACCTTGTTGAGATGATAACCACTGAAGACCATGTGGTTGAGGGTGCTTAGCTGTAGGGATCTTCAGGTGGTCAACAACTTTTCGGCTGATAAGGTTGCTGTAGCTACCACTATCAATAATCACAGACAGCGCTAGAGACTCAACCAAGCATCTTGTGTGGAATAAGTTTTCCCTTTGAGACTCGGGATTGGCCTCTTTCACTGTAAGCACCTTTCAATTTACCAATGAAAGCATGGTGCCTTCATGAGTAGCTGGAGCATAACAAGCTTCTTCTTCTTCAACATGATCTTGGCTATCATCCGCAACGAGCTCAGGTTGCTCGTCATCATCCAAAGAAGCATAACCCACCTGGTCTATAAACATTACTCTTTTAGCATTAGGGCAATCTCTCTTCCAGTGTCCTTTGCTTCCACATCTGAAGCATTCCGCATCTTTAGACCTGTCAGACGCGGAGGGAGCTGTGTTCTTGGCTAATGGCTGGCGAGGAACAGCTACACTAGCTTTCGGAGGAGTCGATCTAGTGTTGGAACCTATTCCTGCACTCGGCTGACGCACATTAGAACTAATAAATTGACCAGAGTTAGAAGCATACCTGGCAGCAATTGCTGCTTTTCGTTTCACCTGGTTGTAAATATGCATGGCTGTGTGGGTTAAGGTATTCATGTCATGAATTGGAAGGATTTCCAATGGATCACGAATATTAGCATTTAACCCAGTCAAGAACCTCGTTCTCAAGGTAGAAGGACTCACTGAAATGTTAGCTTTGTAATACATATCCTCAAACTTAGAAAAGAACTCTAAAGGAGTAAGGTTACCTTGAGAAACCGTAGCTATCTGAAATCTCATCTGGTCTCTGTAGTTCTGAGGAACATACTTCTGCGTCATCAAATAAGCTAGTTGATTCCATGCAGTAACTGGTGGCTTGTTCCTCCATAAGCGGTCATCAACAAAGTGATGCCACCATACTCTCGCTGCTCCTCGAAAGTGCAAAGTAGCAGCTTGCACTTTCTCATTGTCAGGTATCCGACAGTAGCGAAGAGTGTACTCTGTAGCCTGTAACCACTTTAGAAAAACAGAAGGATCATATTCACCCAAAAATTCATCAATTTTAACCTTTACCTCATGGCGAGCGCGAGATGCTTCGCCTGCATGATGGCGATGCCCGCCGAAATTGGGTGATGGAGAACGCTGATGTGGTGCACGATGGCGACGCTGCGGGTGATGACGATGTTGGCGGTGAGGAGGAGGGGCATCATGCATATGCTGGCGACGATCATCCCTGCGGTTAGGATGATAGTCCCTGGGGTGATGGTCAACTCTGTGGCCATGGAAGCGATCATCAACATCAAATGGCTCCGCATTTGGTATCCAATCAGCTAGGTTGTCCTGCAACTCATAAGGTCGCCTAAAGGAGGAAATTGATGAGAATTAATCATACGTTGGTGAGGGAGCTCCTCGGCATCATACTCCTCAAAGTCATCATAGTGGGGTGTCTGGGAGTAATAACCCGCTTGACCTGGCCTTGGAGTACGAGATAATGGATGATCTCGGCGTGTATCATACTCCGAAGGCAGGTCATCATAGTATGCAGGGCGCCTGGTACGGCGATGGCGAACATCTCTAGGCGAGGAATGGGGGTTTCGGCCACCAGTGTGTGGCGTCCGTGGCTCATATCGATCCGAGAAATGGATGGGACGTTGCTGACGTCGTCCTGAGTCATACTCATCGTCATCGGATGGATCATCAAAGACAGGATTTTCTCTATGAGTGTAACCAGGAATAGCTGAATGCAAAATCTGGTGACTCTCAATGGTGTTGTGCATGCGCTGAAACTGAGCCTTGGATGTCGAAGTAGGAAATGTACCCTTACCCTTGTCAATGACAAGGTTAGTACCACCCTGTCTACTTGGTTGCTGAGAAGTGTCATTAGAGGCATCTAATTTGGCTTGCAACTCAGTGACAAGCTGCCGCAGGGTCTGAATCTCACTCTGCTCTTGGGTCAATTGAGTCTCCTGAGGTGTGTCATCGGTGACTCTAGGGAGAACAGTGATGTTCCCCTGTCTATTGTCACCTCCATTACCATCTCCCGTCACTGGGGTGTTGATATCACCTATGACAATACTGGACATGGCGAGTAAAATGCACAAAAGAAAGCAACAAGCACAGATATGCCCACAAACTTAATTGTTCAACACCAAAAATCAGCTGTTAGGCTATGCCGTGAGGGCGCCTTAAGGCTGTAGGCGAAGATGGTGTTTATAGCAACTAGTCCACAAACACTAACAAGAGCAAATTCCAAATCAAGCACAAATTAGTGGCAATGAGAAGATGAAACGGAAGTAGAGGTGAGAGACAGCAGAAGTGAACATGGTCCTGGGTTACCTTATTTTGGCTATGCCGAACCAAAGGTCCTGGGTTACCTTATTTTGGCTATGCCGAACCAAAAGGGTGAACGATTACCTTATTTTGGCTATGCGTCACTAAAATGCAAAAAAAAAAAAATTGAAGGTGTTCTTCAAATCACCAAATTTGAGTTTTTTTTTTTTGTCAATGAGGTGTTTTTCGAATCACCAAACTTAGCACTGCAAGAAAGCAAATGATGCACAAGAACTAATAGAATGCAATGGTGTATAGAAAAGATTCAATGCACATTCAGAACAAGCAACAAGCTAATGCAACGAAATTAATCACTTCACACCACACAAATCGCAGGGTAAAAAAAAAAAATTCGGCCAAGTTGATGAACTTGTAGAAACCGATTAAGGACAATTTTTGCAAAACAAATAAGGAATAAGGGGATGATGAACAATTGAAGATCGAAGGACTTACAAAACCGGCTTGGCTCTGATGCCAGTTGATACGTACTTGACTCGAGTTGAGCGAGCACAACTCCTAATCATCCGGTGTCAAGGTAAATCAATCGACCCTCGTATCGTGAATAGGACTCGAATCGGTTGAACACTCACGTTGAAAGAGCAATAGTCGATTCCAACAATTAATTCCCCCAGCTCGGTTGACTTTGAATCCAATTTCAATCGGTGGGAGTGATCTCCTGTTTGCTTGATTAGCAAATTATAATTAACGATTTCAATATCGATAGCCACAGGATGATGTCACTCCCTCGAGTACGTACACGACCAACAATGGTGGATCTAGATCGGTCGGTCGGAACAGCGCGCACTTGCAATACGACCAGCGGCAACGGTGGGGTTTGACCGACGGTGGTGTAGAGATTGGTGGTGAATAGCGGTGCGGTGGTTGGTAGAGCAGCAGCGGTTGTGGATGTGGTGGTGATTGACGGTATTAATGGCGGAGGCGGAACAATGGTGGTGGTAACGAATCGAACACGGTGACTCTCTTCCAAGCAAGGACGAGATTCCGATCTTCAATCAATTCCAGCGAGAACCTTTGATTGAAGATTCCAATTGAATTCAGCACTAAATTAAGTAGCAAGAGAAATTAGGGTTTGACGTCAGGGAGGAAAGGGGGAGTATCAACTCAACGTTCTGCAATCCTCTAAATTTGACGTAAAGATGACAATTAACCCTAATAGAGTATTTATAGGAAAATACTAATAACCCTAATTAATTAACTAATGAACATAATTAACTAACGGGCTGGACTTACTATGTAAAGTAAGTCCACACCATTATTAATAAATAATGCTAAAAATAGAAATAAGTCAATAAGTCTTAATAATAAATAGTTTATGTGAACGACGTCGGAAAGGTATCCGACGGAGGCTAAGACGCATCACACGGAGTGTCGGCGACATATATTAATAAGCTCAATGATGGTGGTTGCTCCGGTTTAGAAGCGAAGCCTCGAGTGATAATGGACGTGGTAGCTCTTGCGATCGCCTTGGCTCTTGCTCTAGTCATTGGTCCATCAGAACAGACACTCATGGATTCCTCCTCTTCTTGTACGGTCAATGAGGAAGGTTAGGACATATCAGGAAATCCACATGAGTAACAAACACTAAAGAATGTTGACTAGCTATCAAACTTTTCAGTACAAATTTGTTTGAAACATGAGCCCATAATCTCAATTCAAACCCGGCTATAGTAACCCTCTCAATTCAAACATGAGCCCATGCACATTCATGAACCCGGGTTCTGGATTCATCACTTACTAGCAAAAGACCCAGGATTGTCAATAATTCGGGTTACAATCTTTGAAACACTATCAGTCATATCTGAGATAGAACGGATTCTGAATCGGTAAATAAATAGATATAGTAGGTAACCAAGTTACAAAAGTGTGAAGCCCAAACCATGGGACTCGCGTAAAAAAGGTGTGGGAAACATATATCTAAAATATATACACCACCATCCCCTCTAATTGCTACCTAATTATGTTTTGGAATTCCTTCCTCTACGCCTCCAAGATACTCCTACACCATCAAGCCTCCCTAGGTGTTTTTCGCTTATACTTACCTTTGTAAAGTTTTTGGTTCTCCAGCATACCACATAGGGCTGGGTAAAAATTACTATGAAAACCGAATCAACATGTACCAACCGAACCAACATAATTGGTAACCAATTATATTGGTTACCAATATAATTGGTTCGGTATACCGAACCAAGTTCCAAAACTTGGTACGGTAACGGTATTGAGAATGGAAAAGTTGGTATTACCATTACCAACCAATTTCAAATTGGTTGGTACGGTAATACCAATCAATTCCTACCAAACCAATTATATCTAGTTTTATTTTTATTTTTTTAATTTATTTTGTAATTGTTTTAAGTTTTTAACTTTTGTTTTTATTTTTTTTTAACTTTTTTTCTTCAGAAAGTGTTTTTAATCAACGGAGAAATACTAACTTGACCTCGATTAAGACGAAAACATATACCGTTAGTCGGAATAATACATTCATACTACTATGTTGTTTTTGCTTTAGTGTTTAAACACTTTGTAATAACTTTAAATTTTTATGTTGCTTTCGTCCTCAAATATAGTCGGTTCGGACGAAAACCTAAGCATTGGAATAATTTATACGTTTTAATTAAGTTGTATTATATTTGCATGTTTTTTCTCAACACTCGAAAGTTGGTAAATTACCATTACCAACACGTACCAACCAACTTAATTGGTAACCAATTAAGTTGGTACAACCCCTTCGGTGGTTGGTAATGGTAGGGGTTTTACGATTACCAATTCAAATTGGTTGGTACGTGGTAAACGGAAAAATGAATTGGTAATGTACCAATTCCACCCCTAATACCACAATAGGCAATCTTCATTCGTAGCAAAGCGTCCAAATTTACCCAAATTCAGAAATCATGGCAGAATAATTTATGCAAAATCAAGCATGAAGGAGTGTGTGTATAAAAATCATTCCGGAATGGCTAGCTGAAAAGAACTTGCAGATAGTATCCAAAGGTCCCTGAGCAGAAACTTGTAATAGCTGAAGCTGAGCAACCCGCCGGAGCTACCAGCGGGTCAGTAGGGGGCAGAAGCGGCAACGGTTGTTAGTCAATGGTGGAGTGGAAAGATCAAAATGTACGTATTTTGTATTACGTATTTGGAAGTGAAATATCTAAATGATAATGAAATACAGGCATAGACTATAGACAAAGCGATTTTATATACCGGACTGTGGAACCGCTATATAAAATGATAATTGAAATACAGACATCAACCGCTTTGTGAGGAGAAATTCGCCCACGGTTTGATTCTTTTGGCATTGTACACAAACCTTCCAAGAATTGTGTGGTGTCCATAATACAACTTTCAAAATCCACAAGCATCATACCAAGGCAACAGGTTTAATCCGAACAGTAAAGGACTAACTAAAGATGATGAAAAAAGGAAAGCCACAAGATCAATTGACCAATCTTTTGGAAAAAAAGAAAATGTCATTCTCATATTGGATTCTGGATATCCGGATAATCTATCAAATGAAATTAAAAGCACCAAAATCATGTTGAGGCAAAACACAGTATGCTTAAGTATCTATTCCTCTTCAACGATCCTTCCCTTCTCACTTACATAGATACCGTCCAAGAATTTCCTAATATCTTTCTTCTTCACGTGACATTTCTGTATCAAGAAAGGCAAAACACAGCTTAATCAGAAAACCGAAATCACATCATTTGCAATTAGTCATACCCAATCCGAATGAGAATAGTGTCTAAATGATACTCCGTATGAACATGTTACCTGGTTAATTAGAGCAGCAGATCGGGAAACAAGTTCAATGTCGTTCCCGTCCAAAACAAGCTCATCCTTGACCTTTTCAGACCTAGTGATAGTAACCCCATCAAGCATCTCCACCTTCCTAACCTGAATAGAGGCCCGTAATGAAATACTTCAGGGTGATGAATTCATTGAATCAGATACACCATGGCATCTCAAACAGACCAAGGTACAAGTAAATAACACTGTTGACCACTTGCGAAACATAATTTTGCTAACTATGTATTATAAATTTTACTGAAAATGTATAGATTCTAAATGTACACTTACAGGAGCATTAATATAAATATGCAAACAAACAGAGTTTTAAGAACTGAGTAGCTCAAATACTAGTGGTCCACACATCAGTTTTCGGTTCATCTATGTGATTATTATCACTATAGCCTACTAAATATAAAATCACAGTTTTCAACACAGCTTCTAACTTGCCCGTTTAGTTGAACAATAAGTAAATGGAGAGACAATGAAGCTAATCAAAGTTACTATTCCCTAGCAGTTCTTATCCAAAACTCCAAATGCTTAATTTGTAAGAAAATAAAAGAGGGCATGGTGTTCATTTCGAGGAATGAAATGAGGAAAGATGCCAACTTTGCATAATGCATAAGAGAGAATGAACCCTCATTTTTAGGAGAATATAGGACGATTTGCCATCATTTCAAAACCACATGTTCAACTCAAGGAATGAAATGAAGAAAGAAGCCACCAATGAACAGAATTTATTAAAAAATTGTTTCAATAAAAACTATGATTGTTGAATAATAAGTTAAGACTGAGTATTCATTTCCTTCTAATTGCTCTTTTCAATTTGCCATGAACCACGACTATTCAAAACACATAACAACAAAAGGGTGAAAAACTAAGCGAGAAATACCAAAATGTCACATTAGGGACCCATATCCAAGCAACAGATAATCAAATTACACTTGATTGATGGCAGTAAGGACTTGTTGCAAGGTGAAACAGTACCAAGAAGCAAGGTATCTATAACAGATAACAAACTAACAATCAACAAAGACAGAAGAAGCACATTCCACTCCCTTACATATCTATAATATATAACATAGCTATATAAAAAAAGCAGATGCGGGCTTCATTCCATATGTATCACCCAAAATCCAAAACCAAAACTAAATAAAGCTCAAACCTTCAACAGCAATCCAATATTACACAATCATAGAGGAAAAGGGAACAATTTCACAGTAAATAGCTAAGCAGGGCGGAAAAAAGGTCAATGCAACAAAAATCAGTACCTTCTTCTCTCCAAGGAAGTTACGGATCTCAATGCCCTTGCTGCCATTGGAGATGCTGGCATTGATGGGAAAGTGAGCATAAACCATCCTCATTTTGTAGCGATAGCCCTTGGTAACCCCGGTGATGAGGTTCTGGACATGGCTGAGCGCCGTCCTGATCGCCGCCGTGGTCTTCCTGGAGCCGAACCAGGAATCGATCTTCAGCTTCTTCTTCCCGGTGGCCTCGTCGGTTGTGAGCTGGAAATCGAGGTTGAGGTGCTTGAAGTCCTTGACAAGCTTGCCGCGAGGTCCTTCGACCTCAATGATCTTCGCGTTGATCTTGATGGTGATCTCATCGGGGATGTCCATGGAATCGGATGAGATTATGGTCTTCATCTTCGCTGTGTTTCAGTTTCTGTCACTCTCTCTCTCTCTCTCGTTCACAGCGGCAATGACAGTTTGTTGAAGGAAAACCCTAACTTTGATGGCGATTTTAAACAGACCTAATATGGTTAGAGATGGGCCGGGCCTGGTTTTTTGGACCTTTAACGGGCATCATTATCTGAGGATCCAAAAGGCCCTTAGACATGTCCACTAAGCGGAAAAAAAAATCACTCAAAATAGTACCAACTATGAAATACAGTATGCAACAACAACAAGCCCAGTATGTCCCGCTCAAAGAGCAGGGTCTGGGGGGTCGAATTGTACGCACCCTTTTCCCGACTAGATCGAGAGAGTGTTTCCTAGTGACCCAAAGATAAGGAATCAAGGGACGATGGTAGCACCCATCCTACATATGCTGTACATCAAATTTTAATAAATGAAAAACGATGTAAATGATGCGCGTAATCAAAGCTGTGATAGATGTGGGAAAGGCATGATGCGGTAAAACGTTGCACTCGACTAAAGTTCGTCAACCCGGATAACACTTCTCCACCGTGTTCTATCGCGCGTCATCTCCTCCGAGAGTCCTAGAGCGGCCATGTCATGTCTAATCACTTCACTCCAACTCTTCTTGGGACGCCCTCTGCCCCGACGAACGCATTCGATAGCCAAATTGGCGCATCTGCGCACTTGGATCTCTCCTCTGCACATGTCCATACCATCGTAGTCTCGATTCCCGTAGCTTAGCCTGAATACTAGTCACTCCCACCCTTTCGCGGATAGTCTCATTTCTGATTCTGTCTCGCAAGGTACACCCACACATCCACCTCAGCATCCTCATCTCAGCCACCAAGAGTTTCTGTTCTTGTGCCTTCGTTGTCGCCCAACACTCTGCCCCATATAATAAAGCCGGTCTCACCACCACTCTATAGAACTTACCCTAGAGTTTAAGAGGGACTTTTCTGTCACATAAGACTCCTGACGCAACCCTCCATTTCTGCCAGCCTACTTGAATCTGATGCTTGACATCGTGTGGCTAAGGAGTTTAATTCCCCTATAATTGTTGCATTGTTGTATATCGCCCTTGTTCTTGTAAATACAGTATGCACTAAGCGGAAAAAAAAATCACTCCAAATAATACCAACTATGAAATATGAATAAAAAATAATACAAACTGAAAAAATCTCAAAATAATACAAACTATTCATCTATCTACCAAAAATACGACAAATTTTAAAATCAACCTAAAATAAGACAATTTTTAAAATCAACCAAAAATAATGCAATAAATGAAATTTTGACTTTACATAATACAAACTTTTTAACTTTTTTTTTTTTTTTTTACAGTAGGCAACCAGAAGGACATCCTTACAGACAAGGATCATCCTAGATCATCACGGCGGATGATGTTATACAATTCCCTATTCAAAGGGATTCTCTCTATCTCAAAGTCAATACTATGCTTTGCAATGAAATCGGCAGCTGCGTTAGCTTCTCTGAAACAGTGACGAACTTCTACACTTACAAGCTTTTTCCTCCAGACTTCAAATTTCTCAATATTCCTTGAGATCTCCCAAGGAGCACCCATCTTACCAATGATGCTGTTGACAACTCCTAGACTGTCACCTTCAATGATAATCCTATGCCAGCCTCTTGTACACGCCAATTCAATCCCTCGACAAAAAGCAAGGGATTCAGTGTGAAGGACCGACCCTTTTGGAACCTCAGAGCTAAAGATTTCAATAACCTGCCCCTTACTATTCCTAACAATACCACCAATACGGCAGAGGCCAGAATGGCTTACAGATCCATCTACATTGATTTTGTAGATGGAATCATGGGGTTTGGCCCATCTAATGTGCCTCCCCGTTCTTTTCTTTCTATGTTTCGTATCTTTTAAGTTGGATTTCTCCCATTCTGATATTGTGTTTTTGATTCGATGGGTTAAGGTATTACTTACCGGGATGTCTTTATTCTGGAAAATAACCGAGTTTCTCAGTTCCCATATCGTCTGCCAGATGAAGCAGAGATCCTCAAAGTGTATATTGGCCTTCTTAATGTGTTCAATTTGTGACATTGTTAGATCCTCGTTCTGGAGTCCAGCGAAGGACCGACCAGAGGCTAATGAGTAATTATTTATAGCAGCGCAGGTTACCGGACATCTAAGGAACAGGTGGTTTGCATCTTCCTCCTTCATGTTGCACAGGCAACAGTCGGAGGGTACCCTGTTAATATATCTGTTGAGGCGGGTTTTGGTTGGTAGTCCATCGACGACCAATTTCCATATAAAGTTTTTGATTCTAGGTGGGAGGTTCAGCTTCCAAATCCATTCTAAATCCTGACCTGGTTGTTGCCTGTTTCTTAGCAGTTTAGCCGCCGATTTGGTTGTGAATTTAACGTCGTTGCTAGGCTTCCATATTAGTCTGTCCGGCGTATTCCACTCCGGAATTTTTATTTTTTTGATGGCTATCACTACATGTGTAGGGAACAATAGATTCAAGATTGCATCGTTCCAATTTTTGTTCTCATCAAACAGATTAGAGACTGTCATATTTTGGTCATGGGATTGTCTGAAGCATTCAAGAGTAAGGTCTTGGACCCAAGGGTCTGCCCATACATTGATCTTATCACCATTTCCAATACTCCAAAGCATGCCCAAATTAAACTGTTGCCTTAGAAGCATGAGCCTACCAAATTGCCAAGAAGCATTTCGGTAATTAATTTCTGTAATATTATTATTCTTGAGGTATTTCTCCGTAATTAATCGGACCCAAATGTTATCTGGTTCCGTGTGGAGTTTCCATAGTAGTTTCATTTGAAGGCAGATGTTCCTATCTTCGGCAGAGCTAATTCCTAATCCTCCTTGATTTTTCGGTTTGCAAATCTTGTCCCAACCTATAATTGGGATGTACTTCTCATTATGCGTTTTATTCCAGAAGAAATTTCTGTTGATTTGATCAATTTGAGCCAGTATGCCTTTTGGAAGGAGGAAGTTTTGCATAAGATAGTTCATTTTGGAGCTGAGGTTTGCTTTGATTAATGTCGTTCTACCTGCTTGTGAGAGGGAAGAGGCCTTCCATTTCGGGAGTTGTTTCCGAAGACTTTGTATTGCTTCCTCAAATACGCTATTTTTCACCCTACCATTAATAATAGGTATTCCTAGATACTTTTCCATACCTCTGGCAATTGGGATTTGCATCTGCTGAGCAAGAGACCTTGCCAAGGTGGGACTTACATTATTCGATAGCTGTATTGAACTTTTGTTATAATTTATAGTTAAGCCTGATAGGTTAGAGAAGTTATTAAGCATTTTTTCTATAGTGTCAATACTTTTATGTGAGGCCTTTGCAAAGATTATGGTGTCGTCTGCAAATGTCAGAAGAGGTATTGGAGATCCGCCAGTGGTGATCTTGATGCCCACCAACGGATCATCTTGCATTGCCTCAGCTTGGAGTTCTCTTGCAAGGCTTTCCATGACTATAACAAAAACGTAGGGTGCTAGGGGATCCCCTTGACGAATACCCCTCTCTGGTTTGAACTGATTACCAGGACAATTATTTACAAGAACTGAAAATGTGGTGGTTGTAAGGCATTGCATTACCCAACCGATCCATTGAGGGTGAAAACCAAGTTTGGTTAGAGTAGCCTCAATGTAGTCCCAATTAATCTTATCATAGGCCTTTTCCATGTCAAGTTTGAGGGCCATCCAGCCTTTTCGACCTTTGAGCTTATGGAAAGAGTGGAAAATTTCATGAGCTATTAGTGTGTTGTCCTGAATGGATCTCCCTTCAACAAAAGCACCTTGGAACGGGTTGATTATTTCTGGGAGAATTGGCTTCAATCTGTTGGCCAATAGTTTTGCAATGACCTTGTATATCGTATTACAGAGACTGATGGGTCTATAATGGTGAATGGTCGTGGGATTATCTACTTTGGGTATTAATGCAATGAAGGTTTGGTTCATTTCCGAAAGTAGGGATCCAGAGTGCAGAAAAGCTTTAACAGCCTTACATACCGAATCCCCCACAATGTGCCAGTATTTAGCATAGAACTCGGGAGGAAAACCGTCAGGGCCTGGAGATTTGTCTTCCGCCATACTTATAACTATGTCTTTGATCTCCTTAGTAGTGGCCTTCTTGATCAGATTTTCATTTTGTTCTGGTTTGATAGTCATATTTAGGTATTGAAGTTTAGAGGGGTCAACTTTCCTTCGCTGGGGAGATAGAAATCTTTCGCTCATTTCTCTGGTAATTTGGTTTCTGATTTGGTCTTTGTCCGAAATTACAGAGCCATCTTTCGAGACAAAACTCTGTGTTGAGTTCTTATAATTTCTAACTTTCGATATTGTTTGATAGTACCTCGTATTCCTGTCTGTAAGTTGAAGATGTCTAGTTCTGGCTCTTTGTTTCCAGAATTTCTCATTATAGGCTAGAGTTGATAGCGTTTAGCTTCCAATCTTTGTAATTTTTGAGCGTCCTTGGTGGAAAGGGCTCCCCAAGGAAGCGATTTCTGAAGAAGCAGAATGTCTGTATCTACTTTTAATAGTTGTTTGGTTAGGTTATGCGTTTGGGTTTTGCACCATTCCTTTGTGTTTTTCTTAAGAAGCCTTTGTTTTTGCATTAATTTAAAGCCAAAAGATCCACACATTCTGTTCTTCCAAACTTGGGATACAATTTTCTCATAATCAGGAGAAGTTGTCCAAGCCATTTCAAATCGAAATGGGGAGCCTTTACCCAAGGAAGGAGTGCCTATGGTGGTCGTTATGAGGCAGTGGTCAGAAGAAGAGAATGGGTGATGTTTAACCAAGAGGTTTTTGAAAGAGGTCATGATATCTTGATGCACTAGCATCCTATCAAGTCTCTCGTATGTGTTGTTTACCAAGTTCTTATTCTTTCTCCATGTAAAAGGAGAACCAGAAAACGGGGCTGTATGGAGATTTAGTTCCTCCTTGACCTCTTTGAGTCGTCTGAATCCGTATAAAGGTGGGGGAATGCCCCCCATCTTCTCGTTATCATTCTCAATATCATTCATGTCTCCAATGATGATGATCGGAAGCATATATCTATTAACTAGGGTGTATATCTCATCCCAAAATCTATTTTTCTCTCTTTCAGTGTTTGGAGCATACACAAACAGGATAGCTACCAGTTTGGAATTAATCTCAGTCTTGAACATGAAATATCTATCTGTTTGTGCCAAGATTTGGTCATTCTTGATAGAGTTTTGATTAGTGCCTAGAATCCAGATACCACCCTTGAGCCCATCAGATGGGATACAGTGACAGCTTTGGAATCCGGCTTGCCTCACTTGATATTTAGATGGTGGTTCAACTGATTTTGTTTCTGAAAGGGCAAGGATATGGAGATTGTTTGCTTGACGAGCAAGTCTGATTTCTTGCCAAAGCAAAGGCCTTTTAGAGCCTCTAATATTCCAATATCCTATATTAATCATAATCATAGTTTTGGTTCTGCCAAGAAGGCTGATAGACCTTTTTGTTAGTTTCATATGTATCGGTGTATTGGATTGTGGACTGAAATCTTCTTGGGTTTGTTCTAGGGCTGCACAATGCAGATTTTCCTATTCTTAAGCCAGGAGTGATATAGACCTGTCTGTTATTTATATTTTCAAGATCATAATATCAATGAAGCTCAATATCCATTGCTGAGTATACATAGAGCTTGTATGAAGTTTGGTAAGTGCTTGTTAACAAGAAAATTGTTTTGCAAAGGTTGGTATCTGATGGTTGTTGAGAGTTTTCTGCGAGGTTTATCACCACCCAGAAGGAGAAGCTTCTGATGGGATCACACCTCAAATATTTGTTAGAGAAGAGAAAAGAAGTCATACCTCTGCAACCACCACTATCACAATCAGCAACACTTCTCGGATCCAAGGAGATCCTGTATTCGAGCAGTATATCAGCGCCAAGCTGATGTCTGCACCCGTCTTGATTCTTGACTTTAGTACTCCTGCTTTGGGTATTATAACACACAAGACTATGTCTAAATTTCATAATATCATTAATAGGTTGCTTGAAATTAAAGCCTTGCCGACAGGGGTTCCCAACCTTAAGAGAAAATGGAGGGAACAACCTGTTGAGAGTCTGATAACCTAATCCATGCTTGATGGACTTACAACTGACACTAGTAATTTTGAAATCTAACAACAAAAGACACTGCTTGAGGAGACTGGGATTATTTAGATTGATATTAGATGTAGACAGCCCGCAGCCTCTAGACTTCCAGAAGGGCCAATCCATGATCAGTTCTTCTTCTTCTTCGGCTTCTTGGTCGCCGGGGAGGAGATCTCAGGCTGGTCATCCTCATCCTTACGCTTGCCTTGCTCGATGGATTCAGTGTGAGTCTCTTCATCTTGGGGCCTGATGATGATTCCCCCCATCTTTCTGACCACAGAGTGGTCAGATTTCAAGGAGAGTTGAGATTCCTCCGAGTCCATACCAGTATCAATTCCTTTCCCTTTAAACTGAGCATTGATCAGTGCATCAAGCGAGCCCTCCAAGGGCTGATAAGAGGTGGAAGCATTAGGAGTTCCAGCAGCCATGATGGAGTGAAGGACCGAGGGGGCTATAGTGAAGGAGGGAGTTGGGTACTCAGGGGGAACTCTGCTAGCGTGAGCGTTGTTCAGAGTAATCAGCTGGTTTATGAGTTCATTCTGGTAGTTGGTACCGGTATGTGCTATAGGAGCCAGGCGAGTGGTGATCATTGGGAGGCTTGAGGTTGGAAGCAGACCAAAATCACCCCCTCTAGGCAGCATGGTGTTAACAGGGGAGAATTCAGACTCAGTTTGGGGGTAGGGAGTAAAAGCACTTAAATTGGATGGGATTCTAGCCTCATGGGCACTTCTATTGGCATTGCTGTGATGGGAATTAGCTAGCAAATCAGTGTTGGGGTTTTCCTCTAGAATGAGGTTGAACTTGTGAGGTCTAGGAGCATTCAGCGGGCACTCCTCGTAGGGGTGATCATATGCTCCACAGCATCCACACCCCTCCGAAAAGTCCTCGTACCAAACCCTCAGCTTGAGGTTTTCACTCTCATTCTTCTTGACAAACACAAAGGTAGTAAGCTTAGAAAGAAGGGAGACATTAACACATGCGCGGGCGAACCTGAATTTGTTCCTGAAGTTGGAAGCTTGATCGATTCTCACAAGATTGCCCACTCCGCCAGCCATCAGGATATAGGCAATCGCTTCAGCCGTGAAGAATTTGTGTGGGAGCCCGGGAATTCTGATCCACATATCTGCAGAGGTCGTATCCTCCTCCATTGGATTGAAGCTGTCCGTCCACGGGTATATTGCAAGAAGCGACCCCTGAACATGATAGGGTCTGTTGCTCCAGACGATGGCTCGATCTTCTTTGTTGGAGAATCTGAATAGGAACCAGTCGTTCCCAATGGTATCGACACCCCAGCTACCTTTAAGAGCTTTCCATTCCACCTTCATTTTCCCTGCCACCTGTTTGAGGTCTACATGGGTTTGAACGAATCTCCCCACCAAGCTGAATTCAGCAAGTTTGGTATGGAGATCCTTCACCCCTGGAACCGTGTAGGGATCAGAGATACGGTTGACACCAGAGGAGCTCCCTTCAGCTGGAGGTGCAGAGTTAATAGGAAGGGGTTGCCCATCAGCCGGGAGAGAGACAAGGCCAGAGCTTTCTGTGTTTAGGGCAGTGTTAGGCTCAGAGAACTGGGTATTGACATTGAGAGGTTCCACAGATACCCCCATACGAGAGGAGTTGATGAGAGCATCCATGAAAGAGGAGTGGGAATCCATGATAGAAAGCCAAGAGCAATAATTGTGAAAGATGGAGAAAGAAGCAGAGAGGTGTGGTTTCATACCCTGCATCCGCCTCCAATTTATAGAAGTCGGGCATGCATGAGTTCCTTTGCAATCTAGCGTATCTAGAGGTATACAATAGAGAGATTGAAATTGCTTTGAGAAACTTGCAAATGTAGATGTAATCATACCTTGTTCTTCGGTTTTGGTGAGTTGTACCTTACGAGAAGCAAGCCCCTCGTCTTGATTCAGTGTACCACACCTCTGAGGATACGATCGTTGGGCCGTTTCAACTGTTTCTGTGGGTTGTTTTCCAATGTTCGAGAGAGGCCTAGCCACCGTAGGGGTAATCAGCGCCCAAGCCGCCCCTAATCCATCAATCAGATTACCTGCATGCCCACTATTAGTACTGTAATTAGGGATAATTAGTAAAGGATTAGCTACTTCCGAGTGTACTCGAGTGAACTTGGTAATAGATAGGTTGGATTTTGAAATTTGGTTGTGAACTAGTCTGGAATCGCAATCTGTTGCCAGAAAGCGAGTAGCCAAACTGTTCCATAGTTTTGCCTTCAATTTGTATTCTTTTCCAAGGTGGCTTTTGGCCTTCTGTTTTTGCACCCCCAAGGCAAAGGCTTGGTGAGTGTGTGGTTGGTTGGGGGAGTTTTGGTGAACATCTGGTGTCAATAATTTATTTTGATAGCTATTGTGGATTATGGTTTTGGAAACTAGATTTGTGGAGGAAAGGTTTGGGGGATTGTTGAGAACCACCCTGGAAGAGATCAACCAAAGGTTGAATCTCCCGGAATGGTCTCGGCCATGCAGAGGAACACTAGCAACCACGGCGGCAGGGCAAGGAAGGAGAAAAAGAGAGCGTTTTCAGTCCCCTACAGATTCATATCTTACAAACTTTTTAACTTAAATTAGGATAAGATTCAAAATTAAATTTTATTTATCAAAATTATAAAAAAAAATCTATAATTATTCATACTTTGTATAAATCTACCTTTTATATTTTAAATACATCAAACTCACTATTTGGTTGTCCAAATTTGTATAATACAACCCCAATTTTTAGAAATTACACAAAGTGACATGAATTCTAGGATATGGTTCTAATTTATTTTTTTGAATAATTATGGATAAAGTGGATGTGATTTTATTTAATTTTAAAATAAAAATTGGTTTTTTTTTGTAAAGTTGGATAATAAAATAATGGTTTTGGTGTATTTAAAAATAAAGGGGATTTATTTGTGCAAAGTGTGACTATATACACATATTTTTGTAATTTTGGTAAATAAAGTTTTGTTTTGATTCTTCTCCTAGTCCAACTTCAAAAGTTTATCTACCCATTGACACCCATATTGCATATGTTTAAGAGGAAAAAAAATCGAATAAATAATACCCATATGTTCTTTGCCTAACATTAAAAAAAAATTAACTAACATTTTATTATTAAATAAATACATCATGATAATAATAATAGTAGTAGTTGTTGTAGTATCAATAATAATAGTAATAATGAGCACATTTTTTTCATTTTACAAATTTTAATAATGACAATAATAATTGAGTAGTTGAAAAAGATGAATAGTGAAAACTAACTTAAGGGTCAAGACACGAGCTCACGAATGAGGGTGCAAATAATAAAAAATGGAATGAAGTTCTTTAGTTGTTATGACAAAGAAAAAGTAAGTTAAGGCCCCGGGTTGAGGCTCACGAATGTGTATGCTCCTATATATGGGCATTATGTTGTTTAAAAAAATAGCCCAATAAAAACGTAACGGAGCAGAAATATTGAAAATTGCACAAAGGTCCCTAAACAAGAACTTGAAGAAATTGCATTTAGGTCCTCAGTTTTTTTTGGAAGGTTAAATCGCAAAGTTAGTCTAGACTGGATTGAGCAGTGTGTCAAAATTGCCTCTTTCTCAATCTTGATAAATGAAGGAACATCAGAACCCTTCCAACCAAAAAGAGCACTAAGACAATGTGAACCTCTATCCCTCATTCCCTCCAATGTTTATATTAGGAGCAGAAATATTAGCAAAAAAATTACAAGAACTGAGTAATAGCATAGAAGATGACATAGGATTCAATATCACAAGAACTAGACCAAGGATTCATCTCCTATCATTTGTAGATGATATGATGATATTTACAAAATCCAACATAAATGCTATCCAATCAGTTAAGAGAATCATTGACGATTACAAAGCAGCATCGGGACAACAGGTCAATTTCCAAAAATCAGCATTCCAAGCGACACCTAAGGTCACAAAAATCCAAAAACTAAGTATCCAAACTATAACAAACATAACATGCCAAAAATAAACTAGAAAAATACCTGGGATGCCCCATTGTGAATGGCAAAGTAAATAAAGACCACTTTGAAGAAAATGGATGTAAAACCAAAAGTCAGTTAAGAAAATCGTGAGCAAATGCATTATTAAAAGAAGGAAGAGCTACACTCATAAGATAAAACCTAACAGTAAAACCAAATTTCATAATGGCAAACTTCATGCTACCAAATGAGACAGATACAGAACCGAACTAGATAAATATATCTGTTTTTTTCCTGAAACGAAGACAACTCCTACAAATTGTTGATTGGATGAGACAAAATATAGAAGGAAAAAGGACGGGGATGCAGGAATGTATAAAACTAAATATATGAACAAAGCACTACAAATGAAATTATTATGGAAAATATCTTTGAACATCCTTATTATATCCGATATGGGATGGAGTATTACCAGTGGCGGATCCAGGATTTCTGTTTGGGGGGGCTAAAAATTACAAAGGCATTTAATAAATTCATCTTGCAGTTATAAATAGGTTTAATACTAAAAAAAAGTTTGATACTAAACATAAGTTCAATACTATAATTTTACAAACAAGTTCACTTTGGCGGTAGAGGAGGTAAAGCCATCTTGCGTGTCTTCATGTTCTGAAAATGTTGCAGAATAACTTCGTTGTCAATGCTCTCGAAAATATCACTCTCGATGTAGCATACCAAAGAATCATTTAGATACTCATCACCCATCTTGTTACGCAAATCTGTCTTAACAAAACTCATTGCAGAGAAGGCTCTTTCAACTGTTGCAGTTGCGACAGGAAGCACCAAAACCAACACAATAAGACGATATACCAAGGGAAAACATTTGCTAATGCCATCCTCAACCATCTTCTTAGCAACATCTCCAAGATCTTCCAATGCAGAATATATTTCAGTTCCCCTCATGGTTGTAATCCACACTTCTAATTCTTGCTTGAGTATAGATCTGTCAACCTCTGAAAAGTCTTCTGGATATAACTCTACAAGTTGAAGTAGCTTAGACCGATTGTAATTGGAGAAAGAATTTTGAGGATTAAGGCTTGCACTACATGTGAGTAATGTAGTGTTTGTCTCGTTGAAATGATTCTCCATCTCCTGATTAATTTGGTCAATAACCTAAAAATGAAGCGCCATATTAAGTATACTTCTAATACTAACAATGAAACAAAAACTTAATCAATTGATAAATAATACAATACTCTAATTACCTAACAGAATATGTTGACTCGAAAAAGGTGGTAATTTGTCATCTTCACCTCTTCTCCTCCACTTCTAGAACGAAATCGACTTGCCACATTATCTTCCATTTTGAAGATGATCACATTGTTTGCAGCACAAAACTCATTGACCTCCTGTACGAGCTGATCCCATCCATTCTGCCTCAAATCTTGAAGCTTCTCCTTTACAATCTGAACTTGATTCATTGCCGCAATGATGTTTTGATCTCTTTGTTGCAACAATTGTGACAAAGAATTTGTCCATCCCAACACAAGTCTCATCAAATGAGCAATAAAAACAAACTGATAATGTTCCATCTTTTCACCCAAGCTATCCCCTGCGCAAGTAGAAATCTAGCCGCTCTCAAACTTGTAGTCAAACGAAGACGGTAAGCAGCACTTTATACTTCTGTTGAAGTAGACACACATCTTGAAATACTTTGCGCTTGATTTTCGTAACCAACAAACAATATTCTTGCATCATTGTGTTGGCTATTAGCACTCCCTACATGCTCTTCAAACTTCTCAAGAGCCTTCTTCCAATTAGAACATCCCTCCTTGGCAAACACCCCATCTCCATATCTTGGTCATAAGTCATCTTTGAAAAGATAACACCAAAAACAATAAGCAGCATCTTTAGACACACTATATTCCAACCATTCTCTATCTTTGAACCACTTCTTTTGAAAACTTCTCTTTTGTTTTCCAAAAGAACGTTGTGGGAAATCATGTGACATAGGTTGACAAGGACCATTAATAATATAATCTCTCTTGACATCATCTCTAATCAAAGGATCATATTCATCAATGGGTTTCCGCAATGCAGGATCACTAATAATAACCCATTCTTTCTCCAATCGGGCTCTTTTTTCGCTTCTTCTATCATCTCTAGAAATATTTTGTTCAACTGCAATCACATCATCAACATTCTGAGATGGAGTTTGAATCTGGTTGGTTGAAGGAAGTGAACATCCACTAACTCGAACCGATGACTTGGATCGAATAACAAACTTATCCATATTTTATAGTCCTATAACAAAACAAATCCACAAACCACAATTTCAAATCACAAATCACAAATTTACAAATTCATTTCTCACAAGTCACAACCACAATCACAATTACAATCAATTTTTAAATCACAAATCACAAAGGAACAAATTTATTTCTCACAAATCACAAACCCTAATCAAATTCCCAAATTGATTCTCAATTTCACAAATTCCAATCTAAACTGATTCTCAATCAATCAATTGAACTTAAAAACAAATAAATTCAAAAAGGATGAATTGAGAAAGAAAACTAACAAGGCTTGGCTATAGAAGAGAAGAGGTCGATCGGAAATTCGGAATTGCTCCTTCGCAGTCGCAGAGACCGAGAGACAGTAGGTCACCGCCGCACCGGTGCGCTGAGCCGCCAGTAGCAGAGTCGGCCGGATCCCAGAGGAGCTGCTGCGCCGGCGCCGGTAGCAGGGACGCAGTCACGCAGAGGCGGCAGAGACAGACAGCGGTTTGGGGTTTCGCTGAGAGTCGGGGAGGGTGAGGGTTTGTCTGTGGACTGCCGCTGTAAAAAAAAGATACCGAGAGACAGCAGGTCACCGCCGCACCAGTGCGCTGAGCCTCCAGTAGCAGAGTCGGCCGGATCCCGGATGAGCTGCTGCGCCGGCGCCGGTAGCAGGGACACAGTCACGCACTCACGCAGAGGCGGCAGAGACAGACAGCGGTTTGGGGTTTCGCTAAGAGTCGGGGAGGGTGAGGGTTTGTCTGTGGACTTTCGCTGTAAAAAAAAAGTAACAGTGAAAAAAGAGGTTAAATTTTGAAAAAAGAGGTTAAATTTGATGTTAAAAAAAAACATAAGGAAAGGTGAAGAAACGGGATTCGAACCCTGGATGGTAAGCTTCCTTGGTAGGAAACGCCGCGCGCCTATACCAGTGAGCCATCTCGTCTTTCTGATTTTATTCTCCTTCATTTATATATATTACTATTTTAACAGATATATAAAAATATACAAATACCCCTCTTTAGGATAGGGGGGCTTCAGCCACCCCAAGCCCCCCCACAGATCCGCCACTGAGTATTACAACTAATAGGTACGTAGGTAGTGAAAATAAGGGTCGAAAACTTGTAGCCAAGCAACTATCTATCTAGCTAGTGGGTCACACTTGCATAGCTCTCTATAATATGTGAACAATCCTAGGAGCTTCCCCAAGAAACACCCATCTAGTTGTAGTGTAGTAGCAAGTTACCTCTCTTCGTGTAACAACCTGAGTTTATAAAACCCGGGTTACATTTCGAAGGTCGGATACCTTTGACCTTCGTTCGGATCTTGCGCACCAAGTACAAGTTGGAAGTTTGAAAATAACTGTCAAAGTTTGAAAGGGGGATTTCATACCCAAAAGCTCGTGGGTCCGTTGGAGACCCAATGTTAACACAACTGTACCTACCCTATATTCTAAGTCACGAGAAAACCGTTTATCCTTAAAAGCAATCATAGTCATAAAACTACTGCATCGGGGTACCACGACGGAGCCGGGTCAAAACAGAAAACCTTAAGTAACCAACCACCAAAACATTTTTAAATAATGTCAAGTGTCAAGTCAGCTTCTAATCAGACACCATATGTATCCCTTGCCAAACAATACATCAACACGAGTCAAGAGCATGCATGTATAACCTAAAAAGAAGAACGGTGAAAGGAGTCAAGTCAAGTCACGCATGCGAGATCGGAAGTCCTCGCCGAGGCCGCATAATATACACTAATCCTAATAAGATGTTTCTAATGCAGTACAAGAATCTTAATCCATGGTCTTAGCCTAAATTATAATTAAAAAAACAATGGGATTAATTAAAAACATAAAATTAATAATAAGGAAACATAAAATTAATATTAGTAATCAGTATATATATACTACTTTAATTGCTTTTCCAACCATCTGTATCTTCTATATATCTATATCTATATCTATATCTATCTATCTATCTATCTATCTATCTATCTATCTAACTATCTATCTAACTATTAAAAGATAAGCATTTTTGATGATATGTCACTCTCTCATTAAAAATAGGTTATTCAATCAATTTTTAAAAAAATTCAATTAATCCATGATCTTAGCCTAAATTACAATTTTAATAGTTAAAAAAAAACAATCTATCTATCTAACTATTAAAAGAAAAGTCTTTTTTATGAGGTGTCACTCTGTCAATAATAATAGGTTATTCAATCAATTTTTTTAAAAAAATTCAATTAATATATGATCTTAGCCTAAATTACAATTTTAGTAGTTTTTAAAATAAACACCTATCTATCTAACTATTAAAAGAGAATGTCATGTCCCAGACATGATTTATGTCGATTGATAGGGAAAGGAAAAGAGATTTGGGAGAAAGATAGAGAGATTAGAGCAAGCCCATAAAATAGAGAAATCTCAAGAATTTAGAGAAAATGAGTGTTTTTCAGCCCCAATAGTCCCTCTATATTGATCTGTAAAATAGAGAAAGGAGATGAAAGAGAAATTTTTTCTCTAAATTTAGAGAAAGAGAGAAGGAAAATAGAGAAACGGTAAAATTAAATTTTTGTGGTAATCTAGGCAAGAAAGAGCACCGACCCTTGCCTCCATCAATTTGTTCAACATACAAGCAGTTCGCCATCTATAGCTCTGCCTATGGTGGGATTCGATTCAAGTAAAGGCGTGTCAACCACCCAAAGTTCCAAACGTTAGTATCCCTCACTTCTGGATTCGTCTTCGACCTCTCTCGCTCGCTCGCTCATCTTCCTCTTTGTCGTACGGATGACGTCAGAGACGAGCTCTGCAAAAGGAGGATCTGACGGAGGAACTGGAAACAACATTGTCAAAGAAGCTCGTGTTGAGACTCGAGAGAAAGGGTTTGTTCCTAATTCGATTTTCTAGGGTTTTGTCCAATTCAATTTTCTTGCTTTGCTGTTGTGTTCATTCGATTAGATTATTTTCTGCATCTATTGCTTTCAGTTGTCTTTGACTAGGAAAGAGTCAAATTTGGCCATTGAGACTAGCAAACATACAGCCTTGAAGGAGCACAACAGGATAAGTGATGACAGTAAGATTGTTATATTATCACTATATGCTAAATAATTTTATGGGTAATTAAAACTCTCAAACAACCTTGCTTCTGCTTGGGCATTCAGAATGAGTGGTGATAGCAAAGTATTGATTGAGTTGGGAGAAGGACTAGAAGAACCCATTGTTGTAACTTGCTACTGAGCTAAGATTGAAGATTGGTGCAAGAATAATGTCATTTCGCTGTTTCAAATGTAATTTTGCTAAATGTCCATTACATTTGAAACAATGAAATGAAGATTGAAGAGAACCTTGCTGTCATTTTGCTAATGCTAAGTGTCCATTACATTTGAAAGTTGAAACATGAAACGTCAAATTGAAGATTGCTGTCATTTTGCTAAGTGCCCATTACATTTTTGTTTAATAATTTACATAAATTTTAACAAAATTAAAAGTAAAGTTGCTTGAAATATGTAGTATTTATAGCATATAATAAATGCACAAATTTGTAAAATAGAGGAGCGGTTGGGGTTGGAGTATAAAATTTTTAAAGATTTTGATATTTTTTGCTCTATTTTAGAGAATTTTTAAAAAAGCTGTTGGGGATGCTCTTAGGGAGAAAGAGAGAGTAAGGGTACGAGAAAGAGTAATTGGATTGATTATTTATTGGATGATTTCTCTAATACATGATATGGGTACTTATACTAATCCCCTTAACCTCTATACATGACATTAGTCCCCTTCTATATAAGCTTTGTCTTCAAAGCTTATTACAACATCAAATTAAACTTCTAATAGCTACCTGAAAAGAAAGTCTAAATCAGTACATGTAAAGTGAAGCTCCAGAAGCTACACTAGCTCCTTGGGCTACAAGACTACTAGGGACTTTATGACAGCTATAACTCAAAAAAAAAAACTACGTACGTCATAAGAGTTGAAACTTAGCAAAGGACATTTTATTTTATATGCTCTCAAGTGCCCCTTACATGCATGATGCAAAGTAGCAAGTACTCAGTTGAGACCCTTGTAGCAACCCTTGTCTTCTTGCTTCCTGAAATTCACTACCTATGAGTACTTCATTGCATTTGACAAAAAAATTAGTCTACTCCCAACAATCAGTTCGGTTCAGCATGGTAGCAATTATGATAGCAACATGAGCAAACACAGTCATCGTATGACAACAACCGTGTACAATTCACTCCTCCCCTTCTGATTTCACTTAATGTCCTTTATTCTTCCATTTGTCTTGTACAATTCAGCCATTAGAACACCAATCATTCCTTTCATAAATGACCAAGCCATCTCATGTGCAAAGCCTCTCTCACAATTGCATTTGGTGTCTACTTGGTTCAAAATTAAGTGCCCCAAGCGTCACACTTCACCTAGAATTGCAGCCCCGATGAAAACTAGGCCTATTGCGACCCCTACATCTTGCCACAATCATCATTTCCCTGAAGTTTATAGGGCTGCTTTAGCAAAAAATATTTGGAGAAGCTAAGTTTCCTGGAGCATTTGCCCTTGCTACTACCTGTTTCCCAAACTTTACTTATGACAGCTTGAGCAACCACACCTCACACAAGGCCTCCGCCCAAGCAATTACCCAAATCGTTCATGTCCAAAGAGCTTGTCTCACATCTAGACTCTGATGGACAACACAAATTGCTATACTAAGGCTGAATTGGCAATTGCAATTGAGCATTTGCCCGGATTTTGTTCCAGTTGCAGGTACTTCGTAGGTTACCAATGTAAGGCGCAAGTTGTAAACAACCGGATCACCGTGGACGCAGACAAAACTGTGTAGGAGGAGTATGTTGATCATGAGGACAAGTTGCAAGGTGCAGGCTGAATTTGTGGCATGAATTGTGGTCCAAGAGTTGCACTTAAACCCATAAGCAAAATATAGTTCAACCAATTCCAGGAGTCTAGCCTCTTGTACTTGCTCATCCATCTTATGACAGTAACTCATCCATCCACGTATACCCGGATCAAATACAAAATCGGAACCATTGCTCATTCCTAACCCATCAACCCTGAGCCTTTGAGGAGCCTACCTTTATCTAATTCCATAGAAGCATGAGATTTCAAGAACTCGAACTCACACAACACAATACACATTTCAGCGATTCCGGGGTAAAAATCTAAATTTTCCTCTTGCACCCTAAGCTCGGCCATAGATGCAGCAACAACAAAAGAAGACTCCATCTGGCAAGACATTTCCATAAACACCTTGGGTGCACTAAGGTTTCTCAAACCATCATTTGAATTCAACCTAAACTCAACCTTGTTAACATTGGAATTAGCTAGCCTAATTTCCATCAATTCGATCAGGAGTTTAACCAATTCGACAACCTCCTTGATTGCACCATCATAATTGATAAACTCAATGGGCTCGGAATTTACCTTGAAACCGTTGTGTTGGTTCTGAGGTTCTTCAATGTCGCCACCGTTCTTCAGGTTTGAAGACTACTTCAACTCCTCTACCACTGATGACTTCGACTGGACATGAAGATTTTCCGAAATCTCCTCGATTTCCTGGTTCATCTCCTCGATTTCCTGGTTCATCTCTTCGATCGGATTTGCAGGGGATATTTCAACATGTAGAAGCTCTATCGAATCATCATCGACTTTGAATTCCAACCCACTTCCGCCAAAATTGCAGGCTCTCATCTAGGTAATCGTCATTTGTAACCTCTGACAATGCTCGGATTTCACCTTCGCATGACCGCTTTTGCATTTCTTGAACCAGTGCTTCCATTATGCGAAGGTTCTCTTGTATTCGCTTGTGTCGTTCCCAAGATTCCGAAGAAGAAGAAGCTGTTGTTGGATCTTCTCTTGGCGTCGGAATCCGATTTGGATTTGCGTTCTCCTTTAGCACGTCGGAAGCGACCTGTTGGCTCCCATCAACGATTGAATCGCACACGTAATCGATCGGTAGCATCCCTAGGTGAACTATGATTTCGTTGAGATTCTTGTAGAATCGTCGATCCGATTCTTCCCTTTGCAGAATCCATTGTTCATCCATTGTTGTCTGACCTTCAACTCTATCGTCAAGAATTGATTCCTAGGTCACCGCCTCACCGGAACCAAAAATTCAGGAGAAAAAAATGGAGGAATCAACCTGCTCTAGATACCAATTTGTCATGTCCCATACATGATTTATGTAGATTAATAGGAAAAGGAAAAGAGATTAGGGAGAAAGATAGAGGGATTAGGGAGAAAGAGAGAGTAAGGGTAAGAGAAAGAGTAATTGGATTGATTATTCATTAGATGATTTCTCTAATACAAGATATGGCCCATATAGGTACTTATACTAATCCCCTTAACCTCTATACATGACAGAGAAGCCTTTTTTTGTTGAGGTGTCACTTTCTCGTTAAAAATAAGTTAATTATTCAATCAATTTTTAAAAAAAAATCAATTAATCAATGATCTTAGCCTAACTTATAATTTTAGTAGTTTAAAAAAAACAATCTATCTATCTAACTATTAAAATAGAAGCTTTTTTGATGAGGTGTCACTCTATCATTAAAAATAGGTTATTCAATCAATTTTTTTTAAAAAAAATCAATTAATCCATGATCTTAGATTAAATTACAATTTTAGTAGTTTTTTAAAAAAACAATGGGATTAATTCAAAATATAAAATTAATAATAAGTAAACATAAATTAATATTAGTAATCTGTATATATATACTACTTTAATTGTTTTTTCAACCAACGGGTTTAATTTAAAATATTTAACTATCTAAACTTTTACTATTATTTTATAATATTAATTTAATATATTACTAAGATTTTATTTAAAAAAAATCACACCATAACGCGGGAATCATACTAATATTTTCTTAACGATTTTCCTATCCTATGTCTCAACTCAAATTTGGAATTTTTTTAAACTTTTAATTAGTTTAGCCTTTTTTTATTAAGATTTTTAGGTTCATTGTAGGGAATCTTTCACAATTTAGTATATTATGTTATGTATAGGATAGAAAAACCGTTTTCTTAAATCAATTCCCATTAATTAAATTCTAAGAAACTATACTTCTCGTGTTGTTTGAGCACCAAGTGAATCAATATTCAATATCTAATATAATACTAAAACAGTTGCAAAAGATACACGCGTCAGTCTCACATTGAAAGTGACACGTTGCAGCCATTCACTTAACATACCCCATATATATTTAAAATAAATATACTTAAAATCATTTTTTATTAATTAAAATCATGAATTTGTTGGCAAAATCATAACAACTTCTCCAAATTTGCAGATTATTTTTTATCCAAGATTTTTTGAAGCCAGCAAATAATAAATCAATATATTGTTAATAAATTTAAATTAATTTATCAAATACTTTTTAACCAATGATTTGAAAACGCATATCAATGAGATTTATTTGAATTAATAAATTAATAATATTTAAACAATTTGTTTATTATTTTTTTGGTCAAGATATTTGAGGATTCCATGATACTCAGATATTTAAAAATTGAAACTAATTAAGATAAGTTGGAATGATATTATATTTAATAAAATAACAATACGTGAAGATTTTATTATTGTATTTAATTTATCTATTCATTTTGTTTTTTAGTTAAAGTTGTCGAATGATATTTAATTTATACTCTTATAATCAATAATCAATAGACTATTAAAAAATCCTTTGGATTATTGGATATGCAAAACGATGTAGGATCCTAACATCCTTATCTTAATCAGTGTATTTGTTTAATCAATAACTTGATGATAAGATCAAATCGATCTTCTTGAGATGATTCATGATCTTGGTATATATGTGATCCATTAATTACTGCATGAAACTTTAAAGGTTGCATTCGGATTGGTTTTTTTTATTTTTGCAAAATTGATGTGGTACATATAATTTGAGGTAAAATATTATTTTTTCATTTTAAATGAAATAATAGTTTTTCTACTTATCCAAATTTCTCTTTTTTTTTCATTTTAATTGATCATATATATGCTTGATAAATTCAAAAGGTCATTGCCCTATGATTTGATTTGATATTTTATATATATATATATATATATATAATATATTTTCATTTTTATAATAAACAAATATTAGAAATACTAAGCAATTTAGTAAAAAAAAAAAATCTAATCAACATTTGTGTCTTTACCTTAAACTATGTAAATTCCTAATTAATATGGGTTCAACTTCACTAAATATGTGTTGCTTTACCTTATACTGTGACATTATTTCTAATTAACATTTGTCGGTTAAACAAATAGGACATACAACGGTACAATACATGATCTATATGTCGAGTCGACATGAAGCTCGATTGAACTAGATTAAGATCCAAAAAAAAACTAATGCTTGATTTGATTTCAGTGCGTTCAACTAGTCCAATTTGATTTAAATAAATAATGAAAATATTAGAAATGTTATAATGTCTAATTATTCATTAAAATTCATCATTTACAATTATTTAAAAATAAATAAATTTAACAAAAGAAGAAAATCAAGAGATTTCATAAACTTCTTTATTTGGTTAAATGATACTCCGATATATTTGGTTTTATTAATTTTATTCATTATATTTAAAATATAATTCTTTAGTTATAATTTAATCATTCCTTTTTAAAAAAATTTAGGTTATAATTTAATTTAAATTTTGATTTACCACCTAAATTTATGTTTAATCTGAACACATGCACACACACATCCATATTACTTTTGAAATATGTTCATTAAATCTTGGTGGGTATTTTCACAAATTTATTTGTACATATGCATGCTTATTTTATTCGTCAATTTTGATCCTAACAAATACTTACTCAAAATAAAATTAATTAAAATTCTATTTATAATGTGTTAATATGTAATCTAATTTCTTCTAATCATCTCATTTGATAGTGATTGAGTTCTCTAGATTGATCAATTTTAATTTACCATTCATCAAATAACAAAAAACTATAACTTTTTCAAATTTTTTTTAGAAAAACAATAACTCAAAACATTTACATGTATATATCTATACAATAAGCATGTTATTTCTATCATATTTGTACTTCCGATTTCTTTCTTCTCATTTTATCTACATGTATCAATATATGTATGTTTTCTTCTTTCATTAGTAAAATGTTGTTTTATCTAGAGTAATTTTTTTACATAATCAACAATGAATGACCTTTATTACGGCGAAGAACTAACAAACTCTAAAAGATTAGAAGATAATTAAAAAAAAGAGTAAAAACAATCTTTGCATATAAAAATAAAACAATAATGTGTATTTTTTTGGAATAAAAACCTTTGAACTTATGAATTAATTGAAAGTTATATAATCAGATTTAGTATACTATTACAAGCATGTAGAAGGCAAACATGCAATATTTGGTGTGTACAAGCATGTAGATGGGGATAAAGAGGATTATAAGGGAAATATAATACCTTGGATATATTAAATAAAATATGGAAGTGATGAAGAGGATGATGAAAATCAAGACGGGAATGAGGAATGACAATATCAATCGAAACAATTATGGTTAATACTCTAGATATGAAAATAGAATGCCTAATAATACTAAATTACTTAATCTCATATAATATTTTCTGAATTCGACAAATTTTATAAACTTATGTCACAAGATCACAAGTTAGAAAAGCTAATTATATCATATACATATTGATTACAATGTGTTCATATACTCCCGTGCCTCGGGTACGGGTACTGCACTAGTATAATACTAAAACATATAATACTAAAACAGAGGCGTGGAAATCTTATGTGGCGGGCTCTGGTGCGATTCGCTTACGTGTCGTTTTCTGGTGCATTCTGACCGGGTTTTTATGACACGTCAATTAATGAATGTCCAATCAATTTAATCCATGTCATACAACTGTCATCCTATGTGTCCACCTCAATTGATAACTACAAATAAATTTTAATATTAATATTAAATCACATAGTTTAAGTAGTTACAAAACCTATCATTTTACCCTGAGTTATTTTATAATTAAATATTTTACATTTAAATATTTTACATTTAAATTATTTTATCTTTATTCATTAAGATTGTTTGTAGTAATGATAAGATTTCATCATTTTCCATCCTTTTTTTTTTCCAATTAATTCCTTACAAAACAAGGTTTTAACAAACAATAACTAATTTGATAACGTTTAAATTCTTTTGTTCATATATTTTCCTAATACAGTAGTTCGATTGGATAATAGTACGGTTTTCACTTATAGTGCGATTGGATAATAGTACGATTTGATAACGTTTAGTAAGATTTTTTACAATGAATTTTGATAAGTTAGGAAATCTTATCAATATAACATTTAGTTTTATCACTAACAAAAATTGATTAAATTATATAGAGATTAGAGAGAATCAGTTTTTAAAGCCAAAATTTGCTCGGAATGTAAGGTATCTTATCTTATAATCATTACATATGATTTGTTTTCCAGCAAATCAATATATCCAAACGTAAAGCAATAATTTATTGACTGTATTTATAATATTTTAATATAAGTCCCATTAATAATATTTATCAAAATTAGGGATGGTTTTTTTAATAATATTTTAGTGATTAAAGTTAGTCATTCAAAAAAATTATCACCAATAATAAATTGATAATAAGTAGGAAATTAAAAGGTTAAAAATAATATTTTATATAATTTTTGTGATCTTACATAATTTGTGTATGAATAATAAGGGTTATATAAAAAAACCGCGAAGATCGCGGGCGTTCAAACTAGTTATGAGAGTAGTTAGGACTTGGGATATGTTGGGCTTGAGTTTATGTCGTTGCCATTTTCATGCTTCTTGTCGTCTAAATAGGACCTCATATTAATGAATGGAATGCGTGGTTTCTCCCACCAAAATCCTCTCCCACTATCCCTTCCATGGCGTCCTCGCTCCTCCTCTCAACCCCTCTCTCTTCCCTCCCCCTCCTTCCAAACCCTAATTTCCGTTCTTCCAAATCTTCATCTCATTTTACCACCTTCCAACCCCGTCGAATTTCCAGTTCGCCTGTATGCTACACCGCTCTCCGATTCAATCAAACATCCGAGCGATTTCGCTGGAGATTGCTCGCTGGTTCTTCAATCGGAGAGAGCGAAGGGAAACCGTCCCTCTCCGGCGACGAGGCTCTCATCGGTGAGGACTCCGCCGCTTTCGAGCTCGGCGAGCAGAAGCTCTCTTCCTGGATTTACTTCACCTTGATTCTCGGAACTGTATTGTTTGCTCTAGATGTTCTCTGGCTTGATGATTCCACCGGATTCGGGAAATCGTTTATTGATCTTGTCGAGAGCGTTTCAGGTAGTCCCGAGGTGAGTTTTACAGCAGCAACTGCTCACACTCCCTGGAAAAGAATTTCGCATTCAATTGATGATTGGAATTTATTCATAGTTGCGGTTAAGTTTCTTCTTTTCAATTCTTCATTGATTCTTCATTGATTTTGCTGAAGTGCCCTTTGGTGTTTCCGCTTCTAAGGTTCTACACTTGTACCATACTGTGATGATAGTGATTTGTCCTTGATGGATTTGAACCTTTGTAATTTTGCATTCAATATATGTGATTCTAATCGCAGTTTCTTGTTTTTAATGTGAAATCTTATTGCATTGATGTTGAAATTGCCCACGGTTTGGGTTTCATGTTGATTAAGCTATAATATCAATCTGACCAAAATGTATCTCCCGTTATCTTCGGCCTCTCAAAATAAACCGTTGCTACTATGCTGGTCTTTGCACCTAGCCAGAGTAAGTGTTTCAGTTTGAAGGTATTAGCCTTATTCAATAAGACAGATTTTACTTGAAAATTTGACATGAAATGTCGAAGGAGAAGGTAGATCACCACATTTCTTGATAGGCTTTTGTGATCTTGATATTGTTGTCATTTTGAACAATATCTTTGTGAATCATTTCTGCAAGTACTAACATATTTTTATTTTTATTTCATTTAGCTATTGGTTTCTTATACTAGACCTTGGATGACTTATTATCTTGGTTTCTGAACCGACTCATTTTGAAATTTCCCTAAATGTTGTGCAGGTCGCCATGCTAAGTCTTACTGTCATATTTGCGTTGGTGCACAGTGGATTGGCTAGTGTGAGGGATATTGGCGAAAAAATTATTGGAGAGCGTGCTTTTCGTGTTCTCTTTGCTGGAACATCTCTTCCCTTGGCTGTCAGCACTGTTGTAAGATTTTAGCATCTCTTTGTTTTATACTCCGTATTGTTCAATCTTTTGATGGGGCTTTCGTAATTTTTAGATTCCATTATCATCTTTGATCACAAAATTAATTTGAGGATTACTTTGTTCAGGTTTACTTCATTAACCACAGATACGACGGGGTTCAGTTATGGCAGCTCCAGAGCTTTCCTGGAGTTCATCAGCTTATGTGGCTATCATCCTTCATCTCCTTCATTTTCCTATATCCATCAACATTCAATTTATTAGAAGTTGCTGCTGTTGACAAGCCAAAAATGCACCTTTGGGAAACTGGAATCATGAGAATTACCAGGCATCCACAGGTAAATATATATGATTATGGTTTATTTGAGCTGTTGATTTCATAGTGTATAATGTGAATGCCATTTCTCCCTCCCGTCTACTTATTCAATGTTATAAAGGGCATAAACGTTAGTGAGGTGATAAGGCTTTTAGAAAGACAGAGAAAAGAGGAGAGACAAAGCATTAGAAAGAGAGTGAAAAGAGGCATTTTGGCCTAGGGGACTAAAGCGTGACGAGCAGGCTTCACTTTGCATAGTTTATCTTGTCTTGCCTAGGTTTAGGCTCAGGATCCTTGCCCTTAGAGCCTGTAGCTAGCATCCCAACTGAGGCATGCTTTTTAAAACCACTCTTATTAGTGGTGGGTTTTTTTTTTAATCATTTGGGATGATCCAGCGTGTAACGGAAAAATCCTCAGACTTCTGCCATCAAGAACACACAGGGTCAGGGTGGTGTTTGTCTACTTGAGAGTTTATTCTGTTGAAGAAATAGAACCCCAATAACGGAGGTTCATCTCATATTTAATGATATAGAGGGTTTGGTTGACACATTACTCTAATCGTGCCCTTGTACCCTTTCCCTTTCAGGCAACTTGTTCTTCCTCTTCCTCCCTTCTTCTTGTTCAAGAGCAATCTCCTCTTTCTTCACCTTCTTCGCCTGCTTAACAACAATCAATCTCCTTCTTTTTAGCCTGCCCAATAACCATCATCTTCTTCTTGGGCTTTATTGGATCCCTCTCCCTTCCCGTTCTTGACCTCCTCGAAGACTCTCTTTGCATTTGTACGCATCTTCATCTCTTCTTCTTCTGATTTGAGTCAGACTCGTTAGATTTCGAAGGCAACATCTTATCAGTGGCCTTAAGATTCAAAGACCTCACTCCTCAGTGACTCCTCAAAAGAAAGAATAAGAGCCTTGGGGTGTTGCCGTGACTTCCTTCATCATAATAGACGGATATGAGGCTGATGAGAGTATGTATTAGGGTTTCGAGGGAGGGAGGCTCTCTGGGGTGATGTGTAATTACGAGGCAGTTTATTCATTAATTACATGCCAACCAGAGAATCTCCCTCCCTCCATCGAAACCCTAACACGTACTCTCTCATACTCGTTAGTCATGGTGAAAGAAGTCGAGGCGACACCCAAGGTTAATCTTCTTCTTTTGAGGAGTCTGGTTACTCTGAGTTGCAATCTAAGGCCGTCGATAAGAAGATGCTTCTGTCGAAGTCTAACAAGTTTGACTGAAGAAGAGGATGTGTGCAAATGCAAAGAGAGCCCTTGAGGAGGTGTGGAACGGGAAGGGGAGACTTCCAATAAAAAAGACCAAGAAGAAAGAGCGTTGAGCGGGCTAAGAAAAGAAAGGATATGATTGTTGCTGAGCAGGCTAAGAAGAAGGAGATTGCTCTTGAGAAAGAGGAAGGGGAAGAAGAGAACAAGTTGGCGCCCGAAAGGGCACAATCAACATCTCCTCGCTATCGATTTCCATCAACATCTATTGTGCGGATTTTTCTATTACAGAGTGAGAAGAAAAGTCTACTTTGATTGATGTCTTCGGTTATGGCTTATTGGATTTTCTCATATACAAATAAACACTACTGCATATAATATTCATATAAATCTTCATAAATTTCTAGTACCTAGTGATAAAATTGAGCATTATCCACTATTGGGAAATAATTTATCCCAACATGTCCTTTAGGCTTTAGGTGTTTCACCATTGTTACTACTGTGCAATATAATGATAAGAGTTTTCTGTATTAAGATGGTTGGGCAGGTGATTTGGTGTCTAGCTCACACAGTTTGGATTGGAAATTCCGTAGCAGTTGCCGCCTCTGTTGGCCTGATTGGACACCATTTATTTGGAATTTGGAATGGTGATAGAAGGTTAGCATCACGGTATGGGGAAGCATTTGAGGTTGTGAAGAGCCGAACCAGTGTTATTCCTTTTGCTGCTATAGTTGATGGACGTCAGAAACTACCTAGGAGTTATTATAAGGAATTTATTAGGTTGCCATATTTAGCAATCATTATCTTTACACTGGGTGCGTACTTTGCGCATCCTCTTATGCAAGCAGGCAGTTTTAACCTTCACTGGTAGTACTCCAACTGCTTTACCATTTGATTAGTTTTATACACAATTGGCAAGGCAGATGGGTTCTGACTCACAACGGAGATTCATCCGAGTCCAAGGTTCTTAATTCAGACTACCCTTCTTTCTGTTCCTTGTGACATACCTTGATACCAAGGCAGAAATCTTGTGCATATTGTTTATTTTAACAACACGTGAAGATTATTTTTTTGTCGTCAAGGAAGATGCATCGAGGCTTATATCTCATAATCTCCTCAGTTTTCTGGGATGGTATGTTGCTGTCTTGTACTTAATATGAGATGTATGTATAATGTACTATTGAGGAGTAGTAAATAGCCCTTGTATTGTGCCCGGTGCACCGATGAATTTATCTTGTAAATCCTCAAAGATTCTCTTAGTTATATCAGAGCGTTGCCTTTTTCGGCCTCCTTCATGTCTGAACTGTTTCCTACATAAGAGTTAACTTTGCATCTGGTTTCTGTATTGAGAGGTCTAACCAATGAGAGATATATTGTCCATTGCTGCTCCTTTAATTTTTGGATCTATCTTATAATTTATGCCTTCAAAACTTTTTGATTACGAATGTTTACTAAGCTGAACAAACATGAATAAGTAATTAGATATATATTTCTGTTGTGATCATTTCAGAATTCAGTATATCATTCCTTGATGCTTCTGAGCAGAGGAAACCACACACATGTAGGGATGAAAAGCTTATAGCATGTGATATTGTGAAACTGTGGCTGTATGAATGAAAAACTTGTAGCATGTGATATTGCGAAACTTATTATTGTCAATGAAGTGTATCCACAAATGTGATTGGATCTTGTTTGAAAACAACCACCCAGTGAATTCCGCAATGAAGTAGGGTTTGTAGGGTCAGAATGTATGCACCCTTAATCTGAGCTAATCGAGAGGGTTTCTGAGAGGCCTATAGGTAACAGAATCGAAAGACAAAGTGGAAGGAGAAGGAGAAACAAACAAAGGCAAAGCAGGGTAGACAAACAAAGAAAAGGTAACACCAAAGAAAACACAAAGAAAGACAGAGCAACCCAGAAACAAAACAGAGTGTTCAAACAAAGTTGTGTTTGGCACAACAATGTTTAGCGTTCAACTAAGAGCTAAATTTGTCATCGCTATCAATGGAAGTGGTAAAAAAAAAAAAAAAAAACGCTACAACTTACTGCTTGACAGGCCAACTGCACCCTAAATTAGATCTTCATTTTGACAATCCATCTGTATTAAAGTCTGTTCGACGTAATGTTGAGCTTATTGCTCCACCTGAATGCACTGAACAACCCGAATTGGCAGAATTTTCAAGTTTTTTCAGGGTAATAAAAGGAATCATCTTTTTAAGTAAGCTTTTTACTTGTCAGTGTTTTTTTTATAGCGAGTTTAATGACAGTTACGCCCATTTCTACAAGACTACAACAATCAGTTAATCATGCCCATTTTTACAACAATGATTCATGACAGCAATTCATCTCCTCTCTGAATAGTGAATAGTATGAAAAAAAAATGATAGTCTCGAGTACAAAACTTTACCAAATAAAGAGGGTGCTTCTGTACTTGAAAAGACCCCAATTATATGCATTCTAAAAGTTAGCAGTGTAGTATAATACTTCTAACTCCGTCTAAAAATACATGGACTTTACTATTCACGCACGCTTTTTTAAAAAGGTAAAAACTATATAAAATATTAACCTTTTTATTAATTTTTTTTAATAATTACAAACTTATTGATAATAATTTTGTAATTATTAAAAAAAATTAATATTTTATGTAGTTTTTAGCTCCTAAAAAAGCGTACATGAATAGTAAAAGTCCATGTATTTTTGGACGGAGGGAGTATAATTTATCAAGCCTTTGTATGATCTGAGCCACATTTCACCCTCTTTTGAGTCTTTTCTAATTAAATTTATAGCATGACTACCCATTTTGTCACTTTCCCACTAAATATTAAGCTATCAAAGTGTTTTACTCACATGAGGGCAGCAAGCTAACAGCTAATATCAGCATCAAATGGTACAAAACATGATTACGCTGACATAATAATACACTAGTCCACCACTTTCTGAGTTATGTCTGAATGCTGGAATTTTAAATACCATGCACACTTATGTCTCAAATACATCTTTAAATTTACAGACTTACAACCTACCAAGAAAACTGGCTTTCACTTGTTGCTCACAAGTCACAAGTACTGTGTGCTTGCTTATTAAAACCAGAAAAAAAGCAAAGAAAAGTAAAGTGAAGAAGAAGAGATGACAGGAGTATATGTAGCTAAACCAGGCTGATGTGGTCCATCACAAACACGCATATGAACACAGGCTGCATTCTTTTTAGCTCTCTATACAAGTGGATTCTTCAACGTAAACAGGTGAGAATCTGTAGTTAAACCAGAGATCTGTGATGTCGGTAGGAAGGGGGGAAGCAGCATTTAGCCCACAGATCCCTCTAGCTTCAAGCTCATGAGCTGGTTCACCTCCGAGCCAAACTCATCAGGAAGCTCATTGAAGACATCCCTGCAAAACCCAGAAATCATGGCAGCCATGGCTTTCTCATAGTCTATTCCCCTCTGTTGGAAGTAGAACAGCTGGTCTTCTCCAATTTTGGAGGTGCTGGCTTCGTGTTCAATACGAGCCGTGGGGTTCTTCACCTGTTCATGAAGCATATCCATAAGCATCAAAACAAGTATACAACACATTTTGGAAACACCCTCTCAATCTTATCAGGGTAAGAGTGCGTATACAAAACATTAGAATAAATAAGTATACAACGCACTAGAATTATCCATCAACAGATCATTGTCAATGAATTCATATTTCTGCATATTAGAACTCGTTTGGTTCAATATAGGACTAGCATTGAAGAAAAAAAAAAACACAAAGAAACATAATGCATAACCTCTAGGACCAGGAACGTGACACATTCACTATGGCTTTTAGACAGATATGCCTCAGTTTATACCAGAGAATTTAATCATAGCAAGAGTAAATTCCATAATATACACGGTAAAGACAGAGAAACAACAGGAATTTCTCCAACACTAATGCACAAATAGTAAATGGGCCAAGTTTGACTGAGATACTTTTTCGCTCATCAAAACAATCATGGACTTACAATGCTTCTTAGTGTGTCCATTTTATGGGCATTAGAGACCTCAATTCTACGAGGGATGAGTCAAGCAGATAATATCCAACTACCCAAGTGATAAAGCAACTAACATGTGCATTATTCTTAGCAGTCCAAGGCCTCTCTTTGTAAATACTTTTGAAGAAACAGGTCAAGGTCCTCGGCCTCACACCAAATTTTCCATGATAAAATAAAACAACTGACTGGATTTCATCCCCTATCTTGTTGTTTCTCCCTCCCAATACTAGTGTTTCTCCCTCCCAATACTAGGAAACAAGTGTATGAGCACAAAGCAGAAAATGTATAACAGCCAGAACAAAATTTAAAACTTCAAGCAATAGTCATATTATAGCTAACAATTCTACACTGATCCTTAAATTAACTACATAGAAGTATAGAACCCAATACCAAGATAATAATCCTCATTCCTACACCTAATGCAAACTGGTCATAGCAGCAACATATAATGATCTCTTACAAGCTGACGATAGCTTATTTGTTCTTCCTCCATGAAACAAGCATCAAATAGCAATTCAAGACAAACTTATAAAAAAAAATTATTTTATTTTTTGGATGGAACCTAATACAATTCTACATATAATGGTTTCTCTCAACCTATTTGTTTGTAGAGTAGGGGTGTTAATTAAGCCGAACCAGCCGGACTTGACATGTTCAAGCTTGATTCGTTTGTTAAACAAGTTCGAGCCGAGCCGAGCCCAATTTTTAAACGAGCTTCATTTTTCTATCAAGCTTGGATTGTTCAGGAAATGAACAAGCTCGAGCCGAGCTTTTTTCGAACTTTAAGCACTTTTATTTGGTCATAACATATTAACTTCAAGAAAATTTTAGAAATTTCATGAAATGCGAGTTATTCGAGCTTAAATCGAATGAGTCGAGCTTTCAACCGAACTTAAAATCATGTTCAGGCTCGGCTTGTTTAGTTAAAAGAATCAGCTCGAGTCATACTTTTTTCGAGCCGAGTCGAGCTTTTCTCTTCATATAAAAACAAAAACATATTTGCCCTACTGTAGAGAAAACAAAAACAAAATGCAACATCAGAAACATATTTGCCCAAATTCAAACTGCAGCCAGTACCAAGAATTCAAACTACAGCCAGTACCCAAGGATGTTATGCATTTATGTTATTGCAAGAAAGTGTAAAAGCAACTAACAAATAAGCCAAACGAGTAAATGAAACTGAAAAGAGATTTAACAAACAACACACGAAAAGTAGAAAACAACCATGCAAATACATAAGATACCATAGAGGAACTACCTGTATGTATGGATAGGTGTTTGCGCCTGCACAGTCCCCAATAAGCATAGAATCACATTGTGAGGAGTTCCTAGCATTATCAGCACCTGACAGAACTTGCACAAGACCTCTATATACGTTCCTAGAGTTCCCAGCTGAAATACCCTTTGAAATGATCCGGCTCCTAGTATTCTTTCCCTTGTGAATCATTTTCGTTCCAGTATCTGCTTGTTGATAATTGTTAGTCAAGGCAACAGAGTAGAACTCGCCAACTGAATCATCACCCTCCAAAACAACACTTGGGTACTTCCAAGTAATAGCCGAACCAGTCTCCACTTGTGTCCAAGATATCTTTGACCTGGGACCAGCACAGATCCCTCTCTTTGTGACAAAGTTATAAATCCCACCTATTCCTTCCTCATCACCTGCATACCAATTCTGCACAGTGGAGTACTTTATCTCCGCATCCTTAGAACAGTGCAACTCTACGACAGCAGCATGAAGTTGATTGGTATCATAAGAGGGCGCAGTGCAGCCCTCCAAGTACTCCACAAAACTCCCCTCATCGGCAACTATTAAGGTCCGCTCGAATTGGCCCGTTTCAAAAGCATTAATCCTAAAATAGGTTGAAATCTGCATCGGACATTTCGTTCCCTTAGGTATGTAACAAAATGAGCCATCACTGAACACAGCGGAGTTAAGAGCTGCATAGTAATTGTCATCACTCGGCACAACCCTCCCAAGATACTTCCTGACTAGATCCGGGTGCTCCCTAATAGCCTCCGAAATCGAGCAGAAGATCACCCCGGAAGCCTCCAAGGTCTTCCTATGGGTAGTAGCGATGGAAACACTATCAAGAACAGCATCAACGGCGACATTAGCCAACCGATTTCTCTCATTCAAGGGAACACCCAGCTTCTCAAAATACATGAGGAGCTCCGGATCCGCCTCCTCCAGATTATCCAAAACGGGTTTCTTTTTGGGTTCCGAGTAATAGCAAAGACCTTGGAAATCGATAGGAGGGTATCGATTATCGGACCATTTGGGCTCAGTCATCTTCAAGAACTTGGAATAAGAATTAAGCCTAAACTCAAGCATCCAATCGGGCTCGTTTTTCCTCGAAGAAATCAACCGGATTGTTTCCTCCGAAAGCCCCTTGGGGATGGTGAAGGATTCAATTTCCTCATTAAACCCCCATTTGTAGTCCCTCTTAAGGAATTTCTGAATTTGGTCCTCAGAATTTGACTTACCTTGCGAGGAAGAAGCACCTGGGTCCGAAGTCCGGGTCCTCGATTCATATCCAACATCGGCTCGGATCTTCGTGGGTTTGGCCACCGGAGCTCCGGGCGGAAAGGCCTGAAATTTGGGGTGAAAAAGAAACCCTTTGGAGGTTTCGGAGGAGGGTTGGAGACAGAAGAAGCTGGAGATGCCGTTTGCTAGCAGGGAAGACATGGCTGTGGTTGGAGGCAAGTTCGCAGGGAGAGGCGGATGGATTTGAGCCGTATATGGATATGCCCTTTTCTTTTGTAGAATCAATTTTTGGTAAATTTGATTAATTTGAGGCCAGCGATTTTACGAGAGGCTCGTGGATGCCACAACCCCTTATGGCTGTGGACAGACAGATCCTCTACAATCGCTGTAATCTTCGTGTGTTCTCTAATTATTTTGGCAATAAAAGAAGAACAACAGTTTATTATATCCCGTAATTAAGCAAGGTCTAAGGAATCAGGATGTATGCACTTTTTTTCCGAATAAGTCAAGATAGTGTTTTCGATATATCCCGCGTCCATTGAAATTGTTTTTCTTTTAAAAAAATGTATGTTATGTATATATATTTACTGGTAAATTAATATATTTATAAGCATTAGTATTATTAAAATTTATATTTTAGAAAACAGTTCTGTTTTCTAAAATAATCGAACTTTAGTTACTTAAGTTTATAAAAAAAAATCATGATAAAAATTTATAAATATATTGATATAGTGTGTAGAACATATACATAATATTTTTAAAAAAAATTATCTTACCTAAAAAAATTAAAGGATGAACAAGATTAAACGCATGTTATAGACTGTAGCGGAGGTAGAAAATTTATTAGGAGTACGCGACATTCAATAAACCAAAATATATAAATTGATGTACAAATTTTCCAAGCAAAATCATAGTAAAAAAATGTTCAAATAATTGATTTGATGTACAATAAACTACAGAGTAATAAGTATAACGAACCTGGTGACTTTTTGGACTTACAAAGTCACTGATATAAAAAATCTATATCTATATCTATAATTTATATATAACAAGAAAAATTATGTGTAAATATTCATACAATAAAAAATAAAAAATAAATATGTGTCCATAAAAGTGTATCCAATCTACTCTCTTTTTTCTTCCTACAACCCATTAATTTGCACATATTTTAAAAACTTAATTGACCTCTTTTTTTAATGCAATGAATCAAAAGAATCATCATTAGTTTTATAGTTTTTTATATATTTTAGGACATCTCTAATCTCTTTGGGCGTGTTTGGCTGGGGATGGGAGTGGGTGGAAGGGGATGGGGGTGGACATTGGTTTCCGTGCCTGCGTGTTTGGCTGGGGGATGCGCGGGATGCCCGGGATGCCAAAAAGGGGATGGGAGGGGGTGGGATGGTGATTTTTCTCCACCTCCTATGAGGAGGATTGAGGGGATGCGGGAAGGTAGGTGCCTTTTTTGCCCTTTCTCCTCATTGGTCTTCCTCCTCATCGATCTCCACCGTCGCCTGCCTCCGTCTCCACCACCACCGCCGCCTGCCTCCGTCTTCCTCCTCATCGGTCTCCACCGCCGCCGTTCGGAATTACAGAGGAACGTGAAAAATAAACTCCCACAGATCGGAATTTAAGATCCACACAGACGCAGAGAGACGGTGACAAAGAGATAATTAGGAAAATTGATTTCACTTCACGATTTTAGTAGGTCTCAGTTTTGATCGGAATTACAGATCTACACAGGTTTCGGGTTCTCTCACCCCTTATTTGACAATGAACTCTCCCCGCGCCACCTCCGTCGACAACAACGGCTTGCCCGCGACTTCTCTCCCCATCGAAGCAGGTATTACTTCCATGACTGTCAATTAGAAGGTTTCAGTCATTTTCTTCCAGATTATTTACCTCTATTTGCAAATTCAATTTGTAAGATTAGGGTTTCGATATTTGTGTTAATATAGGTCGAATTGGAGAGACTTCGCCGTCGACAAGTGCCGTGGTAGAGCCGTGGAGGAGATCGGGGCCGGCTGTGGACGAAACACACGACCTTTTTTGTTTCAATGGATGAAGGGTATGGTGGGGGCAATTTCGTCATTTCTGGTGGGTTATTGAGGACATTTCCGACTTTTAACGTTTCTCCAACTACCAGTTTATCAAAATACAACCAAACACAAACGGGATTAATTTTCCAAAAAATCTCCATCTCGTCCATCCCCAAAGTCCATCTCCATCTCTTCCCATCCCCAAAACCCATCCCCATCCACTAAATCCACCCCGTTGTCAAACACGCCCTTTATCTAGGGACGATTTGTTGATTGTCCATAAAAGTTGCCTTAATTAGTGGATTGTTCACACTTTTGAAGAAATTAGCAAACTGTCCATCCCCTTTGCCCCCCATTGTGCATTTGTGCCCCCTCACATGTCCATTTTTTTCTCCGCGCGTCAGCATTTTGTTGTGCAAATTATATAACTTGATGTTGTGTAAATATAACTTGAAGTTGTGTGATAATAAAAGAAATGACACATTTTGGTTAGATATTACATTGATTCCTAAATTATGTGAGAATATAAGAAATTATATCATCGATATGTGAGATAAATGAAATTTAATAAAATTTAAATAAGAGATTTTGTATCATTAAGATCATAATTGTTTAAGGAATATTTACAAACACGATAGTTTACAAAAAGGAAAAAAAAAACAAAATAATTTGGGATATAACCAAAATTCCAAAATAATTTGGAGTATAGACAAAATCATGTACTTTCTTTGTATAATTTTATTTTAAGTTAGTTGAATATAAAGAATAAATTTTTTTATGGTTACGATGTAATAAATTATTTCATTTTATAAAGTATACTATGCATAAGCAACATTCATTTACATATAAACAACATCCATTTAACCATTGAGCAACATCCATTTATAAAGGTTTTAATAAAATATGGATAAAGTGTAATTGGTAGGATTTGAATATACACTCAGTACCTTACGTATATTTTTCATCAGGAGATAAGACCGAGCTCTATTCTCCAAACCGAGGTTTCAGCTATATGCACAGGTATGCATAGAGCGATTGAAAGAAGCTTCAGGCAAGTCATAATCGAAGGTGACAATCTAGAGGCAGTGAAAGCAATAATGGGAGTGACAACAGCAAACTGGGAGATCTTGCGCCAAGTGGAAGAAATCAAGCTTCTATCTAACTCCTTTGAGCAATTGAGCATATTGAATTTAAACATTGTTATAGAGAAGCAAATAGAGCCGTAGATTTCATTGTTAAGAGTAGAAGGAACTGTAATTTGTCTACTCTCCCTTTGAACAGGGATCTTTGTAACATCATCTTTCAAGATGATCAAGGTTGTGTTATGTTTTTTTAACAGAACCTTCCTACTGTTTGCCCACTGTAAAAAAAAAAAAACCTTACGTATAAGCAATATCCATTTAACCATTGAACTGCAAAATATTTTTGATATGAGATGGAATAGAAATAAAAAAAAATATAAAAGATGAATCATTAAACGGATGAGCATTGAATTGAAGGTGAACACAACTTTTTATGTATTATTATTATTATTATTATTATTATTATTATTATTATTATTATTATTATTATTATTATTATTATTATTATTATTATTATTATTATTATTATTATTATAGATTATAGATATGTATTATATATAGATTATAGATAGGCGATGACTTTGCACGATTTTTTTTTATTAAAAGGGGAATTAAAATGTGCGTCCCATTTTTATTTCCCCCCCTTACTTTTTTTTTTTCCTCAAATCACATTGAAGTCCGGACGAGACAAAGATAAAAGATTTGCGAGATTGGTGGCTATATAATCATGTTGTAATTCACTGCTACTTGTTCGTTCAGCAAAATATATCATTTCATATTCACGTGCACTCTTTTTAAACCTATTAGAATATTTTTATCATTACAAAAAAAAATGTGTATAAATAGTAAATGAGATATTTTTCTGAACGGAGAGCGTATGTGTTAAATTCGTTTTTATTAACCACGTTTTCTTGTGGCTTGAATCCGAATCATTATCAAGTTCATTGCTATAAAAACCACCACAAAGTTATGAGTTGAATCTGGATCGTTATTAACCTTATCTAAATGGATGAACCATTTTTTTTTTTTTGGTCGAAATGGATGAACTTATTCTAATGCGGAGTACAATTGTACCAATTCAAAGTACAATATTCTATTGCAGTAGTGACTTTACACTGGTACACCCAATCTGGTGAATCCTAATACTGTATCATTGTTTTAACCACTAAGACATTCTTAGTGAGTGCTCTCTCTCTGTGTCTGGTGGGCATTTCAAATGGTTGCCGAAATCACTCCCTCTTGAATCCATTGGGTGTCTTCTCCTCCGGATTTGAAAAAAAGAGTTCCACTGGTATGCCTCGTCTCCGTCTCCTCCTCTTTAATGTATGTAATATAGTAGTGTTTTATTTGTTCCCCTCCCTCTCGTGTTCCCTTTGTTAATGTACATCTCCATTCTCCACCATTGAGCGTTACAAGTGGTTGCAGAAATCTCTCCTTGTTGAATCCGCCCAATCTCCGTCTCCCCTAATTTAATTGATCCTCTAAATGTTGTAGTTGCTACGTGGGAAATATGTGCAGTTTGGGATTTTTCATGATTTGGGTATTCAGCCCTTGTTTGGTATCCATATCTTGATATCAGGTATGGGTATACCCTTGTTTGGTATGCAGGGATATGGATATCAAGTTGATATACCCCCATATACTCATATCCCCTTCCTTTGTAAATTTTCCCACTTCCATATACCCCAAAAAATTGGGATATGGGTTTTTCTATCAATCGCTTCTCCTTCCCTCTTCTTCGTTCTCTTTTCTTTTCAATCCATGGGAGCAGGTCTTCAACCTTGATGTCGATTGCGCTCGCAAGTCCCTCAACGAGAGCAAAGGGGTCACTTGGCTGGTCTGTGCGTTCCTCCTTTCCTGACTTGGCTCAGTTTCCGGCGACGGTGCGGTGTTCTGAGCAGTTTCCGGCGATGGTGGCTATTGGATTTTTGAAGTGAGGATTTTGGGTTCTAGTTTCCTTTCGGTGCCTTTTAGCTCTTCATGGTCGCTTCTGGGTGCCGGGTGTGGTTGATTTTCTCAGATTTGAGTGATGTGGCTTGGGGAGGGGGAGGGAGAAAGGGGATTAGGTTTAGATTGATACCCATATACTCTAATACCAAAAGGGGAGATTAGATATCAGATATGAGATTTGATACCCATATATCCGATATCGATATCTAATACCCATATCTGATATCTCATATCAGTATATGGATACCAAACGGGGGCTCATAGGATTTTATTTTTCTTCTTCATTGAGAATTTGTCTGCTCTTGCCCCGGATTTGAGTCCGGATCTACCGATTTTAGGTAGCATTTCTGGGTATTGATGCTTTTCTTCTGGATTGACAATTTCTTTTGTTAGAAACTGTGGGTACTTGGTAATTAGACTTTCTATTTTCTTTCTCTGTCATAATTTTGGCTGCCGAGTTTATGGCTGTGTTGTTCCTATCGAGTCATGAGTGTGTACCTAACTGGTGGGAGTAGATGGATTTATACGAATTTCCTTTCTTTGTGAGGATTCAACCATTGAATTGTTTCTTATAGCTTCTGATGGGGTACTGAGTAATTCAGTTTAGTTGGATCATAATTGCTGTTGTTAGTACTATACTACTGAGTATCTCATAGGTTTACAAATCACCCATACTTTGTCTGATTTATAGGTTGACAAACAACAAGGTCTCTCTGTTGGATCCGATCCGAAACAATGGGAATGTGGTTTGAAGACGACCAAATCTCAACCGGCGGAGGAGACAGCGTCTTCTACAGGTGGTGCCTCCTGACGCTCTTCCTGATAGGGCCTTTGACCTACCTATCCCTCCAGTTCATAACAGCCCCTTACGGCCGCCACCGCCGTTCCGGTTGGGGCCCCACCGTCCCCGCGTCCCTTGCCTGGTTCCTCATGGAGGGCCCCACCGTCTACCTCTCCCTCCTCCTCTACCCGCTGGGCCGTCACCGCTCCTCCCTCCGCTCCCTCTCCCTCCTCTCCGTCTTCCTCCTCCACTACACCCACCGCACCCTCATCTACCCCCTCCGTCTCCGCCGCCGCCGCAACACCGCCGGCTTCCCGGTCTCCGTCGCCCTGATGGCCTTCCTCTTCAACCTCCTCAACGCCTACGTCCAGGCCCGGTGGGTCTCCCACTACGGCGGCTACGACGCGGACCCCTCGTTCTGGCTGAGGTTCGCTGCAGGGCTGGCGGTGTTCTTGACGGGGATGGCGGTGAATGTGTGGGCGGATTCGGTGCTAGTGGGGCTCAAGGCGGAGAGCGGCGGTGGCTACCGGGTGCCGAGGGGAGGGCTGTACGAGCTGGTGAGCTGCCCCAACTACTTGGGGGAGATGGCTGAGTGGCTGGGCTGGGCCATCATGACGTGGGCCTGGCCGGGCCTAGGCTTCTTCCTCTACACGTGCGCCAATCTCGTGCCGCGCGCACGTGCCAATCACGTGTGGTACCTGCACAAGTTTGGGGAGGATTACCCCACCAATAGGAAGGCTGTCATCCCTTTTGTGTACTAACTAGTTTGGCCAAATACTCCGCAGATAGGAAAGAGATAGGAGAGCTTGAAATTATTTCCCTTTTTTATTTATTAAGAATGATAAATTTTGATTTGACATTTATGAACGAGTTCTATGCCAACCGAGCACATTCTTATAAATGAGATCAAGAAGATTCTGGTGGTTATGAATATGGATATCATTGGCATGGTGATTTTATTAGGTACCATATTGTTGTTATGTGGGATGTGACAGCACGATATTGGTGAAGCCATTGAGAAATATCAATGCATCTGAGATGATTATTTCTATTTCATATGGATATGTCCATGTTCTTCTAAGAGAATTAATGACCGTAAGAGGTTCTCACGTTCAACGATAATGTTGTTTAAATATTGTTCTTTTGATGCGATAATTCCTTTTAAGGCTACAATTGTAAATTGTTTAAGCTTTTAGGGGAGTTTGTTTTCCAATTTTCTCATCTACGATCATTATTTTTTTTTTCCCAAAGTGATTAAACCAATTGTAATTTCACTAGTTTGTAAGGTGGATTCATGAAAATTAATTTGACAAATCTCGCTCTTAATTGTACGACTTTTGGTATGGCGTCTTTCCAATGTGGATTCACATCGAACATCACACCACCACACAAACATAATATATATATATATATATATATATATATATATATATATATATATATATATATATATATATATATATATATATATATATATATATATATATATATATATATATATATATATAGGGTTTGCTTTAAATGTAAAAAGTCCTTAACGTGTAAAATTGGCTTAACGTGTAAAATTAGTTTTTTTAATGGATTAGAGCCGAACCGGACCCGTTTTAGAAAAAAAAACTCTGAACCCGCTCCTTTCTCCTCTGTTTGTTCATCGGTCTCCTCCGTCCGCTCCCATGGCGCCGCTACCTCTCTGCTCCCTCTCTTCTCGCACTCTCCCTCGCTCGCTTGCTCTCGCCCTCGCTCTCTCCCTCGCTCGCACTCTCGCTCCCTCTTTGCTCACAATCTCCCTCGATTGTGGACTAATTAGGGATCTAAGCTCTGAAATCCTTGGCTGACTTCGGCCGCCTCCAGATCGAGCTCGCCGAGGTCGAGATGCCCAGTATCATGGCGTGCCGCACTGAATGGGATCGTCGGAGGCGAATCTGGTCGGGTTCCTTGATGACCAACCGACCTGTAAGGTACTCTCTCTCCATCTCAATTCTAGGGTTCTTTAAATTTTGAGTAATTTTGCAGTTTGAAACTCTCAGTTGCTAGGGCTCGATCTTCTTAATCTCTGGTAGTGTCTCTGCCTATCAATCTTTCTGCAGTCTTCTTAATCTCTGGTAGTTTGAAACTCTCAGCTTTTTGTGGTTTTCAAAATCAAGCAGTGTTGAATGTATGTTTCATGGTTTCTGATTGTTCATTAGCTTCCAGATGCTACACCAGCTCAGATCAAGAAAGCATATTATAATTGCATGAAGGCTTGTCATCCTGATTTGAGTGGTGAAGATCCAGAGATAACCAATTTTTGTATGTTTATCAATGAAATTCATGAGGTTAGTTGTTACTGTGAGTAAGGAATGATATACTGGAGCTTAATTTCGCGAGTGTTTCTTGTAGTTGTTACATTTAGCTGAAGGAGTCTATTTTTGTTAACTGTAGGTTTTGAGTGACCCAATTCAAAGAATGGTATATGATGAAATTCATGGGTATTCATTGACAGCGACAAATCCTTTCATGGATGATTTCTCTATGAAGGATCATGTATTTGTCGATGAATTCAGCTGCATTGGTATATATAGCACAACTTATTGTCCATTATCCATGAATAAAAGGAAATTATCAGCCAATTTTATATTAAGATGGTTAACTGGGCAATTATTTTCCCATGTAAGCCGGATCTCATTTACCATTGGGTTACCAAATAATCTGTGGAATTTATAGCATTTTAAGTGCTGAAACCATTGATTTTAATTTGCTTTTGAAGGTTACAAAAACTGTGCCAATGTGGCTCCAGATGTGTTTAATATTGAGGAGGACTTTGGAAGAGCTAGGGCTCACAATCAATGTGGGAAACCTGACTTAGTTCAGCAAGCTATTGACAAATGGTAAGTTCTGATAAATGGCTTCTATCAACCAAGTATGTTGATGGAAATGAATTTATGAAGCTTGTTCTTGATATCTTAATCACATATCTTGCCCAGAATCAGCATTTCCAGGTTTGTTAAATTTGCAACTTGAGATGGAATTCCTCCAGATATATAGTTGTTGTCTGTTCTTGTTGATTAGAGGTTGCCGTTGAAGGCTGCAGGGGTTGTATAGTTGAATGAGAATCTGAGGATGTTATGCTTTTGTGAGATTTTGCTTCTGTTTGTTTGACCTGGCTTTCTGAGTTTGCTGAAATTGAGATTGTACTGATAGAATTGGAATTTGATGATTGTGATTTGTGAGATTTTGCTCTTGTGAGATTTGGGATTTGGAATTTTGTTTTTATGCCAGTTTAGGACTTCAGTTCTTATTCCTCATATTACTCTTGCCTACTGTCTTTTCCCATATCATGGTGTGCACCTTCTGATGAATAAATACCACATACAAGCTCGAATAGCTTACTAGGAAGATGTAAATGAAAAGAAAAATTAGTGGGATTGCACCTTTTTTCCCAAACTTTTTTTGCTCACTTTACATTTTTACAGCATGGCCTTTTAATTGTCCAACAGAATTAGAACAACATGGATGATATAGCTTTCGCTGCAATTCGAGTGGCATGATTTGGCATATAATGACCTCTGTTATGAGCTCAAATAAGGCTTATATTTCAATATTTGGGTGAAAGACTATAGATGTCATTATATCCCAGTACTGAAAGAGATTTTTTTTGTCAGGAAAACTGTCGAGCATGGACGGTTGAAAGCTTGGAGAGTATCATGCGGATCAAGGAGGCAGAGGAAAAAAATTTCTAGATCCGTGCCGACGATGCTGGAAAAGAAGCGGAAATGTACCACCATCTGGGGAGAGTGAGGACAGAAAAGCTGGAGGAGGAGTACGCATAGAAGCTGGGGAAGCTGTGCTTGCAGGAGACGGAGGAGAGGCGGAGGAAGAAGCTGGAGGAGCTAAAGATCTTGGAAAGCACTCACTATACTACAACATGAAGATGGAAAAGCAAGTTGAGATTGCTGGCTTTGTTGGAAAGGATGGAAGCCACCAAGAAACAGTGGGTGTAGCTTCTTATTCCCCTCTCTCTATTTCTTGTTCAAATTGGATCTTGTCTGTAGCAATTTTATCTCGTGTATCTGGATGGTAGTGGTGTGTGTGAACGATCAATTTGCCTTGAATTTGGACTGAGTTGTCTTTTGACAGCAAATGCAAAAAGGTCTTTTTGCCGGCAATACTATCTCGTGTATGTTGTTTATACTTTATATTTGAGGTATTGTCCACCCTCCAATTCTTATTACCTTGGAATTCATCTAAGAAATAATCTGTACTCTCATCTCCATATTTCTCCTCATCATACTTTCACGTAGGAGAGTGAAATCAAATGGGCATCAAGATGGGACACCTATCTTCTAATGAATGACGATCAAACATGCCCTTAGTGATTTTTGCACTAAAGCCTATTAGCTAAAAATGGTAGAGTATTGTGCCTACGCACAAAGATGCGGGTTCAAACCCCGCATAGGCTATATATGTTTATCGCTTAGAAGTACGATGTTTCTCTTCATGAATAAGAGTATAAAGTGCAAAAATAAAATCGTAATGTGCAAATATAAGAACATAAAGTGCAACTGCGAAGTGCATTTGTGCAACAGTGAAGTGCATTTGCGCAACTGTGAAGTGCATTTGTGCAACTGTGAAGTGCATTTGTGCAACTATATATGTTTATCGCTTAGAAGTTCGATGTTTCTCTTCATGAATAAGAGTATAAAGTGCAAAAATAAAATCGTAATGTGCAAATATAAGAACATAAAGTGAAACTGTGTAGTGCATTTGTGCAACTGTCAAGTGCATTTGTGCAACTGAATAGTGCATTTGTGCAACTGTGAAGTGCATTTGTGCAACTTTAAAGTGCATTTGTGCAATTTTAAAGTGCTTTTGTGCAACTTTCAAGTGCAAATATAAGAACATAAAGTGTGAAAATAAAATTGTAATGTGCACATTTAGAATACAAGTGTGCAAAAGTATGATACAATTGTGCAAATTTAAACTACAATTGTGCAAAAGTAAGATACAATTGTGCAAAAGTAAGATAGAATTGTGCAAACGTAGGATACAATTGTGCATAACTAAGATTATAATGTGCATGATTAACAATTTGCGATTGTTGCGCACTTGTCTATTATGTAACCTATGTGGGATTTGAACCCACATCTTTGTGCAAATGCACATTGCTCTACCAACTGAGCTAATAGGCTAAATTATGATTTTCATGCTAAAATAGAAGAACCTAATCAACCTAAAGCATATTGCAATAAAATTCTAAAATCTAGTTAGCTCATGATTCACAAACAATTTGACAATGCTATGAACATGAAATTAGCTCCAAACCAACCCAACAACACAACCATATCAACAATTTCAGTCAATTTGGCTTTTGACAAAAAGCTCCAAATTCTAAAACATATCGCAATATAAAATTCTAAAATTCAATTAGCTCATGATCGATAAACAATTTGACAATGATATGAACATGAAATTAGCTCAAAATCAACCCAACAACACAATCATATCATCAATTTCAATCAATTTGGCTTTTGGCAAAAAGCCCCAAATTCTAAAACATATCGCAATCTAAAATTCTAAAATTCAATTAGCTCATAATCCATAAACAATTTGACAATGATATGAACATGAAATTAGCTCAAAATCAACCCAACAACACAGCCATATCATCAATTTCAATCAATTTGGCTTTTGGCAAAAAGCCCCAAATTCCGCTCCTAAATCTAACCCTAGATTTTCAAACTCAACCTAAATCATTCAAACAATCTAAATAATTGTAATAAACAATTTTAGGGGTAGAAATCATACCAAATTCGAGTTGAAACAAAGAGAAAATCGGGTTTTCGAAGGTATATCGAGCCAAAAACATCGAACAGGTCTGTTGGGGAAGATGGGCTCGGTGTGGGCTCGGCTGGGCACGGACCAAGGGGGTTCCGGGCTCGGGGGGTGCGCCTGAGGGAGGGGGTTCGAGGGTGGTGTGGCTGGTGGGTCAAAGGTGGCTCGACGGGCTTCCATAGGTGAAGATGTCGAACAGGGCAGGCAGGAGGACGGGGGGATTCAGGGCTTGCTGGGTGCGGCTGCAGGGCTCGAACCAGGCGGGTGCTGGGCTCTGGAGGTGCGCACAGAGGTAGGCTCGAGTGCGGCTAGGGCTGGTGGCCGGAGGTGGCTCGAGGTGTGTGTGGGAGGCCGAGAGAAGTCGCTGCTCGCTGCTGGGTTCGAACACAAGTCAGAGCGCGCGTTGATTGATTAAAAATATAAAATTTTACACGTTAAGCAAATTTTACACGTTAAGGATATTTTACATTTTAAAGCTTCCCTCTATATATATATAGGGGGAGGTTCAAGTGGAAACAACCCTTCCCATAGAAACCACCTTATGGTGGAAACTTCTAATCCTGATCGTCCAATTTCAATCAATGGCTCTTAATATTTTACTCATTTAATGACAAAAAATAAAAGGGAAATAAATTAAAAAACCCCCAAAGCATCTCTTTCACTCTACGTACCTCCTTCAACCCTCTCGACTCATCGTCGGCGTCGCCTCTTCTCCGGCACAGTCTCACCTCATCTTCTCCGGCCACCTCTTTCGGTCATCTCTTTCCGGCCACCTTCCGGTCATCTCTTTCCGCCCACCTTCTGATGCAGTGTTGAGTTTCCAACACTCTGCTAAATAAAAGGATGATAGCTGTAGCTTCATCTGTCGTTTATTTGCAATTGCATTGCATCTAGTTTTATAAATTCAGTAGTTATATAAACTCAGTTTAGGCCCAATTTATGTAAGGCCCATTTCATTTCATTCCTAGCCCAATGGTTGTAAGGCTTTATAAGCCAGAACCCCCGTTTCAGTTGAGATATGAGATATATTTCTTCTTCCCCAAACTTCATCTTCCTCCTCTAGTCTGCAATACCTCACTGTCAGATATCGTCCGATTGGGGATTTCATTCTCTTATTCCTCCAATCCACTTATCTGACTCACTGATTTCGGACCTCTCGTCCCTAATCGGATCCACCAAACCCGGTTACTGTATCATTGGTATCAGAGCTGCTGCGTCCTCCGACCTCTGCTTCGATGGCCGATAACACTCGTTCGAAGGCGACTATACTGGATGTGGTCCAACGCCTTGATTCGCTGCAGGAATCGTTCGTTGCTGCACAATCAGCGCAAGTTCAACGAGATGCGGAGATGGCTGAGCTCAGAAAGATGTTTGCGCAGTTCATCAGCACTAATCGCACCCACGAGGGTCCAGATCCGGGAGGATCTCGAAACGCGCATACGGAGGAACCATTTCCGCAGACCCCACCCAACGGTAACTCAATCCTCACTCCGATTGGCTCTAATCTCACTTCTGCTGGTGGTTCAGTGTTACCGGGAGGTCTAGTATCCCTATTGTCAAAATTTGATTTCCCTAAATTCAACGGAACTAAAATAAAATCCTGGTTGTACCGTTGTGAGCAATTCTTCTCGCTAGATAATACTCATCCAGATTTTAGGGTGCGTTTGGCTGCTTTGCACCTAGAGGATCAAGCTATTGAGTGGCACCATAACTATATGCGGGAAAGGAATAATCGATTCCCGTCGTGGTCGGAATATGTTGCAGATATTTCAGCTAGGTTTTGTGAGTTGATTGATGATCCTCTGGCCGATTTAGTAAGTATCCGTTATGCAGGGGATAGTGATGGGTATTTACGAGCTTTCGAGAGTGCCCTGACTAGGCTCTCAATCCCTCGATCTAGTGCCTTGAGCATTTTCTTGGCCAATTTGAGCCCTCAGATGCAGCTCCATGTCAGACAATTTGATCCTTCCTCCATTCATCAGGCAGCTAAATTAGTGAAGTTGCAGGAGGGGTTCATGAAAACCACCGGGACTACTAAACAACCACCCCCATTCACCCCTAAAACACAAACCCCCCTACTACCCTTTCCACCCAAACCCACGCCTACTGCTCCACATACAGCCAAACCCATTCCTCTCTCCTTACCAGCTCCTTCAATGACATCCTCTCAAACCTCTAGCCCAAAGCCTTTCAAAGCTTTGACCTATTCTGAGCTTCAGGATCGCCGGAGCAAGGGTCTATGCATGTTTTGTGACGAGCCATATACACCGGGTCACCACCTAAAGCATCGTAAAGGGGCCTATGTGCACCTCATGGCTGGAGATGAGGACGAGATGTACGAGGATTGTTCTGATATCCTCGACGGGGGAGTAGTGGTGGATGAGCCGGCAGAAGATTCCCCTTTACAAATATCTATGAATGCTATCACTGGTGTGGTTCAATTCAATACAATGAAGGTGACCGGAAAACACAGCAGCCGACCTCTCACCATCCTAGTGGACTCGGGGTGCACCCACAACTTCCTAGATAGGGATGTGGCCTTATCAATGGGGTTGCCAATTCAGCAAATCTACCCTTTATCTGTCTCAGTGGCCAACGGTCACAAAATTGGAGCTCATTATCAGTGCAAGGATTTCAAATGGAGTCTCCAAGGGGGTGAGTTCTCAGCTGATGTTATCTTGCTCCCCCTTAAGTGTTGTGATCTGGTTTTGGGTGTGCAGTGGTTATCTACACTGGGCCCAATTCTATGGGACGTTGGGACCTTGAGAATGGAATTTATCCTACGAGGTAGGAGGCATGTTCTGCGGAGTCAGCCGAGTTCTACATCGAAATTAGTGGGCAGCAGTAGCCTAATCCGAGTCCTCCATGAGCACCCACAGTTGGCCCTTCTTCAGGGGTGTGCTGTGCATCCCAAACTGAATCACATCGAAGCTTCTATTACGGATGACTCTTATCAGGTGGAACTGAAGAAGGTCCTCGAGGCATTTGCCCCTGTTTTCGAAATACCTCAAGGATTACCGCCATTTAGAGATGGCTTCGACCACAAAATTCCTCTGGTGCACGGTGCGAATCCCGTTAGCCAAAGACCTTACCGTTACTCGGCTATCCAGAAGGATGCCATTGAGATCTTAGTGCAAGAAATGTTGCAAACGGGAGTGATACAAGCCAACAGCAGCCCATATGCCTCCCCAGTGGTCTTAGTAAAAAAGAAAGACAACACATGGCGGTTGTGTGTCGACTACAGGAAACTGAATGAGCAAACGGTGAAGGATAAATATCCAATTCCCTTGCTCGATGATCTGTTGGATGAATTAGGAGGAGCTCGATTATTCTCGAAGTTGGATCTTAGGGCTGGCTTTCATCAGCTGCGTATGCACCCTCCTGATGTCTATAAGACAGCTTTCAAAACGCACTCGGGTCATTATGAATACTTGGTGATGCCTTTCGGTCTCACCAACGCCCCTTGCACATTTCAGGGTCTTATGAACCACATTTTCCGGGCTTTCTTGAGGAAGTTTGTTCTTGTATTTTTCGATGATATACTGATCTTCAGCTCTACCTGGATTGATCACCTTGAGCACTTATCACTTGTGTTGAAAGTTTTGCAGGAACATCAGCTCTTCCTTAAACCATCTAAATGTTCCTTTGGGGCAACTCGTATCGAGTATTTGGGCCACTTTATATCGTCCGAGGGTGTGAGCACTGACCCGACTAAGATCAAAGTTGTGCAAGATTGGCCTTTGCCAATCACCGTTAAGCAATTGCGTGGCTTCCTCGGCTTAGCCAATTACTATAGACGCTTTGTGAAGGACTATGGGTTGATCTCCAGACCATTAACTGATATGCTGAAAAAGGACCACTTTATTTGGGATGAGAGCGCCACCTCTGCTTTCCAGCAGCTCAAGAAGGCCCTCTCATCCACTCCGGTGCTAGCTCTACCCGACTTTGATCAGCCTTTCGTTGTCGAGACCGACGCGTCAGGAGTGGGCATAGGTGCTGTATTGATGCAGAACAAGCACCCTCTCGCGTATATCAGTCGGGTGCTCAGCCCCAAGCACCAGGCCTTATCCGTTTATGAAAGAGAGCTGCTCGCGGTGGTCTTCGCCGTTCAGAAATGGAGTTCGTATCTGATGCACAGGCACTTTATCATACGAACTGATCAACGGAGCCTTAAATACCTTCTTGACCAGGAAGTGTCGACGCCTTTTCAGCATATGTGGGTAGCTAAATTGCTGGGATATAGTTATGAAATCCAATATAAACAAGGCAAGGAGAACATAGCCGCTGATGCCTTGTCACGAGCCACCCACGCCGAGATCTTCCAGACACTTCTTACCTTCGATAATCAGGATCTGCAACAGGATATACAGGCCTCGTGGGAGGCTGATTCTGAGATCAAGAAGATCATTGCTGACTTAGAAGCTAATGCAAATTCGCATCCTCAGTTCACCTGGTCCAACGGGATGTTGCGAAGGAAGAACAAACTCGTGGTAGGGAGGGTGCCAGCGCTCAAGGCTCGAATCCTCCACTGGTTACACGACTCACCCTTGGGTGGTCATTCGGGTAGAGATGCTACCATTCAGCGGGTCAAACAACTCTTCTATTGGAAGGGAATGCACAAGGAGGTACAATCCTATGTGCGTCAATGTTCTGTTTGCCAACGGAATAAATATGATCCCTCAGCTTCGCCTGGCTTGTTGCAACCGCTTCCCATTCCAACAGGGGTTTGGCAAGATATCAGCATGGATTTCATAGAAGGATTGCCCACCTCCATGGGTCGACAGGTTATCCTTGTCGTGGTGGACAGGTTGAGCAAATATGCCCACTTTGTGGCTCTCAAGCACCCTTACACTGCTACTGATGTTGCACAACTCTTTCTAGACCATATCTTCAAGCTCCATGGGTTCCCACAATCAATTGTGAGTGATCGGGATCCGGTGTTCCTCAGCGAGGTTTGGAAGGATTTCTTTCAACTTCAGGGTGTTTCTCTCAACTTGTCAACAGCTTATCACCCCCAAAGTGATGGGCAAACGGAGGTGACGAACAGAACCATTGAAACATACTTGAGGTGTATGTGCTCGGAGGCGCCTCAAACCTGGTACAAATGGCTCTCGCTAGCTGAGTATTGGTACAATACTTCATTCCACACTGCTGCCCAGGCTACTCCATTCGAGGTTATATATGGCCAAGCACCTCCTTTTCATATGCCTTACCTCCCTGGGGAAAGTAAAGTCGTTGCAGTTGACAGATCATTGCAAAGGCGAGAGGAGATGATATCGTTGTTGAAATACCATCTCTCCCGAGCTCAGAACAGGATGACCCAGTTGGCTAACAAGAAACGGTCAGACCGAGAATTTGTCGTCGGTGACTGGGTCTATCTGAAACTTCAGCCCTATCGCCAACATTCCCTCAAACACCATGGCTCTCAGAAGCTATCACCTCGCTATTATGGCCCTTTCCTTGTGATTGACAAAATTGGGAGGGTGTCCTATAAGCTGCAATTACCTACTGATGCAAAAATCCATGATGTCTTCCATGTGAGCCAACTTAAATCCTGTCCCAACCCTACTGCAGTCACCCCCACTGGTTTACCTCAGTACCTTCCTGATTTGGGGCTGGATCATGAGCCAGAAGCCATCCTTGAGAGACAGTTTGTCCGTCGTGGTAATGCTGCAGCAACCCGAGTCCTGGTCAAATGGAAGAACAAGCCTGTAGAGGAAGCCACTTGGGAGTTCTATGACCATCTCCTGATCAAGTTTCCTTCTTTTCATCCTTGAGGACAAGGATGTCTTTGGCGGGGGAGTACTGATGCAGTGTTGAGTTTCCAACACTCTGCTAAATAAAAGGATGATAGCTGTAGCTTCATCTGTCGTTTATTTGCAATTGCATTGCATCTAGTTTTATAAATTCAGTAGTTATATAAACTCAGTTTAGGCCCAATTTATGTAAGGCCCATTTCATTTCATTCCTAGCCCAATGGTTGTAAGGCTTTATAAGCCAGAACCCCCGTTTCAGTTGAGATATGAGATATATTTCTTCTTCCCCAAACTTCATCTTCCTCCTCTAGTCTGCAATACCTCACTGTCAGATATCGTCCGATTGGGGATTTCATTCTCTTATTCCTCCAATCCACTTATCTGACTCACTGATTTCGGATCTCTCGTCCCTAATCGGTTCCACCAAACCCGGTTACTGTATCACCTTCTCCAGTCGCCTCTTCCCTTTGCCCTAATCTTCAATGTCGGAGAGCGATTTAGATATGTCGGAAATCGATTCGGGTGACTGTGTTGCAATTCAATCAGGTAAGATTTCCAAAATTTTCATTTACTAGTGTTAGTTGAAGGTTTAATAGCTTTAGATTTATTCCTGAAGCACAAATTATTATCATCTCAGTTTAGGCCTTTAGGGTTCAACAGCTTAGGAAAGAATTTTCAGAAACACGAGCTTCTCAAAATTTGTGATTGAGAAAGATATTCCTAAACTAACAACGTTTTTTATTTTGATAGATTATAATGCTAATGTCGATCTTGAAGGAGTGAGCGATCAAACACCGACGAAAATTGACAAAGAGGCGATAATTGTCATGAAAGAATAGATTCCGGAATGCGATGAAGAGTTGAAGCCTATGGAGGGAATGGAGTTTGAAACATCACAAATTATAATGCTGTGATGTTGTTTCTCAAAAAAAAAATCATATTTCAAATGTTTGCTGTATATCTCAGTTTTCAGATTGCTTCCTTTGTTGTCTATCTCAGTTTTCAGATTAATTGCTTCCTTTACATTGTTTGTGTGTGTTTGATGTTGTAGAGAAAGTCTACATGGGATTCGAACCCATATCATGTGTATAATAACACATTGCTCTTCCATTGAGCTAATAGACTTGTACTTCTCAAATAACATAATATTAATGTCAACAAGCCTAATATATCCATTGCTTGATAAAGTGACAGAAGCACTTAGCTTCATATATTCAAGTCTAATAATATATTCATTACTACACAAAGTGAAAGAAGCAACAGCCTATACATTCAAGTGAAACAAGCACTTAGCTTCACTTATTTTCAGCAGATACATTGATCATATCTTGTATAATAGTAGCATAACAAGTTCAATCAGTGCATCACAACATTAGATATACAACTCCATCATTGACAGCAGTACTAATATGACGTATAGATTAGTCATAGGTCTCCAATTTAGACCAAATCTAGGGCTCCAATTCACATTTACTAATCTGGAACTCCAACGTTTACATTCCACTTCTTAGTACTAATATGAACCTGCAGATTAGTCCTACAACTCCAATTCAGACCAAACATTGGACTTCTTAGTACTAATATAAACCTGCAGATTAGTCCTACAACTCCAATTCAGACCAAATCTAGAGCTCCAATTCACATTTTACTAAACCAAATCTAGAGCTCCAATTCACATTTTACTAATCTGTAACTCCAATTTTTACAATGCACTTCTTAGTCATACCAAATCTGGAACTCCAAGAATCGAATCAGACAAGAATCGAAAGGAAGCAGACCAAAAATTGAAATCGAGCATCGTGTAGATGAGGCGACAACGAAAGGAAGCAGACCAAAAATCCGAAATCGAATCAGACCAAAAGCACATACCTTGACAGAAGGGAAACCGGAGGGGAAGAATCGAAGGCGGCAACAGTGGCATTAACGGACGAGGGACTAGCGAACTCACTGGGAAACTGCCGTCCTCGTCGTCCATCTACTCAATAGATCACTGGTCCCTTGACAGATTTATTTCCTCTTCCTCACTGCCGTCCTCGTCATCAAGGCAAAATCAAGGGGAAATCAGCGAACTCAAGGGGAAATCAGAGGGGAGGACTCGGAGTCGGCGACAGGAGCAATCACAGAGGAGGAACCAAGTGGAAATCGAAGCGGAAGAGTCGGAGGCGCACCTTGACTGAGAGTCTGAGACAAGGGAGGGGGTTTACCGTCTGAGACAAGGGAGAGGAAGAGAGGCCGCGGCGGAAGGGAGTGGAAGACGGGCGGAGAAAGGGAGAGGAAGACAGGCGGCGGCGGCGGCGACCAGCAAGTGAGGAGGCGGCGTCGATCTGCAAGGGAGCGGCGGAGTGTGCGAAACTGGGAATCGCCTCTGATGAATTGGGAGAAGAGAAGGGTTGATAATTCTTCTAATGGTTAACAAAAAAAAAAGCTTAAATTTCACCTAAATTACAAAATTGCCACCGCTTCCCAATAACCATTGATCAATAAAGAAAGGGCGGAGATCAAAAGTTTCCACCATAAGGTGGTTTCTATGGGAAGGGTTGTTTCCACTTGAACCTCCCCCTATATATATATATATAGAGAGAGAGAGAGAGAGAGAGAGATGAGGCCCAAGCCAAGTTGAGAAGTGTTCCCCCTGAAATGAGCGCACATTACACCACCTGCGGTGGTTGCTAAAGCTCCGAGTGAACCCGAAATAGGCCATGGACTTGGATCTACCAAATGATAAGAACGCGGCCAATGCCTTTGAGATTCAAGCATAAACCACCTTGCCAGTCAAAGGTGACGTGTCACAACTATCAAAGGAAGTGGTCAATGCTAACTTCCCAATTGGTGACAGTAATGCCCATTTATAAAACAATTTGTCGATCATGACAAGTTAGCTACCATGACAGCAACTCATCTCCAATCTGAATCATGGAGTGCAAAATATAAACAAGATAATCTGACAAGAACCAATTATATGTAATCTGAAAGTTATATTTTACTAAGCTTTTGCATGTTCTGAGTCAGATTTCTCCCCCTTTTTTCTAACCAAATGCTATAGCATGACTACCCATTTTTGTCACTTTCTAACTACATTTTAATAAGCTATCAAAGAGTTTTAATTACATTAAGACAAATGGGGGAAAGAAGGCAGCAAGCTAACAGCTACAATCAGCATCAATTCGTACAAAACATGATTATGCTGAAATAATAATACACCAGTCCCAATCTGACCTATTTTGAACCCGTCAAACCGTCCGGTTCTAGCAGCACTGTCTTCTCATCCTTGCTATCTTCCTGCCTTTTGAACTCGTTTTCCAGGTCGAGTCTAAATCCAGCAACACTCCCATACAAATCTTGATCCCACGGGTCAAGGAAACCGCATTTCTGATCTGTCAGGGTCGGAACTGGAGGTGCGATTGACATGGACGATGAGCTATCAAGCTTTTGCTTCTTGCGAGGTGATAGAGGGCGTAAGGAGGCATCTGGTGTTGGAGGGGAATCGGATGGGTTATCTGTATCTTCGGTATCATTAGCTAACTCCAAGGTTTCAGATGACTTTAGCACGCTACCCAGCTTCTGCTGTTCCTCGATGATTTTTTGTAGATACCTTCCCTGAGCTTCGATCCTCATTTGTAATTGCCTTTGCACCTACAAACATGTAATGTCGATCAGCAACTAGATAGGCTAAACCATGAGCTGAATTGATCTTTTGATTTCAAATATTCTGCGAATATGAGCCAGATATGCTAATCTTCTATACCTTGACTAACTACTAGAATGTTTAGTGTTATTACTATATACTCTTATGAAGCAATAAGCGAATAATTACCCTGTTGCATTATAGCCATTTATAAAGGCTCCAACACTTCCTCTTATGTTTCCGGTTATACATGCTTTCCATCATCCAGATCAGGAAAATGTCTCAAATGCACATATTGGAAAATCGGGGAAAAAAACAAGAACAAACCTCAAGCTGCTCATGGAGACGTTTCTGAACCTCCATCTGCATCCTAAGTGTCTCGTTTATCTGTACTCCCCTGAAAAAAGAGCAAAAAAGATTTTGCTTCCTTGTAAAAATGAGTTTGAATCGCTCAGAAGTAGAACGGACTGTTACAAGCATGTTTAAGAGATTAAAAATAGGCTTAGCAACTCACTGGGAAGAATCCTTGCTGGAGCTACCATCACCAGAACCTTTCTTCTCATCTTTTTTACCTAAGTGTAACGTAGCCATTAACATCTGAATCTCAACCATCAAAATGTTACATTACATCCTAATAATTACAAGTGGAGTACCTATACCATCTGATGGAGACTCTGGCAGATACTTCGCTAAGCGGTATTTCTACTTGCACAAAGATAAAAACAGAAAATAGTTATGAAAATGTAATGAAAAGAAAGATTCGGGCAAGAAAGAGTGATGAATATGCAATTCAATAAACTGCAATGTTACGAAAAAAAACAACCTCTCCCTTGTTCCGTGTAGTAGAAAGCCAACTGAATAGGAAGCTAAAAGATGACGGTCAGCGTGTAATATAACTGCTAAGGCTATAATGCTATGCACAAATATCAGACATCCTTCAAAAACGAACCTGCAAATGGCTTTTAACATGATAGATGGTCAAACCGGCTACACCCATCACTCTCAACACACCTTTAGGTGTTGCCCCTGTAAAGTTGCCATTTACGCCAGGCATTAGCATTGTAGAAAGTACATCCTACCCACCAGCGGAATAAAATTCTCATATAAAGTAGGTCCATGGCCGAGTAATTTGCATCAAAGGTCTTTTATCTTCTTATCCAACTAGAAGCACCAAGCTTTTACTGCTATCCTAATAGAACTTTAAAGTTAAAAAGCGTATCTTGTTGCAGGATATGGGTATGGGAAAGAAAACCTCGGAAACTGCTAATGAATAGCTTGCTAGATAAATTACCACTATTGGAGCGTTAATCGCATGATGAGTTGATGATTTTTCAAAAGTAAAAAGTTATTTTATAATATACAAGGATGGAATCATATTCAAAATCTGGTATCTTTTCTTTTCTAGTAAGTAGAAACTGACAATCATATATCAAAGTGGAAACCCATTAATGACAGGATAATAATAAATTCAACAATGATACTCACGTTCTGGTCCACCGAGTTGAGTGATTGCATCCACAAAACGATCATGCAACTCAGCAGTCCATCTCAACCGTTGCTTCCCACTTCCACCTGGCGGGGTTGGATTCTTGACGGTGCCACTAACCATTGCCCCAGAATTAGCTCCCTGTTCACTGCCTTGAGCAATATGTGGTGTCAAGCTTGTAGTTGAGATATTAGCTTGATACATGTTAGTAACACTGTAAATTTCCAAACAAAGGGAGCATTATTCCATCGCATCGCATTTGCTTTCTTGCAACCAAAATACGCCTCAAGCTAAACTTTCAGACTTCAACACATTCATTTAAAGTTTGCAGGATTCACCAAAACCATTTTGTATCATTTCCTTAGCACCACCAATAAGGCTACCATTCAAACAATCACATAAACACAAGAACCAAATGTACAGAGTTCAGAAAACTCTGCAATGTCACTCTGAAAGTATAGGAACTTATACAGTCTAGCTATGACTACTGACTACAACAACACAAAGGCATGGATCTCACTTTAGAGAAGAGAGATACTTATGCCTCTACTTGCTGAACAGTCCAGGTCCAGTGATCTGCCACTACTTATAAGGCAACAATGCTTTAATTCCCTTCCATTTTGGTGAAGTAATAGCAACAGTAACCTCAGCTTGCACCAACAAAAAATGGAATGCCGAATTCTTCATATACTAACCACATTACATTACACATTCAGGACCATCAAAAAATATTCTAGAATGGCGAGTGTAAATCATAAACACTATAGGGTTACTAAAAGTTGGAGCTAGAGCTGGCAAAATCTGACCCGACCCGAAAACCCGACCCGGCCCGAAAATCCAACCCGACTCACCCGAACCCGAACGGGACCCGAAAATATGGAGTCATTCATAACTCGAAACCGAGACCGAACCCGACCCGAAACAGACCCGAACACAGATAAACCCGATCCGACTCTGAACCCAACCCGACCCGAATTGAAATGGTTATTTAACATCAACATTTTAATACTTGAATGTTAAATGCTTTTTTTTATTTTAACACAAGTTTATGATTATACTTTAACACGTAAAACACCAATTATTTTTGTTAATTGTTATCATATGAATAAGAACCCAAATAAAATCAATAGATAAGCAGATAAGTCAATGAGTCAAGTAAGTTAGCTGTCATACATCAAATCAAAACATCGATACATATTACGAGTCAGAAATGCTAAATTTCAAACATAACTCAATTGAACACAAAATAGCTTATAATCAATAATGAGTGAAACGATATGCATATATGCTAAATTTCTCAATCTTGACATTGATAAATTTCCTTTCTACATGAATTAACGGCAATCGGCATAATTTCTGAATCTTGACATTGATAAATTTCTGATATGCATATATGCTAAACTGTTGTCATCTTTATCCAATTTCTGAATATGAACAGCAAACTAGGATCTTCGAACCATTGCTCAAAAAGGGACCAAAATGCAACATATCTGAACAGCAAACTAGGATCTTCACAAGAATCCCAACAATCGGCATAATTTCACAACAATCTTACCACTTTCGAAAATCAAAATGAAATCAAGGAAGTAACTGGATAGGAAGAAGAAACTGCAAAATGAAAGCACAAACACAACTGCACAAGTATCTAGATAGGAAGAAGAAACTGCACCAGATCTGAAATCAAGGAAGAAGACGGGAGGCGCGAGAGGCCGACTGCGAGAGGACCTGCGAGGCGCCGACTGGGAGGCACAAGCACAGCTGCACAAGTAACTGGCGCTGGTCCGAGGCCGACTGCGAGGCGCGAGAGGACTCCTCCGAGCACCTGTCGAGAAGACGGGCGACAGGCCGACGGCAACTGGTGGTGGCCGACAGGCCGACGGCGACGGGCGAAGGCGACTGCTGCGGCTGCGAGCCTGCGACTTGCCAGAGACTACGAGCGAGTAGCGAGCTAGCGACTGTTGCCCTATTTTTTTTTTTTAATGATGAAAGTGAAATGTTGCATTGTTGCCCAATTATTCTATTTCCCTCTCATTTGTTAAAAAAAAAAATTTCATTTCCCTCCCCATAGTTACAATTTAACTTATACAAATGCATACCCTTATTAAATTATTATCTACTTTTTTTTTTAAAGTTTTTTCTTTTCCTTTTTAATTTAATCATATTTACTAAGAGATAGGTGTATAAAATGCACATTTAACTAATGGAGTAAAACATCAAAAAGTGATGTGCATTTTTAAACACCTTGTGCAAATATGTACATTTGCACACTTAAAGTTTAAATTGTAATAATAGAAATAGCTCATTTAGACATGAAAAATAAGTAGATAATAATTTAATAAGTGTATAAGACTATAAGTGTATGCATTTGTATAAGTTAATATTTAATAAGGCTATAAATAAATGAATATTCAATCGAATAATTTAAATCTCAAACCCCAATGTTAATCTCAAATCATGATCTCAATCTCAATTTCAAATCTCAATATTTTTCTTAATCTGAAATCTAAATCTCAAATCATTATCTCAATAACAATCTCAAGTTCTCAACCTTTAACTCAATCTCAAATCTCAATCTTAATCTTAATCTTAATCTCAATATTAAATATCGATCTTGAACTCAATCTCAAACCTCAGTCTTAACTTGATCTCAAATCTTTATATATCTTAACCTCAAATCTCAAATATCAAATGTCCATATTTGTCCCAATCCTAAATCTCAATCTTGATCTAAATCTCAATCTCGATCTAATTAAATCTCAAATCTCAATCTCAAATTCCAAATCTCAAGACTTTAAATACATCGAATATTCGAATCCATCGAAGATGAAGTATTTATAAGTTTTATTTATAATTTTGGTTTTTTTAAACGTGTTTCTTTTTATAGGTATAACTTATAAGTTATAAGTATAAATATAATACTTCTATTGGTTTTAATAACTAAGTGTTAATAATTCTATTAATTCGAGTAGTTTTCGGTTTTTATAAATGGACTTCTTTTTATAAATATAAGTATAATAATTCTATTAAATTTCATAATTATGGTTATGAATAATTCTTTTTATAAATATAAATATAATAATTCTATTTTTTTGCAGAAAGAATTATTTATATCCAAATCAATAATTTTGTAGTTGTTATTTTATTTTTATCTATATTGTTATATTTTGATAGAATTAATTATTTATATCTAGATTTGTTAAAAACTAATAATAATAATGGAAAAAAACTAATGGGCCAAAAGCTAAAAATGAAATGGGCATTGAAAATGATATGAGCCAATGATATAGTCAAACCACAAATAAGTCCATTTGCAACTTGCTAGTTAAAATAAGGTTAAAACCTAAATGTACAATTAATTTGATTTAATTATATCACCGATAAATTGGTTTAAATGTTTAAAAAAAGACGATGTTGCCGAATGCCGAATATCGAATTTCCGATTATGACTTTTTTTAAAATCGGTCGACAACCGATGAGTCAATAACAATGAGTGTATCCGAGTCAAAATCATTTATTTTAAGTAAATTACATATTTAAGTATTCAACCGAATATGATTCGACCGAAAACTCAAACCAATTATACCGCTATACCCACTTTGATTAGAAACTCAAATGAGACCGACCCGCCTCTTGACCCGAAACCCGAACGAGACCGACCCACTTTGACCCGAACTCGAATGGGCATGACCCGACTTAACCCGAAACCCGACCAATCTAAAATTCATTATGACCGAACCCGACTCGACAAATGTCCGACCCGACCACTACCCGACCATAAATTTTACCTGAATTGACCCGACCCGAGCAAGCTTGATCTGAACCCGACCCGAAGGACCGACTTGCTAGCTCTAGCTGGAGCTATGGTATTTTGATGGACAACACAAATTTGACAACAGATTCCTGCATTATGAGCCAATAGAGGTCGAATATTTTGAAAAGCATAACCCAAAGGCACAATTCCAAATCGGAAAGCGAGTTTCACAAACTATCCAGCTAAGAAGCAACTACTAGTATCATTGCTTTCTAGACCAAGTTTTAGATAAAAAAGAAACCGTACTTAGTACCCCACAGTCCACCAATTAGGTTAGAAGTACACTGATGAGTGATGAATTGATGATTAACACCTGTGAACCAACTAACCAACAAACCATCAATCATCAAGTACAAATCTCCACAACATCACTCCCCTCACAAACTGCACTATTTTAACCAAGAATTGAACATCTTAAGTCCACAACTTTCTCAATCTCACAACACCTTTTAGTTCAGACATAAAAAATGTAGTCATTTAAAACAAGCAATGTTTCTTCAATCAAGAAAAACAAATCTAGATCGAAAGAAAAAAAAGATGGAGAAGATGAAAGAAGTGTCTCACTGTCATCGAACTCGGATCAGCCGCAAGACGAAAAAAATTGCCCAAAGCCACCGACTTTCCGCTATCGCTCCCCTAACTAATTATAGCAAGCAATAAAAATGACGGTCCAATTCGAGAGCCCTATAGTGCAATCCGAAAAAAGCGAGCATCAATTAACACGACCCGCCTCAAGGAAACGGAAACCCCCAAATCCCAACGGCTTGAAAATCAACAATCAACCCAACGCAATAATGGATTCGCTTTGCCGATAATAAAAAAAATAGGGTTTTTTTGTTTAGGGGGGGGGGGGGCAGAGAGAGAGAGAGGTGAAAAAGCGAAGAAATCAATGGGGATTGAAAAGCGGAAAAGGGGAGAGATTTTGGATGGGAGATAAAGAGATGAAGCGCAGATAAGGTGCGGAGGACCACCTCATTCCCACCCAGATCACCACCCCGGCTTGCTTGCTTCTTCTTCTTCCTCAGTTGGGTTGTGTTTTCGGGTTCGATTAATTTGGGGTTTTCGGGGTCACCCTTTGTGGATTTTTAGGGGATCGTCTTCGTGTGTTTTGCTGTCTTTTGTTCTCTCCGTATTCTTTAATTTAACTTTACTACTCCTTAGTATTAAAAATAATATTCATACGAAGTAATAAATTAGTAGTTGGAAGAGTTCCTTGGGGAGTTCATCTCAGGATGGATCTTCATCTCTGTTCTTTTACCATCAACCATAACTCCTATGTGTGCTAGAAAATATGAAAATCAAGCGGGTCCCACCCCCACCTTAACATTTATTTCTGTGTACATCTGAAGCATTCATGATGATGGTCAGTGTTAAACTATTTTTGAGGTCCTCTGTGTCACATTCACAAAATCAGCGTTTCTTCTTTTTGGTTCGAATCGTTTTACTCAGTATTTTGTTACCCCCGCAGTTTCGAAAGAAATATTTCGATACATATTTTTTTTAAAAAGGAAACAATTTAAAATCCAGACGACATTAATAGAAATCTGAAAAATAATTCAATACATATGGTTTATTATTGGATGATTCGCATAGATATACCGAAAAAGTATTTTGCTTTGCAAAAATGTCAATGAGGGGTATAAATTGCAAGGGGGTGTCAAAATGTTAGATTTGCAAATAAAAATGTTACATATCCAACCGTTACCCGGTTTAAAGAATGAAGAATGGCGCCAGAGCTCATTCCTACCAAATTTGAAAGGGGGGCAAATGGGATGGTGACAAGTGACTCAACTTAAGTTTTAATTGTTTTAAAATATTTTCGACCATTTTTATTTGTTAAAAGAAAAGCTGGATCTACATCGCATCTTGATCTCAATTTGGAGTACGTCATGGATAACCATTTGGATGGCAAAGACAACAATTCAACTGGCATGGAAATTCACACAACTGGAAAGATAAACTAGAAAACCTGGGCAGAATCGACAATCGTTGCTCCGAAGATGTAAGGTAAAGCTGTCGACGTGGACATGGAGGAGGGGGCTGTTGGACAAAAATGCGCGATAATCGTACAACACATTTTATTTGATTTTTAATATTTGAGTTCGACCCCTTTTGGTTATCCTCTTGATTCGAAGTCATATCGATACCAAGATTTGAGTGGTTTTGGTGTTTTGGGCTGCACCCGAGTTTTAACGGGTTGCCTACGTATCTCTTGGAAGAGAATCAAGCCTTACGTAGTTCAGAGTGTTTTGAATTTGTGTTTGGTTTGGTTTGGGTTTGGTTTGGATTTGATTTCGATTTCGTGTATGTATTAGAGGATGAAGTTCAACCCACCTTCTAGGAAGGGTAGCTCGAACAACACTCCACCCGAGCAGCCTGAGCCCACCTTCTCGGAAGGGTAACTCAAGTAACCCGCCTATCATTTGCATAGAAAACGATTTGATTTTGATGGTGGAGTTTAATTTGATTTGACTTGTTTTGAGTTAAAGGTCAATTTGGGGGTTGTGATTGAACTCGTTTGTGAGTTTCCTACGTACCCTCTTGGAAGGGATCAAATCACACGTAGTTCTTGAAAGTGACAAATTTGAATTTGGTGTTTGGTTTTGATCGTTAGATCACTTGAGAGGGGTGATTGAACTCGACGAGCAAAAGCTTTGTATCGAGTCGGAATGGAAAATTTGAATTTGTTTTTTGGCGATTGAACTCGACATCCATTGGCTTTGTATCGAGTGTCCTACGTATCTCTTAGAAGAGAATTAAATCACCCGTAGTTCTAAAACGAACCAATTTAATATGTTTGGTTTTGACCTCATACTCATTTAAAGGGAATTTAGAGGTCGACGTCTCGACGACTGTACCCGATATATTTTTAGAATTTAATATCGGGTTACCTACGTAGCCATTTTTACGGCGTGAAGTCTTTACGTAGTTCTACCTAAGGACAAATTTGCTTTAATTTGAGCCGGGCGACTGAATCCGATATATATTGAATTTTAATATCGAATTTCCTAGGTAACTCGTAAACGAGTATCAAGTCTTTACGTAGTTCTTTTTAGAACAAATTTGATTTAATTTGTAACCGGTGACTGAATTCGGCGCATTTAAAATTTTGTACCGAATTTCCTACGTAACTCGTAAAAGAGTATCAAGTCTATACGTAGTTCTGATCGAACCACTTGTATATTTGGTGAAACTTGATTTGAGATTTTGACTCCATTTTTATTGAAGCCGGTTTTGAGATTGACCCACTAGAATTAATTGGCAAAGAATATTTGACGAGTTTAACTTTATGTTTTGATCAAACTCGAATTCTTAATTTGTGCCAATTATAATTTTTATATTTTAGTGGGTAGGTTTTGTGATTAATCACATTTTCTTGAAAAACAAATGTGTTAATCGCTTAATCACGTGCATATGTGTACAGTGATCAATCGAGCCCATTTTCTTTTAAAATCCAGCCCATTTGGTTAACCTAACTTAAATAGCTAGGTTACTTTTTATTCTACTGTGTTTTTTATCTGCTCACAAGTCACAAATCCCTCTACTGCAGTGTTTGAAATACCCCAAATTATTTTTGGGCTATTTTTTTAATTAAATCAATCTATAATATATTTAACTATAGTAAATCTTGTGAATTTGGGCATTAATAAATTCACATAAGATATATGGTATGAATTAGAATAATTAAATTATTCTAAAGAGAAATAGTATAGGATGGATTTAATTACATAAATCTTCTAAATATCCTTATTATTTAATTTATGAAATTAAATTAAATAATATTCATTCCGCTAGAGTGGAGAAACCTATCTTCTATTTTCATCTTTATCCGCTTCTTTTATTTCTTTTCTTTAATCTCTATTTAATTGATTCTTAATCCAAAGGATAAAAAATCCATCTTTTATCTAACCTAATTCAACCGTGATACGCGTTAAATCTTAGGTTACACTTACACAACTCACAAAACAAACCCGCCTCCCCCGTCTCCTATTCATCTCCTCCCTCACGCATCACCATTGCCGCATCACCATCCCCCTGTTCAATCACCACCGCCGGCAACCGAGCCGCGAGCCGCCGGCGACTCCGCAGACCACCACCGTTGCCCAGCTCTCGTCTGGAGCACACTCACGAAGAACCGCTTCCGGAACTGCAGTCGCAGCCCTTGCCCGGAAGCGCGCCCACGAGCAGCCAAGACCGAACCCATCCGCTTGCCTCCGATCGCCGCTGCTTTCACTCCGATTGCAGCCTCCGATCGTCGCCAACCACCTCCCAGATCGAGAACACCCCGGAGAACGCCGATTGCCGCGCTTCGGCCCCGCGCCCTCGCTGAAATTGTCTCCGATTGCCGCACCCATCGTCTACGATTGTTTCCACCAGCCTCCGCCGTCGACTGTTGCCTCCAATCGTCGTGCCGAGCCTCGCCTTCGCCGCTTCCAATCGCCGCCTGCCGTGAGCCATCGCCGCCGAGGGAAGATCGTCTTCTTCTTCGTCTGTACGTGTGAGTTACAGGGAGAAAGAAACAGACTTGCAGGTTAAAATGCGCACCATGTGATGCTTAGTTGTGATATGTTAAAATGCGCACCACGTGATGCGAGTGGCTTTATGCCTTTGGCAAGTTATGCAGTAGACTGACTTGCAGGTTGTGGTTCGTTAAGCCACCGCCTTACAAGGTTTCATGAAACACCATCCCGGAATGCATTCTCTGCGGGGTGATAAAACAACGATCTGATGTAGGTCGTGGTCCTTGTTAAAGGCCCGATCGGTACCACGTATTATTAGTATTATTATCGTTATCTTTATTATCGACTGTTAAATAGGTGATCATTTCAGTTATTATACTTATCTGCCTCGAGTATAATTCCATTTCTTATCTTATAATCGATCGATATGATCATCCGAGTCATGTGTGAATCTTTATCATTTTCATCCAGTTTCTACTATAAATATTTGTTTCATTCCCTTAACCCGAGACATACCGTTTTATGGTCACTGTAAGGTTAAAGTCTGAACATTTTCCTTATCATTTGCTAGTCTTAATTGTACTAACCATCCTATTTATTGGATGGCTGGTGTCCTTCGTTCTCACGAAACACCAGACCATATTCAACAGGTCTAGTGCAAGCAGCAGAGCAGGAGAGAGTTGAAGAGCGGGCTATCAGTTATTGAATATTTTATTACAAGTTTTGAACCTCTAAAGTTTCCGCACCGCTACTTTAATTTCATCTATTTTTGGAATTTATTCATACTTTATGGTTTTGGAATTTTTATGTTATTGTGGTCAGATATTCTAAACTAATAAATTTTATTCACTTCCGCCTATTTGATTGTATTTAAATTATCATCTTGTTTATGGGAGCATGGTTGCATGTCCCTATAAGCCTCAGGTGAATTCAAAGACATTAAAGTCTGCGGATTCACTGGCGCTGTAACATTCCCTTGAGATTTAAAAGGGGGTGTTACAGAAGGTGGTATCAGAGCTGTAGGCTTTAAAAAAAATTCATTCGGATTTCAAAATGATTTTTTTAAAGTGAATTTGAAATGCTTTTATCAAAACTAAGTTCTATGTACAAAAGTAAGTAGTTTTGGAAATGATTCTAAAATAATGGTCCGATAGTCCTGCTGAAGCTCCTGCTCCTGTCATAGACTAAGCTTATATTCTTTATTCTTGTTCTAAATCTTGCTTTCTGGATTATCTCGCTCGAGTACTGATGGTTCCTCGCCCTCCATCTAATGTTCGCAAGACCTTGGAACTGCCACCACAGAATATGGCAAGAAGCTCAGCTGCAAGTGGTACAAGGGACATAATTTTGGAACTTCTCGATTCTATAGCAAGGAAAAATGCAGTAAGGGGAAAGAAAGTCATGCTAGGTCCTCTGGACGATAATAGGAGAAAGTACCTCCAGGACCTCGTCTGAGTGTACGGTTTGGAACCCATCCCAAAACCACAGTGAGGAGGAGCCGAAGAAGGGATGCTTTTTGGAAACCCTAGCAGATGAGAAAGCATTCCACGCTTTGCAAGAAAGGAGAGCGAGGCAAAGGCTCCGCGTGAGGAAAACCGGGGAAATATACAGGAATAAGGAGTGAATTGTGAATGAGCTGGAAAAACGTTGTGATCAGGCTAGAGATGAGATCAAAAAGAGATGTGTGAGCATGCTGAGTCAGAGAGAGAAGCAGCATCACAAAAGCATAGCTCTGAAGTGGACAAATTCGTCGGGCTATATGTCTTTGCAGAAGATGACAGGGATTAAGATCTCATCAGAAATACCAGCAGAATACCCAGATTCCTGCAGGTTCACAACCGATTGTGAACAAAGGGAAAAATGTCGTTGGGCCATCTCAGCAGGGTCCACGACTATATGAAATGCGTAGGCTGGACGACACTACTTCTCCTATGGCTCAAGGTATTATCTATCTCCGGGCCAAGCCAATTAATATTCTTTTCATCCAGATGTTTCTCATTCTTTTCTAGACGAGCAAACTGCTGAAAGACTCTGATTAGAATCTGTGACTCTAGATTATTCCTTTAATGTGAAATTCCCTAGTGGGGATAGAGTTCGAGGTAGGAAAATTTTATTCCACTTCCCCATCGCGATAGGTGGTGATGAATGCATTGTCGATCTTGTTCTGCTTCCGATCCTTCCTCAGAACATCATTCTCGGTATGGATTGGCTTACTCGCCATAGTGCAAACATTGATTGTGGACGGAGAATCTTGACCATTTCGTCGGACGGTAGGGTTGTGTGCAGATTTCGTGGGCGCATTCCTAAGGAGGATGGCCGTGTTATTATTGTAATGCAGGCAGCCAAATTGTTACGTCAAGGTGGTGCCGGATTCTTATGTTATCTGCTGGATCAGCCGTCCGAACCGGTCCCTATCTCCGATATTCCTGTATTTCGGGATTTCTCTGATATCTTTCCCGATGAGATTCCTGGTTTACCTCCAAAGCAGTTCATTGAGTTCACCATTCATTTAGAGCCAGGAACCGCTCCCATTCCCAAAGCCCCGTATCACATGGCTCCAGTGGAGATGCAAGAATTGAAGGGCCAACTGGAAGAGTTGTTAGAGAAGGGTTATATTCGACCCATTGCTTCACCTTGGGGTGCTCCCGTGCTGGTTGTGAAGAAGAAAGATAGCTCATTCCGTCTATGTATTCATTATCGGGAGCTGAACAAGGTAACGATCAAGAACAAGTATCCACTACCACGCATCGAAGATTTGTTGGATCAGCTTCAGGGAGCAAATGTATTCTCCAAGATTGACCTTCGATCTGGTTATCATCAACTCCGAGTTCGTGATGAGGATATTTCAAAGACTACTTTCAAGACACGTTATGGGCACTATGAGTTCGTGGTGATGCCCTTTGGCTTAACAAATGCCCCAGCAGTCTTTATGGATCTGATGAACCGTTGTTTTCACTAATATTTGGATAAGTTCGTTGTAGTCTTCATCGACGACATCTTAATCTCCTCGTCAAGTAAGGAGGCTCACTCTGAGCACCTGAGAACTATTTTGATAACACTGCGAGAGCATCAATTGTACGCAAAGCTGTCTATGTGTGACTTTTGGATGAAGCAGGTGGCATTCCTAGGCCACATCATCTCATAGGAAAGGGTGATGGTCGAACCCTTAAAGATAGCAGTTGTAGAGAAGTGGCATCCGCCGAAGAATGTCGAGGAGATCTGGAGTTTTCTAGGACTAGTGGGTTACTACAGAAGATTCGTGGAGGGATTTTCCAAATTGGTCCAACTATTGACCTTACTCCTGCGTAAATCCCAGAAATTCATCTGGAATGACAAGTGCGAAGCGAGTTTTCAGGAGCTCAAGAAGCGGTTGACCACAGAACCTATTCTGACACTTCCTAAGGAGTCAGAGGATTATATGATTTACAGTTATGCTTCCAAGCAAGGTCTGGGTTGTGTGTTGATGCAAGATGGGAAGGTGATAGCCTATGCATCACGACAGTTGAAGCCGTGTAAGGACAACTACCCAGTGCATAATCTGAAACTAGCTGTTGTGGTATTTGCCCTGAAAATCTAGCGTCATTATCTGTATGGAGTTCATCGTCAGATATACACCGACCACAAGAGCCTCAAGTATGTGTTCACCCAAAAGGAGTTGAACATGAGACAGAGACACTGGTTAGAGCTGATCAAGGATTATGACATTGAGTTTCTCTATCATCCTGGAAAGGCTAATGTCGTAGCCAAGGCTTTTAGCCACAAATCTCAACACGAGGCTATGATTAGCTGTTTAACAGCAAGTCCTGCTCTGTAGAAGAATCTGCTCAAGTTATAGGTTGATGTTTGGTTTGAAAGGAATCGAGGACAGTTGTGTATGATGGAGGTTTAGTCAGATCTGTTAGCATAGATAAAGGCGAAGCAGACAAAGGATGTTGTGTTACTGCAGATCACCACTGATTTCTTCGATGGTAAAGCCCCAGGCTTTGTCGTAAGGGATGATGGATCCTTATGGTTTGGGAATCGCATCTGCGTTCCCAATGTCCATGATCCGGCATACCATCCTTCAAGAAGCTCATGCATCCGGCTATTCGGTGGATCCTGGAGCTAGTAAGATGTACCAGGATATGAGGAAGAACTACTGGTGGTCTAGTATTAAAAATGAAGTAACCGAGCACGTGGACAGATGCTTGGTATATTTGCAGGTCAAGATTGAGCACCAGAGACTTGGCGGGAAGCTCTAACCACTTCCAGTACCCACATGAAAGTGGGAACAAATATCGATGGATTTCGTTATGTGGCTCCCTAAGGTCAGGGGCAGAAGGATGCCAGTTGGGTGATTGTTGATTGACTCACCAAATGTGCACACTTCATTGTTATCCGATCTAACTGGAAGTTGGCAAAGCTAGCAGAGTTGTACCTTCAGCACATAGTCCGCCTTCACGGTGTTCCGTCGTCCATTGTCTTTGATCGTGATCGACGATTTATCTCAGAGTTCTGGAAAAAGTTACATGAGAGACTTGGAACTCAACTGAATTTCAGTACTTCTTTTCATCCTCAAATAGATGGTCAGTCAGAGAGAACCATCCAAACACTAGAGGATATGCTACGAGCCTGTGTCCTGGATAGGCCGACAGATTGGGAGACCAGTTTAAGTTTGATTGAGTTCACCCACAACAATAGCCAGCATAAAGATGACTCATTTTGAAGCCCCTATGGACAGAAGTGTCGATCGCCAGTGTGTTGGGACGATACGACAGATGATATCCATATAGGTCCGGAGTTGTTAGAGAAGACAACTGAATAAGTTGTGATGATCGGGCAACGAATGTTGACCGCTCAGAATCGCCAAAAGTCTTATGCCGACCCTAGGCGTATAGAGGTCAACTTTGAGGTGGGTGACAAGGTGTTTGTGAAAGTGTCACCCACGAAGGGATTCTTCCGGTTTCAAAAGCGAGAGAAGTTGAACCCTCGATACGTCGGGTCATTTGAGATTCTGCAGCGTGTAGGCAATGTTGCCTACCGCCTTGCTCTGCCTCTGTCACCTCATCCAGTACATGATGTCTTTCATGTATCATTGTTACGGAAGTATGTGCCTGACCCAACCCATATCTTGAGCTATGAGGACATTGAGGTCCGCCCCATCGGAACCTATGAGAAAGAACCGGTGCAGATTCTAGAGCGACGAGAGAAGCAACTTCGCACCAAGGTAGTTCTGCTTGTCAAAGTGCTTTGGTCAAAGCACGGGACTAAGGAGTTGACTTTGGAAACTGAAGAAGAAATGAGGAAAACGCTTTCCTCAGTTGTTTTCTACTTAGCACGAGTCGCATAGTGATTCCATTACCTCCTTTCTTCGAATAGTGATAAATAAGGGAAGCTTGGCAGTTACCTTTTGTCATAGTTCCTTTAGTTAATGTTTTGGATTCATCTTTACAACCTTACAGGTTCGAGTCAAAGTGGGGAATTGGTGTGCGAATTGGTAATATTCTAACGTTGAATTCCATATAACCTATGAACACTTCCCTACTAGTATTCCTTTCATTTTATACAGTCGACTCTAGTATGTTGATACTTCTTATTCCATATCAAGCTGATCAACCCGTGTTTTTATAGATATCGAAAAAGAGTCGGGAAATGCTCCCTATAGACTCTAGAAGGGCTCCTCTGCTTCACTTGTGTATAAGCAGGAATAATACCCGCATGTGAAATCAGCGATTAATGATCGATATGTCATACGTAAGGTCCTTCAGAAGGATAATTAGTAACTCTTCAGGTAGGTGGGTTCATCTTTCCTCAATCTTGACAGTATTAAACGATCATGGGTTATATATCTCATCTCTCTTTTCCATGATCGAGCAACCGAACTCTCATTGGTAAAAAGCTTGAGAATAGTATATAGATATACATGATTTATGTTTATGAAGAAGACAAGGACGAAAGGACGCAAGTGCTGAAGAAACGGACAACGTTCCCGTCGATAAACTAGAAGACGAAGACCCGCAACTCATCTCCTATGAATAAGGCTGGCTAGTTTTGTCACAATGGTTGCCTTCAAAGCCACCCGGGCCATTTGACAACCTGGAAAAGGAAGCCAGATGGGGCTGAGACGAAAGCCAGTGACAAGCTAGTTAACCCCGTTTCTTATGTGATGCGAGTTCACTTATCTCGAGCAACGAGAGTGAATATCAAAAGATGTCTTTCAAAATTTTATTATCTTTGTTTTAGATACTCATAACTATAGAGATAAACTGTTTTCATAGGATTAAAAATCTTAAGCTTTGACATTGAGGAGTTCGGAAAACAATGAGTTATCTTAGACGTAATTCTCATCGCTTAAGTATTCGATAAGCACATTAAGCGAATCACGCTTAAATTCTACCAATTCGGGAGCCATTGTTAGATACATCTAGCTTTGGTTTGATCAATCTATATCCTCTCATTTATTTCGAGGTTACTATCCTATCTTCAATTCATTCTCGTTTCTTTTCTAAGTTTCGGGACGAAACTTATTTTTAGTGGGGAGGTTTTTAGTGGGGAGGTATGAAATACCCCAAATTATTTTTGGGCTATTTTTTTTTAATTAAATCAATCTATATTATATTTAACTATAGTATATCTTGTGAATTTGGGCATTTAATAAATTCACATAAGATATATGGTATGAATTAGAATAATTAAATTATTATAAAGAGAAATAGTATAGGATGGATTTAATTACATAAATCTTCTAAATATCCTTATTATTTAATTTATGAAATTAAATTAAATAATATTCATTCCGCTAGAGTGGAGAAACCTATCTTCTATTTTCATCTTTATCCGCTTCTTTTATTTCTTTTCCTTAATCTCTATTTAATTGATTCTTAATCCAAAGGATAAAAAATCCATCTTTTATCTAACCTAATTCAACCGTGATACGCGTTAAATCTTAGGTTACACTTACACAACTCACAAAACAAACCCGCCTCCCCCGTCTCCTATTCATCTCCTCCCTCACGCATCACCATTGCCGCATCATGTAACGGCCCGGGATTATGATTCCCGGGTTACGTTTCGAGGGATGAAACCCCTCGTTAGGATCTTGCGCCCCGAGTACAGGTTGAAGGTTTGAAATTCTATCCTAACATTTTAAAGTGGGATTTCATACCCAAAATTCGAAGGGATCGTTGGAATCCCCGGGGAAGTCCTCTGTACCTGTCATAAGTCTAAGCGTGGAAAACCAAAGGTTACACAAATAGCGGAAGTAAAGCATAATACAAAGGGGTGCCACGGCAGAGCCGGGTCAAAATATGATCAACCATTCAAATTCGAGCCATAATTAAATTGGTGAAGTTGGAATCTCAACTCTCTCTTTCCGCCATGTTAGACCCAGCAGTCATGGACTCAAATCAGCATCAACAGTAGTAAGCATAACGGATACCTAAAAAAATTGATATGGGGCGGGATCAGATCGATGCCCACTTTAGCTCTGCATCCCAACCCTAAGCACACATATACGCTATTCCTAATAAAGATGCTTCTAGATGCATGGCGGGATATTAACACACTAACATGCTCCTAAGATCAAGTGCATAATAATAATAAGGCCTTAACACAGAATACCAAGTGGTATATCCCTCTCCTACCTCCACCCCCTTCCGATAGGGCGGAGACTGGCCAGCTCGTGAATGCATTCATTCATAATCGGGCGGCACGCATGCCTAACCCGCTCCACAATAAAGCCCGCAGGCATCTCATAATATAAGGAAGTTCATGACTCGATTGACTCAGGACGGGACCCGATGAGACTAGGTCGTCCTATAACCCTAGCAATGACTCTAGTTACTTCACAGATAACGGCCGTTCTGTTTACATACACATAGAGAAATAGAATGCTCAACGGTCGATGCAACCTAGCATGGTGCTACATGGCATGCTGATCATGAATGCAAGCACCTAGTATATCATGCACCTAAAGCAGGGAATAGCTCTATTCAATCTGAGTAAGCTCTGAAGAGACTTACCTGGCGGTGCAGAACAGCAAGACAAGCATTACGATAGATTACAGATCACCTAGATACATATCATAATGTCCATATAAGTCTACGTTTAACCATCCAATCCCGCAAGCACACATCACTCAATAAAGTATAACTACATCATAATCATCATCTCATCAAGTTCAACCATTCATCATTTCATCACATTCCATAAGACCATATCATTCTCATCATTCCATTTCGCCACATTCGTATATTTGTAATAATACTTATATATCCGCATGATCGTATATCTCCAAATTTCATCATATTAATCATATTCATAATCATATATCAACATATCACATAACTCGAGTTCATCCAATCATCATATTTCATAAGTTATAAGACAACGACATATAACTTAACATCTCAGCATGCCGTTAGACATTCATACATGCAATTAGTTCACACAATCATGATATTAGTCAATCAATCATATCATAACATGCTAGTCAATCACCGATCACATAATTTCCGAGTTGACTAGTTAGAAATACGTACAACCCTTGAAAAATGTTCATCAATTTCCTTTTTTTTTTCTAAAATCCAGGTCTCTTAATATTATATTTTAAATCACCATAACTTAAATCTCAAAATCACATTTTATATCCTAATCTCAAAATGATATCTTATATTTTAAATCCCAATGATATTATATAATATTTTAAATGCCTTTTTCTTTCTAAACACTTTCATAAAATATTTATAAATTCCTTTTTAAAATCCCAACCATTTTATTTAATAAAGAAAACAGCCCTTTATTAATTATTTACCAAAAGCCACCCTTATTTTATTAAACCCCAAAACCGAGCCCTTTGTTAAAATTAACCAAATCAGATTGAATTGGTTAACAAAAATAGGCCCAATCATTTCCCTCCTTAGAACCCAAAAAAAAACTGGCCCAAAAGGATAGGCCCACTTTCCCTTAAATTTTCGGATCCTTCAAAAAAACCCAACCCAACTCTTATTAAAGGTAAACCGGACCAGCTTTATTTGTTTTAAAATTATTGAACCGGACCCTATTTTATAAAACAAAACCGAACCCAAGTGAACACTGTTCACCTTTCTTCAACAATGGCTACTGCCGATGAAAAAAAAGAGGAAGGAAAGGAGAGGGCTCCTCGCCGACGATGGTTGGCGACTCCGACAGCCTATTTCCGACACTGACAAACACACAAGGCAAGAAGGAAGGGAAGAAGGGGGAAGGAGAATCTCACCGAGTTCGATTCGCCGAAAATCGTTCGATCGGAGCTCGATTGGACTCGCCGGAGATGGATCCTCGCCGGAGGTGGACTGGGACAGAGGAAGGAGGTCAAAGGATGAATCTTTACGGAGTTGGAAAACAAAAGAGAGGAGAAAGGGAACTCACCGATTCGAATGGGGAGGACAGGGGAATGCGGAGGAGGTGGCGGCTTCGGCTGCTCCTGTCGGCTCCAGCTGCTGCTGGCGGCTCCGGGAAGCGTCGAGGGAGGCCTCTGATGCTGGTTCGAAGTGAAGGAAGACGAAGGAGGGAGAGGTGGGGCAGGAGAGCTCTCGGCAGAGCAAGGGAGGTGGGCGGAGGCTGCGATTGTCAGTGGTGGCCAGCGACGGAGACTGGGAGGCTGGTGAAGGTGGTGAGGTGGCGAAGGCGGCGATGGGTGGTGGCTGCTGGATGCGAAAGGGAGAAGAGGGGGGTGGAATGGTGGTCGGCGCAGCAGGAGGAGAGGAAAGGGGTTCCCCTTTTTTTTGTTCTTTTGGGTTGGGGTTTGGAAAAAGCGAAAGAAAAGGAGGAGGATGAGGTTTGGGTTAGAATTGTACAGCTGTAGGTAGCTTGTGGCTAGTATGAGGAGTCAAGGAGGAGGATGAGTAGGCTGCACAAGTAGCCTGGGATCCGTTTGGCACCTTGCCAAGATTAGGTGGGTCAAGCTAAGGAGGGAGGAGAATGAGAGGATAGAATTTTACCCAAACTAGGAGGGATGAGTTGGATTGGATAAGAATTCGGAAATATGACGGAATTGATCTTTAACGTTAAAATTGGGTCGAGATTCGCTTTAAAAGTTTTAAAAATATGAATTTTTTTTTATTGAGGACGAGAATTTTCTTTGAAATATCCGAATTAAATTCGTTTTAAATTCATCTTTAATTTTCTTTTCCCGAAAATTTGAGATTTAAAAATCTGAGCCTTTACACATCACCATCCCCCTGTTCAATCACCACCGCCGGCAACTGAGCCGCCGGCGACTCCGCAGACCACCACCGTTGCCCAGCTCTCGTCCGGAGCACACTCACGAAGAACCGCTTCCGGAACTGCAGTCGCAGCCCTTGCTCGGAAGCGCGCCCACGAGCAGCCAAGACCGAACCCATCCGCTTGCCTCCGATCGCCGCTGCTTTCACTCCGATTGCAGCCTCCGATCGTCGCCAACCACCTCCCAGATCGAGAACACCCCGGAGAACGCCGATTGCCGCGCTTCGGCCCCGCGCCCTCGCCGAAATTGTCTCCAATTGCCGCACCCATCGTCTACGATTGTTTCCACCAGCCTCCGCCGTCGACTGTTGCCTCCAATCGTCGTGCCGAGCCTCGCCTTCGCCGCTTCCAATCGCCGCCTGCCGTGAGCCATCGCCGCCGAGGGAAGATCGTCTTCTTCTTCATCTGTACGTGTGAGTTACAGGGAGAAAGAAACAGAGTTTTTAATTTCTTTTAAAGAAATTACAGAAACGTCCCTCTTTTTATACTATTACCGTTTCTGGCCCTAAGTTAATTATTTATTAAGTTATGCGGTCAATGTTTCTAAATTATTCGATTCTTGCCCGTTTCAGCGACACCAAGAAATCTCGAAGCACCCATGCCGGATCCCGCTTCCCGAGGAATTCATATTGGTATAGATTTTGAACTTTATAGAATTAACTCAATTTCAAATTGAGTTAAAGCAAAGTTAATTTTAGAAAATATCAATATTAATATTCCTTTTTCCGTTGGATCCAATAGGTGCTAAAATCTCGCCTGGTTGTCATCATCTGATCATCGAAAGTTAAGGCAAGTGATTTCGTTCAAACGCCCTTTGCGTGTTTCGTGAATCTTTTGTTGTGCCTTTTAAATTCTTCCGTGTCGAATGCGGCCCTGTGGCCAATTTCCTTGCCAATTTCGATAAATTGCATACCCGTCTGTTTGATGTAATTTATCTTTTTAATCATAAATTGGCATGAGTTAAATAAATGGGCAATTATTAGTAAAGTAATTATAGTGTTATAGTATTAAATGTGAATTGTTTGTTTATAACTTGGGATAAGTAAAGGTTGCCCATTTTCTTCTTCCTAAAGTGCATGATATTCTGCTTGTTCTTTCATGCAAAATAGTGGCATGTGATAGTAAGACCCTTTGAATTATCCATGCTTGTCCCTGTTTGATTTAATGTCGTTATTATGTTCACCTAGTATAAATTGTTTATATATGATAAGATAGGCACCATGTGATGCTTAGTTGTGATATGTTAAAATGCGCACCACGTGATGCGAGTGGCTTTATGCCTTTGGCAAGTTATGCAGTAGACTGACTTGCAGGTTGTGGTTCGTTAAGCCACCGCCTTACAAGGTTTCATGAAACACCATCCCGGAATGCATTCTCTGCGGGGTGATAAAACAACGATCTGATGTAGGTCGTGGTCCTTGTTAAAGGCCCGATCGGTACCACGTATTATTAGTATTATTATCGTTATCTTTATTATCGACTGTTAAATAGGTGATCATTTCAGTTATTATACTTATCTGCCTCGAGTATAATTCCATTTCTTATCTTATAATCGATCGATATGATCATCCGAGTCATGTGTGAATTTCTATCATTTTCATCCAGTTTCTACTATAAATATTTGTTTCATTCCCTTAACCCGAGACATACCGTTTTATGGTCACTGTAAGGTTAAAGTCTGAACATTTTCCTTATCAGTTGCTAGTCTTAATTGTACTAACCATCCTATTTATTGGATGACTGGTGTCCTTCGTTCTCACGAAACACCAGACCATATTCAACAGGTCTAGTGCAAGCAGCAGAGCAGGAGAGAGTTGAAGAGCGGGCTATCAGTTATTGAATATTTTATTACAAGTTTTGAACCTCTAAAGTTTCCGCACTGCTACTTTAATTTCATCTATTTTTGGAATTTATTCATACTTTATGGTTTTGGAATTTTTATGTTATTGTGGTAAGATATTCTAAACTAATAAATTTTATTCTCTTCCACCTATTTGATTGTATTTAAATTATCATCTTGTTTATGGGAGCATGGTTGCATGTCCCTATAAGCCTCAGGTGAATTCAAAGACATTAAAGTCTGCGGATTCACTGGCGCTGTAACATTCCCTTGGGATTTAAAAGGGGGTGTTACAATGTTCACAAGAGCCACTCCACCATAGCTGATTGAAGATGGCGCAGGAGGTGGTGTGAGCAACAGTCAAGGGAAGATAGCCATAGTGGGATCGGATGGCCGCTATGAGGTCGACGGTGGCTTGGTAGCTTTGTGAGCCTTGACCTGGGCAGCAAGACGAGAAGGCGATGGACGTGATAGCATCTCCGAGGACCGAAGCCGTTGTTGCAAAGAGCCCCTCCCCGAAACTTTCGACCTCAAATTCACTCGTTTTGCTTGATGCTTAGGTGATTAATTCCTCAAATCTTGAATCCCCTTTCAATTGAGTGTTCAATCTTCCATTGAATTTTCCAATTGTAATTTTAGGGTTTCAATTTGTGTGCTTTGCTGCTGGCTTAAGCACATTAGTTTTGAGATGAGAATCATGGTTTGAAGAGATGGAACGAGGGCGGTGCGGATGGACTCCGACTTCGGTCGTACAAGAGCTTCTACAGAGGCTGGCCACTAATGGAATAAGTTATCAGGAGTAACAAAGAAAGAATAGGCCATGGAACATGTATGTATGTTTGAATTGCATTCTTCCTTGATTCAATTTTACCCTTTAGTGGCTGATTGGGTTGCTCTAGGCTTCGTTCCTGTTTTAGATTTCTAAGAACATTTCCATGTTTTTATTTCCTGGACATGGGTTCTTTGAGACTCAATTTTGAGTTGCTTTGTGGGTGCATATCCATTTGATTCAATTTTAGATTGACTTATTATGCCTTCTCCAATGAACCTGAAAATGTTCCTGGTAAAATTTTGGCAGAGTTTCCCCTGGATTTGGGGCACTACCGGTACTCCAAAAGGGTAGTTAGATTTTCTTTAGCCTTTGGTTTTCTATGTTCTGCATCCTCTTTTGTTTTGCTATATTCTGCATCCTCTTTCTTGATGCAAGATGCTGACTGCAATTTTACAGCAACAAAAAAAAAAACACCTAGGGAAAAGTGGGCAGCATTTCTCCTAGTTATAGGGATAGTTTTGTGGTTCCGAAATCCAAACCATATACTTAAAACAATATAACTGTACAAAGCTATATCATTTTGCATAGGGGGATCTTGGAACCAAGAAAACTACCTTGAATCTTCTTTTTTCTGCAGCAGGAACAAGTGTTTGCTGATGTGTGTGTACTTGTGTTTGCAAGTAACTGCTGGAGGAAGAAAAGCCAGGAAAGAGGAACAACTCCTATAGACTTTGCAGTCGAATAGCCCAAAGGGAAGAAAGGAAAAAGCCAGTCCTTAGGAGCTTGCAGTTGCAGACTTGAAGGGCTTTTATAGTGTGAAATAGGGAGGTTACTTCCTCTCACCCACCTACTGCTCTTGCCAGTTGCATCCCAGTTTTTTTTTTCTTCTGGAATCTTTGCAGTTTTTTTTGTTAACTGTAACGTAAGAGCAATTGCAACTGATGGGTTGATTGGGCCCCCTTTTTTTATCATGTATTGGACTTCTTTTATCATGTATTGGACTTATACCCTTAATCTATAAAGCCCTATAAAGCCCAATTTTGAATTTATAAACTGTGTTTAATTTGAGAAAAATTTACCACATTTTTTATGGAATGATTGCGATAAATTTATTTATGCTATGAATAATAAAATTCATGAAATTTTACCCTCCAACAGGGGCAATGCTCATAAAGGAGAGCATATCGTTTAGGTCTGTCAGGAGCAAGATAATGGAGACAAGCAGGTACCCGTTTCGGGGAGAGTTCATTCGCCGGAAGCGTCAGAACACATAAGCAATCGTGGTGTAGCAAGGTGAAGAAATCGATGTCTAGGGGGATAACTCTTCTTTTGCATAGTCGAATGTAGTATTTTGTTAGTTTGCTTGTAACTCAATGACACTTAGAGGTTTTGGTGGTTTTGAATGTACATAACTGACCGTTTAGTTTGCCGACCATGCAAAAGACAAATGTATGCGATTTTTTGTTTACTAGCCAGTATATGATTTTTCCTAGCCAATAAAATCAAAGTCTATGCCAATAAAATAATAACCCCTGACATATTATCTATCTCATAAACTTCTCATCCTAAATATATCGACCATTAAACCCAAACGAAATGCGTCATGACGCATAATTCACAACAATTATCCATAACACATATAAACAAGTGACCACAAGACCACAACATACCTTATCAGTAATCAAACACAAGTCATCCGAAAGGTGAAAACGATTAAACAATTAAGACCTAAACCAAAATTTGATGCACAATTCATGATTCAAACGGACTTGGCTTAAGAAAGCTTCTTGTTTGATTTGTAGTCCGAATAAAACTTGAACTTTTATTGTTGTTCCGACGGACATTGATCACAAAAGAAAGCAATCCTACTCAGAACTTGCTTATAACCAATGTGATATAATCTGGTATGGGTATATGAGAGTCGGAAATATTTTCCTTCTCAAACTTTGATTTTCTGGTATTCTGGCTTTTCAACCAATTTGGTTCTTGGGCTTTTAGGCCAGTTTGATTTTTGGCTTTGGGTCAACTTTGATTTTGACTTTTTGCCGATTTGGTCTTTTGGATAATTTGATTTTTGGCTTTTGGTCGGAGATTTTCGACTTTAAGCTGAATTTTGATATGAGAGTTTTCTTGTGAGGGACAAGAATTTAGTTTTGACGACTTGGTGTCGGAGGTTTGAGCTTTTGTCTTTTGACCGATTTCATTTTGGTTTTTCGGTCTTAGACTAAATTTGGTTTTGATGACTTGTTGTCATCTATTTGGACTTTGGTAACCTCTGTGGTTGAAGATTTGTGATCAAAACACCACAGGAGATGATTTTGAAATTTATATCCATACCATTTGAAGCCAAACTATTTGATGGCTTTTTCTTCCTTTGAGTTTGAGTTTTGAGTTTTGGGGGCTTTGAACGGCTGTACATATATAGATGATGTAGGACAATTTTTGTTTGAGAGGGTTTGAAGGGTTTTGGGAGGCTTAGGCATTTTGGCTTTTGAGAGAGCGGAAAATATTGACCATTTGATTAGTCAAGTTTTGAAGCAACTTTTGGTTTAGAGTTCCTTGGAAGGAAATTTCGATTTATAGGACTTGAATTGACTATCACATTTGGACGTGATAATCAAAGTCGGGAAAATTTAGGCATAAGCCTTTTGTTTATCTCCTTTTGTGAGAATGTCTTTAGAAGACAATTTTCTCTCTCTTCCTTTGCCTCATTTTCAGTACAGGCACAAAATGTGCATGTATTCATACCATATTTGATTTGTCTCCTTGTAGGCGAGCTAATGCTCGGATGACTACAAAAAGAGAAGGACTTGATTTTCTTTTTCTTCTTGTTGAGAAAAGAAGATGTTTTGTTTGTTTTTGTGGCTGCATCTAGCATTTTGGCTGCCTAGACTGCCTACGTACCCTCTTTGTGAGGGATCAAGCCGCTCGTAGTTCTTTGTGAACCCATTTTTCACATGCTTCCAGGTTGTTTGGATTTAGGACTAATTTCAAGTCCTTTTCTTTCATATGCATCACTCGAATTATTTGAGCACACCTACCAGGAAGGGTTTCCCAAATAACTCGACTATCATTTGCAAACCGGGATTTTTCTCTATTTTTTTCATCTTTCTTTTCTTTTCTCTTTTTTTTTACCGCATCATTCAAATTACTCGAGCCCACCTTCTAGGAAGGGTTTCCCGAATAATCTGACTATCATCTGCGAACCCGGAAGATCTTTTTTTTTTGTGCGACTGAATTTGACATAGATTTTTTTTGATGCCAAATTTCCTATGTACCCCTTGTTGGGGATCAAGTCTTAACGTAGTTCTAGGCAGAACTATTTATTTTTCCGCCTTGGAGACTACTTGATCATTTTGACACCCTTACTTGGCTTTAGGTGTCCTTGATTTGGTTGAGCTTGTGGACGAGAACTTTTGACTGCCTCTTCCGGAGCTCTTGCTTTTGGTCCTTTTCATTTGGACCTTCTTGCTTTTAGACTCATCAACTTTTCCGAGCCTTTCAAATATCGAAGCTTTAGATTCTCCACTTGTCGAGGCTATATTAAGCCTTTGAAACACCGAAGGTTTGGATTCTTCACTTGCCAAGGCCATATCAAGCCTTTGAAACACTGACGATTTGGATGCTTCATTTGTTGAGGCTAGATTGAGTCTTTCAAATACTGAAGATTTCGGTGCGTCGCTTGTAGATGCTAGATTAAGCCTTTTAAACACCGAAGATTTAGGAGTTTCACTTGAAGCCGTCTCGAGCCTTTCAAATGCGGACATCCTAGGCTCTATCACACTTGCAGTTAGAACACCGCCTTCGTATGAGATTTGGAAAATTTGACACAAGCCTCATCGATAAGTTTTTGTGGAGCTTTACCCTTGAAAGAGGGTTTTAGCTTTTTCACTTGAACTTTATGCTTCTGGTGCATTTTTGAAGCTTTTGCGAAGCTTGATTTCTTTCCCTTTGATTTCTCTCCTGATTTTGAGGAGAGAATTTGCTTCTTGGAGTGAAGAGTAATCGTTTTAACTCCTGCTTCATTTTGGTCCATGTCATTGGTCCATGAGACCATACAACATTGAGTGATGTCTTTTTCATTCAATGACTCTTCTTTTGAATTGTCATCTTTCACCAATGCTTTAAAAGGCAATGAAACTGTGGGGCTGCCCCCAGCTTCAATGGCCATAACAGATGTTTTTTCTGTTTGAGAAGACATTTGGAGTGAGGGAGTGGACTCTGCAACGTCTACCACTGAAATGGTATTTGATGAAGTTGTTCGAGTTGAGGATGTTGCCTCCTCGATTTCAATTTCTCCTTTGTTAATCATCTTTTCTATGATGTCTTTGAAGACGTAGCAATCTTTGATTGGATGACTAACGAGTTGATGATACGAGCAGTATTTTGGATCACTCGTTTTGCCAACCTCTTTTGGCCTTTTCGGCTCCGGGAGTGTTAAAAGTCTAGCACTCATCAATTCATCAAATATCCCTTGTACATCATCATCGTCAAAAGGATATTTCTTTTGCCTTCTTTCATGGCAGGTGAGTCTCTTGGATGGCTCATTGGTTTTCTCTTTTATTTGAGCTTTGGAACCATTCTTGTTAACGAGTTCTCGATCATGTTTGACAAAAGTCGCCATGGACTCATCTTCATCTTGTACCTCATCGCCATTAGTTGTGTTAGCCTCACTATCTTGAGGCCCGTTGGATCCTCGTGCTAGTTGTTTTTCAACATTACACGCTTTAGATACCAACTCATTAAATGAACGAGGTTCGGCACTTCCAACATGTACCGCTAATTCCGGTATTAAGTTGTTGGTGCATATTTGAACGCACGCTTGTTCACTTAATTTCTCATGGCATTGGAGTCTTATACTCCTCCACCTAGCGATGAAGTCGTTCGCGAGCTCGTTAGGCCTTTGATAGGTGTTTGCGAGATCTAGAATGGAAACTCTCGCTTTCGAGCTCACAAACTGAGCTAGGAACTCTTTTTGTAGATCGTCCCATGTCTGAATCGACCCTGGTTGAAGTTGAGTGTACCAAGTGAATGCCGATCCTTTCAAAGATTGGACAAATTGCCTAATTAATAAGGCATCATTTAAGGCAGTTTCACCACAAGCAGAATAAAAATGAGCTAGGTTCTCGTGGGGTGAACCGTGAAGGCCATCGAACTTTTCAAAGCTTGGTCTTTGGTAGCCTGGGGGAAATGGCATCGAATCATAGTGTGCTGGATATGGCTTTCTATATCCAAACACTTTTAGATTTTGTGATGCATAAGCTTCTTTTATCCCTTGAGCAATCATCTCTTTGATTTCTTGTGGAGTGATCGATGTGCTACCGCTTGACCCTTCACCATTTGGCCTTGATTGCTCTTGTCTATTTGCTTGAGCTTGAATATTGATTTGAGCGAGGAGTGATGCAATTTGAACATCTTTTTCATCAAGCTTCCTTTGCAACTCTTGAAGATGCTCTTCGATACTTGATGTGCTGGTAGTCAATACCGGCATCACATATGTTCCATCTTGTGAGATGTTTGCTTGAGATTTAACCATTGAAGCATCTGAACTCGTTAGCTCCAACCGGTCTTTCTCTCTTGCATCCACTTTGGAGACTTGGCATATTTGTTGAACCTCCTTGCCCTTCTTGGCTCTTGAAGGCTTAACCTTTGTGGCCATGGGTTCCATCTCTTTCGAATATGAGGCCATGTTGACTTGTACAACCTCTCTCGGATAAATGAACATAGACCCAACGAGGATCCGACTTGGAGAAGCCACTTGTGGAATTTCTTCCGCCCCCTGCGCTCTAAGAAGATCTTTTGCAAGGGTTGTACTGGCTCGCTCTAAATTTGATGAATGAGCTAGCACAAGAAGAGGTCTTGTCTTGTCGCATTGAGAACCACACTTGCGTCCCCTCCTCTTCATGACTTCGTTTGCCTTCTTGGCGATAGAGACGAGTGGTGCGGAAGTCGTGGCTGCCCCCTCATTCTTTTTTATGACATGCATGATAGACCTTTGAGTGACTTCAATAGTGAGCTTCATGCCATTGTTACCACCCTCCTGCACTTTGAGCTTGTTGCAGATAGGTTTGTTGCTGAACTTGTTGTCGTCAAGTCGGGTGATCTTGAGCTTCCTGCCCCCATAGCTTGGAAGGGTTGTAGGCTTCATGCCCTCTTTCCCTGAAAGCGTTGTGGGAGAACTGGACACCCACTTGGTGACGGTCTTGTTCTCTGGATCTTGAAGCGCTCCAAAGATGTTGCTGACCGGGATCGTTGTAGACATTGAGTCCCGGGTGATGTCAAGGTGAGCTTCAAATGATCGTTTCCTAATCCAACTACCCCCTTTGATGATGAAGGTTGCTGAAAGCTCATTAAAGTTGACAATCACTTGAGGTGCCATTTGTACCTTTCAAAACCATATAACCATATATTAGTATAAATACAACTAAGAGATGAAAATGCAAAAAGGGTCCCACTGGGCGTGCCAAAAATATGTTGGACAAAAATGCGCGATAATCGTACAACACATTTTATTTGATTTTTAATATTTGAGTTCGACCCCTTTTGGTTATCCTCTTGATTCGAAGTCATATCGATACCATGATTTGAGTGGTTTTGGTGTTTTGGGCTGCACCCGAGTTTTAACGGGTTGCCTACGTATCTCTTGGAAGAGAATCAAGCCTTACGTAGTTCAGAGTGTTTTGAATTTGTGTTTGGTTTGGTTTGGGTTTGGTTTGGATTTGATTTCGTTTTCGTGTATGCATCAGAGGATGAAGTTCAACCTACCTTCTAGGAAGGTTAGCTCGAACAACACTCCACCCGAGCAGCCTGAGCCCACCTTCTCGGAAGGGTAACTCATGTAACCCGCCTATCATTTGCATAGAAAACGATTTGATTTTGATGGTGGAGTTTAATTTGATTTGACTTATTTTGACTTAAAGGTCAATTTGGGGGTTGTGATTGAACTCGTTTGTGAGTTTCCTACGTACCCTCTTGGAAGGGATCAAATCACACGTAGTTCTTGAAAGTGACAAATTTGAATTTGGTGTTTGGTTTTGATCGTGAGATCACTTGAGAGGGGTGATTGAACTCGACGAGCAAAAGCTTTGTATCGAGTCGGAATGGAAAATTTGAATTTGTTTTTTGGTGATTGAACTCGACAACCATTGGCTTTGTATCGAGTGTCCTACGTATCTCTTAGAAGAGAATCAAATCACCTGTAGTTCTAAAACGAACCAATTTAATATGTTTGGTTTTGACCTCATACTCATTTAAAGGGAATTTAGAGGTCGACGTCTCGACGATTGTACCCGATATATTTTTAGAATTTAATATCGGGTTACCTACGTAGCCATTTTTACGGCGTGAAGTCTTTACGTAGTTCTACCTAAGGACAAATTTGCTTTAATTTGAGCCGGGCGACTGAATCCGATATATATTGAATTTTAATATCGAATTTCCTACGTAACTCGTAAACGAGTATCAAGTCTTTACGTAGTTCTTTTTAGAACAAATTTGATTTAATTTGTAACCGGTGACTGAATTCGGCGCATTTAAAATTTTGTACCGAATTTCCTACGTAACTCGTAAAAGAGTATCAAGTCTATACGTAGTTCTGATCGAACCACTTGTATATTTGGTGAAACTTGATTTGAGATTTTGACTCCATTTTTATTGAAGCCGATTTTGAGATTGACCCACTAGAATTAATTGGCAAAGAATATTTGACGAGTTTAACTTTATGTTTTGATCAAACTCGAATTCTTAATTTGTGCCAATTATAATTTTTATATTTTAGTGGGTAGGTTTTGTGATTAATCACATTTTCTTGAAAAACAAATGTGTTAATCGCTTAATCACGTGCATATGTGTACAGTGATCAATCGAGCCCATTTTCTTTTAAAATCCAGCCCATTTGGTTAACCTAACTTAAATAGCTAGGTTACTTTTTATTCTACTGTGTTTTTTATCTGCTTACAAGTCACAAATCCCTCTACTGCAGTGTTCACAAGAGCCACTCCACCATAGCCGATTGAAGATGGCGCAGGAGGTGGTGTGAGCAATAGTCAAGGGAAGATAGCCATAGTCGGATCGGATGGCCGCTATGAGGTCGACGGTGGCTTGATAGCTTTGTGAGCCTTGACCTGGGCAGCAAGACGAGAAGGCGATGGACGTGATAGCATCTCCGAGGACCGAAGCCGTTGTTGCGAAGAGCCCCTCCCCGAAACTTTCGACCTCAAATTCACTCGTTTTGCTTGATGCTTAGGTGATTAATTCCTCAAATCTTGAATCCCCTTTCAATTGAGTGTTCAATCTTCCATTGAATTTTCCAATTGTAATTTTAGGGTTTCAATTTGTGTGCTTTGCTTCTGGCTTAAGCACATTAGTTTTGAGATGGGAATCATGGTTTGAAGAGATGGAACGAGGGCGGTGCGGATGGACTCCGACTTTGGTCGTACAAGAGCTTCTACAGAGGCTGGCCACTAATGGAATAAGTTATCAGGAGTAACAAAGAAAGAATAGGCCATGGAACATGTATGTATGTTTAAATTGCATTATTCCTTGACTCAATTTTACCCTTTAGTGGCTGATTGGGTTGCTCTAGGCTTCGTTCCTGTTTTAGATTTCTAAGAACATTTCCATGTTTTTATTTCCTGGACATGGGTTTTTTGAGACTCAATTTTGAGTTGCTTTGTGGGTGCATATCCATTTGATTCAATTTTAGATTGACTTATTATGCCTTCTCCAATGAACCTGAAAATGTTCCTGGTAAAATTTTGGCAGAGTTTCCCCTGGATTTGGGGCACTACCGGGACTCCAAAAGGGTAGTTAGATTTTCTTTAGCCTTTGGTTTTCTATGTTCTGCATCCTCTTTTGTTTTGCTATATTCTCCATCCTCTTTCTTGATGCAAGATGCTGACTGCAATTTTATAGCAACCAAAAAAAAAAAACACCTAGGGAAAATTGGGCAGCATTTCTCCTAGTTATAGGGATAGTTTTGTGGTTCCGAAATCCAAACCATATACTTAAAACAATATGACTGTACAAAGCTATATCATTTTGCACAGGGGGATCTTGAAACCATGAAAACTACCTTGAATCTTCTTTTTTCTGCAGCAGGAACAAGTGTTTGCTGATTTGTGTGTACTTGTGTTTGCAAGTAACTGCTGGAGGAAGAAAAGCCAGGAAAGAGGAACAACTCCTATAGACTTTGCAGTCGAATAGCCCAAAGGGAAGAAAGGAAAAAGCCAGTACTTAGGAGCCTGCAGTTGCAGACTTGAAGGGCTTTTATAATGTGAAATAGGGAGGTTACTTCCTCTCACCCATGTACTGCTCTTGCCAGTTGCATCCCAGTTTTTTTTTTCTTCTGGAATCTTTGCAGTTTTTTTTGTTAACTGTAACTTAAGAGCAATTGCAACTGATGGGTTGATTGGGCCCCCTTTTTCTTTTATCATGTATTGGACTTCTTTTATCATGTATTGGACTTATACCCTTAATCTATAAAGCCCTATAAAGCCCAATTTTGAATTTATAAACTGTGTTTAATTTGAGAAAAATTTACCACATTTTTTATGGAATGATTGCGATAAATTTATTTATGCTATGAATAATAAAATTCATGAAATTTTACCCTCCAACAGGGGCAATGCTCATAAAGGAGAGCATATCGTTTAGGTCTGTCAGGAGCAAGATAATGGAGACAAGCAGGTACCCGTTTCGGGGAGAGTTCATTCGCCGGAAGCGTCAGAACACATAAGCAATCGTGGTGTAGCAAGGTGAAGAAATCGATGTCTAGGGGGATAACTCTTCTTTTGCATAGTCGAATGTAGTATTTTGTTAGTTTGCTTGTAACTCAATGACACTTAGAGGTTTTGGTGGTTTTGAATGTACATAACTGACCGTTTAGTTTGCCGACCATGCAAAAGACAAATGTATGCGATTTTTTGTTTACTAGCCAGTATATGATTTTTCCTAGCCAATAAAATCAAAGTCTATGCCAATAAAATAATAACCCCTGACATATTATCTATCTCATAAACTTCTCATCCTAAATATATCGACCATTAAACCCAAACGAAATGCGTCATGACGCATAATTCACAACAATTATCCATAACACATATAAACAAGTGACCACAAGACCACAACATACCTTATCAGTAATCAAACACAAGTCATCCGAAAGGTGAAAACGATTAAACAATTAAGACCTAAACCAAAATTTGATGCACAATTCATGATTCAAACGGACTTGGCTTAAGAAAGCTTCTTGTTTGATTTGTAGTCCGAATAAAACTTGAACTTTTATTGTTGTTCCGACGGACATTGATCACAAAAGAAAGCAATCCTACTCAGAACTTGCTTATAACCAATGTGATATAATCTGGTATGGGTATATGAGAGTCGGAAATATTTTCCTTCTCAAACTTTGATTTTCTGGTATTCTGGCTTTTCAACCAATTTGGTTCTTGGGCTTTTAGGCCAGTTTGATTTTTGGCTTTGGGTCAACTTTGATTTTGACTTTTTGCCGATTTGGTCTTTTGGATAATTTGATTTTTGGCTTTTGGTCGGAGATTTTCAACTTTAAGCTGAATTTTGATATGAGAGTTTTCTTGTGAGGGACAAGAATTTAGTTTTGACGACTTGGTGTCGGAGGTTTGAGCTTTTGTCTTTTGACCGATTTCATTTTGGTTTTTCGGTCTTAGACTAAATTTGGTTTTGATGACTTGTTGTCATCTATTTGGACTTTGGTAACCTCTGTGGTTGAAGATTTGTGATCAAAACACCACAGGAGATGATTTTGAAATTTATATCCATACCATTTGAAGCCAAACTATTTGATGGCTTTTTCTTCCTTTGAGTTTGAGTTTTGAGTTTTGGGGGCTTTGAACGGCTGTACATATATAGATGATGTAGGACAATTTTTGTTTGAGAGGGTTTGAAGGGTTTTGGGAGGCTTAGGCATTTTGGCTTTTGAGAGAGCGGAAAATATTGACCATTTGATTAGTCAAGTTTTGAAGCAACTTTTGGTTTAGAGTTCCTTGGAAGGAAATTTCGATTTATAGGACTTGAATTGACTATCACATTTGGACGTGATAATCAAAGTCGGGAAAATTTAGGCATAAGCCTTTTGTTTATCTCCTTTTGTGAGAATGTCTTTAGAAGACAATTTTCTCTCTCTTCCTTTGCCTCATTTTCAGTACAGGCACAAAATGTGCATGTATTCATACCATATTTGATTTGTCTCCTTGTAGGCGAGCTAATGCTCGGATGACTACAAAAAGAGAAGGACTTGATTTTCTTTTTCTTCTTGTTGAGAAAAGAAGATGTTTTGTTTGTTTTTGTGGCTGCATCTAGCATTTTGGCTGCCTAGACTGCCTACGTACCCTCTTTGTGAGGGATCAAGCCGCTCGTAGTTCTTTGTGAACCCATTTTTCACATGCTTCCAGGTTGTTTGGATTTAGGACTAATTTCAAGTCCTTTTCTTTCATATGCATCACTCGAATTATTTGAGCACACCTACCAGGAAGGGTTTCCCAAATAACTCGACTATCATTTGCAAACCGGGATTTTTCTCTATTTTTTTCATCTTTCTTTTCTTTTCTCTTTTTTTTTACCGCATCATTCAAATTACTCGAGCCCACCTTCTAGGAAGGGTTTCCCGAATAATCTGACTATCATCTGCGAACCCGGAAGATCTTTTTTTTTTGTGCGACTGAATTTGACATAGATTTTTTTTGATGCCAAATTTCCTATGTACCCCTTGTTGGGGATCAAGTCTTAACGTAGTTCTAGGCAGAACTATTTATTTTTCCGCCTTGGAGACTACTTGATCATTTTGACACCCTTACTTGGCTTTAGGTGTCCTTGATTTGGTTGAGCTTGTGGACGAGAACTTTTGACTGCCTCTTCCGGAGCTCTTGCTTTTGGTCCTTTTCATTTGGACCTTCTTGCTTTTAGACTCATCAACTTTTCCGAGCCTTTCAAATATCGAAGCTTTAGATTCTCCACTTGTCGAGGCTATATTAAGCCTTTGAAACACCGAAGGTTTGGATTCTTCACTTGCCAAGGCCATATCAAGCCTTTGAAACACTGACGATTTGGATGCTTCATTTGTTGAGGCTAGATTGAGTCTTTCAAATACTGAAGATTTCGGTGCGTCGCTTGTAGATGCTAGATTAAGCCTTTTAAACACCGAAGATTTAGGAGTTTCACTTGAAGCCGTCTCGAGCCTTTCAAATGCGGACATCCTAGGCTCTATCACACTTGCAGTTAGAACACCGCCTTCGTATGAGATTTGGAAAATTTGACACAAGCCTCATCGATAAGTTTTTGTGGAGCTTTACCCTTGAAAGAGGGTTTTAGCTTTTTCACTTGAACTTTATGCTTCTGGTGCATTTTTGAAGCTTTTGCGAAGCTTGATTTCTTTCCCTTTGATTTCTCTCCTGATTTTGAGGAGAGAATTTGCTTCTTGGAGTGAAGAGTAATCGTTTTAACTCCTGCTTCATTTTGGTCCATGTCATTGGTCCATGAGACCATACAACATTGAGTGATGTCTTTTTCATTCAATGACTCTTCTTTTGAATTGTCATCTTTCACCAATGCTTTAAAAGGCAATGAAACTGTGGGGCTGCCCCCAGCTTCAATGGCCATAACAGATGTTTTTTCTGTTTGAGAAGACATTTGGAGTGAGGGAGTGGACTCTGCAACGTCTACCACTGAAATGGTATTTGATGAAGTTGTTCGAGTTGAGGATGTTGCCTCCTCGATTTCAATTTCTCCTTTGTTAATCATCTTTTCTATGATGTCTTTGAAGACGTAGCAATCTTTGATTGGATGACTAACGAGTTGATGATACGAGCAGTATTTTGGATCACTCGTTTTGCCAACCTCTTTTGGCCTTTTCGGCTCCGGGAGTGTTAAAAGTCTAGCACTCATCAATTCATCAAATATCCCTTGTACATCATCATCGTCAAAAGGATATTTCTTTTGCCTTCTTTCATGGCAGGTGAGTCTCTTGGATGGCTCATTGGTTTTCTCTTTTATTTGAGCTTTGGAACCATTCTTGTTAACGAGTTCTCGATCATGTTTGACAAAAGTCGCCATGGACTCATCTTCATCTTGTACCTCATCGCCATTAGTTGTGTTAGCCTCACTATCTTGAGGCCCGTTGGATCCTCGTGCTAGTTGTTTTTCAACATTACACGCTTTAGATACCAACTCATTAAATGAACGAGGTTCGGCACTTCCAACATGTACCGCTAATTCCGGTATTAAGTTGTTGGTGCATATTTGAACGCACGCTTGTTCACTTAATTTCTCATGGCATTGGAGTCTTATACTCCTCCACCTAGCGATGAAGTCGTTCGCGAGCTCGTTAGGCCTTTGATAGGTGTTTGCGAGATCTAGAATGGAAACTCTCGCTTTCGAGCTCACAAACTGAGCTAGGAACTCTTTTTGTAGATCGTCCCATGTCTGAATCGACCCTGGTTGAAGTTGAGTGTACCAAGTGAATGCCGATCCTTTCAAAGATTGGACAAATTGCCTAATTAATAAGGCATCATTTAAGGCAGTTTCACCACAAGCAGAATAAAAATGAGCTAGGTTCTCGTGGGGTGAACCGTGAAGGCCATCGAACTTTTCAAAGCTTGGTCTTTGGTAGCCTGGGGGAAATGGCATCGAATCATAGTGTGCTGGATATGGCTTTCTATATCCAAACACTTTTAGATTTTGTGATGCATAAGCTTCTTTTATCCCTTGAGCAATCATCTCTTTGATTTCTTGTGGAGTGATCGATGTGCTACCGCTTGACCCTTCACCATTTGGCCTTGATTGCTCTTGTCTATTTGCTTGAGCTTGAATATTGATTTGAGCGAGGAGTGATGCAATTTGAACATCTTTTTCATCAAGCTTCCTTTGCAACTCTTGAAGATGCTCTTCGATACTTGATGTGCTGGTAGTCAATACCGGCATCACATATGTTCCATCTTGTGAGATGTTTGCTTGAGATTTAACCATTGAAGCATCTGAACTCGTTAGCTCTAACCGGTCTTTCTCTCTTGCATCCACTTTGGAGACTTGGCATATTTGTTGAACCTCCTTGCCCTTCTTGGCTCTTGAAGGCTTAACCTTTGTGGCCATGGGTTCCATCTCTTTCGAATATGAGGCCATGTTGACTTGTACAACCTCTCTCGGATAAATGAACATAGACCCAACGAGGATCCGACTTGGAGAAGCCACTTGTGGAATTTCTTCCGCCCCCTGCGCTCTAAGAAGATCTTTTGCAAGGGTTGTACTGGCTCGCTCTAAATTTGATGAATGAGCTAGCACAAGAAGAGGTCTTGTCTTGTCGCATTGAGAACCACACTTGCGTCCCCTCCTCTTCATGACTTCGTTTGCCTTCTTGGCGATAGAGACGAGTGGTGCGGAAGTCGTGGCTGCCCCCTCATTCTTTTTTATGACATGCATGATAGACCTTTGAGTGACTTCAATAGTGAGCTTCATGCCATTGTTACCACCCTCCTGCACTTTGAGCTTGTTGCAGATAGGTTTGTTGCTGAACTTGTTGTCGTCAAGTCGGGTGATCTTGAGCTTCCTGCCCCCATAGCTTGGAAGGGTTGTAGGCTTCATGCCCTCTTTCCCTGAAAGCGTTGTGGGAGAACTGGACACCCACTTGGTGACGGTCTTGTTCTCTGGATCTTGAAGCGCTCCAAAGATGTTGCTGACCGGGATCGTTGTAGACATTGAGTCCCGGGTGATGTCAAGGTGAGCTTCAAATGATCGTTTCCTAATCCAACTACCCCCTTTGATGATGAAGGTTGCTGAAAGCTCATTAAAGTTGACAATCACTTGAGGTGCCATTTGTACCTTTCAAAACCATATAACCATATATTAGTATAAATACAACTAAGAGATGAAAATGCAAAAAGGGTCCCACTGGGCGTGCCAAAAATATGTTGGACAAAAATGCGCGATAATCGTACAACACATTTTATTTGATTTTTAATATTTGAGTTCGACCCCTTTTGGTTATCCTCTTGATTCGAAGTCATATCGATACCATGATTTGAGTGGTTTTGGTGTTTTGGGCTGCACCCGAGTTTTAACGGGTTGCCTACGTATCTCTTGGAAGAGAATCAAGCCTTACGTAGTTCAGAGTGTTTTGAATTTGTGTTTGGTTTGGTTTGGGTTTGGTTTGGATTTGATTTCGTTTTCGTGTATGCATCAGAGGATGAAGTTCAACCTACCTTCTAGGAAGGTTAGCTCGAACAACACTCCACCCGAGCAGCCTGAGCCCACCTTCTCGGAAGGGTAACTCATGTAACCCGCCTATCATTTGCATAGAAAACGATTTGATTTTGATGGTGGAGTTTAATTTGATTTGACTTATTTTGACTTAAAGGTCAATTTGGGGGTTGTGATTGAACTCGTTTGTGAGTTTCCTACGTACCCTCTTGGAAGGGATCAAATCACACGTAGTTCTTGAAAGTGACAAATTTGAATTTGGTGTTTGGTTTTGATCGTGAGATCACTTGAGAGGGGTGATTGAACTCGACGAGCAAAAGCTTTGTATCGAGTCGGAATGGAAAATTTGAATTTGTTTTTTGGTGATTGAACTCGACAACCATTGGCTTTGTATCGAGTGTCCTACGTATCTCTTAGAAGAGAATCAAATCACCTGTAGTTCTAAAACGAACCAATTTAATATGTTTGGTTTTGACCTCATACTCATTTAAAGGGAATTTAGAGGTCGACGTCTCGACGATTGTACCCGATATATTTTTAGAATTTAATATCGGGTTACCTACGTAGCCATTTTTACGGCGTGAAGTCTTTACGTAGTTCTACCTAAGGACAAATTTGCTTTAATTTGAGCCGGGCGACTGAATCCGATATATATTGAATTTTAATATCGAATTTCCTACGTAACTCGTAAACGAGTATCAAGTCTTTACGTAGTTCTTTTTAGAACAAATTTGATTTAATTTGTAACCGGTGACTGAATTCGGCGCATTTAAAATTTTGTACCGAATTTCCTACGTAACTCGTAAAAGAGTATCAAGTCTATACGTAGTTCTGATCGAACCACTTGTATATTTGGTGAAACTTGATTTGAGATTTTGACTCCATTTTTATTGAAGCCGATTTTGAGATTGACCCACTAGAATTAATTGGCAAAGAATATTTGACGAGTTTAACTTTATGTTTTGATCAAACTCGAATTCTTAATTTGTGCCAATTATAATTTTTATATTTTAGTGGGTAGGTTTTGTGATTAATCACATTTTCTTGAAAAACAAATGTGTTAATCGCTTAATCACGTGCATATGTGTACAGTGATCAATCGAGCCCATTTTCTTTTAAAATCCAGCCCATTTGGTTAACCTAACTTAAATAGCTAGGTTACTTTTTATTCTACTGTGTTTTTTATCTGCTTACAAGTCACAAATCCCTCTACTGCAGTGTTCACAAGAGCCACTCCACCATAGCCGATTGAAGATGGCGCAGGAGGTGGTGTGAGCAATAGTCAAGGGAAGATAGCCATAGTCGGATCGGATGGCCGCTATGAGGTCGACGGTGGCTTGATAGCTTTGTGAGCCTTGACCTGGGCAGCAAGACGAGAAGGCGATGGACGTGATAGCATCTCCGAGGACCGAAGCCGTTGTTGCGAAGAGCCCCTCCCCGAAACTTTCGACCTCAAATTCACTCGTTTTGCTTGATGCTTAGGTGATTAATTCCTCAAATCTTGAATCCCCTTTCAATTGAGTGTTCAATCTTCCATTGAATTTTCCAATTGTAATTTTAGGGTTTCAATTTGTGTGCTTTGCTTCTGGCTTAAGCACATTAGTTTTGAGATGGGAATCATGGTTTGAAGAGATGGAACGAGGGCGGTGCGGATGGACTCCGACTTTGGTCGTACAAGAGCTTCTACAGAGGCTGGCCACTAATGGAATAAGTTATCAGGAGTAACAAAGAAAGAATAGGCCATGGAACATGTATGTATGTTTAAATTGCATTATTCCTTGACTCAATTTTACCCTTTAGTGGCTGATTGGGTTGCTCTAGGCTTCGTTCCTGTTTTAGATTTCTAAGAACATTTCCATGTTTTTATTTCCTGGACATGGGTTTTTTGAGACTCAATTTTGAGTTGCTTTGTGGGTGCATATCCATTTGATTCAATTTTAGATTGACTTATTATGCCTTCTCCAATGAACCTGAAAATGTTCCTGGTAAAATTTTGGCAGAGTTTCCCCTGGATTTGGGGCACTACCGGGACTCCAAAAGGGTAGTTAGATTTTCTTTAGCCTTTGGTTTTCTATGTTCTGCATCCTCTTTTGTTTTGCTATATTCTCCATCCTCTTTCTTGATGCAAGATGCTGACTGCAATTTTATAGCAACCAAAAAAAAAAAACACCTAGGGAAAATTGGGCAGCATTTCTCCTAGTTATAGGGATAGTTTTGTGGTTCCGAAATCCAAACCATATACTTAAAACAATATGACTGTACAAAGCTATATCATTTTGCACAGGGGGATCTTGAAACCATGAAAACTACCTTGAATCTTCTTTTTTCTGCAGCAGGAACAAGTGTTTGCTGATTTGTGTGTACTTGTGTTTGCAAGTAACTGCTGGAGGAAGAAAAGCCAGGAAAGAGGAACAACTCCTATAGACTTTGCAGTCGAATAGCCCAAAGGGAAGAAAGGAAAAAGCCAGTACTTAGGAGCCTGCAGTTGCAGACTTGAAGGGCTTTTATAATGTGAAATAGGGAGGTTACTTCCTCTCACCCATGTACTGCTCTTGCCAGTTGCATCCCAGTTTTTTTTTTCTTCTGGAATCTTTGCAGTTTTTTTTGTTAACTGTAACTTAAGAGCAATTGCAACTGATGGGTTGATTGGGCCCCCTTTTTCTTTTATCATGTATTGGACTTCTTTTATCATGTATTGGACTTATACCCTTAATCTATAAAGCCCTATAAAGCCCAATTTTGAATTTATAAACTGTGTTTAATTTGAGAAAAATTTACCACATTTTTTATGGAATGATTGCGATAAATTTATTTATGCTATGAATAATAAAATTCATGAAATTTTACCCTCCAACAGGGGCAATGCTCATAAAGGAGAGCATATCGTTTAGGTCTGTCAGGAGCAAGATAATGGAGACAAGCAGGTACCCGTTTCGGGGAGAGTTCATTCGCCGGAAGCGTCAGAACACATAAGCAATCGTGGTGTAGCAAGGTGAAGAAATCGATGTCTAGGGGGATAACTCTTCTTTTGCATAGTCGAATGTAGTATTTTGTTAGTTTGCTTGTAACTCAATGACACTTAGAGGTTTTGGTGGTTTTGAATGTACATAACTGACCGTTTAGTTTGCCGACCATGCAAAAGACAAATGTATGCGATTTTTTGTTTACTAGCCAGTATATGATTTTTCCTAGCCAATAAAATCAAAGTCTATGCCAATAAAATAATAACCCCTGACATATTATCTATCTCATAAACTTCTCATCCTAAATATATCGACCATTAAACCCAAACGAAATGCGTCATGACGCATAATTCACAACAATTATCCATAACACATATAAACAAGTGACCACAAGACCACAACATACCTTATCAGTAATCAAACACAAGTCATCCGAAAGGTGAAAACGATTAAACAATTAAGACCTAAACCAAAATTTGATGCACAATTCATGATTCAAACGGACTTGGCTTAAGAAAGCTTCTTGTTTGATTTGTAGTCCGAATAAAACTTGAACTTTTATTGTTGTTCCGACGGACATTGATCACAAAAGAAAGCAATCCTACTCAGAACTTGCTTATAACCAATGTGATATAATCTGGTATGGGTATATGAGAGTCGGAAATATTTTCCTTCTCAAACTTTGATTTTCTGGTATTCTGGCTTTTCAACCAATTTGGTTCTTGGGCTTTTAGGCCAGTTTGATTTTTGGCTTTGGGTCAACTTTGATTTTGACTTTTTGCCGATTTGGTCTTTTGGATAATTTGATTTTTGGCTTTTGGTCGGAGATTTTCGACTTTAAGCTGAATTTTGATATGAGAGTTTTCTTGTGAGGGACAAGAATTTAGTTTTGACGACTTGGTGTCGGAGGTTTGAGCTTTTGTCTTTTGACCGATTTCATTTTGGTTTTTCGGTCTTAGACTAAATTTGGTTTTGATGACTTGTTGTCATCTATTTGGACTTTGGTAACCTCTGTGGTTGAAGATTTGTGATCAAAACACCACAGGAGATGATTTTGAAATTTATATCCATACCATTTGAAGCCAAACTATTTGATGGCTTTTTCTTCCTTTGAGTTTGAGTTTTGAGTTTTGGGGGCTTTGAACGGCTGTACATATATAGATGATGTAGGACAATTTTTGTTTGAGAGGGTTTGAAGGGTTTTGGGAGGCTTAGGCATTTTGGCTTTTGAGAGAGCGGAAAATATTGACCATTTGATTAGTCAAGTTTTGAAGCAACTTTTGGTTTAGAGTTCCTTGGAAGGAAATTTCGATTTATAGGACTTGAATTGACTATCACATTTGGACGTGATAATCAAAGTCGGGAAAATTTAGGCATAAGCCTTTTGTTTATCTCCTTTTGTGAGAATGTCTTTAGAAGACAATTTTCTCTCTCTTCCTTTGCCTCATTTTCAGTACAGGCACAAAATGTGCATGTATTCATACCATATTTGATTTGTCTCCTTGTAGGCGAGCTAATGCTCGGATGACTACAAAAAGAGAAGGACTTGATTTTCTTTTTCTTCTTGTTGAGAAAAGAAGATGTTTTGTTTGTTTTTGTGGCTGCATCTAGCATTTTGGCTGCCTAGACTGCCTACGTACCCTCTTTGTGAGGGATCAAGCCGCTCGTAGTTCTTTGTGAACCCATTTTTCACATGCTTCCAGGTTGTTTGGATTTAGGACTAATTTCAAGTCCTTTTCTTTCATATGCATCACTCGAATTATTTGAGCACACCTACCAGGAAGGGTTTCCCAAATAACTCGACTATCATTTGCAAACCGGGATTTTTCTCTATTTTTTTCATCTTTCTTTTCTTTTCTCTTTTTTTTTACCGCATCATTCAAATTACTCGAGCCCACCTTCTAGGAAGGGTTTCCCGAATAATCTGACTATCATCTGCGAACCCGGAAGATCTTTTTTTTTTGTGCGACTGAATTTGACATAGATTTTTTTTGATGCCAAATTTCCTATGTACCCCTTGTTGGGGATCAAGTCTTAACGTAGTTCTAGGCAGAACTATTTATTTTTCCGCCTTGGAGACTACTTGATCATTTTGACACCCTTACTTGGCTTTAGGTGTCCTTGATTTGGTTGAGCTTGTGGACGAGAACTTTTGACTGCCTCTTCCGGAGCTCTTGCTTTTGGTCCTTTTCATTTGGACCTTCTTGCTTTTAGACTCATCAACTTTTCCGAGCCTTTCAAATATCGAAGCTTTAGATTCTCCACTTGTCGAGGCTATATTAAGCCTTTGAAACACCGAAGGTTTGGATTCTTCACTTGCCAAGGCCATATCAAGCCTTTGAAACACTGACGATTTGGATGCTTCATTTGTTGAGGCTAGATTGAGTCTTTCAAATACTGAAGATTTCGGTGCGTCGCTTGTAGATGCTAGATTAAGCCTTTTAAACACCGAAGATTTAGGAGTTTCACTTGAAGCCGTCTCGAGCCTTTCAAATGCGGACATCCTAGGCTCTATCACACTTGCAGTTAGAACACCGCCTTCGTATGAGATTTGGAAAATTTGACACAAGCCTCATCGATAAGTTTTTGTGGAGCTTTACCCTTGAAAGAGGGTTTTAGCTTTTTCACTTGAACTTTATGCTTCTGGTGCATTTTTGAAGCTTTTGCGAAGCTTGATTTCTTTCCCTTTGATTTCTCTCCTGATTTTGAGGAGAGAATTTGCTTCTTGGAGTGAAGAGTAATCGTTTTAACTCCTGCTTCATTTTGGTCCATGTCATTGGTCCATGAGACCATACAACATTGAGTGATGTCTTTTTCATTCAATGACTCTTCTTTTGAATTGTCATCTTTCACCAATGCTTTAAAAGGCAATGAAACTGTGGGGCTGCCCCCAGCTTCAATGGCCATAACAGATGTTTTTTCTGTTTGAGAAGACATTTGGAGTGAGGGAGTGGACTCTGCAACGTCTACCACTGAAATGGTATTTGATGAAGTTGTTCGAGTTGAGGATGTTGCCTCCTCGATTTCAATTTCTCCTTTGTTAATCATCTTTTCTATGATGTCTTTGAAGACGTAGCAATCTTTGATTGGATGACTAACGAGTTGATGATACGAGCAGTATTTTGGATCACTCGTTTTGCCAACCTCTTTTGGCCTTTTCGGCTCCGGGAGTGTTAAAAGTCTAGCACTCATCAATTCATCAAATATCCCTTGTACATCATCATCGTCAAAAGGATATTTCTTTTGCCTTCTTTCATGGCAGGTGAGTCTCTTGGATGGCTCATTGGTTTTCTCTTTTATTTGAGCTTTGGAACCATTCTTGTTAACGAGTTCTCGATCATGTTTGACAAAAGTCGCCATGGACTCATCTTCATCTTGTACCTCATCGCCATTAGTTGTGTTAGCCTCACTATCTTGAGGCCCGTTGGATCCTCGTGCTAGTTGTTTTTCAACATTACACGCTTTAGATACCAACTCATTAAATGAACGAGGTTCGGCACTTCCAACATGTACCGCTAATTCCGGTATTAAGTTGTTGGTGCATATTTGAACGCACGCTTGTTCACTTAATTTCTCATGGCATTGGAGTCTTATACTCCTCCACCTAGCGATGAAGTCGTTCGCGAGCTCGTTAGGCCTTTGATAGGTGTTTGCGAGATCTAGAATGGAAACTCTCGCTTTCGAGCTCACAAACTGAGCTAGGAACTCTTTTTGTAGATCGTCCCATGTCTGAATCGACCCTGGTTGAAGTTGAGTGTACCAAGTGAATGCCGATCCTTTCAAAGATTGGACAAATTGCCTAATTAATAAGGCATCATTTAAGGCAGTTTCACCACAAGCAGAATAAAAATGAGCTAGGTTCTCGTGGGGTGAACCGTGAAGGCCATCGAACTTTTCAAAGCTTGGTCTTTGGTAGCCTGGGGGAAATGGCATCGAATCATAGTGTGCTGGATATGGCTTTCTATATCCAAACACTTTTAGATTTTGTGATGCATAAGCTTCTTTTATCCCTTGAGCAATCATCTCTTTGATTTCTTGTGGAGTGATCGATGTGCTACCGCTTGACCCTTCACCATTTGGCCTTGATTGCTCTTGTCTATTTGCTTGAGCTTGAATATTGATTTGAGCGAGGAGTGATGCAATTTGAACATCTTTTTCATCAAGCTTCCTTTGCAACTCTTGAAGATGCTCTTCGATACTTGATGTGCTGGTAGTCAATACCGGCATCACATATGTTCCATCTTGTGAGATGTTTGCTTGAGATTTAACCATTGAAGCATCTGAACTCGTTAGCTCCAACCGGTCTTTCTCTCTTGCATCCACTTTGGAGACTTGGCATATTTGTTGAACCTCCTTGCCCTTCTTGGCTCTTGAAGGCTTAACCTTTGTGGCCATGGGTTCCATCTCTTTCGAATATGAGGCCATGTTGACTTGTACAACCTCTCTCGGATAAATGAACATAGACCCAACGAGGATCCGACTTGGAGAAGCCACTTGTGGAATTTCTTCCGCCCCCTGCGCTCTAAGAAGATCTTTTGCAAGGGTTGTACTGGCTCGCTCTAAATTTGATGAATGAGCTAGCACAAGAAGAGGTCTTGTCTTGTCGCATTGAGAACCACACTTGCGTCCCCTCCTCTTCATGACTTCGTTTGCCTTCTTGGCGATAGAGACGAGTGGTGCGGAAGTCGTGGCTGCCCCCTCATTCTTTTTTATGACATGCATGATAGGCCTTTGAGTGACTTCAATAGTGAGCTTCATGCCATTGTTACCACCCTCCTGCACTTTGAGCTTGTTGCAGATAGGTTTGTTGCTGAACTTGTTGTCGTCAAGTCGGGTGATCTTGAGCTTCCTGCCCCCATAGCTTGGAAGGGTTGTAGGCTTCATGCCCTCTTTCCCTGAAAGCGTTGTGGGAGAACTGGACACCCACTTGGTGACGGTCTTGTTCTCTGGATCTTGAAGCGCTCCAAAGATGTTGCTGACCGGGATCGTTGTAGACATTGAGTCCCGGGTGATGTCAAGGTGAGCTTCAAATGATCGTTTCCTAATCCAACTACCCCCTTTGATGATGAAGGTTGCTGAAAGCTCATTAAAGTTGACAATCACTTGAGGTGCCATTTGTACCTTTCAAAACCATATAACCATATATTAGTATAAATACAACTAAGAGATGAAAATGCAAAAAGGGTCCCACTGGGCGTGCCAAAAATATGTTGGACAAAAATGCGCGATAATCGTACAACACATTTTATTTGATTTTTAATATTTGAGTTCGACCCCTTTTGGTTATCCTCTTGATTCGAAGTCATATCGATACCATGATTTGAGTGGTTTTGGTGTTTTGGGCTGCACCCGAGTTTTAACGGGTTGCCTACGTATCTCTTGGAAGAGAATCAAGCCTTACGTAGTTCAGAGTGTTTTGAATTTGTGTTTGGTTTGGTTTGGGTTTGGTTTGGATTTGATTTCGTTTTCGTGTATGCATCAGAGGATGAAGTTCAACCTACCTTCTAGGAAGGTTAGCTCGAACAACACTCCACCCGAGCAGCCTGAGCCCACCTTCTCGGAAGGGTAACTCATGTAACCCGCCTATCATTTGCATAGAAAACGATTTGATTTTGATGGTGGAGTTTAATTTGATTTGACTTATTTTGTTTTTATAAAACATCCCTTCAATAATTACCCATTGCCAAATTATTGTGTTAGAGAATGAATGATTGAAATTTAAGATTCCTTTAAATTATTAAATGCACAGTGTACCACCAAACACTACAATCCCAGTATAAGTAATGAAGCGGTGAGGATCCTCTGATCCGCATTTATGGTCCATTCTATAGTCCGCTTCTTTTTATTGGTTGAAAGCAATTATAATACTACCTTATTTATTAAGAAAAATAATTAAATAATTCGACACAACCACTCACACGATAGGGACCATATAATGGACCGTGATTGCGGACTAGTGTTGTGAGCTGAATCTGCCATGTTTTACAGTAACTTTTATATCGATTTCTGCATACATTGCATTCATTTGGGCTTAGATAGTACAGAACCTATGTAGTTTATGTTTATTTGCCAAATTATGGAATCTACACCAGTTTCTGTTTAATTCGCAGAATTCGAGGCATTTTACAGCAATTCTACAGAAGGTCAGAAAAGCTCGGGAATCGGCTACAGAAGTCCAAGGTCAAAGAAGCAGCGGAACCAGTCGAATCAATCTGAGAGTCAAGGTTACTCGATCTCGAGTTGACCTTACTCGATCTCGACGAGCTTGTCCGAGCAGCCTTGGTCGACAGAGCCTGATCGAGAAAGCCAGACCAACCCAGCTCCGGAACCGAACTCGATCTCGACAAAGCCCTAGTCGAGATCGACTAAGCCCAGTGCCACACCCGGAGTCGACAAGGAGAGAAGCTGACCGAGAAGCTGAGGACGAGAAGCCGACCACCTCTCTACTCGATCTCGACTAGACCTTGTCGAGATCGACGGGCCCAAGAGACCAGATCCAGGCTTGTCGAGCACACCTACCTGAGAAGACCTAGTCGACAGAACTCTTCTACTCGAGATCGACTAGGGCTTGTCGAGGTCGACGAGCGCCACGAGCCAAGTCCGAGCCACATCGAGCACCAGTTAGCCGAGACGACGAATCCTTGTCGAGGTCGACGAAGCCCTTGTCGATGTCGAGTAGACCATGTCCTGGAAAACGCGTCGTCGAGAGCTGTCCTAGTCGAGCTGGGATTCCTTGGGGCCGAAGGAGGAAGATTCTATCCAAATTTGATCAAGTTCTATCTATGGAAGGAGATCTATCAAGACATGAAGACTTACCCACTTTAGAATTATCTTTTCCTTGTTGATTTATTTCCTTAAAGCATTTTATTTATCTTTTAGCAAATTAGATATAGATTTAGATATAGAGATAGATGATTATTTCCTTGATTAGCGGGGTTTGATCACTATAAATAAGGCCCTAGGGGCTGGTTTTTCATTCATTCCATTTCACAATTCCATTCAAGTAAGTAGGATAGAGAGAGAGAGTTTGTAGCAAGCAAGGTGGAGAGGCGAAAGCGGATTTGTCTTGTCGGTTGTAAGCTTTCTTTATTTAAATTAATGCAAGTTAGTTTCTTTTGTTATTTAATGTCTTTCTTGATGATGAAGAGCGAGTAGTCTACCCACTTCTGGGGCTGGGGTGAGCCCAACGGTGGCCATGTGAGATGACGCGGTAAAGGTCAGATTTTTTATGCAATTCGTCTTCTATCCCTATGAGCATGATTCTTTTGCGAGAGTTGAAGGTGATCCTTGTTTGTGTTATTGAAGCGAAAGTGATCTTAATGCAACTTGGATTAATTATGTGAAAAAAGGGTTAGTAACAATTAGGGTTTATGCGAAAGCCTCTATATGCCTATTTGTTAATAACGAAAGTTATTTGATGGAAAGCATGATCTTTTATGCCTTTATGTGTTACTTTGCATGGTTATCGTTGTGGTGTTGATACCCTGGCTTTGGAAGTCTTTTATTATATTGATTTATTTCGTCAAAAATCTGAGTTTGTGTTCGAAAATTTGCATTTTAAAGTTTCTGTTTCCAGTCGACATAGAGTAGTTCTCGTCGATCTAGAGTAGGACCTGGTCGAGATCGAGTAGGTCTTGTCTTGGTCGAGTTAAGTTTTCTACTCCTGTTGTCGATTTTCAGTTTCTGTTTCTGCTTTTCTTGTCGATCTCGAGTACCCTGTGGTCGAGATCGAGTAGCCTGTTGTCTTGCTTTGTTCTTTCTCTTCGTTTGGTTCATTGCTTTTGTTTGTTATTTTCTGCTTTTCTTTCTGTTTCTTTCCTTGTTTTTGTGTTTCTGTCTTCTCTGCTGCTTTGTCTGTGAGATTTATAGCTACCTGAGAACCGCTGACGTGCTTCCTCGTGGATTCGATCCTGACTTCCCATTACTGCATTGGAGGAGTCTTGTATTTATTTGCGTGGGCCTGAATCTGGTTTGATCTATTTTGTTATATTTCATACTTGATTTCCTCCTCACAACAACTAGGTGATCTCAACCTGTAATGAAGTAGACATTATATTGAAACATGACTTAAACCATCAGTTCAACAAAATCACTTCCTAGCAATTCAAAGAGGCCAATCTTGGATATGCTTAGCAGAAACTTCTGTGCAACAAGTAGTTAGAATCATGAAGGAAATTCTATACACGCAGCCTGAAGTATTGAAACAAATCAAGAACGTACCCTGAACAACAAATTATGGACAATGTTTATTATTAAATAAAATTTTATAACCCTAAGAAAATCAAGCTGAAACTCAAACCCATTAACAACAAATTATAACCTTTGATAAAATGGTGAAATTGGAATCCTAAATTCCAAAATCAAAAAGCCCCAATTTTGAACCTTAAATCATAAATCAACAAACTCCAAAAATTCAAACCCCCATTTAGCTAGAAATTCGAAACCTAAATCACTCTAAGCAAAATCAACAACAACAAAATTTGAAAAACCATGAAAACTTTACATACCTACCTCAACCGCCACTCACACAAAATCTTCTAAACAGGAAAGCAAGCAACGTCGTGGTCGACGCCACCTACAATCGGCGCTACCGCTCGCCGCCTCTTGTGACGGTCGTCCTCTCATGTTGTCGGCCTTCCTCAACTCGTCTGTTCGTGTTTGGTGGAACCGGAATCGTTGGATTAGGAGGAAAGGAAAGACAAGGAGGAGGTCGACGCGGAAGAGAGGACGACGCCAACCGAGAAGCTCTTCGCCGGATTAGGAAGCAACGACGGAGTTAATTGAGATTCCGGCGAGGGCAAAGGGATTGAGTTTGGGGTTTGATTTGACAAAGGCTAAAGAGAGAGGTATAACCGGCAAGAGGATGTGAGGGAAACCGGTTATTTTTGCAAAAAAAATTGGTCAATTTGTTACGTTTGCAAAATTGGGCCGGATATGTTATTTTTATATATTTATTTAACAATTTCATACTCATTATTATTATCAGTAAATGCAAAATTATATTAAAAACTTTATAACCAATTTAGTATCTTATATAGTTTTTACTATTGTAAGGAAATTCGAACGATTTATATAGAAGATATTTAAAAACCTATGGTACCACTAGTTTCAATTTAAAAAGATGATGAATTTGAACATGCTATTCAAAATCTCATAAACCCACCCCCTCTTCTTATTCTCCTTTGCAATTAAGTTAAAAAATTGTGAAACTTTTTACCAGTTTTTGACAGAGAAGTATATGTAGGAACTTCCTTAACATCGCGCTATTCTTATACCTTCTCTCTCCTCTTTATCATCGGTAAATTCTAAAAACAATCATACATATTTTACATGATTATGTATTTATCAAGTCTTTACAAATGATGAAGGGAGAGAGACGGCACAAGGAGAGCTCAAGATGAGGAGAAATCAAGTCAAAATAAGCTCATTGGTCAAATCATAGCGCATAAAGACAGAATCTGATTGCGATGGATGGAACAAAACCATCTTAAAGGGAGTAGCATTTGGAATGTGGAACAGTGGAACTAAAGGTGGATGACTCTTGGACATGGAAAAGCTTACTCAAGATAAGAGATGAATGGAGAAAACAACGTGCAAGTGAGCTCCGATCTGCGTTTGGAGATCAATCTGCATTTGGAGATCAATTATAGACATAATTTTATGCTTTAAAGGTGTTTGTAGAAATGCTTAAGAGAGATTTTGGGATGGAGAATGTCTTTGCATTACTTGGTTTGATAACAGATCCTATCTCTTGCTTATAGTATCGATCTTGTAATCCTAAGCATATATTTGGTTATATGTTGCTATTTGGCTATTAAAAAAACCAACAGAAATATCTAAATGCTCACTGAAGTACTTCCTTAACCCATTTACATAAGAGAACTTTTTCCCTTTGGGCAGCATCTGTTATTGTTTTCATTATATAGTTTGAAGTGTTGCATTCTCTTACATTTCTGCTGCATTAGTATCCCTACTATGCTCACTGTATTAGGAGCTCTTTTTTGTGTTTGGTTTTTGTTTTCTTTAATACTGTTAGAGTCAATTTTCTTTGAGCTCTTTTTACGGAAGGTAACTTCATTTAAATTCATGTTCCGTTACATATGATCACTTCAATCGCGTTATTTTTCGATGGATTCTCAGTTACCTTTCGATTCTAAGGGCTGGAAATCATGCCCCGGGATCATCATCCAAGCGGCTTCCTTGTTTTGTCTACTCTATTTGCTTATAACCTTGGTTGGTTGGAGTTTGGCAATTAAACATTGTATTATATATATATAATCTTTGTTTAATCTTAAGTTGGTACATCATAAATATGGTAGGTTGATTGAGGTAATTTTGTGCAGAAAACTCCTAATTTGGTTAGTGCTAAGAGTGCTATTTCATCAATGAGTGATGGATTATTGGATGATGTTTTGGTCTATTAATTGCACTATGGTCGTGATTTGATATTGATGCTTTCTAGTGTTCTAGGATCGGTGTAGGCCAACTAGAAGCGAGTCGTTGCCCAAGGGTATCGTCGAAAAGATGACTAACCATGAAATGAGACCGCTACGGGGTCAACTGGCCGGAGGTAAATCGAGTGATGAATGATAATGTTTTTACTTGTGAGTTTTTGACAACCATGAAATGAGACCGCTACGGGATCAAGCAAAAACTTCTCGTGAATGAAATGGTTAGCAAAGGGATCATGGTCCGTACGAACCATACTAAATTCTGTATGTAAGAGCAAACTTACTTGTATGTCGTGTTATCGTTTTCTGGGGTTCTTGTTGTTGTAGTTTTTGGCCAACGATTTGTGGTAATGATGTTCCATTATGATGACAATGTCGATGATTGGAAGATATTTGGATGGAGTGATAAGGTGATACATGTATCTGCAGCCATTCAAACTAAATGGTATCTCTTACTCGTATAGAGATTTTTATGCTCGCACTTTCCATTGAAGAATGTTTGTTGACACTAGCAAGTCAAAATGAGTTGGGCTTACCTTCAAGTGAGAAGGGAATGATAGACCATGTTGTTTTGTAAATGGTAGATCATAATGTGCCCATGCTTAATGAGGAAAAAGATGCAACTGCAGAATAGTTGAGATAACTATTGTTATTGTTATGTCTTGTGCAACATCAATTTGGGTACTATATATATTGTATTGTTATTGTTATTATTATGTGGTGTGCAGACTATATATATTGTTATTTTTATGTGTTATGCAGCCTAAATTTGGGTACCACAATGATTATAGTACATTTAAATGATTGGATTATTGTCGTAGCGGATAGTCGACTGGCAAAGAATATAGATGAGTATGAAATAGTCATGTGTGGTAAAGTTAAGAAGCTGTTTGAATTGCAAGGGTAAAAGTGGGATAGTTGTTATGTCTGGAAAGGCCTATTTTGCAAAAAAAGGCTCATGCTTGATAAAAAAAAACCTTAGGAAAGGTTACACACCTACAAAATTAATGGAGAGTAAGCATGAGGCTAAAAAGTGGAATAAGTCTCAACATTCAGAAAAATACCGAATTCATGTTTGCTTGAGTGGATTTTCAGATGGCAAACGATATGTATTTCTATTAGGTAGTGAAGATGAGAAGACTTTTAGCCTTCCAACGGGTGGGTTAGGTTGGGTATCTTTTGGATTTGGGGCAAATGTTGCTCACTATCACCTTGCAAGCAGAGTTGCTGATGAAGTTGTTCACTCTTAGTTGAAGAAAAAGGAATGACTGGAGTTCCTCACTCTCAGTGCTTGTTGGGGTGATTAGTTTATGGTGTCAGATCACGCTCCTTTCGAAGACAATGAAGGTTTCAGAGTAATTAATGTGCCCATGCTTAACGAGGAAAAAGATGCAACTGCAGAAGAGTTGAGGTAACTATTGTTATTGTTCTGTCTTGTGCAACATCAATTTGGGTACTATATATATTGTATTGTTATTGTTATTGTTATGTGTTATGCAGCCTGAATCTGGGTACCACAATGATTATAGTACATTTGAATGATTGGATTATTGCCGTAGCTAATGGTCGACTAACAAAGAAGAGAAAAGAGTATGAAAGATTCATGGGTGGTAAAGTTAAGAAGCTGTTTGAATTGCAGGGTAAAAGTGGGATAATTGGTAAGTCTGGAAATGCCTATTTTGTAAAAAAAAGCTCATGCTTGATAAAAAACCTTAGGAAAGGTTACACACCTACAAAATTAATGGAGAGTCTCAATTATGAGGCTAAGAAGTTGAATAAGTCTAAGGATTCAGAAAAATACCCCATTTAGGTTTGCTTGAGTGGGTTTTCGGAGGGTAACCCATATGTACTTCTATTAGGTGGTGAAGATGAGAAGACTTTTAGGCTTCCAACGGGTGAGTAAAGCTGTGTAGCTTTTGGATCTTGGTCAAATGTTGCTCACTCTCACTTTGCAAGCAGAGTTGCTGATGAAGTTGTTCACTCTCAGTTAAAGAAAAAGGAATGGATGGAGTTCCTCACTCCCAGTGCTTGTTGGGGTGATTAGTTTATGGTGTCAGATCACGCTCCTTCCGAAGACAATGAAGATTTTGGAGTAATTAATGTGCACATGCTTAATGAGGAAAAAGATGCAACTGCAGAAGAGTTGAGGTAACTATTATTCTGTCTTGTGCAACATCAATTTGGGTACTATATATATATATATATATATATATATATATATATATATATATTGTATTGTTATTGTTATTGTTATGTGTTATGCAGCCTAAATCTGGGTACCACAGTGATTATAGTACATTTGAATGATTGGATTATTGCCGTAGTTGATGCTCGACTAACAAAGAAGAGAAAAGAGTATGAAAGATTCATGGGTGGTAAAGTTAAGAAGCTGTTTGAATTGTAGGGTAAAGGTGGGATAGTTGGTATGTCTGAAAATGCCTATTTTGCAAAAAAGGCTCATGCTTGATAAAAAAAACCTTAGGAAATGTTACACACCTACAAATTAATGGAGAGTTTAAAGCATGAGCCTAAAAAGTGGAATAAGTCTAAAATTCAGAAAAATACCCAATTCTGGTTTGCTTGAGTGGGATTTGGGAGGGCAAATCATATGTACTTCTATTAGGGGGTGAAGATGAGAAGATCTTTAGGCTTCAAATGGGTGGGTTAAATCACTTATAAATCACTCTACAGAGCGTATTCGAGTACACTGTTGGACGGGGTTATAATATACCCCACTTAAAGCATTGATGATCCCGTTAGGCCAATTTACTACTCTACAGAGCGTATTCGAGTACACTGTTGAAGCACCTCTGAACCTAGAGTTGCCTTCGATACCATTTGTAAAACCCGAGGTCTTAAGAGGGCGACATCCCATGCCACTAACCCTTTCAGGTCCGTAGTTCTCACTTGGAGCTTGAAAATGAAGAGCTTTTATGACATAAATTACTCCGAAATATGAATATCTTTATGACCAATAGATAACTTTGAACAACAAGTTAAAGATTAAGTTCAAAGACAAAGAAGAAACACTCCAAAAACCTTAATAATCTTTGGATATTATGAAACACACATCAAATAAGCTATCAATCTCATTAAATAAAAATGTGAACCTATATCGACCCAATCAACCAAAAATCTTTCATTAGCATGTGCGAAATGGTGTGAGTTGTCGTAGCCATATGATTTGAGTTATTGGAGTGTTCTAATACACATGCATTTCACTATTCATATCTAAATGTCATGGATTGTTTGTGTAGCATTTCAATATGTGATTGTTGAGTTTGTTATGTAGAGGAAGGAAGGGTACCACAGTGATCGCAATGTATTTAAATGGATTGATTCTTTTTGTGGCTGATGGCAGAGTGATAAATATGAGGGAGGATAATGAAATAGTTGGTGGAAAGGGTAAAAAACTATTTAGTTTGCTTGCAAATAAATGCATAACAACGATAGCTGGGAGCGTATATATTGGAGAGAAGATTATACCCAAGATAGAGGACAGATTTAAAAGGTGTCAAAGACATATACCCTAGATGTTGGGCTAAATGGATTTTTTATGGAAAAGTCTTAAATACTTGTAGGAAGTGAAGAGGATAATAGCTTTGAATTTTTAGTGGGTTTACTTAAAGGGGTAGTTGTAACCTATGGATCTGCTCTATGATAGATTGTTGTCATCTTGAAAGCATATTGTACTGATTTACAGAATCTCAATCAAAAGATGAGTGGTTGAAGTTGTTGAATGAATGTGTGGCAACGACATCTTGTATGGATCAAGCAACTGGAGGCTACTTTCAAGGTGCAGTGTTGCAAAATGGAAAAGAGGTGACACTTGATAGGAAGGGGTCACATCGGTTTTCTCATATAGCAAAGGCCTATGTGAATTGGAGGCTTTATCTTTTACCCTACTTGATATACATCACCACAGAATCAGGTGCATTGATGAGGTAAAACTGAAAAGACATCTTGGACGCTTATTTGCTGGAGTTAGGAACATTCACATTTTTGTGTTCAGTTGAGGATAAAAAAGATTGTAAAGTTAATTAAGTTTGATAGCGTATCTCATGAAAATAATGTATTATGTGAGGCTAAGGAAAAGAAATTTACTTTGGAACTCACTGAAGACTTATTTACCAAGAAGAAAAAGAGGGGAAAGGACGAGAAAAAAGACATTAATTAATCTCCATAATCATTCTAAGCTTCTTTTTAAAACTCTAAGTAAAAAGTTCGAGAAATATTCTTGTGGTAAGTATAATTCTAACCACTTTTCTTAAAATTTTTAATATATGAATATATTATATTCCATCGGATTCCATGGGAAAAAGGAAAGTATGATAACATTGACTTTGCAGAATGTTGTTTCTATACACTTGCTAGTTCCTAGAATTTTTTGGATATGATGTTGACATTTCATAATAAGTAGAGCTTGAATTACTTATAAATCACTCCGAACCTCCTTATTATATCCTATATAGGATGAGGTATTACAACTTGTCGAGGTTGCGCAAATACATCTCCTCTTTCATGTTCAAATTGAATATGCAGAAAGCTTGATGTGGTAATTCGCTTATACCATCACTCTTGCTTGGTGAAGCTATAATTCTCATTTCTATAACCGAAGATCTATCTCCATTTCATCCGTTAATAGGTATCTCAATGATTGCACTTGTTTTGTAATACAAAAAACCGAGGAGGTAGATAGATACTTGCCCTGCGCACTCTAGGACTCTCGTACGCAAGGTTAGACCAAGAATGTATCCACATTTTCAACTTTCATACAATAGGTTACACTATCTAATGACTTTCTGGAAAAACATACAAGAATCATATTATAAAGCTCTAACTCTAACAACCAACTTGCCTAACGAACCCGAATGTTCAAGAAGTACTTTGCTAGAGCCTCAAAACAAAAGAAGTGAATATTCAATATTGCATTGAAGCTAGTCTTACAATTACTAATATCTCCGATTTATGCTCGTCAAAGATGACAATCATTAAGGATGCAAACGAAGTTTAATTGTGATAGATATATAATTTGGAATTCATTTTAGCATGTTTCTGATTTTGACATGGTTGTGAATTTTCTTTGAGTGTGTTCATGAATTTTCTCCTACATATGCGAAAGGGCCGTGGATGTGCGATCAAGACCTAGCAACTCGTTATTAATTGAAACCAAATATGAGATTTTAATAATTGTTCAATGAGTTTTTTCTGTGTCATCTCTCTCACCGGCTTGTAGAGTCTTCTTTGCTTTTCATGTCCATGTCTTGTCATTGATTGCTTCTTTAGAGTCCAATCTCTTATTCCTTCATTCTTCATAAGTGCTATCCAGTAGAGGCACCATCCAGAGTAACAACTAAACATACGATCTATACAAATACTTTTGTTCCAAGCCCGGAGCTCCTTGATGCCAAGTCCCCTTTCATTGTAATGTTTGGTAACTTCACTCCAAGAAACCAAACTTCGGTTTAGTATTGGGGACATATCCTATCTAGCTGCTCAATAACACCCTTTGGAAGGAGCGTGATCTGACGCTAGAAACTAATCATCCAAGCAAGCATTGATTTAATAAGTTGTAAGCGGCCTGCATACGAAAGCTTCCTAGCAGCCCATTCATGAATCAACTTCTCAAACTTTTCAATTAGCGATTGGTACTCACTCACTACAACTCTTTTCGATTGCAATGGTATACCTATACCCAAATATTTCACAGGGAGATCTCTAACTACAAACCCGAGCTTCTATACAATAGTGTGCGATAAATCTGGTGGAGTTACAGCCAGAAAGATCAAGCTTTTCTCCTTGTTTTCTCTTAAGCACGAATGTTTGACTTGAAATAGAGGGTCTGCTGGTGGAAGATTTGGATGATGGCATGGTAACATGGTATGGTTTTTTTTTGTTTTGTAAAAAACAATGGAGTTATGTTGAACTTGCTATTTGCTCGATCAATCTCCTTATGTGCTTACGCCTTTGTAATTGCAAATGATGAATGTTTTACGGATGGAAATTGGAATTAAATCAATTAAATTTAACATTTATTATAAATGTATTACCATTTATTATAAAGTTAATACATTGATGATATTCATATGATTCACGACATGATTGATGGTAACTGTGCAGAATGATGGAGTTGATGAGGCAAAAGAAGCACCAGCAGATTCCGTGGAAAGAGATAGGATAGGATATGATAGGATTAGTAAACTTGAAGATCATATATATAGATTAGTATTTATAGGAAGGTAATAGGAGATTATGAGGTAATGAATTTATGGTAATCTACTCAAAGGGTCTATTTGGATTCCGTGGCATTATATTTATAATGCAAATACATGTATTAAATGGAAAAGTTAATAATTAGAATAATTTATAGTTTAATTATTAAATCATAATTAGCGTTTGGATAGCTAAAATAAAAAGATAATTATAATCACTTTCTTCTCCTCTGTACAGATCCTCCGAGAAGGGTTCGCGTTGCTCTTCCTGATGGCCCCGACAGCAATGGCGGTCGAGGAGTGAAGCAATTGGCCGCTTGATGTTGGTGACAGTCGTCAACCTCTCTTCCTTCAGGTAGGTTCCTCGCCGTATCCTCTTACATCCCGCTCTCTTTCTCTACTCCTACCTTTCTCATTCAATTCTGGGCTTTCGCTTGATTGGAGCAAAGATTGAGGCAACGGATTGAGGCCTTGACGTTTGGGAGTGTCTACGTTTACAATTTTGGTTGCTCTCACCCCCAAGCTTGTGGGATTCCATTTGCTTTCCAGTCTCACTTCTACCCTCAATGTTCCTTGCTTTTTTCTTCTTCATTATTCTGGTTTGAATATGAAATCCATTATATATTCTGGTGTTTGAATCCCTTTACTCCGCTAATTTTTAAAATTGCTTCAATTTGAGAAGTATCAACACCATTTGATAAATTTGCTTCTTCATTGCTTCAATTTTTGTTCTTTCACTAGTGGTTGATCTTGCGATTAGAGTCTCATCTGAATGATTCATGGGCTTGTGAATTAGAGTTTAATTGAATTGAGATTTGAATAATTTTTAGTATTCCAATGGATTGAGTTATTCTTTAGTTTCCTCAATTTTTTTCACTGGTCTTCCCTAATGCCATTGTAATAAGACTGGTCTTCCCTAATGCCACTGTAAAAAGAATAGAAAGGGAATTGTGCAATTGTTTGAATTAAAGCTCACTGACTCTCATTGATTAATGCCCATGTGATTTGAAGTCGCTTAATATCACACTTAAAAACTCTGACTCAAAGACTGACAAAAAAATTGCTATTGTCATGAATAAATTAGGCTTTCATAACGCCGTGTATAATTTACGCTTACGTATACCTTTGTCTGGTTGTGTGAAAAGTTACTTTGGTACTGTCTGCTCAGAAACGATTATCAAAAGCTCAGGCGGTCATTGATGCTGCTCTGGACGAGACGACAAAATGAGAGCAGAGGCCGTTACTCAGGATGAAATCGGTCAATGCCAACAGATGTCATAGAAACATATCGCTATCTCTTAGCATTGGTTCAAGCTCAAAGGAAAGCTTTGAGCCCCCTAAAAGCACTCAGCAGGTATGAAATTTCTATTCTCTTGACGTATGAATCTTGGCACCTCAATTTGTGTCATGTTTAACTATTTCCGAAACTTCCTTATGTTAAAAATCCAGTCAAATGGCAATACCAGAATAGAAATACGGTAGAACGTGCTTATTTTCAATCTTCTACCGAATTATGTATCTATCAGGTTAACAAATCTGCAATTAAAATGCAGCACTTCTTGATTTACAACCCTAAACTTGAAGATGGTTATTAGCCGGTGAGCCTCCTCTAAGTCCACCCGACGACGACTAGAGTCACTGCCGAGGCAGCCTCTCGGTTTCTCAGTTGGTCGTCCCTCTCTCCCCCTTCGTTCGCCCGTTCTCTCTTTGTTGTGTGTTGTGACTTGTGAGTAATTGGATTGAAATATTGAATAATCCAAATAAACGCTTTCAAAAAAAAGAAATTATAATTAATCTTTTAAAGGATTATCCAAACACTCCTTATTTTTTAAAATATATTATAAACTAAATACATGTATTATAATCATAATACATGAGAATCCAAACAGACCCAAAATATTTTTAAAGGAAAGATAATTAGATAATCTATTCAATTGATTTAGAAGATAAAATTGTTTTTAGAGTTTTTTATAGAAGAGAAAATCTACTCTGGTGCTTCACTATTTCCCTCATTGCCTCCTATCTCGAACAACGAGACGTTTTTTTCCTGAACCTGAACAACAACAACGCTAGGCTCAAGTGGTTGGAATGGGTCTATGAGATGGAAGGTGAGCGCATCAGAATTCCCAAGGGGTAGACCGGATTCGTATTGCCGTTTGATGAGATAGACCTTGTATGTTTCGATTGAGTCATCGTGTGTACTGTTTAGTTGCTAAACTTCGATCATGGTCTGTGCTGCGTGTTTTATTGTTGTTGAATGTGAAGGTGCTACAATGATTTGAGATCTTGTTTCATGTTTATGTTTGTTGAAGGTTATGGTTGCTGATTGCATCCTCTTTCTTTTATGACTTTATACACGTGTCGTCGAAAACTTTATGTAATAATGCAACTATGACAACGTTTACAATGACTTGAGGATGGATGCGGTTGGTAAGCATTGTGTGTATGATCGCAGGAAGGAGAGGGACGACCATAGGGAATGTCGTGTTTGCAATCGGCGTCTTGTGGCGATGCTACTGGTTAGGTAGAAGCAGATGATGGACATCGTCGAGTACTACTCGAAGCACATTCATAAAGTCCCTTGCTACACGTCCTCGTACACGGGGAAGCAGTGGGTCGACGATATTCTTAACCACCCGGGGGACATCAGGAGTGTCAACGCCTTCCGCATGGAGAAGCACGTCTTCCTTCGCCTATGCGGGGTCCTAGGGCATAGGTCTGGACTCCGTGGCTCGGTGCAATTGTCGGTCATGGAGAAGGTTGCAATCTTTGTAAACACAACGGCATGGGGTGGAAGCCAAAGGAATGCGTGCGAGCGTTTCCAATGGTCCACCCATACGATTTCGGAGGCGATAGGTGACGTGCTTGCTGCCATGGTTGGGAGAGATCGAGGGTCTATGGGGTTAGCTAAGGACATCATCCGGCTGAATGGCCCCACGTTTCACGAAGTACATGTTCGCATTAGGGATGACAGGCGGTACTGGCCTTACTTCCTGTTGTGAGCTGAATCTGCCATGTTTTACACTTAAGTTTATATCAATTTCTGCATACATTTCATTCATTTGGGCTAAGATAGTACAGAATCTGTGTAGTTGATGTTTATTTGGCAAATTATGGAATCTACACCAGTTTCTGTTTAAATTCGCAGAATTCGAGACATTTTTCAGCAATTCTAAGGAAGGTCAGGAAAAGCTCGGAAATCCACTACAGAAGTCCAAGGTCAAAGGAAGCAGCGAAACCGGTCGAATCAAGCTGAGAGCCAAGGCTACTCGATCTCGAGTAAACCTTACTCTATCTCGACGAACATGTCCGAGCACAGACCTTGTCGACTAGGAGCAGTGTCGAGAGCCAGACCAACCCAGCTCCGGAAGCCAACTCGATCTTGATGAGACCTAGTCGAGATCGACGAAGCCTAGACGCCACACCCGGAGTCGAGAGGAAGAGCTGATCGAGAAGCCGAGGACGAAGGCGCTGAGCAACCCTAGTCGATCTCGAGGACGCCTTGTCGAGATCGACGAGCCACCATGCCCTAGTCCGAGTCCATGCCGAGGAGGAGTCCTCGACATCACTAGAGAGTCGTCTTCGACCACACCCTTAGTCGATCTCGAGGAGCCCTAGTCGAGATCGACGAGCTCCAGGAACCCAGATCCGAGCCTGTCGAGCAGAGTCACCCGAGAAGTCCAGTCGACGATGAATCCTAGTCGAGATCGACAAGCCCTTGTCGAGATCGAGTAGACCAGATTCCAGAAACGCGTCGACGTGAGCAGTCCGAGTAGACTTGGAATTACTTGGGCACGAAGGAAGTCGAGTTGGCCGAGATTCTATCCAAAATTGATCAAGTCTATCTATGGAAGGGAGATCTATCAAGACATGAAGACTTACCTAGTTTAGATTTATCTTTTTCCTTTTAGATTTATTTCCCTTAAGCATTTTATTTATCATTAAGCATTTAAGATATAATTTTAGATATAGATAGGAGATTCTATCCTTGATTAGCAAGGAATAGAAGGCTATAAATAAAGCCCTAGGGGCTGGTTTTTCATTCATTCCAATTCAGACACAATTCCATTCAAGTAAGTAGGATAGAGAAAGAGAGTTTGTAGCAAGCAAGGTGGAAAGGCGAAAGCGGATTTGTCTTGTTGGTTGTAAGATTTCTTTATTTAATTTAATGCAAGTTAGTTTCTTTTGTTATTTGATGTCTTTCTTGATGATGAAGAGCGAGTAGTCCACCCACTTCTGGGGCTGGGGTGAGCCCGACGGTGGCCATGTGAGGTGATGCGGTAAAGGTCAGATCTTGTTATGCAATTCGTCTTCTATCCTTATGAGCATGATTCTTTTGCGAGAGTTGAAGGTGATCCTTGTTTGTGTTATTGAAACGAAAGTGATCTTAATGCAACTTGGATTAATTATGTGAAAAGGGTTAGTAACAATTAGGGTTTATGCGAAAGCCTCTATATGCCTATTTGTTAATAACGAAAGTTATTTGATGGAAAGCATGATCTTTTATGCCTTTATGTGTCACTTTGCATGGTTATCGTTGTGGTGTTGATACCCTAGCCTTGGAAGTCTTTTATATATAGAATTTATTTCGTCGGAAATCTGAGTTTTGGGTTCGAATTTGCAATTTAAAGTTTCTGTCTTCCAGTCGACATAGAGTAGAGCTTGTCGAGATCGAGTAGGATTGTAGTCGATCTCGAGTACGGTTTGTCTAGGTCGAGTTGAGTTTTCTGCTGTTATTGTCGATTTCCAGTTTCTGTCTTCACTGCCTTTGTCGATCTCGAGTAGGCTTAGTCGAGATCGAGTGAGCTTCTGCTTTGCTTTGTTCTTTACTTTCTTTCGCTATTTTCTGTCTTTGCTTTTGTTTCTGTTTTGCTTTGTCTTTTCTGCTTTTATTTCTGTCTTTCTGCTGCTTGTCTGTGAGATCTGTTGCTACCTGAGAACTGCTGACGTGCTTCCTCGTGGATTCGATCCTGACTTTCTCTTACTACAACGGGAGGAAGTCTTGTATTTATTTGCTGAGACAGGGAAGTCAGTCTGATCTTTATTCTATATTTATTTCATACTTGACCATCCTCCTGGCCAACAACACTTCCCGGTATTGTTCAATTCTCTTCTATTGCGTCACGAAATATCACAACAGTGTTGAAGGTTCATGATAAAATCGGCGCATGAATGTATAAAGGCAATAGACGGCACGCACATCGAAGCACTTATCTCTCGTGAACAACAACAACGCTTTCAACATGATGGCCGTGTGCGACTTCGATCTGTAGTTCACATTCTTATCCTTCGATTTGGAAGGAAGTGCAAGAAGTTTGTCCGATGACAGTGGCAGCGATGTGTAAGTGATCTTGTACCTATCCTTTGTAGTTATTCCTTTTTCTTATAACAGAACTACCCCAAGGTGACGGTTTCACGAGACCGGTTGCAGAGAGTTCGTAATTTATACTCTCTTTTTGATCAATTGCATGACTTGCAAATTAAGATAACAAATTCAAGCGCTATTTTTGCTTCCTGCGAAATTATCACTTCTTGATGCCTAGACGATCATAAGGACCCATTGAAAATAGTCCATTAGCTCAATTGGTAGAGCGTTGTGTTTGCACACAAAGATGTGAGTTCGACTCTAACATAGGTTAATATGGAGTATGTGTGTTCATGAATCTCTCTAAACTTATACAATTATGAACCCGGCAGAAAATATATACACTAATGGTATGACACATTTACGAACATGTTAGGACAAATTCATAAATCTCTCTGAACTTATACGATTATAAACATGACAGAAAATATATACATTGGTGATATGACAAATCTGTGATGATCATGAACTTGTCAGCGATGACTGGGTACTTCTGAGTGTCAATATTCACTACTTGGATCTTGTCTTTCAGTGCAGCACTAACTTTATCCAGGATAGGGACCATAGCTTGAGATTCATCATCACACATGATATATCCATGTATAGCTTTTGCATCTGTGGTTCATATAACTTCAGTCTCTGCCTGTGGAGCCTGCCTTCTCCTTTTGCTTTTTTGAGATTCATGTGGAAGTAATTTTTTTTTTGTAAAGTCAATTATGCATTTACATATTTCCAATAGTATAAATATATCGTACCATCAGTGTGCATCTATCCTACCATTAGTGTCAAGTTATACAGGAATTACTGGGTTTCCATTATGATCATATCAATATCGTTGTTTTCTCCTACCATTAGTTTCCATCAATCCTACCATTCTGATCCTACCAATATCGTTGTTTTCTCCTACCATTAGTTTTCATCTATCCTACCATTCTTGTGCATCTATCCTACCAATTTCATTAACTTTCAAGGATAATCAAGCTAGAAACCGTAGCAAATTATGTTCCATATTTTTCAGAAAAACAACCAAGGATAGAGGGTTTTCAGTCTACAACAGAAGATGAAGGAAACCTAAGTAACATTATATCCAAGGGTAGAGGCTCTAATTCGGTCGTTCTAGCATTGAATTAGATTGGATTCATGAATTTTGATTGATAGAAATTGGATTGAGATTGGGATTTATGAATTGGTGATTGAGATTGAGATTATGGTCAATTCACGCCTCAATGATTACTAGTCTGAGATTTGTGGATTGGTCAATATTAATTTTACTTCTTTGCCAATAGTACAAATATATCTTACCATTCGTGTACATCTATCCTACCATTAGTGTCAAGTTATACACTTAGGAATTTCGGTGATTACATTTTTATCATACCAATATCGTATATTTATCCTACCAGGTTCACAAATTTCTCCTACCACTAGTCTATATATTTCCTACCAAGTTCATAATTTTATAAGTTCAGAGATATTCATAATTCACAAATTTGTCGTACCAGATTCACAAATTTGTCCTGCCATTAGTGTATATATTTTCTACCATGTTCAATCGTATAAGTCCATAGAGATATTAACGCATACTCCGTATTAGCCTATGTGAGAGTCGAACTCACATCTTTGTGTGCAAACACAACGCTCTACCAATTGAGCTAATAGACTATTTTCCATCCATCTTCATTATGAATGCATATTAAGTTATTAACAGGCATGTTTCTTTACCTTCACAAACTTTATAACTCTGAAAGGATAAAGAGGGAGAAACCTAGAGCTGCTTTGTGTAAGATAGAGAGCATGCAGGTATATAAGATACTCCGTATTAGATATCAATCTCATATCTCATATCTATATACTATTTGTATCAGGGAGGTTGCGACCAAGTCAAAAATTCAGCAGCCATGAAAAGGATCATTCGAGAACTTCAAAATCTTGACACCAAAAAAGTTTCCTGTTATAAACTTTTATATTCACACAAACCAGTACAAAGGACAGCTGAAAACAACTAACAAGAGTGATTAACAGGTGATATAAAACCTGTTCAGTTCCATTATTGAATACTATAAGTTTAGAGGTCACACACTGAAAAGAATTTTAAACTTAGCTGGTTGGTTGGGGTGGAGGGAGGGGGAGTAAATTGTCTTCTAACGTCTAAACACTAAATGCAAATAAAAGCATCGCCGACTAGCTAAGTACTAACAAAGCATCCTGACATTTCCCCATCATCTCATCAAATTACATTTTCACATCGAAAGGGTCACAAACTGCCAGGAGAGATGGATAACTGTCAGATGCAATACCCGGTTTCAGTCGTCTCGCAAATCAGACAGCTTTGATGATGCTGCTCTTTCCTTCGGTCAGATCTGCGCTGTTAAATATGGCAGCAGTGCTGGCATGAAATGCTGACTGGCGGGAGGGAGCTCCTCCGAGCAGGTTCAAGGACAGCTGTGGGGAGGCGTGTTGTCCTGTTTCGGCCTCACTAAGTTTAAGCTTTGACATGCCTACCAGTCCTGTAAAAAAAACATGCATTTTTTTGCATCATACAGGAGAATCTGTACAAACTACACAACATCATGCCATTGTTTAAAAAAAAAAACCATCTCAAGAAGCAGCATGCTGAATTGCTATATCCTGTCTATTAAAAAAAGAAGCAACTAACATCAAGTTCATATAAGAAAAATCAAGAGGCCAGAAAATTTGGGTCTTATCACAGTTGACAGCGGCAATCTTCACCGTTCACATATGTTCAAATATATCCATGTCAACATATATGTTCAACTATATCCATGTCAAACAGTATCTGCAATATGTTCAACAATATCAAAGTTAAACAGTATCTGCAATACAAACACAGTTTCTTTGTCAAACATATAATTTAGGCCATATCACAACTGAGTGTAGCAATCTTCATGGTTCATATATGTCAAACCATATCTGCAATACACTACACTCATAAAGAGGGAAGAGATCATACCATATCCGGAATCATGTCAAAAAGGGCAAACTGGAAGATGAGCAACATCGATCAATCACCATTAAATTAAGTTACCAAGATATCATCTAGGCATCAAGAAGTGATAAACTAACACGGTAAGAAGCAAAATAATAAAAGAAGAAACTATATTTAAATGTAAGCCAAGAAGCTTACAAGATGAACTAAATCAGGCGTCGGATGAGCAACAGATTCAAAAGCAACACAAATCAGGATGTCATTCTTCTCATTTCTTTAGCTTTTCATACTTTAATATCCTATCAATAAGGTATTTAAATCCTACCAATAAGGTGATTAGATTATCATCTTACCAATAAGGTATTTAAATCCTACCAATAGTTAGAAAATATTTTACTAATAGTGTGTATGTCTTCTACCATAGACAACATATGATGGTTTACTAGAATCTAGTTTTGTGAAATCATAGACAACATAATACGATTAGAAGTGACAGTAGCAGACCAACCTAAGCTAAATTGCTAAACACACTCACCTCTAAGGCAGCAGCTCTGTCTACTATTGTTGCCTGTTTAAACAATGTAAGATAAACTTTTCAATTAGATATGAACATGTTCACAACAAAAATGCAATGATGGAAAATAAAAGAACATCACCGCCACCAATAAGAGGAAAGAAAGATTCACCTTTATAGACTGAATGGCAAGGACATAATCTTTCAAAGGCTCTTCAAAGTTCATTGAAAATGCGTTTTCATTCCTCAATCATCACTAGTAATCACTATGCATCCCATTGATGACTGTCACTGCAAATCTAGGGTTCTATAGTTGCTGTGTGTTAACTCTTGCAATTAGAAAGATCATATCTTTGTACATAAATCCAAAACATTGTCAACAATCAACAACAAAACCCCAATTTCATCTCAAATTGGCAACAGAACTTGCAATCAAACAAAAGCAGTACAATTAGGGAAGCTGGCCGTATTGGGGAGACGAAGAACCACCGAGAGCTGGAGAAGGCGAGAAAGAGGAGGAGTGGGAGGAAGGGCAGCGGACGCTGAAGAAATTGAAGGCGTGGTTGAAAGCCTGGCGATGCAAGTGCTCTGACTCCATATGATGTTGTCGCAGTCAAAGATTAGGGCTTTGAACGAAGCCGAGACGGCGAGGGACCGGGGAGCTCCGACGCTGGCAGCGGCGACGGAAGGAGGGAGGAGAGAGGGAGGGAGGGAGTGAGAGAGGAGTGTAGAGAGGGTGGCGATGGCTTCTTCGACTGGAACTGCCATGTTTGCGACCTCGGAGGTGAGCCCGCTCAAGATCTGCGAAATTGGCGAAAGGTTGTTCCTCCTTTGTGAAATCAATGTAAGATGGGGCGGCGACGGCGGCGTGTCGGAGCGGGCGAGGTGGTGGTGGCACCGAAGCAAGAAAGAGAGAGACGGGTGGTCGGAACTTGAGATTGGCAGAGTGAAACGAAAGGAGGAGAGAGATGGTCACCTGCTAATCCCGGTTGTGAACAGTTCCAAAAAACCGGCTGTTATATTTGCAAGATATGGCCAGGTTATTTTAAGCCAATTTTTAACCCTCTTGGTTATTTGTGCAAATAGGCCTATTTTTTGGCCTATTTTGTGCAATTTCCTCTGTATGTTTTGCATAACTTAAAATGGTTGTAGGTTTTGAAGTATGTGTAACGATATGTTATCAAACTGCTTTTAGATGTCAACTTTTGCAATTTAGATTTAGTGACTTATATTTTGTTCCTTGTTAATGAAGGACAACAGATTATAATTTGATGGAGTCTGATATGATGTGTTACTTTCAGATGTTGAGGCTTTGCATCAACGACTATTGCTTCATTTGAGTGGAGATAGGGGTGTGTGCCCTTCAAAGATGAAACTGTATGAGTTTGATATCTTTGCTATTTGTGTGGGATCTGTATCTTTATTCATTGAAAAAAGCAATAATTCATCTTCAATCAAATTATGCTATCAAAATTTATAGTACAATACAACCTTGCTTCACTCACCAAGTTGCAGTCTTTGCATTTGAGACCCTTTTATTAATGCTTATATTGGATTTCAATACTCTAGACAACCACAATGATAAAAGGAAGTAATGTCCATATTACTTTGTAAGTAAGAGCACCAACATGAAAAATACATATTAAAACTGCAACTTGTCCATAAATATATTGCTGAAGAGCCATCCACTCTAGTTCCCGTTCTAACTCTCCGCATTGGACATTCTGGAGCTTAAGATCCATATGTTGTTTCACCTTTCCATCTACAATGTTTATGGTGTTGTCCTCCATGAGAGCGATGTCGTTTGATTTCAGCCACTTACCGATTTGCATGTCCGAAAACATTTCTAGGTCTCCATACACCATGGCTGATGTGATTAGCGACTGGAGATCAATTTCAACTTCTTCCATTATGTCATTTGCTGAGAACACGTCGTGGTCAAACACTTCCTAGAATTCAGAACACGGGTGTTATCATTTTGATAGATATTTTACATAAATCTAAAGGCACCAACAAATTTAATCAGATCATTGATTGCACACATTTTAATTTGACATCCTGGATGTTTACTTGGATGGCTACCAAGGAAACCTACTGTGTATGAATCACTTAAGAGTTCGATTTATTCAAAATATCAGCATCTCGAACAAAAATCTCCATGGACTTGCATAATGACAGATAGACAGAGTGATAAATGCGGATAAAATCAGTAAGGCCTTATGATCCAATTAATATATAGGGAAGAAAAATGACACGTGAAGGAGACCATAAGACAGACCATCAAGAATGCTGAGGGAAGATGCATTAATTTACCACTTTTAAGGATCCAAATTTTTTAGGGACATAAATCATTAGCTCCTCATTCCAAACCGGATTCAATTTGCTCAGTATCACAGTTGTTCGAACAGTCTGCAAACAATATACTCATACCTCAATCACAAAGAACGTCATTATTTTGAAGATTATACTTTGTTTCACATAAATAGACCACATGAGCTATCATGAAAAAAAAAATCCTATTTCATAGTAAAAGCTAGAGATTTATATTTAACGGATTCTACATGAACCAATTTTATATGAATTCAAACATCAAGTAAAAGTAAAAGCAAAATAAGATTATAACAATTCATATACCAGATGAACTAATATAACAGTAAAGTGGAAAACGAAGCTACTCACAATCAAGCCCTGAAATATAATCTAGAAAAATACAAGACGTTGCTTGCTTTCTATTATAACTGATAAATGGGCATAAATAGATTGATGGGACTAATTGACATGATGGCCGAGAGTTAATTACTAATTAGAACAACATAAGGATCACTTGTCAGCCATTCCTACCATTTGGATTCAACGCCAAATGCATATCACAAAAAAAGGAGAAAGGCAGAAGTTGAGAGAAAATGAAAGATTAGTAACACTCACAAAACATTCTGCCTTTGATGAATTTGCACGAAAACTATTCAGTACTTTCTAGGAAAAGATAGATTGTGCAACAGTCCTCTAAGAAGAAGAATGAGAAGAAATTGATGCAATCCGCAAGCTAGGCTTTTGAAATTCTGTTGCTCTACATCAAAAGGGACAAATCAAAAGGAACGAACAAATGATGAAGCAAAGAGATGATATAGACAAACACAAAAATCACTCAAAATGATCACCCTAAATTCTTGCAATCGTGGAGATTCCAATTTATTACATTTTATAATTACAATCACTTGATCTTTCATTTTCAAATCAACTTTTATATTTATTTGTATTGTGTAATACTTCATCCTATCGATAGTATTTGATTTTTTATTTTTCAACGGACTTTTTTAAGAAGATAAAAATTCTAAAAAAAATATTAAAACAATTCTATGCTTATTACTAATTGCATGAAATTATTTTTAAAATATTATTTAAAAATTTGATATTTTATATATTATTACATTTTATTAAAAATTATGACAAATAATGAAAATCAAATGTTTTTAAATAAAATGTAATAATATATAAAATATCAAATCTTTAATGAAATTATTTTTTAAAAATTATTTAAATTTTTGATATTTATATATTATTACATATTATTAAAACGTACGAGGAATAATAAAAATCAAATATTTTAGATAAGATATAGTATATAATTACAAGCACAAGAACTTATGAACAATGTCTTTAATTTTAGAAATTAAAATTTATCGCAAAATTATCAAATCATGATTTTTTTTTTAATTTCAAAAAGAAAAAATTGACCAACCCGAAATGACATGAAACCCGGTCAAACCCGTATTACCCGGGACCCAAAAATACCCAAAACTCGTATTATCCGGGACCCGTATTACCCGGGACCCAAAGTGACCCGACCCGAATGACCCGTTTGACAGGTCTAGTCACGATGTATGTGGAGAGAGAAGCAACCCTCTCCAACAACTCTTGGATGGTGGAATCGGACTCTCGCAGCTGGCGGCCACGGTCCTCTAGGAATTCTTCATGCTGGGCAATGCGAGCCTGCATTGCCTGTGTAGGATCATTCAAGTCTGGAATAACCTCGTCGTGATTCGAGCTGCCACGAGATTCACTTGGCTGGGGGGAGACACAACCTACAGACGGGCCCTCTCCATCATCATGGGCCCACTGCATAGGGTGCCACAGCAAACCGGTAAGGGTGAATATCCCTAAATTTGGTAAATAAAGAGTGGCCATTTCGGGGTTCGAACCGAAGACCTATGGGTACTACCTACAAGTTCTTTCCGGTGAGCCATTCCGGAATGATTAAGGGTGAATATCCCACATAAGTTATGAGAATATCGGTATATATGGAGGGAGTGAATAACAAATTAAATAACAAACCAAGTAGTTGGGCCCTACATTCTCTGGATAGGCGTAAGGGTAGTCCCCCTTATCCAATAGTACTTATCAGGGTCTCCACTTTGTAGGCTGATATCAGAGTCGGAGTCAAAGAACACCATGGTGAGCTGGTGAGTGGGAGAGAACTGTCAGCTACTACACAGGAAACGCAGGTAGCAAATCACTAACTAACAAATATTATATTATGACTCTAATGGCAGCTGTAACTGTATTACAGTAACACTCAACTGATCAAAGATGTGTCAAAATGTAAATAAAGTTTAAGGGGAATTATACCATTCATGTATCTCTTGTAAAGAGCAGGATAGTAGTCGTTCTCTGGATCTAATTATACCATTCATGACATAACACTTGCTTTTGAAAAGGGATGCTATTTTGTATCACACAATTCATGACTGCACTGTTGTCTTTTTTATTTATCATCTAACATGCTAACAAAATTAGCATCTATAAAAACCTTCCATTTTCTCAGCAACTTCATCCAAGAAATTAAACAACAATTCATGGGCTTAGTGGGAACTGGCAAGTCAGGGGAATTGAGAAATAAAATGCCTAACCTAGTTCAAATCAACCAACTGAAATTCCCTAAATAAAATGCTGAAAAGATACTAGGAATTGAGAAAGGAAAAAGAAGAAAACAGAAAGGGTTGTGTACTGTATTCCATAGTTAACATGTCATTGGAATGGTGGATGGAGAAAAATATATGGTTCAAAGATCTGAAATCAGGAAAAACAGATGACAAATTCCACTAAAAAATACACACTTTAGGGTGTAGCCAAGTGCTGGCTTTTTATTGTGCTAGTTCTTTTAAGTTACTTCACATTGTAGCTTCTGAAACTCATCTCTTGTGCCCTGTGAAATTGACAGTGCTACTTAACCTACTAACCATGAAGTACATGGTTTCAAAGGTGGAAAAGTACCTGATGTGCTACAATTAGTCAAAGGCAACATCTGAAAGGGAAATGATAGATGCTCTGATGTCCAGAAAGGTGAAAGAAAAGAAAGCAGTCCATCATCAATGAGAGGGAAAGCATTGATTTGAAGGCTCAATCCTCGACACAAAACAACTGGTACCTTCCAACCGAAAATCACATACACGACCGGGGGGGGGGAACCACCTACAACATTAAGAAATAAAAATCCTCTAAGCAAATATTTATACACGAGTGGAACAAGAGATTGACAGAGAGTACTAATTTGAATAGTTAATCAACAATATATACATTTATATATACACATGCCTAGGCACGAAACTTACATGAAACAAGAAGTTCCTCAATTCAAAGACCAAATTTCAAGCAGATAAACACCTTATACAAACGTTAAACTTGTGTTTCATTTAGGTTGATCCATTTCTATAATTAGTTGGAGCTACAAAGCTATATGATGTACTAAGAAAATCAGAGAGCTCAGCTGTAGCCTTCGGATCCAAAAGAAGATGATGCCACTGCTTTGAGATATTTATCAGGAATTGATATCACTGGTGACCAGAGTAAAGACGCCTTTATTCCAGTAATAGCAAAGACCAGAGTATCCACAAAACAGTTCATACTCACAACAGTGGGAAGTGTAGAAAGGGGAATTGGTAGCATTTGGTGTTTGTAGGGTATATGGTTAGAAGAAATATATGGAAGAACAATTGAGATTTGGGTAGATTTACTAATCCCCCTTTTTTCAAAAAAAATCTGTGAGACATTCACTTTGCTGAAGCAGATGAGTAAATAGGAGGGACATCACTTCTTGGCAATGGTCTAAATTGATGAACATAAAAGAGGAATTCTGTAACGGGTTGATTTGGAAAGTGGGGAATGGGAAAACGTGAATCTGGAAAGATAATTGGTTGGATGACTGTAAAGGTCCGGATTTTTAAATCCTAATTCTCGGAAAAAGAGATTAAAAATGAATTTAAATCGGGTTATTTAAAATCTCTTAAAATGAATTCCGGCATATGATTATTTTAAATGGACTTTCATTCAGATTTATTTTCGCTTTCGCTTGTTAAAATTTGAAAGTATAATATAATTTTATTATTTGATTCAGTCGATAATTCGATTTAAATTTGAAGTTGTAAGCTTTATATCTTTTGAGTCGGGTTAAAGTCGAGTAAGCGGGTTTCGAGAGGTTTTGTTTGGGTATTCAAATATCTATTGGGACCACTTCTGAATTTCTTTTTTTTTTCTTTAAATTTCTCTCTCTCTCAGCTCACCCTATTAGCCGAACACCTCTCCTTGTCTACTGGTGAAAGGGAAGCTCACCCACATCCCATTTTGGTGCTACAGACAACCTACCCCTCCTCCTATTACATATGTGATATGCCCAATCCTCCCTGCAAACTTCCATCTACCAACAGACACAAACCCCAATCACATTGAGGAGCCCTCCTCCCTGTTCTACCTCCGGCAGGACCCGCTCCTCCCCCATCTTTACTTGCTTTGACTCACTAGAAGCTACATCTCCCTCCTACCCCCCTCTGTCGCAGCCAGCACCACTGGCACCCTCTACTTCTTCTTCCTGGACAAGCGGTTGAAGCAACACACAGCCGCTCTCGGTTCTCCGAGCCACCACCACTCCGTCTCCGAGAGCTTCCAGCGCCGTGTAGCAGCCCCCGTCGCTCCGAGCACCTCCCTGGGCGCCTTCGAGCGCTGTCCGAGCACCCTCGTCCCTCCTCTCTCTCGCTTCTGGTGAACAGCATCAGCAACCCGCGGCCGAGTATCGACTTCCTCCGTCGACCGAACCACCCCGACGCCGCCGCCACCAGCCTTCTCTCCCCTGTTTCGTTCGCTCGAGGTCGGTTTTCGATTCCGTTTCCTTATTCGATTTTGGTTCAAATCTCGTCCAAATCCCTCTCGTCCCTTACCCCTTCCTAGGATTGAGCCAAGCTGTCTTCCCCGTTGATTATAGCCGGAGTCGCAGTCGGCGCACCCTCGGCGTCGGAGATTCGCAGAAACGGTAATCTCTCTCTCTCCTCCCTCCTTCTTCCTCGCGTTCAGTTCCCTTGCCTGGGTTGTGGTCGGAATCGGGTTCCGGTATGTTTGGATCAGGTTTGAGCCGGAAGGAAGCCGCCGGCAGGCCGAGCGTTCCCCCTCTGTCCCCTTTTCTTTCTGTTTTGCCGAACAGAGAGCCTGAGCGAGGTTGAGGGTGAGCCTCCTTTTCATTTCTTTCAGATCCGGGTCTTTTCTTTTCTTTCACTGTTGGTCCGGGTCCGGGTTTGGGGGCAGGGCTTTTGTTTCGGGTTGGGCTTTTCATCCGGGTGAGGGATTGGGCCCTTTGGGTATGTGATATGTGTTGTTACTCATTTAGAATGTTTTGTTATTTATATATGTTGGATTTTATATTACTATCGGTAGTTACTATTTAATAATATGTATATTCTGAGTTTTTGTGATAATTATAAATTTTGGAAAATGTTTTCCCTATTTCTGGAATTTATATATTAAAATAGTGTTTGGAAAGTAAGATTATTTGGGATAAGTGTGTTGATTTAAATATGTAGTTTTGGGAATTTTGAAATGATTATTTATAATTATAGTTTGTGTATATTTTAGTCATATATTGTAATAAACTACTTAAAAAGGGGTTTTCAAGTTTTGGAAATATCCTTTAAGGATTTTTATTGGAGAACCAAAATGCCGGAATATTTTGATAAAACAAGAGTTTGGGTTGGCTTAGAAAATTTGATACTTTCTCTTGATTTAGACAAGTATGATTTGAGAAATTGTTTTGATTATGAGTTGACTTAATTTGAGATTTAAGAGTTTGGAAAATATGATTGGTATGATTTATCAATGAGTTTGATTGGAAGAATGATTTTGGTCGATGTTGATCGTATCGGAAAGGTTTTGGAAAATGGTTTTACTATCGATTGGTTTTGAGAATGTTGGGAACTTGGGTTCTGTGTATATGAATGTTAGCCCGATAGCTTATGAAAATGGCTTGATGATAGGTGTGTATTGCTTTTGGATCGCTTTGGACTTGCATTTGGGCCCTTGCTTGTGTTATATTGCTGTTCTGCATCTTCAGGTAAGTTCCCTAGGGGGCTTACTCAGGTTGGACATTCATGTCTGTTGTTGCATTTTATGTTAGGTGTTGCATATGCATAAAAGCATGCCATGTAGTATCCTGTTTAGGTTGCACTAATTGAATGAGCATCTGCTTACTTTATGCGTTTGAAACAGAACGGCCGTTATCTGTGATAGTCCTAGAGTCTTTGCTAGGGTCATAGGGTAGCCCAGCCTCATCGGGTACCCTGAGTCAATCGAGTCATGAACTTCCTTATATTATGAGATGCCTGCGGGCTTTATTGTGGAGCGGGTTAGGCATGCGTGCCGCCCGATTATGATGGAATGCATTCACGAGCTGGCCAGTCTCCGCCCTATCGGAAGGGGGTGGAGGTAGGAGAGGGATATGCCATTTGGCATTGTCTTGGGCCCTTTAAAGTATTTCTGCACATTATTATGAACTAGGAGCATGCTAGTGTGTTTGACTTCCGTACTGCATTAGAGCATCTTTATTAGCTATAGCACATACTATGTGGCCTCGGCGAGGACTGCCGGTCCCGCATGAGTGGCTCGATCTGACTCCTTTCCCCGTTCTTCTTTTAAAGGTATTTCTGCAGATTTGAGTGCTCGATGTCTATATGACGGGGTTTCCCTTTGACGAATCGAAGAATCTGGCTAATATCCTAATTTAGTAAAATGGTAATTACACACTCATGATTTGGTTTGATCGGTTCTGCCATGACACTTGTATCTTTACTTTGCTTTCGCCTTACTTCCGTTTGAAATGGATTTCGTGACATAGTCTTAGGACAGGTTAAGGGTACCCAACGGCCCTTCGAGGTTTTTAGGGTTTGAAATCCCTCTTTCTACTAATCTTAAAATGAGTTTGAAACCTCGACCCGTACCTGGATTGCAAGATCCGAACAAGGGGTTTTATCCCTTGAAACGTAACCCGAAAATTATAGTTCTGGGCCGTTACAATGACTGTCCACTTGTTGGTAGGAATCTACCTAACTGTATCATTATTGAAAATGAGAAAGTAGACACATATATTTCTCGAAATGGAAACTGGAGTTTAGAAAAATTAAGGGAAGTTCTTCCTGAGAGTATCGTGACAAAAATATCAAATATATACATTCCAACCAACAATATTGAAGACAGACGATATTGGAAAACTAGCAAAGACGGTTGGTTCTCGACATCAAGTGCACTTGATTTGATTAACAACCGAAATGCTTCACAACAAAATGACATTGCATGGGTTTGGAAAATTGATTGCCACCCAAAAGTGAAAAACTTCATTCGAAAAACTGCAATGAATGGACTACCGACAAAAACTAGACTCTCACTGAAGGGTGTTTATGTACCTTTGACATGTTCTCTATTAGGGGTGTTCAGATTAGGTTCGAACCGAATTTTTGGGCCGAACCGAACTGAAATAACCGAAACCTAACCGAACCGATGTGTTTCGGTTAAGGTTTTCGGTTCAGAGATTTTGTATTTTCGATTTTAGGTTCGGTTCGGTTAAACCGGGAAAAAACCGATTTTTTTAATGTTTTAATTTACCCTTAGTTTATAGAGAGATGACAAGGGTAGTGGAGTTAGTGACTGGTTTATTATAAAAGTGTATTAGATATATCTCTTATACACCTCTTAGCTACTTAATCCCAACAAAATAACAAGGAAAAGGAATAACAAATTATTTTTAGTACATACTGGTGGCTATTACAGAGTAGTGAAGTGTTATGGAATCTTGAGACTATTGCTTCTGTAAGTTAACTTTGCCATTGCGTACTGTTTGCACATTGTGCATTAGCTTCTGTATTTTCTTCATGTTAGCCTATTGGTATCTGGTACTTTGGTAGCTCACCTCATAAAAAAAGCTCAAATAAAATTGTTTCACTTAGGTTCATAACCGAACCGAACCGAAATCAAACCGGTTGAAAACCGAACCAAACCTATTAGTTTCGGTTCGGTTTTCGGTTTACATTTTTGGAAATTTTGGTTTTCGGTTCAGTTTGGTTTGGCCAGGTTCGGATCGGTTTTGGGCCGATGAACAACCCTATTCTCTATGCAACCAGATGGATGAAGATTCGATACATTTACTCACCAAGTGCGATAGCACATTAAGACTAATTAGGAAAATTGATGGGAAAATTGGACAAGAAATAGGGAGAATAGACACAAACAACAAGAGCATGAAACAAGTGATATCAGAAATATTCTCCAAACTTAACAAAGAGCAAAAAACTAGATTGACTATTATGGGGTGGAACATATGGATAATAAGAAACAAGCTCGTTTTTGAAAACCCGGAACAATGGAAAGCTCAGGTTTGGGAAGGATATATTCGATACATTTACCCATAAGATTGTGAGCAAAAAGAGCATATCAAACCCAAAATCTTGAGGAAAAGAAAAAATTTAAGATGGAAACCACCTCGTTGTGGGAGTTTTAGAATCAATTTTGATGGCTGCAGACTTCCTTCTGGTGAAGCTTCGACTGGTTTCGTCATTCGAGATCAGGTTGAGGAGGTGGTGGCGAGATCAGGTTGAGGAGGTGGTGGCGTGTGATGCAGCGCTCTATGGATCCGTATCTCCACTCATGGCTGAAGCTCTCGGCCTTCGTGATGGTCTCTTGGCTGCTAAGTCCCTTTGCCTACACCACATTGAAATTGAAGGTGATAGTCTTGCCTACACCACATTCTGCTGTTGCTTCGGGATTTTGCTTCAACCTCATGTGAGCACATCTTTCGAAAATCAACCTGGTTGTTGACAAGGTGGTTCGTCTCCGGCATTCAGTGGACGCGGGTAGATTAGCGGCTCATCCAGAACTTCTTGTTCTCGTCCGAAAGGACACCCTTGGGTGGTGGTCCAGCAGGGTCTGACATCACCCAAACTATTGCTTGTTCAAAAAAAAAAAGGAGGGGCATTGTTGTCTTTCCATTTAAAACAAACGGTGGGTTAAAAGAGGTTTTAGGTGTGGGTGGTTGATTGGAAAAGTGTGATGAATGTGGGTGATTTGCTTAATAATGATTTGTATGGGTGGTTATCTGGAAAAGACTATTTTAAGGGTGGTTTTATGTAATTTACCCAAAACAAAACCCACCAAAGAGGCAAAGATTCGCTTCCCGTGCACACACTTTCCCTTCCTTTCTATCTTTTTCTATACTCCGGGTCCGGGGTACTCATTACTCACCGTTCTTCATCCCAATTCCCAAAGCCGATTTCCCCCCATTTATTCTCCACCCAAACCACTCACACAGTCACTACCCACCCACCCACTTTCTTTAACAATTCCATTTTCCGGGAATCCCTAATTTATTCGTTTCCCCCCTTTCCCTTCTTGTTCATAATTGCCCTCGCTTCAGCTCCCTGAAATTGCTTCCTGCCATCTCAATTTGGTTGTGTTATTGAGCAAACCCTAGAAACAGAAGTCGAAGGTTCTTCTGGGTCGTGTCTGATTAAGAGGTTGAGCTGAAGAACAGAGATGACTGCAACCGGGTTTCTCTGGGCTGCTAGTTTGGTAGTTTCTTTGAGCTTGGTATCCGGTAATTCGGAGGGAGATGCCCTCTATGCACTCCGCCGGACCTTGTCCGATCCGGATCATGTTCTTGAGAGCTGGGATCCGAATCTTGTGACGCCGTGCACCTGGTTTCACATCACCTGTAACCAAGACAACCATGTCACCAGAGTGTGAGATTTCCCTCTTCTCTTTTCCATTTACCTGATCAAATTTGTTACTTGATTTCTTGAGCTAGAGCTAGGTTTGTTCATACCTTCTTGTTTTGTGTTTGAGAACTTATAATTTACATCATTTTAGCTTACCTGGTAAAAGGGTAAACATTTGAAATTGCAAAACAAATGGTTTTAGGCCAGTCATTTACCGCAATTTGTCGAATTTGGGGTAAGATCATTAGAGCTCTTAAATTTGGGGTTTTCCCCTTGTAAATTGGAAAGAGCCCAATGATTTAGGAATGTTCTGTTAGTATATCTGCTATAGAAATTCGTACTATTTATGATTTTTCTTGAGTTCATTCATATTATATGGGATAAAACTCGATTCATATTTTTGGGCGTAGTTACGTAGTAGAGCTTAAAACTAGGTAATATGTTCTGATGCTTTGAGCTGCAAATGATTTGTGCCTCATAGATACCTTATGATGCTATTGTGCAGGGACCTTGGCAACTTGAACCTTTCTGGTCACCTGGTGTCTGATCTCGGTAAACTTGAACATCTTCAGTATCTGTAAGCATATTAATTACTTTTCATCTTTATTTTATATCATATATCCCCGTTTTGTTACCATGTTACTATGTGAATTACGCTACTGCTGACAGGCTCACCGTTCTCACTTCATGAATATGAATTTTCTGTTTCAGGGAGCTTTACAAGAACAGTATCCATGGAACGATTCCTGCTGAGCTTGGAAACCTGAAGAATTTGATTAGCTTGGATTTGTACAACAACAATATATCTGGGATCATTCCTTCTCAACTGGGAAAGCTGACCTCACTTGTCTTCTTGTATGGATTTGGCACCTTCCAAGCGTTTCTATACTAAAAGTTCTTTATCTTTCTTGGGCATGCTAATAACCCTATGATTTGGCAGGCGACTTAATAATAATCAACTAAGTGGGCGTATTCCTAGGGAGCTTACTAAAGTTACCAGCTTGAAAGTTGTGTAAGTTACTGTGAATTGATCATTTGAATATACTCCATATTTTTTTTTGTTGATCTTGTACTCCTCATTTTGTTACAGGGACGTCTCTAACAACAATTTATGTGGAACAATTCCTACTACTGGTCCTTTTGAGCACATTCCAATGGAAAAGTAAGCGTTTGATTTTGCCGCTGTGTATATTTGTCTACTAACTTTTTATTCTATAGATGACTGCTCTATTAGATTTGATAGATAGAAGCCATGAACTTCCTTTTGTCGAAGTTAGCTCTTTCTTTCAGCTAGTCCAAAAAGCAGCATTGTTATTTGCATTCTGCAAATAGCGTAATTTGTTTCTCTGCTATCTCAATTATTCAGAATACCAGGGGTGTATTTTGTATTTTACTTACCAAAAGTCCTTCAAGTTAGCAAACTTATGCACTGTAGGGGTTACTTGGAGCGGAAAGACAGCTTAAATTTTAGTATGTGTCAACTTATAGTTATTAGTTATAACTTCTAACCTTGGTATCAAACCTTTATGTCTTGGATTATATATCATGCATTTGGTATCTTTCATAAGCTTTAGATTTTAGGATTCAGTACTTAGGTTTAGGTGGCTCCGTGGACTGTCAACTTGGATTTTGGCAAGAAACTGAATATGTATTTAAACATTATCTTTGTTTCAGGAATAGGGTTTTAGGCTTTTTTTTTGTTTGCGATCCATGTTAGCTACTTAGCTTCACTAGTCCATTTATATTTAAGGTTCACGTGTTTTGGTATATATCTATTTATTTATGGTGCCTGGTCAAAAACAGTCGTTCCTATTTATAGGTTAAGTGCTTGTAACAGCTGATCCGAATAAAAACCAGCAGTACCTGTAATAAATAAAATTTCATTTGATAATCCTTTATGCGTTTGCCGATTACTCCTTTCTGATATGGATTTGTCATTAATCACTGCTTGTGTCTGCAGCTTTGAGAACAATCCTCGCCTGGAAGGCCCGGAGCTGCTTGGGCTTGCCAGCTACGACACAGACTGCAGTTGAGCCATAAGCAGCACCACGGACGAAGAAATCAAACTTATTCCCCCAGTATGTTAATGCTGAATATGTTTAGTCATATTTACTGTGAAGATGTATCATATATAAAGAAGAATCTGTTGTGCTTGGTGGTGAATCAAACGACAAAATGACCCGTTTGTAATAATTGATTAAGCTAAGGAGTCATCTGTTTGGAATAGTAGAAAGATGGATATATGGGCATAGAGCTCTCATGTCAACTCTTAATGGAGTTCGATGATTGTGTGTTTGAACTGTTGCTCTGCAATGCCAGATTCAGGATACACTGAATTTGTCTGTGTTTACAACCAAAATTTCGGCATTTGTCGAAATCAATCCAAAAGGAAAACCCTAAAAAAACCCGCCTCTGGGAGATCAAGTTCTCCAATTTCATACATCAGCTCCCAGTCTAACATGGATGCAGCCGAAGCTTGTTCGGCCCCATCTGCTGGCCACCAGCACTGCGCTTCAGCTCAGGCGGTCAAATGCAGAATAAAGATCCAGTTTTGGAAGCTGAAATCAAAGCGGCTGACGCTCTGATCACCAGTCTTCTAAAAGGTAAAAAATCGAGTGTTTTGAATCGCCGAGAACACAGATCATTGAGCGTTGTGGATCAGAGGCCCTACGGAGGGATTGTTCAACCGAAACTGACAACAGTAAGGAGGATGACAAGGATCTCATACTTGTCCAAGAAATCGGAGTTGTTCATGGCGAATCTGTCCGATCTAAACAATTCTTGGACACAAACTAGGAGATTGAAGCTGATGCTAAAATCGGAGGATTACGAATGTGTTGTAGCTTCAGGTATTGACAAGAAATTATAAATCGAAACAAACATTATATTGATTGTAAAGATTCAAAACAATCCATAGAGGAAGGTGAAACTACTACATATATAACGACTTGAATTTCATGACGAATACTGTTTATAATTTTTGGGCATCCATTGATAGAAAACATTAAATATAAGTTCTTTTTTTACACGTTTTTTAAGAACGTCTGTATTAAATTATTAACTTTTTTTTAATCAATTTTTTTAATAATTTCATACTTATTACTACTCCGTAATAAATATCAAATTATTAAAAAAATTTGATAAAAAAGTTAATATTTTATCATATTTTTTTGTCCCGTTTAAGTTGCAAGCAAACCCGCCGAATGGAAACTCTTACATGAACACTATCTCGACCTCTCTCTGCTGCTCCTTTACTTCCTTCCATATTTCTTTTGTTTTATTGTATTCTTGGTATATCTTTACACCTCTCTTTTATTTTCTGGTGTAACTTGTTGTATTTTTTTTTCTATGCAATAGCTCGTGGCCTGCTTTTCATGTGTGATACCTCTCGGTGAAATTCAGGTAACCCATGTGAATCCCTCTCCTCTCAATTCACGAGCCCTGTTACTTGATTTGCACTAGTGTTAGCTGTTAATGGTAATTTCTAGCCTTTCCCAAAGAGGGAAAATTGGATAATTGTTTTCTCTATTTTTGGCTTTCAGAACACCAAGCTAATTATCACTTTTATGAATGTGTTGATTATTGATAGCAAATTAAACGGACCCTTGTATGAGATCGGGTAAGTAATGAGTTCAGAGTTTACATTTGGTTCTTTCCCTTATGGGTCAATTGGAATCCATCAACAAAATTATTATTGATATATTTAGAGGCAAAGCCTGATGAGTCTGTCTATGCACTGCTTGCTTGAATCTGTGGTCATACATTATTGCTGGTTAATGAAAGTGCATTTCATTAGATGCTCTGAGATTAACAAGTAAATATGACTCGAAAAATAATTAGATTTTTTTTGCTAGGCAGCTTTGATGGAAATCGTGATTTGTGGAAAACAAATCGTGATTTGGTCGAATTATAGAAGAAAAGTGTTGTGCCTTAATAGTTATGAAATCAAACCATTACATAAAAATGGATGCTAGTATCATTATAGACATCGTCTAAATAGTCTAAATCAATGTTTAACATATATATTTACATCACAATGTTAATATAAATTGATATATATTGCTACCAATTAACAATATCTTTATAAAAATCTAAAATGATGTCCATATATATATATATATATATATATATATATATATATATATATATATATATATATATATATATATATATATATATATATATATATATATATCATATTAATACATCAGTTATGTACATATTTCATACGATAGATTATTATAAAACAATAAAAAAAATTACAAATTATATATATAAAATTAATATACCCAAAATCAATATAAGAAAACATATGTCTATTTTATTTTAATACATTGACTATTTTAAAAATAGTGATGTAAATGTAAAATTTAGACTTGATGTGGATATCTTCAAAAACTTATAAATGAAAAATAATGATGTTTTAACAACAAGTGAACATGTCAAAAATAAATTTGAGGGGCTGATTTATATCTATAATCAAAATAAAACAGATGTTTTAACCAAGAAAAGAAATCGGCTTAAAACCGATGTGGAAAAGTTGATCTTTTACTACACGCACAGAGAGATCGATTTTTTTTTGAAAGACATCGGCTAACAACAAATGTCTAATTGCGTTTTTCTAGTAGGGGGGCAAACATTAATGGTGATCTTCGATCATAACAAGTGAAGAGTAGCGAATTATTCGTCTTCCCTCATCACTACATCGTGATAAGGAAACCCGATGGGCAATTGATAGAGCAAAAGTAATTCCCTAAAAGATTTAGGGGCATAATCGTTATTTTCGAGGTGACCTTAATCAAACCCATTTAGATTATATATAATTGTGATTTGCTAGGGTTTAGGGGGCTTCTCACACAGCCGGCACCGTCGGAGGCTCCTCCGGGGGAGCGAGCCCTGCCTCTTCCTCTCCTTTTATGCAGGTGATCGATCGATGCCAAGAAGCAAGAAGGAAGGAGGTGCAGATTTATGCGCGCACTTACAATCCCCATCGTCGATAGTCGCTGACCTCTCCCTCACCTCCCTCAATCCCTCTCCCCCGATGACCCCATTCCCTATTCGATGGTGTACGTTGCTACTCCCATGAGATCTTCATCTATTGCTTTAACCTCTTGCACACCAACGTACTCTTAATATCAGTTAATTAAATCAACGGAAATTTCGCGAGGTACCCCTGGGGTTGCAATTTTCGCGAGGTATACAATTCTTTCCGGTTAATTCTAACGGAACTAGTGGATGCCCCGTTAGTTTTCAATTTTAAAATTAAAAAAAAAAAGAAAAAAGAAAAAAAGAAAGAACAAAGAGAGAGAGAGAGACAAAGAGAGAAGCGAAGAGACTAGATCTGGCCAAGCGAGGATGACGATGAGGGAGAGGAAGGTGAGCCGGGAAGAGGAGGGCTGGTGGCGGAAGGGAAGCCGATGAGGGCGGCTGCCGGCGGTTTGAGGGTGAGGACGGAGATCGGAAGGGAAGCCGGTAAGGGTGGCTGCCGGCGGTTTGAGGGACGGAAGTGGTCCGGCGATGGTGGGCGGAGGTAGACGTCAGCGAACTATGGAGAAGAAGGCGCTGGAGCTGCTGAGCTTCGATTGGGGAGGGCAGAGGAGCGGCACCAACGAAGAGGAAGGGATGGAGGCGGAGGAAGCCCTAGCAGAGGAGGAGGAGTGGAGGAAGGGATAGATGCGAAGGTCGTAGGCGCTGGGGTCGGAATTGGAGCCGCGGTGGTGGTGGCGATCTCCATTGAGTTCTGGAAAGGGTGAAATGCGCCTCCGTTGTTCTTCACATCCACCAACCGAGACCTTCCTCGTCCGGCTTGATTTCTGAAGCTCATGAATCCAAAGTTCGAAACATTTTTTCAATAAAAAATAGAGATTATGCAAAGGAGATGATTTAGGGATTTGAGTGACCAAGCGAACCTCGTCGGCGGTGGTGGTGGGCGGATCTTGAGATTGGTTCCATAGTTGAGCAGATAAGCCAATCCAATTTCCGCGAAGAGGAAGGGATGGAGGCGGAGAAGGTGGAAGCCTGTGCAGTTTCTTCAATCGACTCGGTGCCAGCGAAGAGGAAGGGATGGAGGTGGAGGAGGAGCGGAGGAGGAGGAGAAAGCCTGTGCTTCAATCGGCCTCAATTCTTTCTTTCTTCTCTCACTCCATTCCTTCTTTCTTTTCTTTTTTTTTTTAAATTGAAAACTAACGGAATATGTTAAAGTTAACTGGAAAGGGCATTGGGCGAAAAAATCAAAACATCAGGGGTACAACGCGAAATATGCAAAAGATTTATATACCTCGCGAAAATTGCAATACCCCATAGTACCTCGTGAATTTTTCGTTAAATCAATTAAACAAAATGAAATTAACTAGTTAATTAGTTTTGATCAACGAGTCAATCTTGTTGTGCAACTCCATTTGTGATGATCTTGTTTAATTAATCAAATAAATAAGTCAATGTATCAAAACTCTTTCCATTCAGTATGGGAACTGGTTCCCCCAACTTGTGTTTGGTGGCATAGGAACTATGCAGTGGACATAATATGCAATTAAAGTAAGATTATCTTGTCAATAGTTGTTTCGGTGTCTTGTCACTAGCGAAAGGAGAATTTTATTTGGTATAATTGCATGCTCGAGTTCAAATTTGTCTATTTTTTTTATTTAGTTCATCTACGTTACTAAATTAACCATCCGAACACACGAGGGATTAAATGATAATAGATAAATTTCTTTATTATTATTATTATTATTATTACTACTACTACTACTTAACTACTAATCAAATTTCTAATTGATAATTTACAATATTTAAAATCTATAATCTAAATTACAAATCCAAAGTCTCATATTCTTTCCTAACCTATTACAGTATTATTTTCTTACTTTAATTACTTATAATTACTTATATCATACCCTCCCACCCAATCCCAACTATCAATTGATTTTTGGTTTCATTTCATTTTTTTTAAGTCAATTACCTACTACCATCTATTATGATTTGAGATTTATCCTTTTTCCATACTCTACTATACTAACCACTTATCACGATCTCCTCACACATCAAACTCACACTACATTTTAATTCTTTGTAGTGATGGTGGGTTCGATTGTTGAGTTCACTAGACTAAATGATATTCAAGAAGATTGTATGGTATCCCGAGAGAAAAATTGTCATGTATATAGGTGATGTGTGTATTAGTATTGTCATGTATAGGGATTATATGTATATTAGGGATGACTATAGAGCATCTCCAACAAATGTTCTATTTTGGAGATTTTTACAAATTTAGGGAGTATTGGGCTTATTTTTGGCCCAACAGCTTCCCTAACCTATTCTCCAAAATAGAGATTGGAGTTAAAAAATAGGGTTCCTTCCCTATTTATGCAGCAATCCCCATTTTTTTTGTGCGTGAATCTCCTCTCCCCTCCTCCTTCGACAAAAACGGCGGTGGCTATGGTTCAAATTGGTCGGATCAAACCTAAGCTTCTCGTCGGAGATTTGCCTCGTGTTCTCAGACGGTGATGGTCTCGGTGACGACTAGATGTCGTTGTGGTGGCTGAAAAGCCCTCCGATGGCAGGAGACAATCTCCACCACTCACAGATAAACTCGCACTTTCTGATCTGCTTCCTCCTTAATTCGCTCTCTCCGCTTCCTCTTTAATTCGCTCTCTCTATTCTTCCTCTTCAATTCGAGAGAAACCTAGTTTCTAAGCTTTATTCAGAGAGATCAAGAGATGGAGGCCACGAGAATCAGGCTCTTCGCCGCTGTGTTGATGACTCTCGTCGCGGTGTTCTCCGTTCAGAACTTCGTCGCTCTGGATTCACTGGCTTCGGGCCCCAGCCCCACCTTAAACGCTGCCACATTCGGCCCTGCTGCAACCATCGTTAAGAAACAATTTACAGTAGCCATGGACGATAGCAACAAGTTTTGAAGTGAGCAACTAAATAAATCAACAATGTCAATTTGGAAATACATCCAAAAATGTCAATAATTTCAATTAAAAGTTAATTTACAATTCTTCATTTTGAAGAATCTGTTGGAATCAAGACAATTTTTTTTTTTGGAGAATATTGATTTTCATTCTCCATTTTAGAGAAAATTTGAAGAAGCTGTTGGTAATGCTCTAAATACCCTATATCTTGTATTAGAGATGGCATCAATGAAATAAGGCCAATTTGCATAACTAGACAAAAAAAAAAAGTTTGCACAACTAGCCATGTCCCTTGTTTATTTGCTAGGGGTAGAAAGTGGCCATTTTTTGCAAATAAAAATAGCGACCGGGAGAGGAAGTTGCAGGTGAAGGTGAGGAACACTGTAGCTACACTGTAGCTGTCAGTGACATGTGACACCAAAAGGCATCCTCCGTTCATTTCAGAAAACTGTAGACTGCCCATCTTACTAATAGAATTAATTGGTCCTACCAATAGGCTAAACCTGTATTTCCATACTTGGAGATATTTTAGAAAGAATCTGGAGGGGATTCACTGTAGCTGATTTCGCGGGCTGTCAGTGTAGTTTTGGCGCCAAAACAGGGTTTCTCCTTTGAGGAAAGGGGGAGCATTTATGAGGGGAAAATGCAATGACTGCATTGATGGGTATCCCCCAAGAACATATATAAGCTTGAGAGGAGGATCTGAAACACCATAACATGCTCTGCAAAAAGTGAGGCAGAATAGGAGAGAAGCGGAAAGGATGGGGAAAAAGTTACCCGTTCATTCCAGGGAACGATACAGTCCCCATCCTACCAATAGAATATTTCCGTCCTACCAATAGTGTACAACTGTCCTTTCATACCTGAAAAAGTGCAAGAAGTTTGTTCGATGACAGTGGCAGCGATGGGTAAGTGATCTTGTACCTATCCTTTGTAGTTGTTCCTTTTTCTTATAACAGAACTACCCCAAGGTGACGGTTTCACGAGACCAGTTGCAGAGAGTTCGTAATTTATACTCTCTTTTTGATCATTTGGATAACTTGCAAATTAAGATTACAAATTCTAGCGCTATTTTTGCTTCCTGCGAAATTATCACTTCTTGATGCCTAGACGATCTTAAGGACCCATTGAAAATAGTCTATTAGCTCAATTAGTAGAGCGTTGTGTTTGCACGCAAAGATGTGAGTTCGACTCTCACATAGGCTAATACGGAGTATGTGTGTTCATGAATCTCTCTAAACTTATACAATTATGAACTTGACAGAAAATATATACACTACTGGTAGGACACATTTACGAACATGTTAGGACAAATTCATAAATCTCTCTGAACTTATACGATTATAAACATGACAGGAAATATATACATTCTGATCCTACCAATATCGTTGTTTTCCCCTATCATTAGTTTTCATCTATTCTACCATTTTTGTGCATCTATCCTACCAACTTAAATAGCTTTCAAGGAAAATCAAGCTAGAAAACGTAGCAAGTTATGATCCTACCAATATCGTTATTTTCTCCTACCATTAGTTTCCATCTATCATACCATGAGTTTTCAAGTTGCATGGTACTTTTTGACTTAGTTCTACATTGAGGAATTTCGGTGATTACATTATTATCATACCAATATCGTATATTTGTCCTATCAGATTCACAAATTTATCCTACCACTAGTGTATATATTTCCTACCAGTTCATAATTTTATAAGTTCAGAGATATTTATAAATTTGTTCTAGCTACCAGATTAACAAATTTATCCTACCACTTGTGTATATATTTCCTACCAATTCATAATTTTATAAGTTCAGAGATATTCATAAATTTATCCTACCAGATTCACAAATTTGTCCTGCCACAAGTGTATATATTTCCTACCAGTTCATAATTTTATAAGTTCAGAGATACCAGATTTTTATCTTACCATTAGTTTAAAAGTAATTTACCATTATTATTCTATCATCCTACCATTATCTTTCAACCATTAGGACTACACTTTAGACTAATGGTAGGATAGATGCACACTAATAGTAAGATATATTTATACTATTGGAAATATGGAAATGCATAATTAGCTTTACCAAAACACAATATATCGGAGACTTATAAAAATTTGCGATTATCGCGATAAAATAAAAAAATGATAAACTAGAAGTTTTTACTAGTAAACTAGAATATTGACTAGCATTGCATTTCTTTATCATAGAAGTGGAACTGCGCGCAATTGAGGTAACCCAGTGAGTGTAATTCATGATAAAGTTAATTCCTAAAAAAAACAACCCATTCACTTCTTGAAGCACAAAGAGTTGGTTTATACATATATACCTTCAGGGTTGAAGGTTTTGAGTCACTAGAAAGAGGAGCCTCGACGTGATCCACAACAACTTGTGAGCTGATCAGCCTCCTGCAGGCAGTAAGCCTCCGGCTCCCGGAATCAGGACACTGCAACACCTTGATTTTGTTAGTGGAGGAGCTCTTGCATTGGACAAGAACAACCCATTCACTTCTTGAAGCACAAAGAGTTTGTTTCTGCAGCAACCCATGTGTATTTGCAACATTTGTCCCCTACATCTTTACTGATCAATTCCTTCTATGCCTTGTTTATCAATCTCCTGCCAAAATCCTGCACATGAATTGTGTATTTCAGTTCGCGTCTTATTCGATCATAGATATATACACATGTATAGGTTTCTAATTCATCAAAATCATGCCCAAAAAGCTGATCAGCCGGAAAAATAACTAAGCAATCAACAAAGACAAAAATCTGTCATAATTTAACACAGAAGCTGATCAAGTAGTGGATGGATGAGATGAGAAGATCATATCATACATACCCTTTAAACTGAAATGATTGATCAAGAGGGTGATAAATTGATCAAGAAGGTGGAACTAGGAGTTTTATGTATTTTGGAAGAGTGTACAAATGATGGGCATTTGTGATTTTTATTCCTTTGAATTTCTGTATTTTTTGTGGATGAAATGGGAGTGGATAAATTAAGACGCTAAAATGGGATTGTGGATCTCATCTCACAACTCAAAATCATGAGCTTTTGGTTTGTCTGTGACGTCCAAATAAAACAAAAACAAATAAAATGAAAGTCATATATATGCTTTACCAATTGCTGGTAGGTGTTTGATATGATGAGAGAAAATTGCAAGTCCATTTGATCACTCTTTAAGACTTCAGCTATGTCCACACCTTTTATGCAAATCCATTTGAGGCAACTCAGTGTTTAATAACCCTATCCTACCAACAGAACAAACATATCATGCCAAATGACCATAACTATTCTACCAAAGGTACAAAGAAATGAAAATAGGCAAAGATATCAAAAACCCCTATTTTTACTCCCCGGAATCCGACGCCGGAAGAAGTCTCCCGCCGCAAATGCCATGCTGTGCCACTGCTGAGAATCATAAATCTCAGCAGATCTACAAAATCAGCCCTAAAGATAATGGTAATAACCGCCTTATTCCATCAATTTCAATTTCACGTGCAATTTCAAACCCTAAACTATCAAATTCCAACTCAATATCAAATCTTAACCCTAAATCATCAAAATCAAATCTAAATCCGTAAATAAAGAGTTTAGGGAGAAGATCCATACCAGGAGAGTTGCAAAATGAGGGATTGAAATCGAAAATAGAGGGGATGGGGGCGTTTGGTGCGAATCTGTGAAGATGAGAAAAGGGGGCACTGGGCTGCTGCTGCGGGCTTGCTGTGAGACTGGGAGGAGTGCAGGTGGGCTAGAGCTGGTGTTGCGGTTGTGCTGCGATGGGGCAACAACGATGGCTTCTTCGATTGGAACCGCCATGTCTGCGACTTCGGAGGTGAGCCCGCTCAAGATCTGCGGAATTGGGGAAAGGTTGTTCCTCGTTCGTCCGTCCCTCGCCAACAGTCCCTCCCTCAACCTATTTTTGCCGGTCATCTACAATTGCTTGCAACCGGTTAATTTTAGCCAAAAAAAGTGGACTTGTCTACTTTAGCAATTTTTGGGCCTTGTAGGCTAGTTGTGCAAAAGACCCGTTTTTTGGTCTATTTGGTACCATTTCCTCATGAAATAATCAAAACCCAATTATCCCTTTTCTCGTTACCCTACTCTCTCTCTTCCTTTCCCTATGTTCTTCTTCTTCTTCCTAAACTCTTCTCAACCCTAATTCATCTTCTTCTTCCCTTAATCCTTTCCTAAATCTCTTCCTTTTCCCTTTTAATTCCCTAATCCCTACTTGGGACATTACAAATTGGTATCTAGAGCAAGTTCATCCTCAACTTCATAATTTTTTTTACCTAACCTGCAACTTCGTAAGCAAGAGGCCAGGTCGACAATGGCGGAGGCGATTACAAGACGGTATGTCAAAGCGACTGACGCATTGGTAAGATCGATAGAAGAAGCACGATTAGCAATCGTAACCGATGAAACAGGCAACAAAGAGGCTTGTCACAATGCGTTGAGGGCACTGGATCCGCTAAATTCAACATCGAATGCGCCTGAGCCATCGACCTTGGCACCATACCAGCGGTGTTCTTGGACGTAACGAAAGGGAATTCGCCGATTCAAATCGTGCACCTGTTAATTACTCTATGATGTGCAACGACCGAACGATTTCTTGGGGAATCAGCATTAGAGGAGACCAAGAATTCAACATCGAAGTTCCAAGGCAGAAATTCGAAGCGATTGAAGCCTTTAGGAAAGAAACCAACGGGAATCGAGTCGAACTTCAGCCCCAATTCGAGCAGTCGAAGGTAAATTTCATTTCACTACCTTGGGATAATTTAGCACTGAAATCTCAGAAACAGAATATGGGAGTCGAGATACCTATGATGATCAAAGATGCAGAGATTGGAGTTATTGATTTTTGGAAAAAATCAATTGGTACTGTGATATCCTCTAGTGCAGACCAAGCGTTCGTAGAAATGTCTAGGCTAGTTGGTAAGACTATTTTCAACCCTGGTACTTTTCATGTCATAGATGGTGAGAGGGGTGAAGGTAGAGCAACTAGCATGGCCTTGTCTGATGAGTTGGGCCACAACTTAATGGGTGGTGTTGTTTTGCTAAGTGTCAATTTCACCCAGTGGTGTCCGAATCAGTGATAAAAAAATGCGTGAAGCGGGAAAAAGTGAAAGGGTGCCCATCACTTAAGCGTGAAACAAGCGACACGAAGCGCCCGCTTCATGGACGAAGCGCCCAATACTATATAATGTGTTTTTAGATTATACACTCATGCTATAACATAAACTAGTAATGATTTATAATACAAGATTTATACATAGCATCATATTAAATGAAAAACTTATATATATGTTGAGCTGATGTACTCTCCCTCATCGTGCAAAGCACTATCACCACTATTAACTTGCAACTTCATATCAATTCCCTCAACAACCTCTTCTTTATTTAGTGAGAATACAAATCAGGACCGTCAACATATATCCTTATTTGAAAAATTACTCTAAATAATATCAAACAATGCTAAAAATACGCTTTTGTTCCCAAAGCGCTTGCTTCATCGCTTAAGCGGGTGAAGCGGGCACTTCATGGACACCGCTCACTTCAGGCATGTTGAAGCGTTTTGAGTAGCGCTTCAACGCTTAAACGTGAAGCGCTCGCTTAAGCGACGCTTTTTTATTCACTGGTCCGAATTCCCTGCCATTTGATAGATGTAGAGTTGCTGCTACCCATTTTGATGCATGATGGGTGTGTGTTAGTACGGAAACTTCATTTCCATATGACAAGGAGTTTTTTTGGAAGACCTATATATGGGATGAATTGCATTGTAGCTCTTAATTGTGCAATTTAATATGGGGAATGATGGGAAGCTGTCATGAAATGGCAATCGATTTCGGGTGAAGTTTACTATGATCCCAGGATTGTCCTTTGGGCTACAAGTGTGCCGGTGGAGTATTGGGTAACTGCCAAGAGGAAACCTGCTGTCATGGGAAGATTTGATTGATGGCATGAGCTGTGTTGCTGGTTCATGGTGTCCAAGTTGTTGCATTTGTGAGGAAGTGGTCAGGGCTAAATTGTGATAGGCTACATATGTGAGTTCAAGTGTCTATATAAGTGCTCATTAGGCAGTAAAGCAAGGTGCCCAAGCGCAGTCCCGTTTACTGAAAGTTGTCATGGTGTTGGAAGTAGTTCAAGAAACAAATCAAGCAACCTGCATGTCAATTGGTATGAGCAGGAAACGAGTCTAATTGATTAATGAAAGGGAGTGGTTGACATACACCTAATCCACTGATGTCCTTGCTTCCTTCCAATCACACAAATAGAAGGGGGTTGTTGGCATAAATGGATCGCTATCAATTTTTTTAGGTCTGCATGTTTCTTGATGCTAAGTCCACTCCTTATTGTTGTTACGGTAGTGGCTATAGTTTATATTTTTTTCCATATAAGCTTTGAGGACAAAGCTCTTATAAGGGGTGAGTAATGTCATGTATATAGGTGATGTGTGTATTAGTATTGTCATGTATAGAGATTATATGTGTAGGGATACTAGGGATGACTATAAATACCATATATCTTGTATTAGACATGGCATCAATGAAATAATCAAAACCCAATTATCCCTTTTCTCCTTACCCTACTCTCTCTCTTCCTTTCCCTATGTTCTTCTTCTTCCTAAACACTTCTCAACCCTAATTCATCTTCTTCTTCTTCCCTTAATCCTTTCCTAAATCTCTTCCTTTTCCCTTTTAATTCCCTAATTTCTACTTGGGACATTACAAAAACATAATTACCATTGCAGTTGGTTTGTATTGACGAAATGGTATGTAGAGTTTTTAATTACTTTATATAATGTTTTTTTTAATTAATTGTGATGTTCTTCATATTTGTCCTTTGTTTTAAATACACATCTATTTTATTTGTTAATTTCCAATGTAGGGATGTTCATGTGAGAGAAATTGCAACCATTACGATGACAAATTTGAGCCTAATTGCAAACATATGTGTATTAAAGTTCATCAGTCATCCGAAGAAAATCATCATTACTGAGTCAACCACAATCAATTCCTACAAACACGCTTGAATTCTACTCGTTTGGTATTAAGACTCATTTATCTAATTAATTCTTTTTATTTTTTATTAATTGTTATATAAATTTAAAGATGATGATCAAAGGATAAAAAAACGAATTTACATATACATGTATTTATTTTAGATTTATTTTTCTTGAAATAAATTTGGTATTAACCCCCTGTTGAGAAATTCATTCTAATATTTGTTAACTATTATATTGATTTTTGTAACCTATGATCTTTGAGCAGACGTGTGTTTGCTTAATGGGCATTTGTAGTTAGTTGTAGATGTGTGGGTATATGTATATGTATTTATGTATTTATCAGGGCCGGCCCTGAACAAGTGCAAAGTGTGCACTTGCACAAGGCCAAGGCCTCAGATTCTACTGGGCCTCAAATTATTCGGCCCAGGACCCAGGTATATTAAAAAATAATTATTTTGTTCAATGTGCAGCGCCTCCGAGTGTATTGAAAGCGGGGATTTGGGGGAAGAAAAAGAGGAGCACGCGGCCTCGCCTCTTCGTCTTCTCCAATTAATTCTTAAACTGCCTTCAATACTCTTCCATTCTTCAAGATTTATTGAAATCTAAGCCAAAATAATGTTGGTTCAACAGATCTATCAAGGGCTCTACAAAAGGATGCTCCGGCTATTGGGAGGTTCTCAGGTTCAGTCCGGCTTGGCGGCTTCACATTCAATTCGTTCAGTCAGGCTTGGTGGAGTTCACATTCAGTCCGTTTAGTCCGACTTCACATTCATCTCAGGTTCAGTCCGGCTTGGCGGAGTTCACATTAATTCAGTCCGTTCACGGCTATTGGATGTGTTCACGGTGTTGGCGCCGACTGTTAGACAGTACTCCCTCCGGTTTTGCAGTAGGTCGCTGGCTTTCAGTCCATTCCGACATCCACAGGTCTGAGCCAAGGTCGCCCGTCGCCGGTTGCAGCAGGTCTGAGGTCCCCTCCTGGTTCAATTCATCAATACTGTTGAATGCAAGTTTAATAATCTATGGATTGTGCTAATCAATTTGTTCAATTGTTATGTGTTTCTGCAGGTTCAATTGATCAATTGTATGTGTCCTACTGCTAAATCGATCTATTCATAATTCTCTCAATATTAGATTCTTTCATTCCTTTTAGCTTGATAAGATAAATTTCGTCTAAAACTCTTATTTGTATTGCTTATTTGTATTGCGTGTAATTTTATTTTGGTGTCCATTCTTATTTGCATTGGTTTAATTGTACCAGGGATCTACAATGATGCAAGAGACTTAATTGATTAATTAGCTTTGATATCAATAGAGAAGGATCGTTTGAACAAAGTAGATTGCAAACAATTGATTGAAATCTTTGTTACAATCAATGGTAGGATGGTGATGGTTTCCAACTTCCAAGTGATAAGCAAGTGTTTTATTGTTATTTTGATTCGATTAAGAACTATTTGATAAGTTAATAAGTATTTTGTTGTTATTTTGATTAAATACTATTTTCTTACGTCTATGTAAATTTCATCTCAAATTTTCGTCGAATGCCATCTCGTTTCAGTAGGTTTTGCACAGGGCCTCCGAAACCCATTGGCCGGCCCTGGTATTTATTGGTAGAGGTTCGAGTAGTGGGCAAGAAAGATTTATTTTAGTTTAAAATATTGTGAAAAATCTTGTTAAGGGTTTGGTACATTAAGATTTATAGTTAGATGTTAACATAAAAAATGACTAATTTGGACATCAAAAATCAACAAAGTTAACACTCATCATGTGCTGGCACGTGAGAATTGCTTTCCCAATTCAAAGCAATCGGGGACGACGGCAGACAACCTAGACCATCATTGCCCATCATTGCTCCAATACTGGAATATTGGGTGATTCGGTGACCGAGTTCAATACCAGATGAGGCGACGATCGGGTTTTGATCTTTGCTCGAAGTTGGCATTGCTGGCATCGGATAGCATCGACATGGCCAAACCACTACCTATTACCTAACAAACACTTCCTCAAGGCCTCAACATTCAAAATGGGTACCAACTTATCTTGTTGTTCTTTTTTGCCATGGTTGCCACGCACCAATCCACCCTCTCCTCCCCTCTCCATAACCCTTAAATCTAATCCCACCAACAACAAATTTATAGGGTTATTGACACTACCTCGCCAAAATGATGGGAGGCCACTGGCCACGTCGCCTTGGGATAGAGATGCGATGCCGATGATGGGAATCGTTATTGTTCTTGCATCAATTGGAGGTCTTCAATGGCTGATTTTTGTGCAAATAGAAGACATCAGAGAGTAGTATGTGGGGTAGAAAGGGGCATAAACATTTAGAAATCTACAAAATCTTGCCCCTTCAAGATTTCTAAAATATGCATTTGACATCTCTTAAAAGATCCATCGACATCTCCATCTCCCTTGGTAGCTATTATGCCAAACACTTAGTTAAGTAGATGAATACTATTACTAATCTAAACAAATCTATCCACATCTACCAGCAAACAGGGCCTTAAAGAAACTATGATTTGAAAGTAACTCTCACCTATATTGTTCTAGTACTCTCGAGCCTCAAGTGTTAAAACTTACTATTTAATATCTTCTAATATTATACTCATTCACGAATTTATTTTAAAATTAATTTTAAAACAGTTGATATTCAATATAGTTTTTATCCTTTTTAAAAACTATGACGATAAACAAACATCTTTTTTTTTTTTTTTTTTTTATGTATAGGAGGGAGTAATAGATTGATTAATGTACATATAGAAACTAGGTTATTTATATGGATTACTTGGAATTTAATTATTTTGAAAATGATTAATTGGAATATTTCTTCAATCCTTTAATTATTTGATGATATTTTTCATAAAATATCCACTCATAATCTTTTAATTAAAACAGAGGTTGGTTTCGATGTACATAGCCCTTATGGTGTACATGCCTTATCGTGTACACACAAAATATTACTCATTTATTTTCTCATTATTCATTTGTTTTCACATGATTATTCGTCAATAATGTAATTACTCGTCTATACAAAAAAGTGTTAAAAATTAAATTTCATTCTAACGAATAATTGTCCAATACCAAAGAATAATCATAAGTTACTTTTAATCTCATCCGTTGATCTTTTTAATTCAATGACTCAGATTGATTAATATAATACACTATAAAGGTTGTGTACATATGATCTATTGTTTGTTAAAATATTTAATTAGAGTATTATTCCTACAAAAAAAGATACGAACAAATAAATACATAAACAAATTGTGCTATTGGTTTTTTACTTAATGAGTAAGATTTTTATTTTTTAACATATTTGTGTGTTATATAATATTTTATCTTTATGAGATGTTATTTAATTAAAATTATTAAAATTAAAAGATTGATTTTAGGTAAGACTATCTTATCATATATTATGTTTACCAAAAAACAAAAATCTTATCATAAATTAAAGTATTAAAAACAGATAAAAAAACTACATAAAATATTATTTTTTTTACATTTATTTTTATAAATTCATACTTAAGTATGGAATTATTTAAAAAAAAATTAAAAAAGTTAATATTTTATCTAGTTTTTAATACCTACAAAAACACGTGTAAATAATAAAACGTCAAGTTTTAATTAACCGAGAGAGTAAATAATATTCTTAAAGGATATGTACTTTTATATATTTTTTACATAGATCCTCGGTTTAATTTGGTGAATATCCATTTTTCATGTCAAAATTAAGTAAATGTCCACTTTTTTTACAAAATTAAGTAAATGTCCATTTTTTTCCAAAAATACCCCTCCTTCCCCATCCCTAACCCTTCCTCCTTCCCCTTTGACCATTTTTAATTTTAACATTGACTAGTCAACATTGATCATTCCGGTCAACGCCTGCATTTGATGACAATTTTTTGGTGACAGTTGAGTATATTTTTCCGGTGACAGTTAATTATGACAATTATTTTGGTGACAATTGATTTTTTGTGACATTTTATTTTTTTCGATGACAGTTAGGGGAATATCTTTTCTAGTAACAATTGATTTTCTTTTTTTCTTGTGATAATTGTTGGTGCCAAAAAAATTTGGGTGACAGTCGATTTTCTTCCGGTGACAGTTGCCAATAACACTTTTCCTCGGTGACAAATGTGGTTTTTCTGCTAATAGATGTTTTCTTGATGACAATTGTTGGTGACAACTATTAATGACAGGGTTGATGACAATATATTGTCACCATGATATTGTAACCTTAAAAAAATTGTCACCATAACATTATACATCACCAAGACATTGTCACCAACTACAGAACACTGTTTTCATATTGTTTAATCAATCGTATTGTCACCATCTTATAAAAAAACATTGTCACCAACCTCTTTTCAATAATCTATTGACACCAACAATAAAACAGTGTAACCAACCTATTTTCATCAAGCTTTGGTCAATAATCTACTGTCACCAATTACAAAACTTTGTCACCAATCTAATATCACCAACCAATTGTCACCAATGACAAAACAGTGTCACCAACCAATTGTCACCAACTAAAAAGCACTTTCATCAAACTAATTAAAATGTTTATAATGCTAATGTTATCACATTTGTCATCTAATATTAACAATTTTTGTTACAAAACTGAAACCCTAGAACAAGGGGATCATAGACCCAAGAGAGGCTAAACCTGAGCATACGAAAATTTGATGTACAGTATAATTTAGGGTTTAGGGTTTAGTCTTTAGGGTTTAGGGCCTAAACCCTAAACCCTAAAATGTGTGTACAGTACCAATGTTATCAGATTTTTCATCTAAAATTAACGCATTTTTGTTACGAAACTAAAACCCTAGAACTAGGGGAGCAGACCCTAGAGGGGCTAAACTTGAGCAAACGAATAATTCGATGTACAAAATACTATAATGGCATCACATTTGTCATCTAATATTAACGCATTTTTGTTACAATAATAACTCTAAGTAGATGAAATTTGATATAAAGTTTAACTTTGTAATACTTAATTGTCAAACTACAAAATATTGTCACCAACCTATTGTCAACAACTACGAAACACTGTCATCAAATTCTTTTCACCAACAAGTGAACACTGTCACCAAACATTGTCACAAACCAATTGTCACAAACTTAAAAACATTGCCATCAATCTATTATCCCTAAATAGAGAACATTATCACCACCCTCTATTGTCACCAACCTACTTTAGTAATCTATTGTCACCAACAATAAAATAGTGTCATCAACCTATTGTCATCAAAATATTGTTTCACCGTTTCAGATCAAAATATTGTTTCAACAAATATTTGTCACCAAGACCATGTAATAAAAAAAAATGTCATCCCCATACTAAATATCACAGGTAGTAATCTATTGTCACCAATGACAAAACATTATACCCTAGAGTGACTAAAACTAAGCAAACAATAATCTGTTGTCACCAATGACAAAATACTGTCACCAAACTGAAACTCCATCCTTAATCATTCAACAAAAACTGATCTAGATTCAAGTTGTCATTGAAGATTCTGTAGGCTTTAGCTACATAAATTTCTAACTTAAACAAGCAATGATAATCTTGTTTTCTTGCAATTTCTCTAACCACAAGGGGCCTGCAATTCCACAAATCGAACAAAATCAGGCTCCCGTTGTTGGCGCCGCTGAGACGAGGCATCGCGTATACCGCCGAAGAAGATCCTCCTCGCGAAAGATTAGCTAGCTCCTTCTCAACGTCACAATTTTTGAATAATTTTCTTGAATGTATCTGAATATGCGAACAAAAGGAAACAAGATATCAAAAACTGACACCTAATGAAAATTCAATTACACGGTTGATTTATAAATGTTAGCATATGCAACATTCAGAGACCCTAAATACCAACAATTAACAAATGAGACTACACAATTAATGGAATGACTTCACAATTTTCTTTCAGATCAGATAAAAAGGGCCAAAATTTAGAAAACTCACTGAATCTAAACCTAAATTGTCAGAAAAAAGAAATACAGATTTTCAATTTATGAGCAAACGAAATTGAATTTCAAATATGAAACTCAAGAGGTGGGATAAGCAATCAAAGAGGATGAAGAGCAAAATCTAAAAGAGAGGGTAATCTTTCGAGGCCTCAAGAAATTTCAGCAAATTAGCACCTCCACACCATCAAACCAGTGTAAAGAAACAATGATTTAATGAAAATTTGAGCAAGAAGAACATGAATAAGTACCCAGTAGCAGCAACGGCTGAAATCTGAAGCACGGAGGCGCCATGGGAATGGAGTCCGAGATCTCGAGAGGGAGCATGGAGGGGCGACGCTTGGCTTTGGGTCGACGGGGGAGGAACAGACAATGGAGGAGGCAACCATGGAAGGTGGACGGGATCTCAGATCTGGAGGCGGAGGGACGAGAGAGAGAAGGGGAGGAGGATTCAATTCCACCGTTTCTAGATTTTCCAAATCAATCCAAGCAGGTGATGTGGTTTGAAAGAGGAACGAGAGAGACGCCGGAGTGCGGTGATTTTAATATCAAGGGCATAGTTGGAATGACAAAAAAATGTGGACATTTACTAAATATCCGATTAAAAATGGACATTTACCTAATTAGCTTTTGTAAATGGATATTTGACCTAATTTTTCCTAGATCATCACACTGTTTTTGATTCGTATAGATCCTCACTCTCTATTTTCTAGCAATATTAATCTTTAACAGATTTAAAAGTAAAAATTAATTTTGAAACTTTAATTAGGTTATAAACTTGATATAAAACATAACCTATTTATAAACCAAAGGTATTCTAGCTTAGATTATTCCTTCTCTTCCAAGTCTCTTCCTCGCAGGCCGCCGATAGTCGAACCACATGCCGCCGATCATTGCTTATGTCGCCGTCGGTGCATGTGCTCTCCTTCTTCCCAACTTGTGCCGTCTCCTCTTCCCCAAGGCTTCAAAATCCGGTGCCGAAAACTCGAATTCATCCTCTAAAATTGAACAACCTTCAGAAAATTCTAATGTCGCAACTAGTTCGGAAGCGTCAACAGAATTCAACCCTACCCAATTTGATACCGTACAAGATTTCTCCGATCATCACTACCACGATGTGGGACTTGTACCGACTCTTCAGGTATCATTAATCCTTGCAATTTGGTTATTTAATTACTCACGAACGGGTTATTGCGATCAATTTGTGTGTCCGTCGACTGCATGTAATTTTCTTGTATTGAAAGGTTAGAGCTTTTGTCCCTACCCTTCCTATTTAATCACTATGTTAAGTTAATACAGTGTTAATCTGGAACGGATACAAAATTAGGGAATGTAAACTTTACATGAGGATTTAAATTTGTGTGCTCCTATATATGCATTAATTTAGCCCAAACCTCCTTATCAATTTCTGTGTGTTGATGTGTAAGAGAGAGTTTTTGTCCCTGCCCTTGATACTTGTAGCCTCCGAAAGCTTGGGCGAAGAAAATTATGGCGGAATGGAAAATCCTTCAAGAGAATTTGCCAGGTGAGTAGTTCAATCGATCAGCACATTGCGCTAATTAAACGAACCCTAACTTGACTACTAATTCACACTCCACACATATATAACGATAGTCTTTTGTTTTCCTTAGATACCATAATCGTAAAAGCTTATGAATCTCGGATGGATCTTATGCGCGCTGCTATTATAGGAGCAGACGGGACTCCATACCATGACGGCATTTTCTTCTTCGACATTATGTTCCCTTCTTCGTATCCTAATGAACCACCAGTACGTATCGATCCTTGGTTACTTTCATCATGGTAAACAATTTTCTGTTATCAGATTGCTAACTTTTCGGAAAAATGTGTGCATCCGTAGAAGGTTTGGTATCGATCTGGTGGACTTGGGCTGAACCCCAACCTGTATTCGGATGGAAAAGTCTGCCTTAGTCTTCTGGGCACGTGGATAGGGATTGGATCCGAGCGCTGGCTCCCCGACAAGTCGACAATGCTCCAAGTTTTGCTGTCCATACAAGCTCTGATCCTAAATTCGAAGCCGTTCTTCAACGAACCTGGGGCAGGCTGGTTATTCTGGGGCAGATTAAGGGAGACGAGGTCGAAGAATTACAACGAGGAGGTCTTCATCCTTTCGATCAAGACAATGGTTTATTCGATAAACAATCCGCCAAAGGTATGTAAACATGGGAGCTAATAGAATATATCATGTTAGGTTTCGAGTTCTGCGTCAATATCACAATGGTGATTGAGATTGTTATGTGGGGTTGTGTGCAGCATTTTGAGGACATTGTCACCGATCATTTTCGTGATCGGGGCCTCGATATTCTGAAAGCGTGCAGAGCATACAGCGAAGGCGTGGAGGTAGGGAGTGACATCGGGAAGATCAAAGGCAGCGTCTCGCCGGAGTTCAAGGCATCCATTGATGAGGTGGTAAAGCTTCTCACCAAGGCATTGAGCAAGAATGACCAGCGCGCAATAGATGGATCCACAACAGAGAGGGGTTCAATTTGAACTATATATATGACTTGGTGAAAATCAGTTACCATTCGAAAGTGTAGCCACTGAGTTTCGACATCTTCAAAGCCTTGTAACACCCAACATTCACACCAACGTACACTCGATGTTTCTTTTCCGATGTACTTAGATTGTTTCACCGGATCTGATAGGTTAAAAATCCGCTAATCCGATGGGCTTCTCGTGCTAGGACACACAATTTTCCTTAAAAACAACTTGATAAGCTTCCTTGCTTCTCCTTGATGAAATACATATGCTATAGTACTAACATTGCTTTTTGATGAAAGACAAAAGGATAAGGTGTTATAGTTTATATGTTAGAATACCAAATCGATCTGTAATTTGAACCTTTGCAATGAAAATTGGAAGAAATTTGAATGGAAGGAGAGAAAATGGAGTTCTGTGTTTTCCTGTATATTAAATCAATTACAATCGAAGAAGACAAAGGCTTATATAGCAGCAAACAGAAAAATGGGCCAGCCCATACAACATAACCCGATCCAAACATGAAAATAGGCCCAAATGAAATTATAACCCAACACCCCCCCTCAAGATCAAGGCGGTGGCTCAACGACGCCGATCTTGTGAAGAAGTGGCCGGAGATGAACGCCGGGGATGTTCTTAGTCAAGAAATCCACTAATTGGGCATGGGAGGGGACATGGCCAAGAGAAATAAGTCCTTCAAGCAGCTTCTCTCGCGCGTAGTGACAGTCGAGCTCTATATGCTTCGTCCGCTCGTGAAATACAGGGTTGCGGGTGATATGAACAGCAGCTTGATTGTCACACTTAACCGGAATCAGAGTAATTCCAGAAACCCCAAAGTCGGACAATAAACGAGTGAGCCAGGCAAGCTCAGTACAAACTCGACGAATGGACCTATACTCAGCCTCCGCGGATGAAAGGGACACACTCTGTTGCTTCTTCGATTTCCATGAAATCAAACAAGCTCCCAGAAAAATGACATAGCCGCTCACAGATTTGCGAGAGAATGGGCAGCTTGCCCAGTCTGCATCACAATAAGCCCGAAGATTGAGAGATTGAGTTGCAGAAAGCAAAAGCCCCTTTGCAGAAGTGCCTTTGAGATAGCGCAAAACATGGAGAGCAGCGTCCATATGAGGCTGGCGAGGACAATGGAGGAATTGACTGAGAAACTGAACTGTGAAGGCAAGGTCAGGGCGAGTATGAACAAGGAAATTTAACTTCCCAATGAGACGTCTGTAGTGAGTGGGATTATCGAGCAACAGACCCAAATTCGGAGACAATTGGAGATGGGGATCCAAAGGGGAAGCAACTGGAGATCCTGAACATGGAAAATCCAGGAAATGTCGTTAATGAAACGTTGCTGGCTACGCAACATTCCCTCAGGCACTAGAACAAATTCGATTCCTAAAAAGAAGCTTAAATTCCCCAAGTCCTTGATACGAAACTCCAAATCCAAAAACACCTTGAGATCCTGAACCTCAGCAAAATCACTACCAGTAACCAAGATGCCGTCAACATAAACAGCAACAAAAACACACAGGCCTTTGCTCTTGTGGAAGAACAAGGAATGGTCATTTTGAGAGAATGCATAGCCACGATTGAGTAAGGCCTGAGAAAGGCGGGCATACCATTGCCTGGAGGCTTGTTTAAGGCCGTATAGGGACTTCCTCAAGCGGCAAACCAAATTCTTGCCATGGACATCTAAACCAGGAGGAATTTTCATAAAAACTTCCTCATCCAACGTCCCATGGAGGAAAGCGTTGTTAACATCCAATTGCAAAACAGGCCATTGATGATGCAAAGCAATGGTGACAAGAATTCGGACAGTAGTCATTTTTACAACTGGGGAGAATGTCTCATTATAGTCCACACCTCCCTGCTGTGTGAACCCCTTAGCTACTAGACGAGCCTTGTATCTTTCTACACTCCCATCAGCTTTTCTCTTAATTTTATAAACCCATTTGCAAGAAATGGCACGTTTTCCTCTAGGCAGTTCAACAATTTCCCAAGTATGAGTAGCATCTAATGCTTGAAACTTATTTGTCATAGCATCCTGCCACACAGCAAACTCACAGGCCTCATTGAAAGTAAGTGGTTCATGTTCTGGGGGCTGAACAGTTATGGCAGATGCAGAAGGGAAGTCAAAAGTGGAAGTGAGTGTGTGAAAACACACCTCTATATCAGAACAATGACTGCACACATAATCTGAAAGATAGGATGGAGGATGATGCTCTCTGTCTGAGCGTCTAGGAGCAGTGATCAAAGGGGAACTACTCAAGGCATCCATATTGTGATCAACAATCACAGGAGGAGGAGAATGACCAGGGGAGTCATCCACAATCAGATGTGGAGAAGGAGAGGCCAAAGAAAAGGGAGGATGCTCAGGTGCTGCAGTAGGAGAAACAGGAGAAGAGTTTTTATAAGGGAAAACCTCTTCATGAAACACCACATCTCTAGACACAAAAGTACACTTTGTCTCTAGATTAAACAGCTTATATCCCTTTTTACCCCCTGGATAACCAAGAAGAATACAAGGAGAGGCCCTTGCATCAAACTTATCTCTCCCTTGCTGGAGAGTAGAAGCAAAACATAATGACCCAAAGCAACACAGATAACCAAAGGAGGGAGGCCTGTGATGGAGCAACTCAAAAGGAGACTTCTGCTTCAGCAACTGACTAGGGAACTTATTGATTAAGTGCACTGCAGTGAGCACACTATCACCCCAGAATCGTCTAGGCAATCCAGATTCAAACATAAGGCTCCTAGCAACCTCAAGTATGTGTCTATGTTTCCTCTCGACAACCCCATTTTGCTGTGGGGTAACAGTGCATGATCTCTGGTGAACTATTCCATTATCCAAAAGGAATTGAGCATGCTTATTGCTTGCTCCTAATTCAAAAGCATTATCTGACCTGAGTATTCTAATTCTCTTCCCAAACTGCCTCTCAGCAAAGGCAAAAAATTGCTTAATGGCAAGAAATGCCACAGACTTTGTTGGGAGCAATTGCACCCAAGTTACTCTAGTGAAATCATCAACTAAAGTCAAGAAATATCTGAAGTTATCATAGGTAGGAACACGGTATGGCCCCCAAACATCAGCATGTATTAATTCAAAAGCATCAATTGTCTGAATTGAACTCAAAGGAAAAGGCAAACGTGCTTGCCTAGCACGTGCACAAACTGAACAATTTCTTAGATCAAAAACACTATTGTTTGTCATATTCACACAAGGAAGTTTACACAACCTGTGGGAAGGTAAGTGGCCTAGCCTCTTATGCCAAATTGAAGCATCCACTGCAACTGGCGATTTATTCAACTTGGAAGAAGAGTGAGCAGAGTGAGCAGCAAGACTGGCTGGTGAAGGGAGCCCTAAGACAAACAGATCTTTAACCAGTTCACCAATCTTCATAGGTGTCATCATTGAAGGAGCCTGCAAGTAGCACCCATTTTAAGTGAACAACACAAAGCAATGAAGTTCTCTGATCAACTTTCCTACAGAAACCAGATTGTAAACAAACTTTGGAACAAAGAGAACACTATGCAATTGAAGGCCTTGCATAAGAGTGATTGTTCCAGCTGTAGTGATCAACGTTGTCTCTCCTGTGGGCAGAGTAATTTTAAAAGGACGAGACAATACATAGGTGCTTTGAAACAAGCTCAAATCACTACACATGTGGCCACTGGCGCCACTATCAATAATCCAAACTCGGCCATCAAGGATCTGTGTAGATAGAGTGGTACCTGAGAATCCGGCAAAATCATCAGCTGTAGGCTCTTTACTGTGGGAAGTACTGGATCCAGAAGCCTGCAATAGAGCCACCATCTGTGCTATCTGCTCCTTTGAGAAATCTGGCTTCTGATTTTGTGAAACTGAACCTGCAAACCGCTTCTCAGTACCTTCCTTCCTCATTTATCTACTTCCTGGATAGTCTGGAGGGAATCCAATGATGAAGAAACATCGATCTATAGTGTGATTGGTTTTCTTACAATTAGTGCAGAACAAAGGCTTCCTATCACCACGAGACTTGTCAGATCCTGACTTGTCAAAATTGAACTTCAATCCTCATGATTGAGAAGTACTAGATCCAGAGTTAGCAGCAACATTAGGATTGAAACTGGGACTCTTAGTGTTAGTGGAGCTGCTAGGGGCCTTGACATACATCGAGACACCATCCACAACACTAGATCCAGATCCTGGCTTCCCTTCCCGCTGGTTCTCGTCCTGGGAAATCAAATAATAGACGCGATCCACGTCTGCCAAAGGATCCATCAATAGAATAGATCCACGAACTTAAGTGTAAGAGCTGTTAAGTCCCATAAGCAACTGGATCGTTTTCTGATTCTCATCATACTTAGAAGTGTTGGCCACATATCCACAACCACACTTCTTACAAGAACATGACGACGAGTTTTTCATACTCTCTAATTCGTCTCATAGTGATTTGATTTTTGTGAAATAAGATGAGAAAGAGGTGGTACCTTGAGCTAACGCACCTAACTCTTGTTGTATAGAGTACAACTGAGTTCCTCCAATTTTGCTGAAGCGAGAATTCAGTTGTTTCTGACTAAACCAATATTGAAAAACATCTGTAAAAAGTATAAAAATAGCAGAATAAAGAACGCCATCTAGATTAAAGAACAAAAGGAAATAACATTATCCGCGGATAATCATCCAAGAGCTGACTCACAAACAATCATCCGCGGATAGAAGACAATTGGCACGTGGCGACCATGCCCACCACCCACGAAGTAGAACACGTGTCAAAATATGAACACCACGTGGCACAGCTTACCAGACCACCCCGGACCTATAAAAGTGAGAAATCTCACCAAAAGAAAAGGACTTTTCGGAGAGAGGGGGAGAAGGAGAGCGGATCTAGGCCTAAGTGAACTCAGAAGAAAGAAGAAGGAGAAAAGGAATTCGTACGCAGGAACATGTTTCATAGAAAAAATCAACACCATTCACTGGACCAACTCCGCGGATGAAAACCCTGTTTGTCCTTAGTGTAAATTTCTATTAAGGAAAAGACTGCTGTTAATAATTCTCAAGACATTCAACAACGACAGGTAAGCGAACCAATTTTCCGAATTGTCTAAGAAAAAACTCGATAAGGGAACCATCTTTCAGAATAAGCACAAGGTTTCTTCCCGCGGCACAGGTTGGGCCGCGTCGATCATTTCGACGCGGGTCAGGTAAGCCCGTTGGGAAGATTAGTCACTTCACCGGGTAGGTTCCCGGGCCCCACTAAAAATGGTGGCCTCCAGAGATCGAGGCTTTTTCACTGGCGCCGTCTGTGGGAACCCCCTCACGCTAAGGGGTTTCCTTTTTGATAAGAATAGACAAAAACCCTCAAGCCTTTGAAAAGTTAGGGTCCGCGTCTGAACTTAGAGATACAAGTTTTTTAGATATTTAAAATTAAACTTTTTTATTGCGACAGATTCACGACATTAAGAAGATGAGTGATAGCCAGAACAATCCAACTCAGGACATGAGTCAAGGGGTTCACCAGGATCAGGAGGCCTCTAGTATGTATATCCCGTTGACGCCGCCACCAAATCCAGATGGTGAGATGGGAGATCAGAACCTCGGAACCCCTCCACATCATTATGGCAATCAGTATGGACTGGACGGAGGATTCATCCCGCAGAACTTCTGGTATTATGAAGCACGACACGAGCAGCCTAACCCTTTTCAGCAGGAGCAGTCTCAGTACTTTTATTATGATCAGTGGGGGCAGAATCCGCGTCAACAAGGGAATTATCGACCGGAGGAGCAGTATGGAAATTTTGATAGACGTAACACCGCATATGATAATCCCAGCAACTGGAACTACAGCTTTCAGAATCAGGAAATACCGCGCCAGACATGGCAGAGTGATCACTGGCACCGAGAGAATAAACATCGACGCGGGGAAAGGTCAACAGATGTTTCCACCTCTACAAAATCCGACTCAGCAGAAAAAAGAAACGAAAATGCACCAGCGGGTTTCCCATCAGTATTTACCCAAGAGATTTGTTCCGCGACAGTACCAAAACGGTGGAGAGATGTGAACATCATGAAATATGATGGAACAACTGATCCTGAAGACCATCTTTGTCATTTTGCAACTGCTATGGGAATAAACGAGTATAATGATGCCATGTTGTGCAGGACATTCCCTTCGACCTTAACGAAGATCGCGCTCACTTGGTTCACAAACCTTCCGAAAGGGTCTGTGACCAATTTTACCCAGATGTCCCACATTTTCACGTCCCACTTCGGAAGTGCGCGATCGAGAAAGAAGACCATGCTCGACCTGAATTCCATTAGACAAGGAGCTGGGGAATCCTTGGGATACTTCTTCACTCGATTTACCAGCATGGTAGTCCAGATCCCCAACTTTAATCATGAATCAACAATTATCATACTTATGGGCAATTTAGCAGAGGGAGATTTCAAGACATACCTGTTTCGGAAGAAGCCAACTAGTTACGATGACTTAAGAGAGCGGGTGTCAAGACAGATTGAGGCAGAAGAAGCAGCCGCGTCCAGCTCTAAGGCAAATACTGGGAATTCAGGTCTCTTTGGGAAGCTAGCTGGAAAATTCAGAAAAGAAAAAGCCAAGCCGCCTAGGCATCATTCAGAAGCAATAGATTTCCATCCCCGCCGCGATGAAGTGCATATGAACTTGGAAAGAGGACAGGGATCTCGCCATAGGGAAGATCATCCGCGTTCCTATCATCCAAGAGAAAATCGACACGGAAATCGTGATATGAGATCTCCACCTAGAAGGGAGAATCAACCCGACCACAGACCACGATGGGAGGACCAGAACCCAAGGTTTGACGAATCTCATAATCCACAGGAAGGATTTGTCAGGCAAGATCTGCGAAGAGATCTCCCTTTCCACAACCGGGGAAGAGGGAGAGGAAGAAGAGGACGCGGAGGTAGGTACAACTATACGCCTGCAGTCTAGAGATCTGTCAACCAGAGAGAAACTCAAAAAACAGAAGCATGCGAAATACCAGAACCTGAGGGCTTCATTAACACCCTCGCAGGAGGCTTGTCTATGGCCGGGTCCAGTAGATAGGAAAAAAGAAATTATGAAAGAGAAGGAAGACAGCCACCATCCGCGTCAAGTAGAAGAATTTCTCTCGCACAACATGAGAATATTTCCTTTACCTCAAAGGACGCTCAGGAAGTAAGGATGCCGCACTCAGACCCATTGGTCATTCACGCACAGATAGCCGCCAAGACAGTAAAGAGAGTATTTATTGATACTGGATGATCTGTTGACATCCTATCATGGGAGGCATTTTCTCAAATGGGAATTTCTGCAGCATCATTAAAACCATATTCAGGAACGCTAATCACGTTCTCAGGAGGAGAAGTACAAGTAGCAGGCACAATCGAGCTTACAGTTGTTTTGGGGACGTCTCCAAACAGACGTATGGAAAATATTGTGTTCACAGTGGTAAAAATTCCCACTGTATACAATGCTTTACTGGGCCGCGTCTCACTCTATAAGTTCCAAATGGTAGTCTCAATCTACCACTTTGTGGGAAAGTTCCCTTTACCAGGAGGAGGAATTGGTGAGGTTCGCGGGCAACAACCGGAAAGTAGAAGCTGCTATTTAACTTCCATCAAAAAGAATAAAGAAGTGATGTGTATTAGTGAAAATTGTTAATCCGTGGTCGGGGACAATGACTCAGCTGAGCTTTCAGAAGCAGAACTAGAGGTTAGGCCGACAAAAGTAAAGGTACCTACCGCGGATGAAAGAATTACGTTTACACCCTTCCCAAACCTAGAGGAGAAGGTCTACTTGGGACAAGCACTGGAGACAGTAGAAAGAGTTAGAGTCTTAGAGATCATATCGAAGTCGAGAGACATTTTTGCATGGAATCCTCGAGATCTGCTGGGTGTCCCACCCGCGATAGCTTTGCATACCTTGAGAATTCGTCCAGGAACGAAACCCATAGTACAGAAGAATAGAAAGATGGCTCCGGAAAAAGCTGCCGCGGCAAAAGAGGAAACTGATAAACTTTTAGAAGCAGGCTTCATTGAGGAAGTGGAAGACTCAGAATGGCTCTCGAACGTGGTTCTAGTGAAGAAATCTAACGGGAAGTGGAGGATGTGCATAGATTTTACTGATCTTAATAAATCCTGCCCGAAGGATAGTTATCCATTACCATCCATAGATGAACTCGTCGATGGAACCGCGGGTAACAAAGTCCTTAGTTTTCTTGATGCTTACTCGGGATACAATCAAATAAACCTGAACCCTCCAGACAAGAAAGCTACAACTTTCATAACCAATCAGGGGATATTTTGCTACCGCGTCATGCCTTTCGGACTCAGGAATGCTGGGGCAACGTTTCAGAGAACAGTTGACCGGATCTTTCGTAATCAAATCGGCAGGAATGTATCGATTTATGTCGACGATATCGTAGTCAAAAGTGAAAAAGCAGAGGATCACGCAGCGGATCTACAGGAGACTTTTGATTCTCTACGGAGAGGAGGTTTGAATTTGAATGCGGAAAAGTGTGTCTTTGGGGTTGATTCCGGGAAATTCCTTGGTTTTATGGTTAGCCATAGAGGAATCGATGTGAATCCTGAAAAAGTCACAGCAATTCAGAATCTTCAACCACCACGGACGATTAAAGAGTTACAATCTTTAAATGGAGCAGTAAATTATTTAAGCCGTTTTTGCTCCTGCCTAGCGGATAAGTCATTACCTTTCTTTGCTCTGCTCAAGAAAAAAGGGCCGATACAATGGACTCCCGAGTTACAGGAAGCATTCGGAAATTTGAAAATTTTTCTGTCATCACTTCCTACTCTTCATCAACCTGAGAGGCAAGAGGTCCTCCATCTGTATATGTCAGTAAAAAGTGTCACCATTAGTGCAGTTTTGACGCGAGAAGAAAAATTCCCAGTTTACTACATCAGTCGTGTTCTGCAGGTCGCTGAGACAAGATATGAACCAGTAGAAAAAATGATTTTGTGCTTAATATTCTGTTGTTAGGAGGAAATCGAGAATGCAAATTAAAATAGAAATAAATCACGACAAACCAGATTCCGTCCCTTGCAAATAATTACAAGACCTCCTCCTAATGTAGCAGCGGGAAGTCAGGATCGATCCACGAGGAAGCGTGTCAGCGGATCCTAGGCAGCGGAGAAATCTCACAGATGTCGACAACAGGGTCCTCGATCTCGACTAGGCTAGTCGACAGAAGATCGGACAGTCGAACACAGCGCAACAGCAAGCACAGGGTCTCGTCGATATCGACCAGGGCTACTCGATATCGAGTAGGGTCCTTGTCGACTTCGGCTTGTCTTGTCGAGTACCTGCACACAGAAGCTACAGCGATGCTAGATCGAGAATCAGTAACTCGAGATCGACCAGGCTTGGTCGAGATCGAGTAGACAGAGAATAAAACGAAACAAAGAAATAAAGTAAAGGCAAATGCTTTGGGACTTCGAAATAAACTTAATGTAAAAGACTTCCAAGATTGGGGTTTGCAACAACGATAACCAAGCATGCATAAGGCAGAAATAAACAGATAATCATGTGAATTGTATCAAGGACAAGCTTTCGCCTTTTCCAACAATTAGACAACTCTTTCAAGAAACCCTAATTGTCTCTACTGATTTTATGTTTACAATCCAAGTTGTTAGCATGGATCTCCATTAGATGGGTAATAAACACATAAACAAGTAGTAGATGCTCAAAACATGATAAAGGTCAGATCTTTACCTCAAACGCGCATGGCTATCATCGGGCTCGCCCCAACCCTAGAAGTGGGTGGATTACTCGCGCTTCATCGCAAACTCAGACATCATCGATTGAAAGGAAACTAATTTGCATTAAAATAAACCAAAGTTTACAACCGCTTGAAGCCAATTCCGCTCTCGCTTCACAACTCCAATCGGCCGCTCACTCTCTCTCTCTACTTCTCCTACTTACTTCTCTCTGAAATTGAATTGGAATAAGATGCCTAATGCTCAGCCCCTAAGGCTTTATTTATACCCTTCTATTCCTTGCTACTCAAGGATAGAATATCTATATCTAAATCTAAAACTATATCTAAAAAGCTTAATGATAAATAAAAGCAACAAAGGAATTAAATCTAAAATAGGAAATTATATCTAAAGTGTCTTCAAGTGGATAGATCTCTCTCTTCATGATGTATCTTGATAAAATCGGATAGAACTTGGCAATCTTCGGGCCCAAGGGATCCCACACCGAGTAGAATTGATCAAACCGCGTAACGCGTCTCTAGAAGTCTCCTCGATCTCGACAAAGGTCTTGTCGATCTCGAGTAGGAGTGTTGTCGACTGGTGTGGCTCGGCGTCTCGGCTAGCTGGTGCTCAACAGACTCGGACTTGGCTCCTGGCGCTCGTCGATCTCGAGGACTCCTCGTCGATATCGAGTAAAGAGGCTTCGTCGACTAGGTTTGGCTTGGCTGGTCGAGCAAGTCTCCTCGAGGTGCTCAGTCATGGCTCCATGGTCTTGTCGACCTTGAGTACCCTACTCGATCTCGAGTAGGGTGTGGAGTCGGGTTCTTCGTCTTCGGTTTCTCGACATAGGCTCCTCGATGCTGGCTGGTGCCTAGGCATGTCTTGTCGAGATCGACTAGGGTTAGTCGATGTCGAGTAGCTTTGTGCTCCGGTTCTTGCTTCTTGATTTTCTCCCGAAATGGTTCCATATTCTGCAATATTAAATAGAAACTTATGTAGATCTCCATTTCTGACAAAATAAGCACATACTACATAAATCCGACATATTCCCAACCCGAAATATGCAAAATGTAAAGAATATGGAACTAAAATATGCATTAAGACATGGCTACTTTGGAGACATCAAATCACCCCATACTTAGACTTGCTTGTCCTCAAGCAATACCCAAACAATAACCAAGACCTACAACACATCCTTCAAGTCTTCGCCTTTTGTCAAAAGCAACATCTCAAGTAGTAGCAATGTAAGACAAGTGAATTTAATGTCATCACATATATATGAGCGATCCATAGGCATAGGCAGTATAAATCCAACCTCACAGGGATAATGTGTTTACACTCAGCTCTCAATGTGTTTAGGCTATGTAGATCAACTCTCAACTCAATTCCATACACAATCTCATAAACATTGCAATTTAAATATATATCCACTTCGCAACCAATTATGAAAATGCAACAAGAAATATCAGGAGGACTTCGCTCAATAGAAGTCTTCAAAGAAGATTCTATTCGGCGGGGTTGTAATGGGGCTTGGTAAGAAATAATAAGGTATGAAATTATTCGGCCATGTGGTGCTTAATAAAATTCGGGAATCAAGACTCCTAATCTCCAACACAACCAAACCATAACTTCTCAATCATATGCATCAACCAAACTCCCCAATGAAGTATGTAACCTTTCAAACTTTCTCAACCTCTCCAAAGTATGTATCTTGCAAATAATGAAAGAAATAAGGTAAATTTGGCTCATGCACTTTATTCACAAACATATGTACTTTTTCTTTCTCTTTTTTTTTTTGAAAATAAAAACTAAATAACACTATTAGTGCATTTATAATGTGAGCCAAAAATCCTTTTATATAATATGCATAGCAAGATAAAAATTTAAAACCATCCCATATCTCAATAATTTCAACAATCCTTCCTTCTTGAAATGCAACATAAGCTCATTCTTTCCACAAATCATCATTCCTAAGTCTTAATTCCCAAATGGGGGTCAGGCTCAATTTGGCTAAGGATAATTTTGTGGAGTTTACAATAAAAGTCCCAGGCTAATGTTCTGGCTTCAAGCAAGGATAATGTAGGGTAGGTAAAGAGAGGATAAAATTGGCTTAAAACGTGCCTCCATCATTTAATTCTCATTAACATAAACATATAAATGTATTGGCTTTGAATATCTATCACAACATTTAGAGATGCATAGGAAGAGTAAATACACTCAAGAAAGCAGAGGGATTTTTAATGTTCTCCCTATAAGGCCAAAATTCTCACTAGGACAAGTTTTGTTGGATTCTAACCTTTAGCTTAGGATCATATGTGCTCAATTTCATCACAAGTTCACAATCCACATAAAAACAATTTTGAGGACTTAGGCTAAACCTTCCAAACATGCCACAGGATTTACATGATCAAGTCAATCATTATTCATCATCATAGGACATCTAAGTTAGGGTATAAAAACAATGCAAAAATTTAAACATGTATATATTTTTTTTTCGATATTTTCTATTTTTCTATTTTTTTTTTATTTTTTTTTTATTTTTTTTTATTTTTTTTTATTATGCAAAAATCAAGACTAAAGTATGACAAAAGACTAAAATGCATAAAATTTAAACATGAATGCATAACATAAAAATTTAAAATTTCACCATGTAAAACCAAAAGCAAGACTAACACATATGATAATGATAATGAGCCCTTCCCCACCCCATACTTAAAATTTACAGTGTCCCCACTGTATAAAATCAAATAAAAACAAGAGTAAAGGAAGGAACTCACAGGATAACACATCGAGGAGGACGAATCAGTGTATGTCGAGTAGGTTCCTTGTCGATATCGAGTACAGTGTACTCGATCTCGAGTAGGCTCTCAGCGTCTGGTGGAATCTGAAGTCGAGGATCGTCTGGCTTGGTCGATGTTGAGTACGTCTACTCGAGATCGAGTAACTTCTGGGCTTCTCCTTCTTGTCGTAATCGACTTGGCCTTCGTCGATTCTGACTGGTTTCAGGGACTTCCTATTCCATTTTTCGCGATCCTTATATGCTTGCCGACCTAAAAGTGTTAGATTGCACAAGAAACAAGACTATCCACATGAAATATTCTAAAAGATATAAAACCAAAACAAAAAACAAAAACCAAAAAGTTCAAAAAGTCCCAAAATTCATAAAGTTCTATATACATGCTCTAGATTTTAGAGTTGCTAGGCCGACTTCTCCGTTTGCGCTCAAGGACCATTATTGTGGGGCCCGCTCATGCTTGGCCCTTCTCCTGGATCATCTAGGTCCTGATGGTAGTATGCAAGCTCAGCTGATAGGTGGTCGCTTGCATCATCTCCTTTCTCTTTCTTCTTCTTCCTTCCAGCTCTCAGTTTTCGCAGATTCTCTCCCCTTAAATCATTGATAATTTTCTTTATGGACTGAGGGGGAGTAGAATTCATACCTGAACTTACCTTTTCGGACCCAAAACAGAAATCTTTGGGCTTGGGGCTAGTCGAGATCGAGTACTGCTGGTCGACCTCGAGTACAGGGACCCCATACTTAGGCTCTTGGCAAGTCAGTGGCTCAGCAGAGGTTGCCGACATCAACAAGTCTTGGTCGAGATCGAGTGGCGCCCTTGTCGAGATCGAGTAGCTCTTGTCGATCTCGAGTACAGTGTTGGCACCTTCCTCCGCTGTTTGCTTGGTCCCGTGGTTGCTGATGCTTTTCACCTCCAGCCAGGAAATTTCCTCTTTTGCAGGGCCAAAAGAGAAATCCAAGTTGGGTCTGCTCTGTCTCGAGTTGCTGCTCTGCTTTGCCTTGCTGTTTCCCGACCTCTGGCTCGTGTAATTGATGCCCACTCCTGAGTTTGATAGCTGCGACGTGTCCGGTCTTCTCCTTAGGATTTGGTTCTGTTTGCCCAGGGAGCTGTCTGGACGGTCGTGGGATCTGTGCAGCGATTTGACCCATCTGGGTCTCTATTTCTCTTTTCCAGATATCCAGTTCCCCAAATTTTTTGTTGAAACTCTGGAGCTGATTGTTGATGGTGTTTGTAGCCTGCAGGTGTATGCGTCTTAGGTAGTTAAAATCTCAAATTTAATGTAAAAGACTTCCAAGATCGTTTTATCCAGTTCCCCAATTTGTTGTTAGGAGGAAATCGAGAATGCAAATTAAAATAGAAATAAATCACGGCAAACCAGATTCCGTCCCTTGCAAATAATTATAAGACCTTCTCCTGATGTAGCAGCGGGAAGTCAGGATCGATCCACGAGGAAGCGTGTCAGCGGATCCTAGGCAGCGGAGAAATCTCACAAAAGTCGACAACAGGGTCCTCGATCTCGACTAGGCTAGTCGACAGAAGATCGGACAGTCGAACACAGCGCAGCAGCAAGCACAGGGTCTCGTCGATATTGACCAGGGCTACTCGATATCGAGTAGGGTCCTTGTCGACTTCGGCTTGTCTTGTCGAGTACCTGCACACAGAAGCTACAACGATGCTAGATCGAGAATCAGTAACTCGAGATCGACCAGGCTTGGTCGAGATCGAGTAGACAGAGAATAAAATGAAACAAAGAAATAAAGTAAAGGCAAATGCTTTGGGACTTCGAAATAAACTTAATGTAAAAGACTTCCAAGATTGGGGTTTGCAACAACGATAACCAAGCATGCATAAGGCAGAAATAAACAGATAATCATGTGAATTGTATTAAGGACAAGCTTTTGCCTTTTCCAACAATTAGACAACTCTTTCAAGAAACCCTAATTGTCTCTACTGATTTTATGTTTACAATCCAAGTTGTTAGCATGGATCTCCATTAGATGGGTAATAAACACATAAACAAGTAGTAGATGCTCAAAACATGATAAAGGTCAGATCTTTACCTCAAACGCGCATGGCTATCATCGGGCTCGCCCCAACCCTAGAAGTGGGTGGACTACTCGCGCTTCATCGCAAACTCAGACATCATCGATTGAAAGGAAACTAATTTGCATTAAAATAAACCAAAGTTTACAACCGCTTGAAGCCAATTCCGCTCTCGCTTCACAACTCCAATCGGCCGCTCACTCTCTCTCTCTACTTCTCCTACTTACTTCTCTCTGAAATTGAATTGGAATAAGATGCCTAATGCTCAGCCCCTAAGGCTTTATTTATAGCCTTCTATTCCTTGCTACTCAAGGATAGAATATCTATATCCAAATCTAAAACTATATCTAAAAAGCTTAATGATAAATAAAAGCAACAAAGGAATTAAATCTAAAATAGGAAATTATATCTAAAGTGTCTTCAAGTGGATAGATCTCTCTCTTCATGATGTATCTTGATAAAATCGGATAGAACTTGGCAATCTTCGGGCCCAAGGAATCCCACACCGAGTAGAATTGATCAAACTGCGTAACGCGTCTCTAGAAGTCTCCTCGATCTCGACAAAGGTCTTGTCGATCTCGAGTAGGAGTGTTGTCGACTGGTGTGGCTCGGTTTCTCGGCTAGTTGGTGCTCGACCGACTCGGACTTGGCTCCTGTCGCTCGTCGATCTCGAGGACTCCTCGTCGATATCGAGTAAAGAGGCTTCGTCGACTAGGTTTGGCTTGGCTGGTCGAGCAAGTCTCCTCGAGGTGCTCAGCCATGGCTCCATGGTCTTGTCGACCTCGAGTACCCGTACTCGGTCTCGAGTAGGGTGTGGAGTCGGGTTCTTCGTCTTCGGTTTCTCGACATAGGCTCGTCGATGCTGGCTGGTGCCTAGGCATGTCTTGTCGAGATCGACTAGGGTTAGTCGATGTCGAGTAGCTTTGTGTTTCGGTTCTTGCTTCTTGATTTTCTCCCGAAATGGTTCCATATTCTGCAATATTAAATAGAAACTTATGTAGATCTCCATTTCTGACAAAATAAGCATATACTACATAAATCCGACATATTCCCAACCCGAAATATGCAAAATGTAAAGAATATGGAACTAAAATATGCATTAAGACATGGCTACTTTGGAGACATCATATTCGCGGCAAGAAGGTTGAGACCTTATTTCCAGGACCATCCTATCCGTGTTATGACGGACTTACCGATGCGTCAAATCCTCCACTCACCATGTTTGTCAGGAAGAATGATGAAGTGGGCAGTCGAACTCATAGAATTTGAAATAGAATATACCCCGCGAAAAGCAGCTCTCACTCAGGTTTTAGCTGATTTCATTGGTGAAACAAGTTTCGAATTAAATACTCAAACAGAAAGAAGTGAGTGGACACTCAGGGTAGATGGTGCAGCCAACAAGGATGGGTGCGGAGCAGGGGTCACACTAACAACACCTGATGAACGGCAGTACAATTACGCTTATAAATTGGACTTCCAGGCTACAAATAACGAGGCTGAGTACGAAGCCCTGCTCGCTGGACTAGAGATAGCTTTGGTTAAAGGTGCCAGGCAGGTGTCAGTTTACACTGATTCAAAAGTGGTGACGCGGCAAATAACAGAGGAATATGAAGCGAGAACTGAACTGATGCCTGATTATCAGAGAAAGGCACGGGCATTATCAAAGGCTTTCTTAAGTTTTTGCTTAACGGCTGTTCCTAGGGATGATAACCAGCAGGCGGATGCATTAGCTCGGTTGGGAGCTGTTATGCCCGAGGAAGTAGGAAGGGAAGTGATTCTTGAAAGGATGAGCAATCGAAGACTTATTCAAGAAGTCTACCAAGTACAGGAAATTGAGATAGAAGATTGGAGGGCACCGATCGTGGACTATCTGGGCAAGGGTATTCTACCTGAAGAAAATACCGCTGCTAAGAAGATAATTGTCAAATCCTCTCGATTCACCATCAGGGAAGGAAAGCTGTACAAGAGAGGATATTGCCTACCAGATTTATTGTGCATATCATCAAAAGAAGGAAGTCTTGTAGTGGAAGAATTGCATGATGGAGTTTGTGCACATCACCAGGGGTGGAGGGCTGTTGTGGCCAAAGCAACCGGGGTAGGATATTATTGGCCAACCATGAAGCGTGATGTTCAAGATTATATCCAAAAATGCGATGCGTGTCAAAGGTTTGGAAACTTAAATCACCGCCCTTCTGAGGCACTGAAGAGTATAACCGGTGCTTGCCCTTTTTCCGTCTGTGGAATGGACATTCTAGGTCAATTTCCCACTGCTCCCGGTCAATTAAGATATGTTTTGGTCTTGGTTGATTATTTCACAAAATGGGTGGAAGCCGAAGCAATGGGATTAATCACCGCGGAGAAGGTGAGGAAATTCCTATGGAAGAATATTGTTTGCCGTTTCGGAGTACCCGACTCAATAATTACGGATCATGGACCTCAATTTGATTGTGAAACAATCAGAGATTTCTGCGTCGGTCTAGGCATCAATCTTAAAATCTCATCTGTGGCTCACCCACAGACGAACGGGCAAGCAGAAACAACCAATCGACAATTGTTATATGGGATACAAAAGAAACTTGGCAACACAGCAAAAGGACGATGGGCAGAACTTTTACCTTTAGTACTCTGGTCCTACCGCACGTCAGCAAAGACTCCGACTGGAGAAACCCCGTTTTCTTTAGTCTTTGGTATGGACGCGGTTATCCCAATTGAGAGATTGGTACCTTCGGCGCGAATAATGGCATACGACCAAGACACCAATGATGAAGCATTAGAATTCGAGCTCCATCTCATAGAAGAACGCAGGATGACGGCAGCTTTGAAGGAGCAAGAATACAAGAGGAGGCTTTCCAAGTATCGGGATAGACGAATTTTCCCGCGGCATCTCAAGGAGGGGGATTTGGTGCTACGCCAAGCTACCTCTGGGGGGAAACTAGACCCCAACTGGGAAGGACCTTATGTAATCATCAAAGAAGTTCAAGAAGGTGCGTACAAGCTCAGCACCCCCGAAGGAATCGTCCTGAACAAGACTTGGAACGCAGACAATCTAAAAAAGTACTATGTGTAATCACTGAGTAGCTATATGAACATAAAAATTAGTCGCCCCCGCAAAAATTAAATAAAGCGGTTAGAGGGCGCTTTCTATCATGTCTCGCACCTAAAGAATTTTATAATAAGACCTAGGACGCTGGAGCTTGGCTCCGCGTCAGGCCTCTGATCGAATCCGCATTCTCAGAGATGATATTTTATAATAAGACCTAGGACGCTGGAGCTTGGCTCCGCGTCAGGCCTCTGATCGAATCTGCATTCTCAGAGATGATATTTTATAAATAAGACCTAGGACGCTGGAGCTTGGCTCCACGTCAGGCCTTTGACCGAATCCGCATTCTCAGAGATGATATTTTATAGCAAGATCTAGGACGCTGGAGCTTGGCTCCGCGTCAGGCCTCTGACCGAATCCGCATTCTCAGAGATGATATTTTATAGCAAGATCTAGGACGCTGGAGCTTGGCTCCGCGTCAGGCCTCTGATCGAATCTGCATTCTCAGAGATGATATTTTATAATAAGACCTAGGACGCTGGAGCTTGGCTCCGCGTCAGGCCTCTGATCGAATCCGCATTCTCAGAGATGATATTTTATAATAAGACCTAGGATGCTGGAGCTTGGCTCCGCGTCAGGCCTCTGATCGAATCTGCATTCTCAGAGATGATATTTTATAAATAAGACCTAGGACGCTGGAGCTTGGCTCCGCGTCAGGCCTCTGACCGAATCCGCATTCTCAGAGATGGTATTTTGTTATAAGTCTTAAAACGCTAGAGCTTGTCTCCGCGCCAAATCTCAAAACGTATCCAAACATTCCAAGATCCGAACTCCACGACGGATCACTATTGAAGGCAATCTAGAAAAAAGAAATGGTTTTCATGAACCTTCCTGGGACTCCCAAAGTTTTATAATTTTCAAAAGAAAATCATAGCTATAAATCCATCGTTAAAGTAAAGAACAACCAAGGATAAAACATGACACCACGTTCAAAAGAGTTGACAATGCAAGATAAAAGAAAACGAGCATCCATTAGCTCATGTCCGCGGAGCACGAGCAGGGATAATGCGAGTTCTTCCCTGACTTAAGCGAAATCCGTTTGAAGGAGGACCTTCTGACTCCGGGGAAGCCCACTCCGCATCTACCTCATCCCCCACAGCATCTAAGATCTGGACATCAAAGCGATTTCCTCCTTTATAGATAAAGGTTAAAGAGGAACCAATGTGGACGCTGTGTGACTCGGCAAAATCATTCCAGCCTCCCCTTAAAAATGGAACCCTATAGTCTTCGCGTATAACCTCCACTGGGAAATCACGAAGAATCCTGGTTGACAAAAGAACACTCCTGGGAAGATCTGGCCCAAGTCTATCTTCAAAACATAGTGGCAAAGACTAACAAAAAACAGATTTCAAGGGATATTAATAGATAAACTGACTCAATAAAGGGAAAATTCAACAATAAAGGAACTAACCAAACGAAGAAGTTGCTCAGGAAAACTAATCCTCTCAAAAAAGGACCAAGGTGAACCAACGGAGGAGGGCATCATGAAAGCATACAACAAGTCTAGTAGTCCTTTCCCCCATACTCTCTTTTATAGAGCGCGTAAACAATTCTGGACATGTGTCGAAAACAGAAATATGGGGCAAATAAATTCGAGAGGTCAAATCATTGAGACAAAAAACCACAGGCACCATGCATGAGATAAACAGTAAACACTATTACTGAATCTCTCAGAAATCCCGTGAGAAGAACCTCATAACAAATAGACCTCGAAAGACTAAAACAATCACACCATCAACATACATAACGGAGAAATCTCCTGAAACAATTATCAAAGGCTTGATAAACAACAAAGTTGCTATTAGAACAACAAAGAGGCTTGAAGTCTTATTCCATTGAGAAAAGTACAGATTAATGTCCATTCGAAACTGCGACGCGGGGGGTAAGATCATCATGATTTCCCCCGCGTGGATCCACCACCCGAACCTCGAAACGAGCCTCACCCATGTGAGTGAAAATCATAGAGACCCCCAGTTCAAAACCATGTGACTCCACAAAGTCTTTCCATCCGCGGTTAAGGTAGAGAAGACCACTGTTACGCCGCTCTATACAAACAAGGAAATTGCGCAACAGATGAGAAGAAAGTAAAACCTGGCCAGGAACAACATCTGCATACTCCTCCTCAAACCTAAGTGGAAGCAACTAAAAAATAGAAGAAAAGTATAAGTTGAAAGGAAGTTATCTAAAGATTTTTAGTATAATTAGCTCACCAATTGCAAGAACTGTTCAGGATAATCGATTGCTTGGAAAAAAGCCCATCGGGGTTCTGGCCCAAAAACCTCGTCTGCCCTAAATGACAGGGGAGGAACTATAATGGATCCCCACACCTTGATGAAATTAGAGGAAACCAGTAAAGATCCCCATGCTTGTATTATCAATCACAAGGGAACAGTTGAACAGGAAAAAAGAGAAGCGCATGCATGACATGCAATGGGTGACACAACCACCAAGGGCACGCGTCTCTCTTTTTCCGAAAATAAAGTTAACCAGAGAAGAATCTTTTCCCAAAATCAGTAAAAGTAAATTACAATGAGGGAAATTAAAATTACTTTTTGGTAAAAAGCAATAAAACCAACGGCAGGAAAACCTCATGAAGCGAGTATAAAACATGCTCGAGTATCCATGAGTGATGAGCAATCCTAAAAACAAGATGGATCCAAATCCACAGCCTAGGGCTTTTTATAGAGTCATTATGAGGGAGGAACAACTTCAAACCCTTCGCCTCCCCCTCATGTATGTTCTAATCGACGAAGACGCTCACACTCAAGCTAGGCTCTGGTCCCGCTCCAACCAGGAACATGAAGTGAAGGTAGACAGGGATGAAGATGGCCTTTTCTGGTTGACTCAAGGATGGCATGACTTCACACAAGCAAATCGAGTCAATGTAGGGTCAGCTTTGATTTTTACCTACATGGGCGATTCCATCTTTGAAGTCGACGTCGTCAGCCCAGACAGCGAAGAAAATGGAGAGATAGGCCATCCTTGAATTCCCACTAGGCTCTTCGCGTCAATGATGTAACAAGTTTAGAGGGATCCAACCCCTGTGAAAGGTTTCTGTACTCTGTTTCGTATTATTAATAATAAAAGATCCCTCCTTTTATTTCATTTCTAAAAAGCACATGAGTACAATAAGGAGAATCACGGATTCCCTTTTTTCTTTATTCTACAAAAAGCTTATATCAAGAGACCAGTTTAAAAACTCTAAAAGCATGACGCGGAAATAACTCAATTAGAACTGCATGATGAAGAAATCGAGTCCAAGGTAGCCTCGTGTTCATCCTCGATTTCACGACGCGGACAAACTTGGAAGGAAACGTTGCCCTTATGAAAAAACATCATGGCACTTCCTATTCCCAGGTGGTGAAGCATAAGGAACTCATCCCAACCATTATCAATTTGAAAAAGACCATTCTCACTCCAAGATACAGCAACTGGAAAGTCGCGGACGAGATATGTTGAGAGAAAAGCCCACCGAGGCGGAAGAGGCCCATATTCAACCTCAAACTGGGGAGGCATGACCTACAATATTAATAAAATTAAAGACCTAATAAAGAGAGCCCAAACTCTGATTAAAGTAAAATTAGAAGAAACTCACTAGCCGAGAAAGCTGTTCCACATTCTCAATCTTTTGCAAAAAAGCCCAAGGATTAAAGCTTCCTGGAGGCATGAAACTTACAATAGCACGATCGGTTTAACACAACATGGGAGGCAGTAAAAAAGATGGAGATTAGGGCTTTAAAAAGAAAAATTCATCCTGTGGAATGAAAACAAGTGGTAAAGGATTTTGAACATTAGGACCAGCCCGTTCGACACTTGGAGAATTCAGAATATAAATATATAGATATTTACTACAAACAAAACATGCAACTAAAACTAATGTTTCGACCAAAGAGATCTTCAACCCATAAACAAAAGAAGTTTCTCGATGATATACCAAAAAACAGGGAACCACATATAGGTTCCCAAAATCCATAAAAGTTTCATTCCCCATAAAAACCAAAGACCAAAGTCTACTAAGGGGTGGCTACCTTCTCAATTTCTTCCTCCGCGTCCTCATCGTCGTCATTTTCAGAATAAGAATCTTCCGCGGCCATCTCCTCTTTTGAAAGTCCCAAGTCGGCACTTTCTAGGCTTGGCTCAAACTTTTCCAGAGGGACGCTCGGATTGAGTGACGAGCGCGTAACGCTTTGATTGATCCCTGCAACCATTCCCTTCCGAAAATAGCTAAAGCACCTGTCCTTCAAAATACTAGAGCCTTTTGAAGTCTGGAGGCAGGCTTTTGCCACGGAAGACAGGAAGGAAGTACCAACCTCAGTTTTGATCCACTCAGAAGAAAGGTAATCCAAACCTTCAGGACTTTGAAGCCATTGGAGGGCCACGTCTTGATCTGAGCGCGCCTTGATGGTGTCAAGATCTTGTTTGGTGATGGACAGTTCTTCGCGGAGGATGGAGAAATCCTCTTCCATTTTATCAACGATAGCTTGTTTAGTTTGGAGAAGCTCCCGCGAAGCCCCTTCAGTAGCTTCCAGCTCTTTGACACGAGAGACGGCAGAACTCGAAAAAACTTTTAAATCATCGTATTTTTTCTGTAAAACTGCCATGGCCTCTTTCTGGTTTTGCACCTCCTCATGAAGGTCAGCTGACCTTTTCTTAAATTTTTCCACTGAGACCGGGTCTCCCACTGTATTCCCCAAAATTCGAAGCTGATGGTTCAGTTTTTTAATTTCTTCGTCTTTCTTCTTAAGATCTTCCTCTTCGCACACCATACGTCTCAACTATAAAAATCAAGGTAGAAGTAAGAAAAATTGAAAATAAACCGCGTTAAAAGAGACGAAGAAAGGCGAGAAGGGAATTTTAAACTTACCCACTGAATAATGCGATCAAAGTTAAGTGAAAGAGTGACAGGATCCAATCGTTTAATATATCCTTGCTCTGGGAGACAACGCTTCTTGGCCGGAAAAGCAAGGCCTTGTAAGTCAATCGGATCAAAGCCTGGGATAGGAAATTCACAAAGAGTCGCTACGCCCTCCAAAAAGAGCCCCTTTTTATCTGAAGCTGATGGCCCGACAGCAATGGCAATCTTCCTCTTTTTCGATTTAGAAGCTTCGGGTGCAGACGGACAAATACGCTTCTCTCGAGGAACAGGAACCATTGAAGAAGATTCAACCAAAGCCCCAGTCTCGTCCGCAACACTTACATCAACATTCGACGCCACTTCTAGGGCCTGGGGAGGAACAGGAGGATCATTGGCTACCACACTAGATTTCTTCTTCTTTCCAGATTTGGTCTTGTGCCGCTTCAAAAGTGCGTCCAAATCCATTTTGTCTAAACACAAAAATACATTTCCCGAATAAGTTATCCATTGAAGAAAGACAAAACATAAAAGACACAAATCTATATACTGAAAGAAACAAATAAACAAAGAAGCCACCTAGTCGCGGATGAGGCATACTCAAGCCATCCATCTCAAGACGAAACGCGGATAACATTTTATCCCACGGAAATCTAGGAATATGAGAAAACGACAGCTTGAACTGAGAAAGATTGGAAATTTTTTGTTTCATCAAAGAGCAAAAAAGCCCTGGGACTGTTCGACAGTTAAAGCCTTGCCCAGATCTGACGCGGACCAAAAACCACTTGTACTTCCAATTCGGCTTACTAGACAACCTTTCCATATACCTACAACTTGAGTTGCACTGGTAAAATCTCGAATCTTGAGTCCCCTTCTTTAAGGAAAAAATACTGAACATTAACTTCAAAGAAGGAGCAACACCAATCTCCTTGCACCTCATAATAAAACTAGTAAAAAACATCCAACCATTGGGGACGATCTGAGCAGGACTCAAGTTATATTCCTCCAAAAACTTCGAGAAGAAAGGGTGTAGAGGAAGCCGGAAGCCCTGAGATAAGCTAGCCGCATATACGACCAAACAATCTTCGTAAGCATCCAGACAACCACCCCCTTCCTCAGGAAGACAGAATTCTACACCCGCTGGCCAAGGGAAGACTTGCGAGAGGGCGTCAAAATCTTCTAGGTTCAAAAGAGTAGTACAACCCCTCAACTCGCTCACAGGAGACCTCCACGGATGAATCCTATCAGGCACAACTGGTGGACGACTGGTTGGAGGTAGAAGAGGTTTAAAATCTCCCAAGAAAAGACAAGTATCTAAATCCCCTAAGTCATACACTGGGGTGTTGTTGTGAGCCTAATTTGCCATGTTTTACACTTAATTTTATGTCGATTTCTGCATGCATTTCATACATTTGGGTTAGAATAGTACAGAATCTGTGTAGTTTACACTTATTTGCCAATTATGGAGGTCTACACAAGTTTTTCTTATATTTCGCAGAAAGCAGACGCACTTTGGAGCTCAAAGGAAACTCATGGAGAAGCTAAGAATGGTGCAGCTGGAGAAAAGGCCATTTTTCACCATTCTTCGTTTTGAATCAAGCTTTGATGTCTTCATGAGAGTTGTAGCCCTCGGAAAGAGCTTTCCAACGCATGGTCATATGCGTCAATCCGACGAACGAGGACTCGGGAAAGTGCGTTTCAAGAACAGAGCAGAAAGCTGAGAAAACTCTACTCGATCTCGAGTACACTTACTCGATCTCGACAAGAGCTGTCCGAGCACACCTAGTCGAGCAGAGCTGATCGAGGACACTGAGTCAGAGACAACCCGATCCCGGAACCCTAGTCGATCTCGAGGAGGCCTTGTCGAGATCGACTACACCTTAGTGCCATGTCCGGAGTCGACGAGCTGTGCCAAGTCGAGAAGCCGAGCCAACTCTACTCGATCTCGAGTACATCTAGTCGAGATCGAGGAGCCAAGGAGCACCAGCCCGAGCCTTGTCGAGTAGAGCTACCCGAGCCAGCCAGCCCAAGTCGACACCAGTCCTACTCGAGATCGACTAGCCTTGGTCGAGATCGAGGAGCTCTCGTCGAGATCGACAACGCCCGTGAGCCATGTCCGAGCCTGTCGAGCACCAGCTAGCCGAGACGACGAGCCAAGCCCAGTCGACAACAATCCTACTCGAGATCGACAAGACCCTTGTCGAGATCGACGACGAATCCAGAAACCGCGTAACGCATTTTTGGCAGTTCTACTCGGATTGGGATTCCTTGGGCTCGAAGTTTGCCGATTCTATCCAATCTATCAAGATACATCAAGGAAGAGAGAGATCTACCCACTTTGAAGACTTTTAGATATATTTTCCTTATTTAGATTTAATTATGTTGTTGCTTTTATTTATCTTTAATGCTTTTAGATATAGTTTTAGATATAGATAAAGATTTCTATCCTTGAGTAGCAAGGTTTAGAAGCCTATAAATAAAGCCTTATGGGCTCAGTTTTATTCATTCAATTTCAGTAGGAGAAGTAGTAGAGAGAGAAGGAGAGTGAGTGACCAAGAGGAGTTTTGTGAAGCGAGAGCGGAATTGACTTCCTTTGGTTGTAAGCTCTATTTTATTTTATTAATGCAAGTTTATTTCCTTTTATTATTGATGTCTTTAATTATGATGAAGCGCGAGTAGTCAACCCACTTCTAGGGTTGGGGTGAGCCCGACGATAGCCATGCATAATTGAGGTAAAGATCCGACTTTTATCATGTTTTGAGCATCTTTTACTTGTTTATGTGTTTATTACCCATCTAATGGAGATCCATGATAACAACTTGGATTGTAAACATAAAATCAGTAGAGACAATTAGGGTTTCTTGAAAGAGTTGTCTAATTGTTGGAAAAGGCGAAAGCTTGTCCTTTGATGCAATTCACATGATTATCTGTTTATCTCTGCCTTATGCATGCTTGGTTATCGTTGTTGCAAACCCCAATCTTGGAAGTCTTTTACATACAGTTTATTTCGAAGTCCCAAAACCTTTGCCTTTACTTTATTTCTTTGTTTCGTTTTTTCTGCCCTTACTCGATCTCGACCAAGTCTGGTCGATCTCGAGTTACTGATTCTCGATCAAGGTCGCTGTAGCTTCTGTGTGCAGGTGCTCGACAAAACTCAACTCGAAGTCGACAAGGGCCCTACTCGATATCGAGTAGCCTCTAGTCGAGATCGACGAGAACCTGTGATTGCTGCTGCGCTCTGCTCGACTGGTCCGATCTTCTGTCGACTAACTCTAGTCGTGATCGAGGACATATGTGGTCGACTTCCGTGAGATTTCTCCGCTGCCTAGGATCCGCTGACACGCTTCCTCCTGGATCGATCCTGACTTCCCGCTGCTACATCAAGAGGAGGTCTTGTAATTATTTGCAAGGGACGGAATCTGGTTTGCTGTGATTTATTTCTATTTTATTATTTGCATACTCGATTTCCTCCTATCAACAAATTGGCGCCGTTGCCGGGGAAGCTATCATTCGCGCCTTAGGTAGTTAGATCTCACGTTTTCTGTGAGTTTTCTTCTACAGGTATATGCAGGACACCTTCGAGTATTTCGAAAGGGAAAGAGCGAGACAGTATTCAAAAGAATTGGAATATTTGAGATGGCTATTCATCGTTGATGGGGAGGCATGGCTTGAGGGTGTACGCGCATTTAGGAAGCTTCGGGATTCGTCAAAATCACCGCCAGAAGCCCCAATCCTGCTAGAAGGAGAATCTGAACCTGAGGTCGACCTTGACCAACACCTAGTCGATGTCGACCCATCTCCAATCGATATCGATCTATCTCTAGTCGATACCCAGGTATGTCCTTCCGCTATCTCAATTCCAACTTTGTCCTCTGTCTTTGAAAAACCATTTGAAGAACCTCTAGAGGAAGAAGAGCCAGAAAAGAAGAAGTTGGACGTCGTTGCCCATGTTATTTCAAAGTCACTTTTGCCTTATAAGGTGAAGGCTATCCCCAACGATTTTGAGCAACCGATGTTCATATTCAAGTATGGGGTCCTCGCAAAGTGGCATGAAGCTCCGCACGATGAGGTGGAAATATCTCTTCCCACTCCACCGTTTTGCTGTGGTGGAGACGCACAAACAAATCAACCAATGAAGTGGAAGAGGAATGATGACGAGGTATGCAAATTTCCTTTATATATTCCTTTATGCATGCCAGCTAGAGCCCAGGAAGATGGATGGGTGGAGCCATGGAGCGTCCACTCGGGGAGGTTTAAACTTCTTCACATGATGCCCCCGGATGATATCCCACGCTTCCCACCACCAGAGGAACCACCAGATCCACCTATACCTCCAGACAAAGATGAGCCAGGTTAATGCTTAATGGAGAAAGTCGGCCTAGCGACTATAAAATCTAGAGCTTGTAAATAGACATTTATTTTTGGGACTTTTTGACATTGTTGCTTTTGTTTGTTTTTGGTTTTGAACTTTTTAGTTTTTCTATTGTGGGTATATGTCTTCTACACTTTTCAGGTCCATGGATAGAAGCAAGCTATATTCAGACTCGGCCCAGGAATTCTTTCATTCGATATTAAGAGGCCCTGCACACCTGTCTAGTGAGTTTCTTTCTTTACCCTTGTTTTTATACAGTGAGGACACTATAATATTTAAGTATGGGGTAGGGGAAGGGCTTACTTCATGCATATTTGATCTATTTTGACATATGTGTGCATATTTAGAGTTTAATTCTTGAATTGCTCATACATGGCTATTTTGGAATGCATTATTGATTTATGTGCTTATATGCATGTTTTCCAAAAGTTTGAGAAAAATGACCCCCATTGAAAATTTTGATTAATGTCATGGAAGCTTTATATTGAACTCGACGATGCAAAATTGGATTCATTAGAGATATAGCATGAAATTGCCTAGTAAAGGGAAGTCACAATGAAGTGCATATTTTCTTGAAAACCATGAAAGGAGAAAAAATTTGATGTTGCTTTTGACATGTTGCATGATAAAAGGATGGAGGACTTTATATTTCCATATAATGCTCATTGTTTAAATTCCAAGCCTTACCTATGCTTATGCATCGCAAAAGCCATATTATGCCCTATTTCATATTTCGCTCCACATGTTCTAAATATTGCACATTCTTTACCTTATTTCCTATCCGGGGATTATGTTGAGAATGATGTTACATTATGGAGATTATTGTATGGTTGTTGTGTTGTTGTTATCATTATTGGAGTTTGGCGGAATTGTTTGAAATATATGGAAAATTTAATGAGTGAAAGAAAATCCGATCAAAGATCGACCCTGCTCTCTAAGATAATAGTTTGGAGAGATGGGACATGTTGTGAGGAGTCCAAAGCACTAAGTATCCGTTCATGACACCCATGTTTGCGACTCGCGAGAAGGCAGTGCCGAGGTCAGAGAGGTAAAAGCATTATTATTGAGAAAAAAACATTATGAAAGGTGATGAATCTTATGAGAAGGAATGTGGAAATTCAAGTTTGGAAATACTCCATTTCCCCGGATCATTAGCACCACATTGCCAAAAATTGCCCACATTTAGCCTTTTACCAAATCTACTCCTTATTGAGCTTAAATTAAAGTCCTCTTGATTATTAATGCTTTGTCACGAATGAATGTTTTGCATTACCCTCCTTTTGTGAGTAGATGTTGCTTTTGTATATTTACACATGCATGGATCTGTGACACAAGTACCTTTTCGAGGATGGTAATTGATTGCAGGGACATATGGCAATGAACCTAATATGTTGACAGTTTTGATTTCTTCCCCTGAATGACAATTAAAAGTATTGCTTGAGGACAAGCAAGCTTAAGTATGGGGTGTCCAAGTCGTTCAAGTTCTCCTTAGAACGGATTACCTTCGGACTTTCTGCTAAACCAATTGGAGGAAGCTCATAAGGGATCCAAACCTCCTCCAACTCCTGATCCGCATAATGAGAAATAGACGAAGCCCCCGCGTCCACTGAAGAACTAGCACCCGATTCATCCATAGCCCTTTGATTTTCATCTTCCGCGTATTCCTTCGAAGAAGAAGAAACTGAGTAAGGTGAAGAATAGTAATCAGGGTCAGAACGCTTCCGGTGCCTTCTCACCTTAATAGGACTACTAATAGGACTAACTCGATCCGGAGTAGACGCGGATGTAGAAGAAGATGACTCCGACGAAGAATCATCAGAATTGGAAGAAGAACTCCCAGAAGAAGAAGAAAGTGCCTCTGGGGACGGACGCACCTGAGAGGATGAACCGACACAACTTCTCCATCCTTCATCCCTCTCAAAATCTTCTAACAAATCAGGCTCCTCGCTGAGACTAGCCATTTCCAAAGAAACTAGAAGAAAATCGCGTGAAATTTCACTAATACAAGGCAAAATCTCATCCAAAAAACACATTCAGAGACAAACTTTCACCCAAACTTACGATCTAAATGTCAAAAAGTTTAGAAAGTTAACAAGGAGAAATCAAGAACAGTTTAGAACAAAGAGAAATACCTTGCAAAGTTGAAGGAAACAATCGGGAAGTTCAAGTAAACCACCGGAAACCTAGAGAACCGCCGCCGGAAAACTTCAAGATGGATAAAGATAAAATCTCTGAAAAAGTAGAAGAAAAAAAATGTGGGGTAAAAAAGAAACGGAACGGAGTAACTTATAGAAAATTACTGACGTTTGAACTTCCGAGCCTAAATGGGCCTGATGGGCCCAATTTGGGCCAAAAATCTATAAAGAAAAAGCCCACCACATCCAATCCAGAATTATACTAGTAACAAAACCACAGATGTTTCTTTGAAAAATCTTTTATCGATCCGCGTCAATCCCCGTTTGGGATCACCTCGGCCCGAGGAGCTGTGACTAAACCAATATTGAAAAACATCTGTAAAAAGTATAAAAATAGCAGAATAAAGAACGCCATCTAGATTAAAGAATAAAAGGAAATAACATTATCCGCGGATAATCATCCAAGAGCTGACTCACAAACAATCATCCGCAGATAGAAGACGATTGGCACGTGGCGACCATGCCCACCACCCACGAAGTAGAACACGTGTCGAAATATGAACACCACGTGGCACAGCTTACCAGACCACCCCGGACCTATAAAAGTGAGAAATCTCACCAAAAGAAAAGGACTTTTCGGAGAGAGGGGGAGAAGGAGAGCGGATCTAGGCATAAGTGAACTCAGAAGAAAGAAGAAGGAGAAAAGGAATTCGTACGCAGGAACATGTTTCATAGAAAAAATCAACACCATTCACTGGACCAACTCCGCGGATGAAAACCCTGTTTGTCCTTAGTGTAAATTTCTATTAAGGAAAAGACTGTTGTTAATAATTCTCAAGACATTCAACAGCGACAGGTAAGCGAACTAATTTTCCGAATTGTCTAAGAAAAAACTCGATAAGGGAACCATCTTTCAGAATAAGCACAAGGTTTCTTCCCGCAGCACAGGTTGGACCGCGTCGATCATTTCGACGCGGGTCAGGTAAGCCCGTTAGGAAGATTAGTCACTTCACCGGGTAGGTTCCCGGGCCCCACTAAAAATGGTGGCCTCCAGAGATCGAGGCTTTTTCAGTTTCCAAGCTGCACTTGCAGTATTGTTGTAAATAACGCTTCGTCGAATTTCTGGACTCAAACTGTTGCAAATCCATGAAAACACCATGTCGTTGCACCGTTCCCAGCACTGGATCTTCGTCGGATCTGCAGCTGGTTTGGCAATGGCGCCAGTGATGAAACCGGTTTTGTTTTTAGCAGACAAAGCCATTCGAATCGACCGCTGCCATTCTCCAAATCCTTTCCCATCGAAAGGAGGAGTAACAAGGATCAATCCAGGATGATCACTAGGGTATAAATAGTATGGATCGTTGGGATCAGTTTTCAGCTGTTCATCAGGCATATTTCGAGCAGGAAAATGAACACCAGGCGAGAACCACTTCGGAAAGCTAGATCTGAGACGGATTCAAGGTCAAATTACCAGATCGAGCTCTGATACCATGTTAGAATACCAAATCGATCTGTAATTTGAACCTTTGCAATGGAAATTGGAAGAAATTTGAATGGAAGGAGAGAAAATGGAGTTCTGTGTTTTTCTGTATATTGAATCAATTACAATCGAAGAAGACAAAGGCTTATATAGCAGCAAACAGAAAAATGGGCCAACCCATACAACATAACCCGATCCAAACATGAAAATAGGCCCAAATGAAATTATAACCCAACATTATACAAATTGGATATCTTATTATGCAGATTATATAGTTGTTTTAGATCTATACTAGTCCTATACTCGTGCTATGCACAGATTCAACAGTTATACTTATTTAATATATTTTGTTGTTTTCTACAAAAATCCATATAATATTAGCTTACATCATTAGAATATACTCTCACGTCTCGAAATTTAAGTTGTTTTAGGTGTTTATTCTTGTCTCAAAATAGATGTCATTTTGGTTTTCTACTATGGGATAGTAATGATTTATATCGATTTGTGTGTTGTTAATTTTTTAAAAGATTTTGATTGGTTAAAAAATGTAATGGGTATAAAAAAAAATAAAATTTATGAAAAAATGAGTGGAATGATGATGTTGACTGAGAGGTGAGTGTTTTATTAAAAATTTGTGTAAAATCCTAAAACGACTTAAATTTTGAGACATAGGTAATAAAATATTTTCAAAAAAAAAATTTATCCACAAAATTGTATCATAATATGAAAAAATATTATCTTACTTAAAAAAAAAATATTTTGCACAAAATCATACTCAACTTGTTTGACAACGTACTAAAACAAAATCCTTTCAATAACCATTCTAATAATTTTTTTTTCTTTGTTATGAAGTGTGTGAATGCTTAATTTGATTAGTGAAATAATGTGTTGTTTTTTGCTGAAAATATTATGCCATTAAAAATAAATATTTTTCATTTATAAAAATCATTAAAATTAGGATAAAATAACATTTATTATTCTTTATAACTTCATTTTCACATTCTTGTAAGATAACTTCATTTAAATTATAAATTAAAGATAGTTGTCTTTAAGTGTAAATCACATTTTTGGTGAAAAAATATTAAACTAATAAGTAGAAATTCATGTATTGCAATATTTGTTTCAAAATATGTAAAATTGTATAAAGAGGTACTTTATCTCTTACTATTGGACCTATCTGACTCTAATTATCTTTGAAAATTAATATCATTGACTTTTTAAATGTGACATAATACGTTATGCTTTAGTATTGTAGAAGATTTTGTATAATTTTGATACTGATGTAACCCTCTTTCAAACACAAGGTAGCGTCCGCGGACAAAGGAGAGTTGCCAAATTCCCTTCGTCCGCAGCTATACGGAATTCATCTTGGCCAATTCAATTAAACATGCCCTCAACCTCAACCCACAGGTCTTCAAGACGTCACATGACCACCATGTCCTAACATTTGTCATCCGAACGGATATACGTGTCTCACCTTGTAAAATTAGGATCGAAGATAAAAGAAGAGGTTTTTTTTAAGGGGAGACGTTTTGTCTACGATCTATGATCATCGGCAGTCCGCGTCTGAAAATTAGCCTTGGAAGTTACTACATCCGTTCGGAAATATATGTCGTTTGACTTTTTGACAGATTTTCTAATGAGCGAAAAACTATATAAATTTTTAACTTTTTAAACAATTTTTTTTAATAATATGATACTTATTATTAATAAGTATTTATATTATATTAAAAATTACTATAAATTTGATATTTTATATAGTTTTTAGCTCCTTAAAAAACGTGTTAAAAAGTCAAACGACATCTATTTCTGAACGGATGTAGTACTTCCTTACCGTTGTACGGTATAAAGTGAGCCTAGGCTCTAAGAGGAGGTAGGAGTGATCAATATGGTACATATGTGTATATTGCCTACATATTTTAATTTAAAAAAAATACAGATATAGTTTATTATTTCAAAAAGATAGATGATAAACCATGAAATTTACAAATATAGTTAACAATTTTATTTTTAAAATTATTACATATAATATATTCTTACCAAAATAAAGTACATATTTTATATAAATAAATAAATCACACATAAACAACAAAAACAATTATGGAAATAGTTAGTTTTGGAGGGAAAAAAATTCATAGAAATGTGACATGTGGCGGATTAAGCTTCTGCTTTAGTATTGTTTAGGATTTGTTTAGATTTAAATATTGTTTTAAGTCTAAAAATCGGATAAAGTTGGGCTTATATCTTTTTAAGGAATATATCTTCAAGAGGCAAATATTTCGGTTTAGATTTGATCAGATTTAGACATGCTCCTGTTGTGTTCTAGAATTTATATGAGTGCAGGTTTGTAAATTTGAACCGGCCAAGATTCTAGCAACTAGAAGATCTCAGTAGCTGCTCGAAAATCTGGAGAGATATTTGAAGGAATCCTGAACAGAAATCTCGGCAGCAGCTTCTCGGCTTCTCCAAAGCATAAATCCATAACGTTCCTAGCGGTTCGAATTTTGAAAGAGACGGTGAACTGTTGAGAGAATCTGGGAACAAAATCAGCAGCAACAGAAGGCGCATTCGGCTATAAAAATATAAGAAGGAAGCGCTTAGAAAAATATCTCTCACCAAGCCTTCTCTTCAATCTAAAGCGCTCTCAAGTTTCAATTGCCGCCTGTTGTTGATTTATTCTTCTCTTTCTCCTTATTGTAATTGCTTTATTTCTTGAGAGTTAGGAAGAATTATAGCTTCATAGTATAAGTTATTCCCTGTTATACTAAGAGTATCGTATACTCAAACGTATCACACTTCGGTGTGGCAAAAAGGACTTTTATTTCTCGGTATTGTGAGACCACGAGATTGATTGTAATGTCCTCCTTGAGGGTTTCCATTCATTGATAAACATATATATAGGTTACAAAGGTATTGGGCCTTAACGGGCTTTTAGGCCACTATACAATAGGAGACCTATGTAATCTATCAAACCCCCGTAGTCGAAACGGGAGGGGTCCGTACAATGAGACTGGAACGAAAATCAATGAACAACTGTCTAGGTAAACCCTTGGCAAATATATCAGCGTACTGATAAGAGGACGGGACATGTAGAACGCGGACATGTCCAATGGTAACCTTGTCCCTAACGAAGTGGAGATCAAGCTCAATGTGCTTCGTGCGTTGATGCTGGACTGGGTTGCTAGCCAGATAGACGACGGAGACGTTGTCAGTGTAGACCAGAGTGGCCTTCTGCAAGGGGAAACGGAGCTCAAGAAGAAGATTGCAGAGCCAAGAGCACTCGGAGACAACGTTGGCAACACCCCTGTATTCGGCCTCAGCGCTGGAGCGAGACACGACGGACTGACGCTTGGCTGACCAAGACACAAGAGTGTCGTTGAGGAAGACACCGTAACCAGACGTGGAGCGACGTGTGTCAGGACAACCACCCCAATCCGCATCAGTGTAAGCAACAAGATCAAGCTTAGAGGAAGGAGTGATCGTGGTGCCGAGCTCGAGAGTGCCGCTGATGTACCGAATGATCCGTTTTAAAGCCTGAAAGTGAGGTTCCCTAGGTGCATGCATGAACAAGCAAACGGCGTAACTGATATCAGGCCTGGTCAAAGTGAGATACTGAAGAGCACCAGCGAGGCTCCTGTACAATGTCGGATCATCCACCAAAGGACCAGAATGAGCACTGAGCTTGTTGGATGTATCGACAGGGGTGGCGACTGGATTAGAGTTGACCATCTTAGCCCGAGCAACAATCTCAGCAGCATACTTACTCTGTGAGAGAAACAGACCAGACGCATGACGCTGAACAGCAACTCCTAAGAAGTAAGACAACTGACCCAAATCAGACATGGCGAATTCCGCACTCAACTGCGAAATAATGGACGTCCGAAGAGCATCAGAAGAGGCGGTGAGAATGATGTCGTCGACATATAGCAGCAGGAATGCCAAGTGTAACGGCCCAGAATTATGATTCCCGGGTTACGTTTCAAGGGATAAAACCCCTTGTTCGGATCTTGCAATCCAGGTACGGGTCGAGGTTTCAAACTCATTTTATGATTAGTAGAAGGAGGGATTTCAAACCCTAAAAGTCACGAAGGGGCGTTGGGTACCCTTAACCTGTCTTAAGACTATGTCGCGAAATTTAATTCAAATGAAAGTAAAGCGGAAGCAAAGTTAAGATACAAAGTGTCACGGCAGAGCCGGGTCAAAACCAAAACATAAGCGAATTGTTACCATTTACACCAAGTTAGAGAATTAGCCAGGTTCTTCGATTCGCCAAAAGGGAACCCCGTCATATAGACATCGAGCACTCAAAATCTACATAGAACACCTTTAAAAGAAGAACGGGGAAAGAAGTCAGATCGAGCCACTCATGCGGGACCGGCAGTCCTCGCTGAGGCCACATAGTATGTGCTATACCTAATAAAGATGCTCTAATGCAGTACGAAAGTCAAACACACTAGCATGTCCGTCCCTAGTTATAATAATGTGTAAAAAATACTGTAAAGGGCCCAAGACAATGCCAAGTGGCATATCCCTCTCCTACCTCCACCCCCTTCCGATAGAGCGGAGACTGGCCAGCTCGTGAATGCATTCCATCATAATCGGGCGGCACGCATGCCTAACCCGCTCCACAATAAAGCCCTCAGGCATCTCATAATATAAGGAAGTTCATGACTCGATTGACTCAGGGTACCCGATGAGGCTGGGCTACCCTATGACCCTAGCAAAGACTCTAGGACTATCACAGATAACGGCCGTTCTGTTTCAAACGCATAAATAAGCGGATACTCATTCAATTAGTGCAACCTAAACAGGATACTACATGGCATGCTTTTATGCATATGCAACACCTAACATAAAATGCAACAACAGGCATGAATGTCCAACCTGAGTAAGCCCCCTAGGGAACTTACCTGAAGATGCAGAACAGCAGGATAATACAAGTAAGGGCCCAAATGCAAGTCCAAAGCAATCCAATCGCAATACACACCTATCATTTAAGCCATTGCCATAACCTAACGGACCAACATTCATACGCATGAAACCCAAGTTCTCAACATACTCAAAACCAACCGATAGTGAAACCATTTTCCAAAACCTTTCCGATACGATCAACATCAACCAAAAATCATTCTTCCAATAAACTTTCAAATAAAATCATACTAACAATATCTTTCAAACTTCCTTCTTAAAACCAACATCATCAAACCAAGACAAAGAATCCCGACATTAAACATTTAAACCTTAAAACCAAAACCTCAAAATCATATTATAGAATTAATTCCGGCATTTTGGTTTCCAAGACAATAATTCCTTTAAGAGGTAATTCCGGGAAACTTAAAAACCCCTCTTAAATAAGTTTCCAAGTAATACTTAACCAAAATGCAATACCATAGTTAAATCTTCTTTTCAATTCATATTAATAAACTAAACCCAATAAATCTCCTTAAAATTCTTAAATCACCTATTAAACATCATAAAATACATATTCCAAATAATATCACTTTCAAAATAAGCTCATAGTTTATAAAATTTCATAATTCATTTTCCCAAAATCCGAATAATTTTGTAGTAACCATAAATCATATCACATAACCGTAATGTATAATATAGCCTAAAACCAATAATATACAATAACAATAACTCACAAAAGCCCAATTCTCAATTCTGAAAAGAAAGACAATGGACCCAACCCAACATCCCATTCTCACATCAACCCGGCCAAAGAAGGAAAACATGCCCAATTCTCACACTTACCCACCCGAGCCCGAAACAAAGAAACCCAATCCAAAGCTCACAAACCGGATCCGATACCTTAATACCATCCTTATAACCCGGAAAAGCCCAGCCCAGCTAAAGGAAAAGGAGGATACGGATCTCAACCTACCCTCTTCCTCACAACAGGAGAACAGAGACGACGAAGACGGGAGAAGCGGAGACGAAACCCAGGCTCCGGGGTGACTCCTCTCCGACCCAAGCTCACCCCATCAGACCGACTCGACATCCCGACCACCCCGGCCCTGGTAAGACTCAAACGCGAGGGAAAGTGAGGAAGAAAAGAAGGATTACCGAGATCGACGCGATTCCGACAAGCTCCGACAACAATGGGGGATTTCCGACCACCAGGGCTCGAGGGGAGGTCGATTGAGGGCCTAGTAATGTCGAGAGTTGAGTACGAGTGCGATTGGGGAGGATTGGCATCGAAATTGACGAGGAAAACCGAAAACAGACCTTGAACGGGGACAGAGGAGAGCTTCGCGATTTCACTCCGGTAGTCGGCGAGAGATTCTTCTCCGGCGTCTTCTGGTTTATGGGGGTGGAGATGGATGCCGGAGGTTCTGCTGGTGACTTGTGCGCCGCAGACGGAGGCCCTTCTTTACCTTCTTCTCCTTACGACAACATGGGAGTGACGCGCTCCTTCTCGGCGACGTCGACAATGGTGATGGCGGATGCTTCTGGCCACCATTGCTACTGCTCGAAACCGGGGAAACTCAGATGAAGGCGCTCGCTCTCATCGCTGAAGAACAAGGGAGATTCTCGGCGACAGGGAGGAGGAGCTGGTGAGGGCCCACTGGCGGATGCTGAACGGAGGTGGTGGCTCAGAGGCGGAAGGCGAGGTGATGATGGTGGTGATGATTCGGATCTCTGAAATTTCAGGGATAATTGGGGGTTGTCTTGTGGGGTTTGGAAATGAAAATGAAAGGTGAAGAGGAAGCCTATGGATTTTGAAGCAAAAAGGCAGAGGGGAGGCTATGAAATTACAAAGCTAAGGGTCTTTGGGCACAGCTTCAGAGGCGTGAGAGATGCAGGCAAGGGGACAACTGGATAAAAGGGTCGGTTTTACTGTTGTAGAAATTGAAGGTAGGAAGGGAAAAAGGATGGTCCCAAAACTCCAAACGTCAAATACCCGGAATATAAATTTGAAACCGGCTCACTCGACCTTATCCCGACGCATTTAAAATACTCTTCAATTTTCCAAATCCGAATTTAATAAATGAAATCCGAGCATTATTTTCAAATTTTCGGTATATAAAAGCAGAGTATAACATATTTCAAATTTCCAATTGATTAATGCCGGAATTTTTTTCGAAAGATTTAAAATAAATCCAATAGCTCACGGACAGAATTTTCAATTCTCCTGAATCTTAGAAATCGGAATGATTATAAATCACTATTTTAATAATTTAATATTATAAAATTTCACGGTCTTTACATCATCCGCCTCTAAAAACAAGTCTCGTCCCCGAGACTAAAATCACTCTAAAACATGGGGATGAAGTTTTTAATTGGTGAGTCCAAGGATCATGCCATTGATTCTGTAAGCATCTCATAGGGCCCGTATGAGATCCCTACAGTACCCTTGACGTGATAATAATATTCCCAATTGGTCGTAGCAAGTATGCGATATGGGCCCTTATCACATTCTTACTCCGACTTTTCGGTTATATCATAACTCGAAAAGCAATCATAACGTGTCTACTAGGTCTTAGCAAGCATTCTATATGCGCCCCTATAAAATGCTTGTATCCACTTCGTGAGTCGTTATAAAATGCCCGTATGAGATCCCCACAGTACCCTTGACGTGATCATAATATGCCCACGCAAATGATTACAAGACTCCCTCCAATGTAGTAAGAGAAAGTCATGATCGATCCACGAGGAAGCGTGTCAACGGATCCTAGGCAGCTGTAAATCTCACAGAAAAGCAAACAGAAGACAGAAACAAAGAAACAAAGAAATAAAGAAAGAAAGACAGAAATAAAAAACGAAAGCAGAAATAAAAGCAAAGACAGACGTACTCGATCTCGACAAAATCTACTCGAGATCGACAAAACTTAGTGACGACAGAAACTCAGAAAGCTCAGAAACACAACTCGATCCAGACAAAGCCCTACTCGAGATCGACAACAGCCAACTCGATCTCGACAAAGAATTCCTCTAGATCGACTAAAAACACAGAAACAGTAAAAAGTAATAAAAATGGCATCACATAATTACAGTAGAAAAATGGCATCAAAGCGAAAATAAAAATGGCATCACATAATTACAGTAGAAAAATGGCATCAAAGCGAAAATAAAATGTAACAAAAAATGGCATCAAATCATTATTTTAGAATAATGGCATCAAAACACTACTTTAAAAAGTGGCATCACATTAAAGAAAAAATGTTATCAAAACACAACTTTGAAAAAATATGGCATCACGGTAAAAAAATATCATCAAAAAAATTAATATAAACAAAAGTCGAATCAGCCGTCAACAGTAAAAAAAAAATGGCATCAATGGTCAACGTGGCGTCACAGACAAAAAATGTTATCAAGGTTTTAAAAAAGTGACATTAAAAAAGTGTCACCAAATTATTTCATTAAAAAAGTGGTATCAAAGTGAAAATAAAATATAATAAAAAATTGGTATCAAAATGGTAAAAAATGTCATCGCTTAAAAAAAATCCAAATGAGTTGGTCAACCTTGACCGGTCAGTGGTCAACTGTTGACTGGTCAAAATTCTACTCTATTTGGATGTGATCTACCAAAACTAATTAAATTAGTTTGGGATCTAAGTACCTAATTACATATTCAAAAGGATCTATATACCAAAATCACCCTTAATTATTTGATGATATTTTTCATAATATATCCACTAGCTTATAATCTTTTAATTAAAACAGAGTTTTGGTTCGATGTACATAGCCCTTATAGTGTACATGCCTTATCGTGTACACAAAAAATATTACTCATTTGTTTTCTCATTATTATTCGATTGTTTTCAAATGATTATTCGTCTATACAAAAAAAGTTTTAAGAATTAAATTTCTTTCTAACGAATAATTGTCCAATACCAAAGAATAATCATAAGTTACTTTTAATCTCATCCGTTAATTTTTTAATTCAATGACTCAGATTGGTTAATATAATACACTATAAATGTTGTGTACATATGATCTATTGTTTATTGTTTGTTAAAATATTTAGAGTATTATTCCTACAAAAAAGATACGAACAAATAAATAAATAAACAAATTGTGCTATTGGTTTTTTACTTAATGAGTAAGATTTTTATTTTTTAACATATTTGTGTGTTATATAATATTTTATCTTTATGATATGTTATTTAATTAAAATTATTAAAATTAAAGATTGATTTTAGGTAAGACTATCTTATCATATATTATGTTTACCAAAAAACAAAAAATCTTATCATAAATTAACGTATTAAAAAAAGATAAATAAAAAACAAAAATCTTATCATAAAGATTGATTTTAGGTAAGACTATCTCTATTTTCTAGCAATATTAATCTTTAACAGTTTTAAAAGTAAAAATTAATTTTGAAACTTTAATTAGGTTATAAACTTGATATAAAACATAACCTATTTATAAACCAAAGGTATTCTAGCTAGATTCCTTCTCTTCTAAGTCTCTTCCTCGCAGGCCGCCGATAGTCGAACCACATGCCGCCGATCATTGCTGGCCTCGCCGTCGGTGCATGTGCTCTCCTTCTTCCCAGCTTGTGCCGTCTCCTCTTCCCTAAAATTGAACAACCTTCGGAAACACAATCCGGTGCCGAAAACTCGAATTCATCCTCTGAAATTGAACAACCTTCGGAAAATTCTAATGTCGCAACTAGTTCGGAAGCTTCAACAGAATTCAACCCTACCCAATTTGTTACCGTACAAGATTTCTCCGATCATCACTACCACAATGTTGGACTTGTACCGACTCATCAGGTATCATTAATCCTTGCAATTTGGTTATTTAATTACTCACGAACGGGTTATTGCGATCAATTTGTGTGTCCGTCGACTGTATGTAATTTTCTTGTATTGAAAGGTTAGAGCTTTTGTCCCTACCCTTCCTAGTTAATCTGGAACGGATACAAAATTAGGGAATGTAAACTTTACATGAGGATTTAATTTGTGTCCTCCTATATGCATTAATTTAGCCCAAACCTCCTTATCAATTTATGTGTATTGTCCCTGCCCTTGATACTTGCAGCCTCCGAAAGCTTGGGCGAAGAAAATTATGGGGGAATGGAAAATCCTTCAAGAGAATTTGCCAGGTGAGTAGTTCAATCGATCAGCACATTGCGCTAAACGAACCCTAACTTGACTACTAATTGACACTTTTCTCCTTTGAATCCATCTAGCTTCAATGTATCATTCGGATGGTGCTCAATCTGGAGGTATATTTCGTCCATTAACGATTGTCTTTTGTTTTCCTTAGATACCATAATCGTAAAAGCTTATGAATCTCGGATGGATCTTATGCGCGCTGCTATTATAGGAGCAGACGGGACTCCATACCATGACGGCATTTTCTTCTTCGACATTATGTTCCCTTCTTCTTATCCTAATGAACCACCAGTACGTATCGATCCTTCGTTACTTTCATCATGGTAAACAATTTTCTGTTATCACAATTATGATGATATCTTGATGCTAACTCTTCGGAAAAATTTGTGCATCCGTAGAAGGTTTGGTATCGATCTGGTGGACTTGGGCTGAACCCCAACCTGTATTCGGATGGAAAAGTCTGCCTTAGTCTTCTGGGCACGTGGATAGGGATTGGATCCGAGCGCTGGCTCCCCGACAAGTCGACAATGCTCCAAGTTTTGCTGTCCATACAAGCTCTGATCCTAAATTCGAAGCCGTTCTTCAACGAACCTGGGGCAGGCTGGTTATTCTGGGGCAGATTAAGGGAGACGAGGTCGAAGAATTACAACGAGGAGGTCTTCATCCTTTCGATCAAGACAATGGTTTATTCGATAAACAATCCGCCAAAGGTATGTAAACATGGGAGCTAATAGAATATATCATGTTAGGTTTCGAGTTCTGCGTCAATATCACAATGGTGATTGAGATTGTTATGTGGGGTTGTGTGCAGCATTTTGAGGACATTGTCACCGATCATTTTCGTGCTCGGGGCCTCGATATTCTGAAAGCGTGCAGAGCATACAGCGAAGGCGCGGAGGTAGGGAGTGACATCGGCAAGATCAAAGGCAGCGTCTCGCCGGAGTTCAAGGAATCCATTGATGAGGTGGTAAAGCTTCTCACCAAGGCATTGAGCAAGAATGAACAGCGCGCAATAGATCGATCCACAACAGAGAGGGGTTCAATTTGAACTATATATATGACTTAGTGAAAATCAGTTACCATTCGAAAGTGTAGGCAGTGAGTTTCGACATCTTCAAAGCCTTGTAACACCCAACATTCACACCAACGTACACTCGATGTTTCTTTTCCGATGTAGTTAGATTGTTTCACCGGATCTGATAGGTTAAAAATCCGCTAATCCGATGGGCTCCTCGTGCTAGGACACACAATTTTCCTTAAAATCAACTTGATAGCTCTCTTGCTTCTCCTTGATTAAATACATATTGATGAAAGACAAAAGGATAAGGTAGGGGTAGGCACAAATCCCGCAAATCCCGGTCCCGTCCTGATCCCGGTGGGATTTAGGACAAAATAGTGAATCCCGTCCCGCAAAAATTATGCAGGACGAAACGCGGAACGATCCCGGTGGGGTTCCGCAAATCCCGTCCAGTCCCGCATATTATAATAATAATAATAATAATTTTTATAATAATAATAATATTATTATTATTATAGAATAATAACAATATATTATTAGTATTATTATTTTGAGCAAATATTATAATTACAATTATAATCATAATCTTCCATTTATAATAATAATAATATTTGTTTATAATAATAATAATATTATTATATAATATTATAATATAATTTAATAATAATATTACTTTATAATAAAATTATTATTATTATTATATCATATTATATTTTTTTTCTTGTAAAGTATAAATATTTTATAATAATAACAATAATAATAAGTAATAATAATATTATTATTTTTAATTATAACGTGACATTATTATTATTATTATTATTATTATTATTATTATTATTATTATTATTATTATTATTATTATTATTATTATTATTATTATTATTATTATTATTATTATTATACCCATTTAGAGCTACAAGAGGCAAATAGCTAAATACGATATTCTTCCCAACTATCAATCGATAATAAAACAGTATCTGGTGAATCTCGTCTCAATCCCTTTCCGTCCTGATCTAGTAAGATAATGTAGCCAAATATGTTGAACATTATAATTAATTATACAATCATTGTATGAATTAATAATAGTATAATAGTATAATAATAATAATAATAATAATAATAATATTATTATTATTATTGAATAATATAGTTGAGAAGAATACCGTATTCAACATATTATACAAATTAATGAATTATGAAAGCATTTTTCACTTTGCAAATTTATATAATATTTTATTATTTTTATTTGCGGGACAAAGCCCATCCCGTCCCGATCCCGTCCTGTCCAGACACCATCCCGTCCTGAAAAAAAAGTGTCAATCCATCCCGTAAAAATTTCGCAGGACGAGTCCCGTCCAGACTCAATCCCATTCCGTCCCGTCCCGTGCCCACCCCTAGGATAAGGTATTATAGTTTATACAAATTGGATATCTTATTATACAGATTATACAGTTGTTTTAGATCTATACTAGTATTAGTTCCCGTGCCTTCAAGGCACGGTAAGTTTTAAAATTATATTAATTGAATATTTTATTATACTATGATAAGAATATATATTCTATTCGTTAAGAAAAAGATATTATTTTAGGGAATTAATCTTGTTAAGAAAATGCGTTACATTAGGTATTTTGTTGTCCAGTTTTTAAAATTAATCTGGTAGTGATAGGAAGATATGCCAATTACAGTTTTTGAGAAAGTGAACAGATAAAATAATAATTCGAAATATAAGTATAATTTTGTTTGTTTTCTTAAAAAAAGTGTACAAATCTCTATAATGACTTATTTTAACTAATGGATGGAATAATATATATTAAAAGTTTGCGTAAATATGTTTGCAGAACAATAACCGGCCTACATTTAGGGGTCGTTTGCTTATATAAGAAGGGAATGAAAAAATAAGGTATTAAATTTTACATATAAAATGTATATGATCATCATTTTTTGTGAGCTTAGAGAGGGGCTAATATTAGGCCTTAAAATTATGGAATATAATGTGGGAAAAGGTATAACAAATTTTGTTTGAAAAATGGGAAAAGAAGTGGAATGATTAGAATAGTGATCAATGAATCTTAACTTAAATATGTAATATATATTCATAAGGGTAATCATTACCTTTCTGTACACAAAAACAAACTGGGGGTTAATATGTTAAAACTAATATAAATAATAAGTATAGTTGATCTCAGTAAAAAAAAAGGCCTAATATTAGCTCTTAACTTCTTACGTTTTTTTAAAAATGCCGGATAGATTAAAATTCCATTGGAAGTGAAAATCATATCATAGTAAATCACATGAACGTGATTAGCTTTGTACATTTTAAATTAATAAGACTGAGTAAATGAGTTTACAGATTAGATCACATTATATATATGAAAAATGTGCGATGTTTAAAAAGAAAATGACTCCATTATTGGCTCTAATGCTAGGAAAATTGATTCGGAAGAGGGGTGGAGGATAACAGGGATTTATGGTTGGCTAGAAAGAAAGGACAAACACCATACGCTAGCACTTTTGAAGCGGTTGTCCCAGGACCCACATGATAGTTGGCTCTGCATGGGTGACTTCAATCTTATATCTTCTCTAGAGGATAAATAAGGGGGGAACACAACAAACTTTGATGGCTTGGTTGAGTTTCGGGAAACCATTGAGGAATGAAGGCTAGGGGAGATCCCTTTCACGGGTAACAGGTTCACATGGGATAACAAAAGGGAGGACAGTGCCTTCATTCAGGAGAGGTTATACATGGTTTTTGGGAACGAGGAGTTGCTAGATAAGTTTTCGCAAACCATCGTCAAGCACCTGGATAGATGTGGGTCGGACCATATGCCGATCAAGGTGTGCTTGAGAGGAGTGGATCAGTAGGGGAGATGTGCGGGGGAAAGACCTTTTCGTTTCGAGGCCATGTGGCTGAAAGAGGAAGATTGCTGGGAGGTGATAGCGAATGGGTCGACCAATCCAGGGTCGACTCAAGCAGAGCCTGGTATAGCTGGGAAGCTATCGAGATGTGCTATTGACTTGAGAGACTGGGATAAGGCATGTTTTGGGAATGTTCGAGCTAATTTGGCTAAGATTCGAAAGCGGCCGGCGGAGCTCAGTAAACAAATGTCGGGTGATCTAGTTAAGGAGAGGAGGGAGCTGGAGGAACAAGAGATAGTTTTGATGGATAGGGAGGAGGTCATGTGATTTCAGAGAGCTAGAGCCAACGAATTTAAATGTGGGGATCGGAATATTAAATTTTTTCATAGAAAGGCGTCGGGGAGACAGAAGCGAAATAGAGTCCTCAAATTAATTGATGATGAGGGACGGGAGGAGCAATCAGTTGAAGGGATGACGGAGATAGCCATATCCTATTATAGAAATCTTTTCCAGTCTGAGGCCAGAGCTGAGCCTGCTATGGCTACTCAAGGAATCGAGCCCCTTGTATCGACGGAGCACAACCAGGAGCTCTTGCGTCCCTTCACTGCGAAAGAGGTAAAATCTGCCCTTTTTTCCATGCATCCCACAAAAGCACTACCCTTAGTCAACATACTCATGAGCTGTGCACACTGCTCGACTGTGAAACCCGGAATAGCAGACATCTGAGCATCACCATCAGCTTCTCCAGAAGCTTGAGCAACAACCTTCCTATCCTTGGGAGCCTTATAATCAGAAGGATAACCAATGAGCTTATAGCAAAACTCAACTTTATGCCCGGTTTTCTTGCAATGAGTGCAAACATAGGGAGCACGTTTCCCAGGTAGAGTTCCTTCTGTTTTACTTGACTTCTAATTCTGAGATTGATTAGAACCCTGTGGTGGAGAAGACGATTTCTGTCGCTGAGAATACGTGGCAGAAGAATTCCCAGCAAACTGTGTGATTGACTTGAAATCTCGTTGTTTCTCCTCCTGGTTGAGCAAGGAATAGACCTCTGCAATTGTAGGACTTGGCTTCATCATCAAGATTTGGCCTCTAACAGAACTGTAACAATCGTTAAGCCCTATCATAAGCTCAAGAAGCTTCTGATCCTCCTCATTTTTGCAAAATTCTTGACGAGCTCCACAAGAACATCGTGGAACTGTCTGCAAGGCCTTTTGCTCATCCCACAACTTCTTAATCTTGGTGTAATATATCGCAAAATCATCGCTTCCTTGCGAGATTACACACAATTTCTTTCTAACAGCAAATCGTTGAATCAAATTTGATTGCTCAAACTGTTGAACAAGATATAGCCAAATCTAAAAAACGGAGTCACTGTGAATTATACTTTCGGCAATTTCTTTACTCACAGCATTCACCATCCAAGATGCTACCATATCATTGCATCTTTGCCAGTTTCTCAAATCAACACCAACAACATCAGGTTTTGCAATCGATCCATCTATGAATCCAATTTTATTCTTGGCAGATAATGCAATCAACATAGATTTCTTCCGGGTAGCAAAGCCAGAACCGTCAAAAACTCTTGAAACAAGCACCATACCTGGATTGTCGGATGGATGCAAGTACAAAGGATCGTTCGTATCCATCCGATTCACCGTCTGCAAGCGATCATCATTGTTTTCCATGAATTTGATGAAGAAAAGCGCGGAAGAAACATAGATCAAGATCTAGAAAGCGATCTTGTGTTCTGATACCATGTGGAAAGTGAGAGAACGAAATTGAGAGAAATTGGAAGAATCTAGAATGCAAGAGAGAAAGAGAGATCGAGCAAGAAGAATCCGAGCTCTGTCTCCATTGTAACTGAATTGGGGGAAAATCAAGTTCTGTTACACAACGGCCTACTATATTATAGACGAAGTCACGTGATTACCACATGTGCACTAAATGAACCGAAACAAGAATGAAATGGAGCGACGTCGTTTCTAGGACGCGGGGAACTCCGTCTTCTTCCTCCAACAAATGCAGGATCAAGCGACTGCAACAAGTTTCGTCCCGGCGAATTCCCTGCCTTCTAGTAGCGAGAGATCTTCAAGCTCCGCTCTTCACATCGAAGTCAAAGAAGGTGAGATCAAGCTCAAACTTATCTGAATTTGAATAATCTGTCGTATTTGCATTAGTTTTTTTGCGAATTTTGTTTGGATTAACATCGACTTAATTTGTATTGAATGTGTTAAGTTCTAATTGAGGTGTTTGAAGTTGGTTTCTTCTCGATTTGGTGCGTCTGGACTGCAAATGTCAAATTAGGTGATATTTGAATCTATTTGCATCAGCAATCACTAAAATATCAAACTTGTGGTTGAATTTTGTCGATCCACGGAAATAGCCATGAATTTGATGCTCGTCGCCATTCGAGGCTATATGCCTCGTCGCTAACAGCCACCAACCCAATATCCGTGGCTAATAGCCACGATCTGACAGTTCCGTGGCTATGTTCGTGGCTGCTTCGGAATCGTGTCATCCGGGGCTGTAGCGACGAAGTTAGCCACGGTGTATGTCGTGGCTGATTTCGCAACTTGGCACGTGCGGGATGTCTAACAACTTTCATGGCTGATTTCGTGGCCGATTTCGTGGCAATTACCGTGGCCAATTAGGTGGTATTATTGATTATGGCCGTGGCTATTTTCGTGACAGTATTCGTGGCTAAGTTCATGACTTTATTGCTGGCTATGTCTGTGGCTTTATTCGTGGTCCTTATTCATTCTATGAGCTAGAAAATAAATTTAATATAATTTCATAAATCTATCACACAAATACATCCAAAAGAACCATAAATTACACCACTCAAAACACTCTTACAACATACAGAAATATTACATCTAAGAAAAAACGCATCTTAAGAATCTAGACACTAGTTTGAGAGCTTCCGCCTTGTTCCTGCACCCAATGCTTCACACTGGACCATCTAGCGATTGAACTGCAGTGAGGGCAAGGTTCCATTTTTTCTGCCAAGGTATGAAATTACATGTCCCTCTTCAATTACAAAAACATAATACAAATCAAATACTAATTTTAATAAATTGCAGATTGAATGAGTAAATTAAAATAATTTTAAAAATAATAAGGTCATAAACAAAGCAGGATACACAATGCATTGCCTACAAAATCAGAAGGAAATCAGTTTCAATTTAGTTTTTAATTTTTCTTTTTCCCTTTAACAGTTCCTCTCCTTTTCTTGTATTAAGGGGCAATCAGATATTCAATTTACCATATGCAACTCTCTTGCTATTACATATAAAGATTTCTTTGATGCTTTCGTCCAAGTATTTGCTGTAATCTCCAAATCCATCCCAAATCAGGTTGACTGTTCACAGAACAGCAAACAGAAGGTTAACTCAACTCTTAGGATAGCAGGTACCAAGTTTCTAATATTCAAAATGAATGAGATCCAATTCATACACAAAACCGAATTCAACACATACAAAAAAAAAGCTCACAACTGTTGAACCTTAAGTACCAAATCAGTATAAAAATCCCAATTTTTTTGTATAAATTTGTACACTTTGATTTAATATTGAATATCATCCCAATAAGTGAAAGACAAGACGGATAGAGAGAGCATAAAACTTCATCTCCCATGGCTGCTCACCTGCAGATTCGAAGGAAGGAGAAAGCAGAAAACTTCATTCCCTCCCGCCTCGTTCTCCTTGATGCTACATCCTCCAATCTGACGCTGACGCTGGCTCTTCCCAGGCTGCCCGTGGATCTGGAGTTCGTTCGCCATGGCTTCGGTGGTGTGAGTTCGAAAGCTATGGCGGCCTGTGGATCTGTGAGTCCGAATAGGTTAGAAAAGGAGATTCGAGAATGGAGAACTGAACAATTTTGCTCAGTTTTTTTGCGATTCTGAAAAGGGAGAGGCAATTTGAAGCGTTGTAGGCAGAGAGGCAATTTGAAGCGTTGTAGGCAGAGGCAATTTGAAGCGAGAACTGAGAACTGAGAACCGATAACTAGGGTTAGGTTTATTGTGATTCGAGAACAGAGAATGGAGAACCGAGAACTGAACAATGAAAAGGGAGAGGCAATTTGAAGCGTTGAAGGCAGAGAGGCGGTGAAGAGGATGAATTAGGGTTAGATGTGAAAAGTTCCTTTTTATACCCACCCTGGGCCAACTATCCGAAATTTCAAAACCCAGTAGGTTACCGCTCAAAAATACATTACCGCTCAAAAAAATTTCTATTCACCGCCTAAAATGTGGATAGAAAATTTTCCAACATATATTGACTTTTTCCATATATATATATATATATATAAGCAAATTTGCTAAAATAACCCATTTGGGTGAAACCCTTGCACACATAACCCCATCCGGAAAAAATTTGCTAAAATTCGGATATCCGGATTTTTGGCTCAACCGGTAGCAGGTAAGTGGAGGGGGGGACTGGACAGTGTGAGTATGATAACTGGACAATTGAGAGAGGGAGAGAGGGAGAGAGAGAGAGACGGAAAAGCGAGGAAAAGACAGAGAGAGAGAGAGAGAGTCTGTGTGAGAGAGAGAGGGTGAAAATCCTGATCAATATTGAAAAGACAGGTAGAGAGAGGGAGAGAGAAGGAGCAGCTGGGTACAGTAAAAAGGAGGGAGCCAATTGTTCCCGCCCAGGGATGGCGCCAAAAAAAAAGGGAAAAGGGAGGGAGGAGGGGGAGGGTATATAAGCTTTGAAGAATGTCTGAGGGAAATCATTAGTTCACATTAATGAATTGCAGGGGAAATTGAACTTAAAGAAGGGGAATGGCCGGCGTTGGATGTGAAGAAAGAGGGTAGGTGTCAACTGATGTGTGGTCTATATAAAGAGATCAGAGAAATTCTGGGCGTCACTTTTTTTCACGAAATCTGAAGAAAGAGAGAGAATCCATTGAAGAAGAAGCAAGTGGGCCTGGGTTCAGTAAACGGTTTACTTGTACGAAGCCACTTTTCACTGGACGGTTAAATCGTACCCACTGGACAGGTGTTGGAATTTACTGGACAGTCCTCTGGTCAGACATAAAATGGGTAAGTGTTCTCTCTATGTTTGGTAAGTGTTGTTCATATGTAAATACCGTCGATACAAATTAATTTCTGTGTCCCTATGAAATGCAACAGGGGAAAAATTATCAGTTTGTATCACGGTATTGTTTGGAGGATGGTGGGCGTGTGAAGGCGGCACTTGGGTCTTCACAGGAACAAAGAGCCAGAAAGCCATGGTGGTGGACGAAAGGATTGACTATGTAAAGCTGAAGAAACAGGTGATGGACAAGTTTAATGTCGATGGGAGGAGGAATGATGTGGAGCTCACATATGTAAAGCCAAAGAAGGAAGGGTCCAGGCCGTTTGCCATCGGGGATGAAGAAGACTTGGAGGCCTACAAGTTTGTAAACGGGCTGTCTGGAGAACGAAATTCAATGTGTCCCTGCGACGCAAGGTTGGTGGAGACGTGTCCGAAGCACAAGGATCGACAACGGTTGACTCAGACGGTGGTGGTTTGTCTCCTGCAGGCTTGGAGGATGTTGTAGTGCCGTTAACTGGTCCGCCCGTGACCCAAGAAGATCATCCAAATACAGATCTCCCCGTGGGGCTTGACGGAGAAGACGAAGATTTGGGAGAAAAAATTGTCGAGGTAAACCATAAGGATGTCCAGTTGGAATCATCGGATGTCCAGTTAACACAAACAGCCGTCCAGTTAAAAGAGACTTCTGACCAGTTAGGGATAAGTGAGGAGTTGGAGTTGGAGTTTGCGAAGAGGGAAAAGAATGCCGACGCAGTGAATAAAGGGAAGCAGGTCATATATGTCAGCAGTGACATGGAAGATGGAGCCATTGACCTTGGTAGCTCCTCCGACGAGGATGATGCAATCCCAAAAGTGGTTAAAGCTGAACACGGTAGTTCTGGTCCGACGAAGTCTTGGTCATGGGATTATGAGGCGGAGCGAGCGGTGAGGGAAGTCGAGGAAGCATACGAAAGACGAAAATGGAAGTCGACCACTTCTCCGAAGCCTACTGAAAGTGAACCAATGGTGGCGGGAAACCCATTGGATACCAGCCAGTGTGGTATTAAGCTCCGGGAGGGACAAACGTTTCGGAGGAAGGAGGATGTGCAGGAACTCGTAACGTGGGCGGGTCTGACTCGCTGCTTCACGACGAAGGTGAAGAAGTCAAGGACGACCTTGTATGTTGTAGGGTGCGCTGCTCCCAAGTGCAAGTGGTCATGTCGGGCTTCGACTTACAAGGGAACGGGGTTATGGAAGATCCGAAAGCTTGTGGACGAGCACACGTGCTCGCTGAACGAGGCGGTCAGCCAAAAACGCAGTGCGTCATACATGCAGCTGGGGCGGCGCATTGTGGAAAGGTATGTGACCCAATACGTAAAACTTAACTGGACTCTTGCCTAAATTCCACTAGACATATAGATATATACACTGGACACACAACACTAGTAACTGGACACACAACTATCTTCACTGGACACACAACTATCTTCACTGGACACACAACTATCTTCACTGGACACACAACTATCTTAACTGGACACACAACTATCTTAACTGGACACATGTGTGTGTGAATGGGCATGTTCAGTTTCGGACGGTCGAAGAAGCCCCTCGATCCGGATCAAGTGCAGAGGATGATGAAGTCGCAGCTGGGGGTCACATGCAGCTACTGGAAGGCGCGCCGAGCCCGGTTGAGTGCGAGGGACAACGTGTACAGAACGAACGAGGAAAGCTATCGGAGCATGTACTCGTACATGTACATGCTGGAGCAGGCCAACCCTGGGACGTACATGAGGATAGAACGCGACACGGAGGGGCGATTCAAGTATGTGTTTGTGAGTCTTGGAGGGTGGTGGAGGGCTATCCCCCACCTACGGAAGGTCAGTCCTTCCTGAAATAGAACATGACGCTCAATTACTATAAACATGACGCCCATACGAATAACACATGACGTATGTTTGACTATACATGACACCTCTAAGTCCTCAAGATGTTTATTCTCCAGGTTATATCGGTGGACGGGAGCTTCTTGAAGGGGAAATTTCGAGGGTGCTTGCTATTTGCTACTGCACAAGACGCTGACCACCACATTTACCCCGTAGGCTTCGCCATGGTTGACGACGAGAATGATGGGTCTTGGGGGTTCTTCTTCAGGCAGATGTTGCGTGTCGTTGAAGACACGACTGATCTGGTGTGGGTATCTGACCGCCACATGAGCATCCTGAAGGGCATACGGGATAGCTACATATTCGCAAAGCATGGCATATGCACATATCACTTATTTCAAAACGTCCGTTTCCGGTTCAAGTGCGGGGGCTTGCAAGAAGAGTTCATGACGATGTGTAAAGCTTACACGTACGATGAGTTCTAGGTGTTGTACGCGGAGTTCTGTGCATGGGTTTCCGGAGCGGGCCAATATCTGAAGGAGGCCGGGTTCAGCAACTGGGAAAGGGCTTTCTACACTGGGAATAGGTACAACATCACAACCACTAATAACTCCGAGTGCTTGAACTCGGTGTTCAAATATCCTAGAGATTTGCCGCTAACAGCCCTTGTAGATGCCATCCTTGAGACCGTCAGCACGTGGTTCGTCAAACATAGGAAGACAAGCGGCGAGCAGGGGAAAGTCGTAAGCGACTGGGTTGGTAACGCCATCAGAGCAAACTTCGTGCAGTCCCTTTCCATGGTCGTCAGACAGCTGAGTGCACATGAGTTCGAGGTACGCAAGGGAACCTCCACCTGGCTTGTAAACCTTACATGACGTTTATGCAGCTGCAGACGCTTCAACGTCGACCAGTACCCATGCGCGCACGCAATGACAGCATCCCAATTGCACGAGATGGATGTGTACTTGCTCTTCAACGACTTGTACAAGGTAGACGCGTGGCGTGCGTGCTACAAGGACGTGATCTGCCCAGTCCCGTCACGAGAGAATTGGAGGGTACCCGAGGCAATCGCCAAGGAGACTTGCCTCCCCCCAATTATCAAGGTACGCCCTGGCAGGCCGAAGACATCTAGGTACCCGTCTCAGTGGGAAAGGAAGTTCCCGAAAAGGCGCCGCACATAGTAACTTGCCAGGTGGTATTTTGGCATGACATCTAATGGGTTAGACATGACGAATAGCTATTTTGACATGACATATTATGGGTAAGACATGCCAGTAGGTATTTCACGCGGTTTGTAGGCAGGGCTAACTTATTCGGAAACGTTATCGCTCCCCATTTTGCATTGAAGTATGAACGTCGCCCGTGTTTTGTTATTAAGGCTTGTTGGGCCTGGGTGCAGCTATTTCATTTTGTACTTGACATGCAGTTATATAAACTTGGCAGGTGATATTTTGGACATGACATGTTTTAATTGTGCATTTTCAATGGAAATGTGGGCGACGCACATATATAACTGTCAACCATCGTACGACCTACATAGTTTCAAAAACAACAAGACATCATAGTTTTAAAACCTGAGCCCTAGGTTTCCCAAAATGACATACCGTCGATACCAAAGTCAACCAAATTAAATCCTACGAAAGCACAACTGTTCAAGCCACCAACAACATTTCCAGACAACAGTACAAACAACAATGTTCTTGTAAAAAAAGGACGGAGCCAATGACTACTGAGGATCGGGGCTGGGACGGAAGGCACCGTGGTAGATGGCGACACATAGGACTAGGCGGTAAGCATCGATAAAGGCGTCCTCCACCCCTTTGAATACGCGGTCGCCTGATGCGAGCATCTGCATGAAACGGAGAGCGTAGGGGCCGGAGTCTCCTCTGCGTCGCAAAAAGTATGTGTCAAACCTAATGCACACCAATTACACTATAAATCAGAAGATGGACTACGACGACTTACGATTGCTTGTTCTGAGGGATCCCCTTCACACGGTTGTACTTGAACGACTGGGGCAGTTTCCCTGCATGCTTGGCGTGCAGCTCTTGGTGGCCATCCATCAGCGGGGGAAGGGTGTGCGTGATGGGCTTCAGAAGGCCTGGCAAATGTTGCTCAGGAGTCAGACGAGTGTCCGGATCATACACACGGACAGTCCACTCGGCCAGGTCGATCTCAACCGCTACCCAATGGTTGTCCTTCAGATTCCAAGGGGCCAACACACGGTCGACGCTGGCCCAAGGCTTCGGACACCTCTCCGGCAACATACCGCTGATGTAGTACTCCAACTCCTCGTCGACGGGCATGCCGGTTTGTCTCTGCAGCAGTACCCCGAAGTAGGGGTCGACGACTGCGACGCATGCGTACTTTGACTCGCTAGCTACCTCCTTTCGGAGGATGCCGCATGCTTCGTCGATATGCTGCAAACAAGGAACACGTGCCCAGTCAACCACAAAAATGTCAAGTTATCGGAGCACGGGTGGCCGGAATTTACCTCTGAGCCCACCACTTTCATTGGCGTTTTTAGGTCCCCGAAGAAATCCCTCTCAAGGCGGGTGCCCAGCATTGTACGTGCGGGTTCAGTCCCTTGGGCGTCGTCGGTGGTCAACCACTCGGTGAATGCGTCCACGTCAGCCCTGGTCATCAGGCCCAAGGCCACGGCGTCAACCCCCAAAATCACCTTCTTCCCCTTGGTGGCCCTCGGCTTCTTCTGCCCCTTCGTCACGTCCTCAACCACCTCTTTTTCCTTGTTCCCCTTGTCGACACACGGCTTCTTCACCGGCTGAGTAACTTCGTGGCCCTCTAGCGTCGCAGGCGCTCGCCTCACCCTTCCGCCCTTACGCTGAAGGGGAAGTACGGCCTCCTCCTGTGCCTCCTATGGTTGATTACATGACACAAAGTTAAAATAACATGACACATAAGTGTTTTTGACATGACAGTATCATTAACACGACCTACCTCAGGGGTTGTCTTTGTCGTGGGTGCTTTTGGCTCGGAGATGGTTGACTTGTCCCAGGCCCTTTGGCCACAGTCTTAGACCCCTCAGCTAACACCTCATCCTCATTAGCTTGGTCCTCCTACATGACAACAAAAGATTTTTGACATGACGACTAACAATCTTCACATGACACTGGGCGACAGATGGCTTACCTCAGCGGTTGTGACTTTGGTAGTGGCTGCTACTGCCTTAAGCCCGGCAGCCCCTACCATTTCAATTGGCCCTGTGCTATCAGTCTCATCCTTGTCCTTCAACACTTCATCACCCTGTGTGGTGGGTGTTTCTTTGGGGGGTTCTTGTGGATCAACATCCTTCTCCATTTCGGTCTCCCCATCAACTGGTCCCTTACTCTTACCCATCTCCTACAGATTATGAGTTAGTGTGACCGTCATTCACAAAACTTACATCACGGTTTCAGTTAGGGTACTTACCTCAGAAGTTGTCTTGGTGGTTTCATCTTCACCTGCATCAGTACCCGATTTCTGGCCCATTTCCTTAACAGTTTCCTCAGCCTACGCAATTATGGGAAAGGTATGTTACCATGACGCCTATATTGTTATACATGACGCCTATATTGTTATACATGACGGTTAAGGATACTGACATTACAAATTGAACATCTTACCTCCTTTGACTGCAACTCAACATCTTCGGTTTCCTCACCGTAAGTTCCATGCCTGTCTTGCGAGTGTGTCACCTCGTCCTCACCTCGCTTCTTCCCCCTCACCTCCCTTCTCAGCTCCTGCATCGCTGCCTCAATCCTTTCCATCCTCTCGTTAAACGTTGCCAATAAGCTCGTCCCCAGATCATCCATCTTAGACAAAATCCTTGACACATCCACTTGGGCAGCCGTTGTACTTCCCTCACCCTGCGTGCCTGACCCAGATGCTTCCGTCGTGCTCGGTGCATGTTTGGCTTTATACTCCACCACGAGGTCGTCGAAGAACTTATCCGGCTTCTCTGTCGCGAACATGGCGCCAAGGATAACCCCCTTCCTGACCTCCTCGGTATCCGGGAGAAGGACTGTCCGAACAGCGTCCACCTCGTCGAACATGCCCAACTCTTCCTTCGACTGCTGGATGAGGGAGGCAAGAGAATCGTACATGATATTGTGCTCTTTCGACTTATATCTCAGGTACCGAGGGTAGGTTGTGCTTGTGCTTGTGCTGGTGTCAGCAAATTGTCTTGCAACTGGCCGCAGAGCCTCGTACACCCACAACTACAAACAAACAAAACAAACCAGGTGATGACATGTCGACACTTTGCATTTACTCGTGTCCAGTTACCAGGAGGCAGTGTCCAGTTTAAATCACTATTTGTCATGTGAGATTTATGTCCATACCTGGAATGCAAAGGGGAAGCCGCCTAACAATTACGACGGGCGAGAGCTGCTGACCCCGTGCCGGAGCTTGCGCTCAACACACTGGTAGAGGAAATCGTGGGTTCATTTGTAGCACAGTCGCCCCCACGGGTAACGCAAGAACGCCTCAGTGTCAGACACCATGTTTATAACCCACCCGTGAATAAAGTTGCGGGGTTCTTTCGCAAACAGCACCGCCTCCACCAGCAATATGAGCGCGAACTTAAAGAGCCTTGCGGCCGAACGCTCTGACTTCATCGCCACTATGTACTCCGTCTCGAAGACCTCCATCCTCATCTTTTCCGCCCCTAAGAACTCTAAGCAGGCAGCCTTGTCCGTCGCAGTGTCCACGGTTCGCCCCACGTTTGCCGAGCACTTTAGTCCGGTCACTAGCGCCAACTCCGCGATGGAGAACCGGACTATGGACCCCTGGATCATGTACCACGTTTCTTTTTCCTTTTTCGACCGCAGCTGCCGCTGCAGGATGTAGTGGACTAGCTGGGCTGAGAACTCAACTTTGGCACCGAGCCTCGCAATGCCGCCAAACTGGCTTTCACAAAGACGCTTCCAGTCTGACGCGCTCAGGTACTGGTCTAGCTTTGCAAGGACATTGGGCCTGGCGTATTGGTTGCACCTACACTTGAAATGCTCGTCCTCGGGGACAACATATATCGCATGCACAGTGGGGTGGAATGTTAGACCGACTCATTTGTAAACCACTCTACCCTTGATCGACACTAGCCAAACCATACCTCGCCTGTTGTCGGTGTCTGCGTTACCCTTCTTTCTCCTGAATCACCCATGTTGTTGTTTGATACCCTGTAGGTTGGGGAGCAATACTTTAGCATTCTCCAAACATTTGCAGATTTCCATCACACAAGTCACAATGCACATGACGTTAAGTTCATATAACATGTCATGTGACAATTTTAACATTTCAAGTGACCATTTTAACATGACAGACACCATATCTTTCCTGCACTTATCACAAATGACAGTAACTTTCTAGCCTCACCATATCTTAGCTTATACTTATCACTTGAGCATTATAACCATTTTATAGCTTCCACAACATATAAGCCGCGCAATTTTGCAATTAAACATGACAGGAAACCTATTAAACATGACAACTAAATATTAAAAACATGACAGTTTACAATGTAACAGCATTTACATTCAATAACTTGTTCCTGAAATTTTTTAAACCACATATAGGTTCCCCGATTTCCCTCTATCTATCCTATTTCCCCAATCTCACCAATTTCCCCAAGTCCCACATTTTCCCCAATTTCACCAATTTCCCAAATATTCACACAATACATGTATCGATTTCCCTTAATTTGCTTCCTCCTTCAAGGCCTTTACCATATCATCACCACAATGGTACTTCCATTCTCTCCCCAACTCGAACACCCCCGTTCCCACATTTCCACCCATTGTTTTCATACTAGACGCCTGTTACATCCCACATGACAGGGGCGGATATTCCACCCGTTATTTCATCCAATTGCAAACCATGGCAAACAAATTAGGGTCTTCAAATGGTCCCTCATCCTTTCAATTTCTGCAATCAGTACAAAATCGGTAGGGTTAGGGTTTACTTACTTCAAATCGGTCGGTCTCTCTCTTCTAAACGCCCACAGGGTCGTCTTCTACACGTCGGGTTTACTGGCTTGAAATCCGGCGCCGTCTTCTCCTCCGCACTCCCAGGTTCGTCTTCTTCCTTTGCCTTCTTCTTCTCCTCTCTCGTTTTCGTTTCAAGAATGGCGGTTTCGTGCCTTCTCCCCTCCCTCCTCTCTCTCTCTCTGTTTTACACAGTTGGAAGATGTGACAGGTTTTTAAAACTGCCCTCTCTCTCCTCCTCCCTCCCTTCTTTAATGACTCCCAACAACCGGTTTCCACACCCCTCTCCCAACCGGCTACCTTGCAATTTTTTTGAGGGGGGGGGGGGTCTAACCCTTGCAATTAGAAACGGTTAGTGGGTTAGGCTAGCAAACCAAACCGGGGCGGGGGTTACTTCCTTTAATTCCCTCATATATATATATATATATGATTTTTCTATTTTGAAACATACTAGTAATATATAAAAAATTAATATCATAAAATATTAATAAAAGTTAAGATATCTTTTAAAATAAAAACAAAGTTAAATACTTTTATAGTATTCTCATATAAATTTATTAATTAGTTAATATAAGATTTTTTTCAACACTCATTGGTTACTTATATTAGAATTTTTTAGGTAACATATTGTTTTATTTAACAGTCATTAGTTACTTATATAAGTTTTCCTCAAAACTTAATTTTATAGCATTCTCATTCGATTTATTAGTTAATATAAAGTTTTATTCAACATTTATTAATTATTTATATGTGTTTTCCTCAAAACACACCATTATATGATTCTAGTAAGAATTTATTAGTCAATCTAATTATTTATATGAATTTTCCTCAACACATACTCTTATAGTATTCTAAAAATCATTTACTGGTCAATATAAGGTTTATTAAACATTTGTTAGTTATTTATATGAGTTTTTTTTAAAACATACTCTTATAATATTCTAATAAGAACTTAGTAGTCAATATAAGGTTTTATTAAACATTTATTCGTTACTTAACAATGAGTTTTCCTCAAAACATACTCTTATAGTATTCTAAATAAGAATTTAGTAGTCAATATAATGTTTTATGAAACATTTATTCTTTACTTATATGAGTTTTCCTCAAAACATACTCTTATGTAGTATTATAATAAGAATTTATTAGTCAACATAAGGTTTTATTAAACATTTGTTCATTCCTTATATGAGATTTCCACAAAACATACTCTTATTGTACTCGAATAAGAATTTATTAGTTAATATAAGGTTATATTAAGCATTTCTTCATTACTTTTATGAGTTTTCCTCAAAACATACTCTTATAGTATTCTATTAAGAATTTAGTAGTTAATATAAGGTTTTATTAAACATTTGTTAGTTACTTATATGAGTTTTTCTCAAAGCATATTCTTATAGTATTCTAATAAGAATATAATAGTTAATACAAGGTTTTATCGAACATTTGTTAGTTACCTAAATGAGTTTTCCTCAAAACATGCTCTTGTAGTATTTTAATAAGAATTTAGTAATCAATATAATGTTTTATTAAACATTTGTTCATTAGTTATACGAGTTTTCTTAAAAAACTACTCTTATAGTATTCTAATAAGAATTTAGTGTTCAAAATAAGGTTTTATTAAACATTTATTCGTTACTTATATTAGTTTTCCTCAAAACATACTCTTATATAGTATTATAATAAGAATTTATTAGTCAACATAAGGTTTTATTAAACATTTGTTCATTCCTTATATGAGATTTCCTCAAAACATACTCTTATTGTACTCGAATAAGAATTTATTAGTTAATATAAGGTTATATTAAGCATTTGTTCATTACTTTTATGAGTTTTCCTCAAAACATACTCTTATAGTATTCTATTAAGAATTTAGTAGTTAATATAAGGTTTTATTAAACATTTGTTAGTTACTTATATGAGTTTTTCTCAAAGCATATTCTTATAGTATTCTAATAAGAATATAATAGTTAATATAAGGTTTTACTGAACATTTGTTAGTTACTTAAATGAGTTTTCCTCAAAACATACTCTTATAGTATTTTAATAAGAATTTAGTAATCAATATAATGTTTTATTAAACATTTGTTCATTAGTTATATGAGTTTTCTTAAAAAAACTACTCTTATAGTATTCTAATAAGAATTTAGCAGTCAATATAATGTTTTATGAAACATTTATTCTTTACTTATATGAGTTTTCCTCAAAACATACTCTTATATTGTATTATAATAAGAATTTATTAGTCAACATAAGGTTTTATTAAACATTTGTTCATTCCTTATATGAGATTTCCTCAAAACATACTCTTATTGTACTCGAATAAGAATTTATTAGTTAATATAAGGTTATATTAAGCATTTATTCATTACTTTTATGAGTTTTCCTCAAAACATACTCTTATAGTATTCTATTAAGAATTTAGTAGTTAATATAAGGTTTTATTAAACATTTGTTAGTTACTTATATGAGTTTTTCTCAAAGCATATTCTTATAGTATTCTAATAAGAATATAATAGTTAATACAAGGTTTTATTGAACATTTGTTAGTTACTTAAATGAGTTTTCCTCAAAACATACTTTTATAGTATTTTAATAAGAATTTAGTAATCAATATAATGTTTTATTAAACATTTGTTCATTAGTTATACGAGTTTTCTTAAAAAACTACTCTTATAGTATTCTAATAAGACTTTAGTAGTCAAAATAATAAGGTTTTATTAAACATTTATTCGTTACTTATATTAGTTTTCCTCAAAACATACTCTTATATAGTATTATAATAAGAATTTAGTAGTTAAAATAAGGATTTATTAAACATTTATTCCTGAATTATACGATTTTCCCTCAAAACACTCACTTAGATTATTCGAATAAGAATTTATTGCATAATATAAAGTTCTATTCAACAATTATTAGCTACTTATATGATTTGTTTCTCAAGATAAACTCTCATAATATTCTCATACGAATTTATTTGTTAAAATAAGGTTTTATTCAACAATTATTAGTTACTTATATGATTTTTTCCCTCAAAACACATTTTATTCAACAATTATTAGTTTTGTTTATATTATAGTATTTATTTAGATATAAATACATATACCATTAATGGGCCTATTGGCGAAAATTATAGCCGTATTTGGGTCCATAATATATTAAAGCACATTAGAAATTAAAGTGTGTCATTTGAGGTTAACGGTAAATAGCCACGGCATTAGCCACAGATATGACCGTAGCTATTAATTGGGCTTCTTAATACGTCGAGAGTTATTAATTGGGCTTACATATTCATTGGGCTTTGACTAATACTAATGGGCTTGACCCTTTTTGGGCTTTGACTCTCTAAAATTGGGTTTGACTATCTATAGGCCCTACCTTTTTTTGGGTGAGATTTTGGGCTTAAAAATTGATTTTTTTCTTTCAAATTAATTTGCTTTAATTTTTGAATTTCCTCAATTCGGATACACCAAAGTGATAATGGACGTCTCCATGTTAGCGTCGAATACAGCCACGGATAATCCAACAGTGGCTAAATTCGTGGCTGTTCACCTCCAACTCGGGTCATATATTGCTAATTGCCTCACATTCTTAGCCATGAGTACAGCAACTGATATTATTCATGGCTAAATTCGTGGCTACACTGACATGTCGGGCAAGACTCGCCAAAAATGGCGTCAAAATCGGCCACGGAAAAGGTGACTGTGGCCAAAGTCATGGCTAATAGCCATGATACCAGCCACGACACTTATATTCGTGGCTAAAAACCCCGAAATTTCGGACACGAAATTATTTCTTTATTCCTGGCCACGGGCTTTGCCACGAATATTTTCATTCGACGCTATTATAGCTACGGCTTGTCAGGTCGTAGCTATAGTGGTGGCTATCAGCTACGGATTTGACAACGACTGTACGACGTGGCTAAAATTCCGTGGCTATTTCCTGTGTTTTTGGTAGTGCCTTCTGTCTTCATCATATTTACTACACTCTTTTTCTTATCTATGTCGCAAATGGATATGGAAATTAGAAATGGAAATGATACTTCTTGGGTCCTGTGGTCTTGGTCATGCTATTATGTTTCTAGATTTCTATGGGATCTAATACATTTGATATAAATGCATGAATCCCGTTTAGTTTATGAGGAGAAAATCTAGCATGTCTTTCAAGTTTCAACTTAGCATTGTAACGATAACGCAAGTTGGAGTTAGGTTTCATCGACTGTATATATATGATATTATTAGCCTAGCTTGCCTAGTAAACTGGAGATCGACTAGATGATAACTTGGTATCCTTCTCTCCGAGTTGTTGGAATTGTTTGACTTTGTTTCCATAGAAATTCATTATTCATTTTCGACACCCATTGTTTCTCATCAGTTCATTTCCAGCTTATTTCATTTCGTTTTTGGAATTTATCACAACTTATTATTGTAATCATTCCATCGTCAACTCCTTCTAAGAGAAATCAGCACATCAAGCCAAACGAATCCATAGTTCCTTCTTTCGAATGAATATTTGGCCAGTCCTTCAGCTCATTCATTTCTGGTTGACTCGCAAACTACAGCGCAATCACCCCTGTGGTTTGATACTATGCGACAAGTTTTATATGAAATTCATGAATGCATGGGTGCTGTTAGACACGGCCACGGGTCCGACCCGCCGGGTCAACGGATCGGACCCGCCGGGTCGACAACCCAGGGTGGTCGACCCTAACCCTGATCCGGGGTTGGGACGGGTCGGCGGGTCGGACTGGCGGGTCGGACACGTGGCATGGGAGACTCGAAATGGGTTGGACCCGGCGGGTCAGGCCGGGTTGGGTTATTTTTTTTTTTTTAAATTTTCGGATGTATATGTATATGTGTGAATTGTATGTGTGAATTGTGGGTATTTGGGCTATTGGCCATTGGGGGAAAAAAAAAAAAGAGGGAAGAAGGGCTTGAATCGGTTTCCCAATTGCCTACGTATCCTCCCGGGGGAGAGGAATCAAAGCCCACGTAGTTCTTTACCTGTTTGTCTGAACCCCGCTTACCTTTTCGGCTATTCGTCGGTGTCGGATTGGCGCTGGCTATGGGGATCGACGACTCCACCGTCCACGGAGGACTCGACCGATTCCGAGTCCACTCCATCATCTTGCTCCGACCCGGTGTTGAGGAAGTTCTTCTGAATTCTCATCTCAGCCCTCTTCCAATCGGCGAGGCATACTTGTACTTCGAGGTTCTCAGGGAGCAAGTTTGATCTCTTCTCGGTAAGAATTTGGCCCCCTCGGCTGAATAATTGTTCCACTGCAACGGTGGAACAAGGGGCTCCTAGTATTTGTCGAGTGATCACCTGCAAGGTCGGAAATCGCTGAATTTCTACTCGGTCCCACCATTCTAAAATATCGAAATCTTCATCTTCATCACTGCGAAATTCAAAGTTAGTAGACAAGTATTCGTCGAGCTCCGAGTGCGGGCTCGACGACGACCTCGACCTCTTTGTGCCAAAAATATCTCTGGCAAGAGCCTTAGTTCGAGCGGTAATACTAGTGCGTGAGGATCCGCTCGAGCTTGAAGGCGCAAGAGGAGGAATGTTAGGCGCTCTAGCGCCCGTAGAAAAATGAGTATATAATACTTCAAGTATTCCTCTAACTCTAGCAACTATAATTGAAACATTGCAATCAGGATCATCTTGGACTTCGAGCGTGGGAAAGTAGTTTTCTAAAAACTTTTGAAGCCCAGTTAATTTGTATCTAGGGTCGAAACAACAAGCTACGAGGAAAATATCAGGAATAACTTTGTAATAAGACAACCATTTCTCCCGCATGGTGAAAACAGCGTCGGATATGCATTGCACTTGAAGCCCGTCCTGGAGGGCTATGGCAATGTTCATCGCGACAAAACAGAAAACACTAGAAGTAGGAATGTAAGCATGACTAAAAGTTTCGGTTGCATCGTTGAAAACCTTGAAAACCTCAATTATATCTCGAGCCACAACCCACACATCCCCAAAAACGTTTGAATCTGGGATGTTTTGGGTGGCAAAAGCGGAAAGAGCTTCTCTATATTGATAAGAATCATAAATCATTCTGTATGTCGAGTTCCACCGAGTGCTAACATCTCGGGGGAAGTTCTTCGGGCGAAGGTTGCTAGATCGACAAAACTGATGCCATTGGTGGCGAAGCTGTTTGCTTCGCCAAAGTGCCCGTAAAACAAATCGAATAGGTTCGGTAATCTGTTGTAAATACGCTAAACCATCTTGAACACATAAGTTTAAAACATGAGGTGCGCAACGAATATGGAAAAATCTCCCCCCTATCCCGGGCTGGCAATATTGTGTCAACTCTGGGATAGAGGCGGTGTTGGCGGATGCGTTGTCAAAACCGATTGAAAAAACTCTTTGAGTCAATCTATACTCTTGTAAAACTCTAAAAATAACCGCAGCTATGTTACGGGCCGTGTGGGCCTCGTCAAAAACTCGAAAAGCCAAAACTCGTTTGTGTAAAATGAACCGTTCATCCACCCAATGACAAGTAACACCCATATATGAGTGGTGTTGCCAATGGTCGGTCCAAATATCACTACAAATTGAAACATGTAAATCGCTATGTTTTTCAAAATATTCAATTAATTCAGCTTTGCGGGTGTTATACCTTTTTCTCATTTTCCTCTTAACCGTGTTTCGACTCATAGGTTGCCAAGCGGGCTGAACATTTTCCGTAATAAATTCGTTGAAACTTAAACGTTGTGCAAAACTATAAGCTAGGCCTTCGGCCGCTATCATTTCAGCAAAGTTATCACTACAACTAGCATAATCATAACTCCATATACCAGGGGGTTGAGAGGAAGTAGTTGCGTACCCGGTAAGTTGTGTTTGGCCTTTCGCCAAGCCGAGTTTCTCCGGATGCTTCGATTCGATATGACGTCCGTAGTTGCCATATCCGTTCCCCTTCTTGTGTTTGTAGACCTGCGGGCAGAATCTGCACTTGACGGAGGAATAGTTTTCGCCCCATCCCTGTGCTGGCGGGCCCTTCGTGAACCAAAATTTCATTGTGGCGGCCTTAAAAGCGACGGGTGTGGCTTCGGGATCGGGTGTGGCGGCCGGATCCTCCTCGGCATCCAAACCGGACTCGTGAGTCGAGATGGTTGATGGCATGGAAGCAGTTCCCAGAGGGGCAACTTCCTCCTCCTCAACTCCGACATGCTCATCGAGTAGTGCCTGATCCCGACGTCGTCGGGATCCTGATCCGGAAACGGAGGCACTACGTCGAAGGCTAGGCTCCGGTTGGTGACCCGATCCCGAGCCGCCTCCACGGTCTCCACCCCTGCTTGAAGACGGGGCTCCGCTAACGCTCCTCGACCTCGTAAAAACATTTTCAATAAAAGTGGATTAGATATTTGTTGAAATAATATAAATATGTAATTAAGACAAATGACGAAATAATGAAAATAAAGAAAGAGATGATAGAAGTAGGAATTGGTGATGCGAATTCTCGGAATTCTTGATTCGTGAACCACCGACTTCCGACTTCCTCGATTCTCGAGCGATTAGAGAGCGATTAGAGAGTGATTAGAGAGTAGGAGATGTGATGAGATGGTGTGATGAAAATGGGAGGGAATGGGTAGTATTTATAGGGGGAAATGGGGAGGGAAATCGGCCGGGTTCAACGGTCGACCCGCCGGGTCCAACGTTCGACCCGACGGGTCCAACGGCCGACCCGGCGGGTCGATCAGTTATTTTCAAAAAAAGAGTCGTTGCTCATTTGTTTTTTTGTTTTTTTTTTTTAAACTTTCCGACCGTTAGGGACTTTGGCCGGGTGGATTTTTGTAATTTTTTTTTGTTTTTCAATTATTTCTATTTGTGTAATTGTTTTTTTAAATTCTAACTAAGGTTGTTAGTATTTTTTTAAATGCTAAGGTTGTTATTTTGACATGTTGGAATTTGGATTAGTTAAAAAACAAATTAATACACACATAACACACATTCTTATTACAAACCGAACAACGATTCCAAACTCGTACCGGATTCATAGTCCGGTCGATATCGGGCTCGGCGATTCATCACGTCGGTCATGCGTGAGATTACAAGTTTACAACCTAGAACACGAACTTACTTCCTACTTTATTTACTTCTTAAGTTCTTCATACGTTCATGTTTGAAGAACTTACTCCCGATGCTTGTAGTTGGACTTGGACTTACTTGTCGGGATGCTTCGTGGCAAGATGATTCCTCAAGTTGGCAATACAAAGGTTGTTCCCGATCTTGTACTTCTTACCACAGTAGCAACACTCCGCTTTAGGCCCTCCTGTCTCGCCCGGGGCTTTGACTAGTTTCTTGAAATGGTGGTCGAACAATTCGGACGTGCTCGGCGTCGACGCCGTCGAGGACGAGGATCCACTTTTGCTTCCTTTGCTCGACATTACGACGGGATTGGATAAAATAAGAGTGATTTGATTGATTGATGTGTAGTAAAAATGAATTGGGAAGAACATCGAGCCTATTTATAGGCTCGAGCCTACTACACCTAGCCGAGCAACGGCTAGTTTTTAAAAAAAAAAAAACGTTCAAAATGTGGGCCCCACCCAACGGTCAGTTTTTTTCAAATTGTACGACCCGCCGGGTTTGACGGGTCGACCCGCCGGGTCTGACGGGTCGACCCGCCGGGTCACGGGTTCAGATTTAGCCGACCCTAACCCTAACCCTTAACCCTTCCCGACCCTCGGACCCGTGGACCCTGACCCGGCAGGTCATTGACCCGGCGGGTCACGGGTCGACCCGGCCAACCCGTGACCCGTGGCCGTGTCTAGGTGCTGTAACCTAACAGGAAAATCTCTGTTTCTCCAAATTGGAGAAACAAATGATTGGCAGTATTCTTCATATTGCATTGATTCCTAGATAATCTGGGAAAAATATGAAAAATAAATGATTGGCAGCTAGCGATTGTTTTATTGCAGGAGAGGGTCATTGACATTAACACAGAGAAAACTTTTGACACTCTCCTGCAATAAAACTGCTCAATTCCTATAGTCATAGTGTGATATTATAATCGCGCGCATTCTTCTCGTTCTTTGTTTGCTTCGTGTTTCTGTTGGTTACTTTTGTATTTGGTGCCCAGAGAAAGACAATCACATCATTCTCATTTTAATTGGTTCGCATAGCATGTGTTAAATTTTATGTTGGAGCTCTCTGCATTGGCTTACCCTTGAAATTGCGGTACGGGTACGCAGATACTAAAGAACACAACAGCAGTCAGGCGAGGCACTAGTCCGAATGGAGATGGATCCCTATGACAAGCAGACAATGAATAGAAGGTAAACCCTAATTTCTCAAGTAAAAGTGTGTTCAGTTACTTCAAAATCTAGATTAGGAAACCGATTATGACACTAAGCATTGTCAAGTTTTGCTTAAGCGATTGAACTTGGTTCATCTCTAACTTCTCAATTCTCAAGACTCAAATCATGGAGTTGGATTCTTCATCAACTCGCATTTTCACATAACTACATATATCAGTCAAACGACGTAGACTTGTATTCTATGGCTGATAACTTGTATGAATGTGACCGATGGAATTTTCCTTTTTTTAACCATATTTGATTCTTTAAATTAAGTTGGAGTTCTTATTTGAAAACTTTCATCGTAATGTTTTCATATGGAGCATGATTGATGATATTATGCATTGCAATTATTTATGCCAGTGTGTCTAGTTAGATCATGTTTCGATTCCAGTTGTGTCTTTATTTTATTTATGCTTTAGAAAAAAAAAGAAAAAAAAAGAAAATGTGAAAAATCTCAAAAATATCATGCATTGCAATTATATGTTATTATCTAAACACCCACCTTGGTTAGCGAAACTCTATGTTTTTATGGCATGAACTTGTAAATCCTACGATTAGTTCGAATTGCTTAGCCTTATTGTTCTTAATGTTTTCATATGGAGCATGATTGATGATATAATTAAGCATGTATGATTAAGCTAAATTATGATTGAAATCCTGCAAAACATGACCATTGTGAGATTGTTTTAGCCTTATTGGATTCGTCTATAGTCTTTGTGCTTAATTGTGTGATTTACTCTCCTATGTTTCTACCTCTTGATATTGACTTCATTATCTATTGTCGAAGCCGAATCACATGTTTGTTGCTTGCGGAATTTATGCTTTTATGTTATATATTTGGATTTAGTTGCTTGTGAGTTGTTGAGTGAAATAAAGTGGAAATGGTTGATACAGTTAGTAACCCGATCTACGTATGACACCCATGGGTATGATTCGTGTAAAACGGTGTTGAAAACTATCCACTAAGGAAGCAAGCTTGATCATTGAGTAATCGGATTCATTCATGATACCCATGTTTGTAATTCGCGTCAAAAGATGTTCAAGTGGACTTCATTCGAGTAAGTTGAGGTGTTGATAGACCGGGGCAATTCATGACACCCATGTTTGTGACTCGCGTAAGGAATACACCAAAGCCGAAAGAAACGATAGCAAGAAAAAAAAGAAAAAAAAAGGGAAAAAATCCGAAAATGAAAAAAAATGTGAATAATCTAGAGCCAAATTGTTTATTTTTATTGTTTTCCGCAAGTGATGGCATTTCAGTGGAGATTTGATTATATTGTTGTCAATGTCAATGAGCTTAGTGCATGTTGGATTCAGTTGAGAGTTGAACTTAAACGCCTAAACACATGAGAGCATGAGTGAAACACATATTCCTTGTGAGATTGGATGATTTCTACTTCTATGCTTTGATTGCTAAATACATGCTAAGATGTTTATTCACTTGATCGTGTGCTCCATTTCATATTGATGTTGCTTTTGATTAAGGCTACTGCATGGATGATGAACTCGTAGGTATAGGTTGGTTTTTATTGATTCGCTTAAGGACTAGCGAAGCTTAAGTGTGGGGGAGTTTTATAAGGCATATTTTGATAGGTGTTATAGAGTAGTTTTAGTTGAATTTTATAGTTGTTTGGTTATGTTTTAGAGTTAATTGCGTATTATGCTCTTTTAATGGTAGAGTTTGGAAAGTACGCTATTTTATTGGTTTTATGCAGATTCATAGTGCCAACATGGTGAGGAGCTTGGGAAGAGACCAAAGAGGATGTCAAAGAGCAAGGAACAAGCTAATGAAGGATTAGAAGGCGATTTGGGAAGCAAAGGAGCACAAGAACATGAGCGGAAACGAAGCACATGGAGAAATTGTCTCTTTAAGGTTTTGAGAAGTTGGATTCGGCTTCTGAGTTCTTCATGAGAGTTGTAGTCCTTGAAAAGAGATTTCCAACGCATATTCATATGCGTCAATCAAATGAACGACGACTCCAGAAAGTGCATTAAAAGTTAAGTCTGCGAAGCTGTCAAGGCGGCGCCCGCTGTCCCATTAGAGCCGGATCTACGCAAGCGGCCCAATTACTATCTTTATGGAAACTCTAATATAGGGTTTTGCCGACCCCTTTAGGCTTTATATTAGGTTTTTCTCAGCCGTTTGGAAAACTACCTAACACTTTAACATTCAATCAATTAGTTTAGGTTTTGTTTTCCAATCAAGAGAAGGGATTCAGGTAAGCCATGCTTGGCTAATTCTCTGTTGTTTTCATCTACACTTTCGAGACTTGGTTGGTTGATTGTGAGTTTCTAATTAAGTATTGATTCTCTCTTTAATATCTTTCGATCTCCCTTGCGATTATTGTTGATATTATTGTGATTAGCTACCATGATAGTATCTTGCTAGGTATTTGTTCTCTCGTCATTGAATGAATTCCGTATTAGCATGCTTAGGATTGTGAGAACCTTTGTTTAATCATGACTAAGTAGGGATTTCGACATATGTCTTAAACATCGGTTACCTTGCATACTTGGTGTTATTCATATGCCTAGGTTCTTAGGAACTTGTGCTATCTTTATGTTAAATCTTTGTCCGTGCTTAGGTTGCATAAAGGTGTAAGGGATTAATTGTGCTCTTTGTGTTTTAATCTATTCAAACTAAGATGGGAGAAATTCGTAGAGAACACTTTAATTGGTTCGACGACCAACAAAGTCAACCAATGTCGAGAATTTGTGGATGGAAACATCTCTCTTATCTATCCTTTGTATGAGTTTAGATTAGTCTTTCATTTACTTTATTCCCATGTTTTGCCTATCAATCAATAAGTATACAATTCTTGAAAATACTTGTTTTCCAGTGGGATCGACCCCTTACTTGTATCCTATACTAGTTTGTTTGTTTGAGAATTATTTTGATAAGGAAAATCAACGAATTTCCCTCCGTCAGCCCCTCTTCCCATCTATAGGGGAGTCCTCTCCTCCGCCGGAATAGTATACATGGCTTTAAAGAAATCCACAACCATATTCTCAATGATCTTGCCATTCGAGACCTCCACACCGTTATCATCTTTGAGTAAATGGATCCTATTACGCTTCCTCCTAACGATGGTGGACAAATGAAAATACGAGGTATTGCAATCACCTGCCTGCAACCACTTTTCTCTAGATTTATGGAACCACATCACCTCCTCTTGCTCAAGAGTCCGGTTCAACTCTTCCTGCTTCCTAAGAACCTCCTCAAGTAATTGATTAGAAGGATTGGACGCCAACGCCTCCTGGGCTTTCTGCAGCTCCTTGGACAGGTCCGCTTTCCTTTAAAAAATGTTACCGAAAACCTCCCGGTTCCACTTCAGCAAGCAGTTCTTCAGGACACTAAGGGCCGAAGGCGCCTCCTCCTCTTTGCGCCAAGATTGCTCCAATAACCCCTTGAACTCAGGGTGAGTCAACCAAGCCGCCTGGAATCTAAACGGCCTCTTCCAACGATTAGTCCGGATAGGCAAATTGATGGAAAACTAGAATGGGCACGTGATCAGAGCTCAACTTGGGAAGGTGCCTTACCATAGCCTCGGGCCAATCGAGCAGCGCCTCCGCATTGCCAAGCACACCGTCCAACCTTTTAGCTTTATAATTCTCCATCTTCTTACCCCTCGACCAGGTGAAAGTAGGCCAAATGAAACTCATATCCACCATCTTGACCCTATCAATCCAGCTACGAAAGTCATCCGCATCATGTGATAGCTCCGCGACTTCATCATCATGCTCCCAGCTGTTAATAATGCAATTAAAGTCCCCTCCAACGAACACTGGACCCTCAATACTGTTCGTAACCTCTGAAATTCTCCTCCAAAACTCCCTCCGGTCTTGAACGCAAGGGTGCCCATAAACAACCATGAGGTGAAACTTCTTCGCCCCACAATCGATCTTCGCTAAGATAAATCTCTCATGCTGATCCTTGATTGTAATCTTGGTTTTGTCAACATTCCAAAGAAGACACACACCCCCCTAAATCCATCGGCTTCCACGATGAACCTGTCAGAAAAATCCATACGATCACACATCTTCTAAGCATTAACTCCCGAAATCTTAGGCTCGAAAACAACCAACACATCCACCTTGTGGTGTTTGAGCATATAACGGCTAGCCTTGCGGAACCCGTCGCTACCGGCTCCGCAACAATTCCATAGAAGGCAATTCATCATAAACGAAAGGTTCAAAACACAACCGCCGGACCTTACTGCTGCCTAGTTCCCCTTCCCTCATCAATCTCCATATCCCCTCTCGGATATCCTTCTTGATGCCTAGTCACCTCCGTCTCGCTGTCCTGAATCCCCTCCTTAGGGGCAGACTTTCCATCAGTGCCCACTCCCTACGCCGACGCCACCGCACCACTGTCAGCCAAGGAGGACGTCATTCTTCCGTCGGTGCTTCCGTTTTCTTCATCCCTACTAACCATAGGGTTCCTTTCTTCGTTCAAAACAGACCCACTACTGGCAATCGGTCCTTGTTAAAAATTAAAGTATTTCCTTTCCTCGGTCTTTGGCCTTTTCAAAGGCCCAGATTGCTTTCTTTCATTGGGCTCGAGGGACTTGGGCCCTTTGCATTTTTTCCCACCCTTCACCCTTCCTCCTTTCTTTCCTAGCTGACCCGCATCCAACCCGGTTTCCATCCATTGGAAATTAAAAACACCCGGAGGTTTATATCTAACATTCTTACCTACATCCTACTTCTGGCCGTCATCCCTTTTTTCCTCGGGATTCCCATCTTTTGACCCTCCACCCTCGTGCTTATTTCGGCTAGCATTAACTTCCTGATGATTACGTCCTTGCCCCTTGATCTGGCCGTTACTCATAGTCTCCTCAGTAGCCACCCCTTCATCCTTTTTTTGTGTGTGTTAAATTCCTTCCTTTAACTCCATCTTCTTTAATGACCGTCATACCCCTCGAGGCGCCTAAACTGCTTCCAGTATAGCCGTTACTCTTGCCTTTTCCGGTGGCCGCGCTGACCCCTTTCCCTTGGGCTTTCTGATTCCGGTGTCGTATGTTAACCTCCATCCAAGGACCATAGCAACCACCTATCTCAACCACCTTCTCCCCAGTCTCCTTCTCCTTCGGTGAAGGTTCAGACCCGGGTTTTCCATTGACCTCATCTGTCTCCATATCCGTGGACTTACCTGGTTCATCAACCGCAACCGCAACCTCCTTCTTCTCCTTACCCGTCACTGAGCATTGCATCCCCAAATGGCCAAATCTACCACATTTGAAACATATCTTGCTCAATCCCTCGTATTCCAGGAAGTAGACACTCCCATTAATCGTTATTATCCCTTTTAGGGGTCTAGACAGATCAACTTCTACACACACTCTCGCAAACCGCCCTTTGTTAGTAAACAGAGTTCTAGTATCCACCTTGATATGATTACCTATCCCTGACACAATTCTCCGAAGAACATTCTCCTCATAGCTAGAACACGATCGGTAAGTTAGTGATCCTTACCCAAGCTTGAGACGTTGAAATCACATCTGTAAGCGGATCAAAACACGACGTCCAAGTCTTGATCAATAAGGAGTGACCAAAAATCAACCATGGCCACCCCCCGTCAGAGCCTTCAAGTAATCATGTTCGTTATCGAACCTAACAACGTAGAACCCTTTCGGGAGATCCACCAGCAACATCTTCTCGCGGTTTCCACATCCCCTTGAGCTTCCTCTTCATTAGGGCATACAGAATGAGCCCTCCCATCGCCTTGATGATGAGTGAACTTTCCCACATCGATTCCAATTTCACCATAATCTTCGGTGAAATGTCCACCACCGGGTCGCCTTCAGCACCCCCATGGAAAGACACCACCACCTTGTCGTCAACATTGCCAATGTCAACCGGATACCCAAAGCTACCCTGGTTACCCATGAGAACCTCTTTCCATCCTTGTGCTATATCCGGGGGAGCCCCCTCAAGGCTAGGGGCTTGAGAGCTGCTAGCCATCGAGGCCCAAGCGAGAGGAAAACACACACTCATTCAACCAACGAAGAAACTAGTCTGCCGGAAAACTCTCTAACATCTTGTCTTCTACTTATGTGCTTCTGCATTTGTTCCGCGGTCTGGCACCACATCTATATTTATGTTGCCTTTGCTTTTATTAAAGTCTTCTTATGTGCTACTGCACTTGTACTTTGTTGGCTTGATGTTATATAATTAAGCGTTGCTTCCATTTTATTAAACAAATATGTTGCTTTGTATGCTATTTTTCGTGTTCTTCTCGTTCTAGTGGCTTGTTGTGTGTCTCTTGGTTGCGTTGCAGGTCTGTTCTGAGCGAGTTTCCCCTCATCAAAGTCTTCACAGACTCATGGAGTTCGTCAGATTGGGTTTCAATGGCCCATTGTTTTAATCTTCTATCTCTTGAAGATGTAAATGCCTTAGGAAAGTACCCGAGTTAACACATTACAGTTACAACTATTGAAATTTGAAAGCCTTCATCTTATAAACTGATTGGATTCGATATCGAACAAGATTGGATTCCGATGTGCTACATTAATAAAAGGTTCAAGTGAAGAAAGCGATGGTTCCTGCCGCTTAAAGCTGCTATTCATTCCTTCGTTGGACATTCTATGAAAGTTACACTTATGCACCCTCATGATGCATATGTCATAGCTCACACAACTTACATTTGCATTCCATTTCACTGTCATTTAGCTGCATTTCCTTTTGCATTTTCTTTTCCTTTGGTCTGTAATAAGGACAGCTTTGAGCTAGCACATTTGTCCGTTTGTGATCGTCCAATCACTGATGAGTATTCCATGCTATATATGCTGGACTCATTCACTGATTTGGTAGGGTTTTGGGAATTGGTGAAAGAGAGGAAGTCCTCCTGCCGCCTCTGAATATTTTCCCATTTTAGTTCAATGAAACAGTGATGGTGAATCACTGATTTGCAGCTTCTTCCTTTACAGTTTCCCTTATTTGCTGCTTGTGCAGTATAAATCTGATCTTTGATCAGCTTATTTCACATGGTATCAGAGCTTAGGCTCCCGATCTGAAGATTTCCGCAACTTATTGAGCAAGGAAGAAGATGGCTCATACAGAAAATGTTGTTATTCTAGCAGATGTAGATGTCAACAACCAAGGTAACTTGAATGATCCTTTATTTTTGTCTAATTCAGATCACCCAGGATCTCAGCTTGTAGCTGTTCCTTTTGATGGAATAAACTTCATGACTTGGAGTAGAGGGATAACGATGGCCTTGGGAGCCAAATGCAAACTTGGGTTTGTTAATGGAACCTGTGTAAAGCCCACTGCTGAAGGGATCAATCTTCAAAGGTGGATAAGAGCTGACTATATGGTGAGATGCTGGATATTGAACTCGATGAAAAAAAATATTGCTGAGGGTCTGATGTATGTTGAATCCACTAGAGAATTATGGGATGAAATAGTGGAAAGATACAGTCAGATAAATGCTCCATTAATTTTTCACATAAAGAAGAAATTGAACAATGTGAATCAGGGGAATATAAGTCTTGCAGACTTGTTCAACACTCTTAAGAAGCACTGGGATGAGCTCCAAGTGTTAGAGAGGAAGCCAGAATGTTCTTGTGGAGCTATGAAAAACTGTGGATGCAACTTGGCCAAACAGATCAATGAGATGGAAGACAGAAACAGACTCATGCAGCTATTAGCCAGTTTGAATGACAGTTATGATGCAGCCAGAAATTCTATTTTAGCAATGGATCCATTGCCAACTGTGGGCAAAGTTTATTATGTCTTACAACAGGTTGACATGGGAAGTGGGGCATCAGGTGGAGGCTCAAATAGCATAACAGATGCTAGTGCCTTTGCTGCTAACAAGAGCTATCACTCTGGTCAAGGGAACCAGTCTTATAATGGCCAAGGAGGTGGATCCTATACTCAGAGCAGTGCATCATTTGGTACACAAAGTCAAAAAAGGGACTGGAAGGAAATGAAGAGAATCAAGCAGGCATCTAAGTGCACTCACTGTGGCTGGAAGGGTCACACATCTGATCAGTGTTTTAAATTGCATGGTGTGCCTGATTGGTTCAAGGAATTGAAGGAAAGTCAAAGAAACAATCAGCCAGGGAAAAGTTCAGCTAATGCAGCAGGATCCATGAATGGGGGTATGATGAATAACCCTCTTGAAGAGAATCCAGGAAGCACAGATGGGCAAGTAAACAATGCCATGGTGAATGATGTGTACCAGGAAGTGCTCAAGAGGATGAAAGGCAAGGGGCAAGCAGACAATGCCTTTGCCAACTTTGCAGGTAACTTGTTAACCTATACTAGCTCTGTTAACTTATCTTTATAAGCCAGAGATGAATGGATTGTAGATACAGGGGCCAGTGATCATATGATGCCCATTGATCTCTTCTCTCATCATAAAATAACGCTCAGTAAACCTGTGCTTATAGGGCTGCCTGATGGCACTGTGAAATCAATCACTGAGTCAGGAAGATTGCAGATAACTGACACCATATGGCTGAATGATATATTACTGGTGTCAGACTTCAAGCATAGCTTATTATCAGTTGGGAGATTATTAGATGATAATGAACTGATTGCTGTGTTTACTCGTACATCTTGTTATATTCAGGCACTAGCACTCCAAATTATGCAAAGTAGAAAAATGTTTAAGAAGAGAGTGAATTGATGAGAGACCACAAGAATACATTAAAATTCATTGATCATTTAGTTCTGCCCAAGACAATCCCATACTCAAATGAGTACTCATTTACTTTTAGCTTTGAAAAACTAATACTTTGCATTAGCCCATTAACTGGTACTTTGCAGTAATGTATGAGTCTTGAGAACAAGCAAAAAGAAACAAAACAAGGAATAAATTATAACTATGAAGTTTAAACAACACCTTTAGTCTATCTACACCACACACTTGATTTGTATGCTTATTATCGTCAAGCTGATCGAAGGGTCACCACACAAGTAGCAACCAAAGAGTAACTTGTCTGAAAGAAACATCCATTCAAAATAATTTGTGCAAGGTGCCTGACATTGTGCACAAACCCTAATTGAACTCCAACAGTAAGCCCCCAAATGACACATCCCAATTCGAACTCTAATAGAAAATTAGAAATATCCCAATTTGAACCCTAACAGTAAGCCCGCCAGATGAAACCCTAATTGAACCCCAAATCAAGTTATAGGTCTTGCGAATCAAAAGGGGAGGAATTCACATGGGTTACCCGAATTTCACCAAGAGGGGAGGGATTCACATGGCTCGCGAATTTAAAGGCGAGGGATTCACATAGAAGTGGCGACCGGCGAACACCGACAAATCAAGTGAGATCTGAGGAAGGGGAAAGGACGAGCTTCATCATCGACGCATAACCAGTGGCCTTGATCTTGACGGATCTGTTCCGGTTCTTCCTCGCTAGCGTCAACGAGAAGGAGATCTCAGATCTGTGGGTGGCGGCGGCAGATCTCATATCTGTTTTATCTTTGTTCGTCTGGATGTTTGAGAGAGATAGAGGTAAGGTTTCGGGGTTTCAAGAGAAAGATATCTAAGATCTGTGGGTGGTGGGGGGCAGAGGTGGTGGTGGTGGCGGCGTCGGTAGGGGTGGTGGTGACATCTAGGTGAGGGCGGCGGCGGAGGTGGTGATGGAATTTGTAGCCTCCAAGGGAAATTTGAGAAACGCTCTAGACGAAGGAGACAAGAGGAGAGGTGATTGAATGTGAGGGGAGAGAGAGAAATTGAATCTTATTTACTACTGAGTGTTACAAATTTTCGAAAAGGGGGTCAGATTTTTTCTTTTAAGTGTTGGACCTATTTTATTTCAAAAGGCGGGTCAATTTTTGTTTGAAGTTTTAAACATTACCTCCAAAATTTGAAACCCGGGCTTCAAATTTTTTCTAAGTGTTTGATTCCGCCCTTTTTCCCTAAACGCGCGCGTTTCTATTTTTTTCAAACTAATAATTTAATATCTGTCCATATATTTGACCATTGTGTAAAATGTTTTAAACATCACAAAAAAAATTAGTGATGTAGTAGATTAATTTAACATCTGTTGCTTTTTTGACAGACTTAAATCACATGATGTCTAATTGCGGTATTCTAGTAGTGATAGATGTGGATAGAATCGGACAACTTCGTATCCAAGCAAGCCCAACTCGACTTGGACAACCCACAGCGTAACGCGGCCCAGAAAAGTTTTCCTCAATATCGAGTAGTTTACTCGATATCGAGTAACTTCGTCGTCGACTTTGACTTCCTGGCTTGCTCGAGTAACTGGTTCTCGACTTGGCTCGGACAAGTGCTTCTGGTCTTGTCAATATCGAGCAATTTACTCGATATCGAGGAAGTGCTGCTCGATATGTCCTCTCTTCGGCTTCTCAATCAGGTGCTGCTTCCTCGACTCCAGGTGTGGCTCCAAGGCTTGGTTGATATCGAGTAAACTACTCGATATCGAGTAGGGTCCTGAACTCGAGTTGGCTCCGTCTTCAGTTCCTCGATCAGCTCCTCCTCGACCAGTCCTTGCTCGTATCTCTTTGGTCGATATCGAGTAAAAGTACTCGATATCGAGGAACATTCGGCTTCAGCTTGATTTGTCCTGGTTCTGCCGTTCTTCGACCTTGGACTTCTGTAGTTGACTTTCGAGCTTTTCTTCCTTTCTTAGAACTGCTATAAATGGCTTCGATTTCTGCGAATTTAAATAGAAACTAGTGTAGATTCCATAATTTGGCAAATAAACATAAACTACATAGATTCTGTACTATTCTAGCCCAAATGCATGAAATGTATGCAGAAAACGATATAAAAGTTACTATAAAACATGGCAGATTCGGCTCACAACAGATATTCAACTTCTTTTTCGATCTCTTACTATTCGAAAATCTCCTACTATGTTCAAGTTCTTTGTGTCTTCTCAGATCTGCTTCTTTCATTCAATTTCAGGTAAGATTTCTTATTATTCTCCTTATCTCTCTCACAATTTTGCACTTTGGTGGATTTAGGTTATTATTCGTTCATTTTTGCCAACTTCTGAAGACGAATTCGGGATTAGGGTTTTTTTCCCAATTTCTTTTGGATTTGTGGTTGATTTGGATTCCAATCATTCTCTTTCTATGTGTTTTGAATTCGATGAACTTCATTTTGAAGAAAATTTGAGATTAGTATGCTAGCTCTCTGAGAAAATGGAAGGAACTTTAGCATGTGTGTATAGATAAGTAAATTCTAAATCATAGAATATCAAGATTGATTTTTCATGCTTATATCAGACTTATATGACAACGAAGATCATTACTGTTATGGGAAAAGCTACAACCGTGTTTGGTTTTCGATCGGCGGTGCTTATTTGCAGGCGATTGGAACTTTGGGGCTTGAAATTGTGGAATGAATCTTGGTTGTGTTTTGGATTACTTTTCCTTGTTTTAGGTTTATTTATCATCGACATTGTGATGTCTTATAAGGTAAATATTGAGCAATTCCTAATGGCTTACCATATCAAGATAGAGAATTATTTGCACTCGATGATTTCTCTGAGTAATTGGAAAATAGATAATTGAATAATGTCCTTTCCAGGGCTACAACTTATTAAATATGAAAGACGGAAATAAACCCTAGTTGCGAATTAATTAAAATAAAATAACGGAAATTGCTGAAATGGACGGAAAAACATAAAAGTCTGATTTTGAGCCCTGAAACGATCTCGGATGCCCGAAAAAGGCCATACATCACGGAAAAGCCGTGAGTTTGACTCGTGGCGCGATTCCCTATCCGGAAAGGTATCATAATAAGGAATCCGACACCGGACGCTCGAAATCACTTCTGCCGATACCGCACTTTCTTCCGATCAAGGTCTTCCTCTATTTGCACAGCCAGGCGATCTGCATCAGATGGTTAAGTTAGGTGGTCTTTTGCTATGCAGCTATAAGTTCAAAATTTTGAATCGTTCTAATCAGTCAGGTAAGGCCTTACTCTGTCGGCTTCTCCGTTTTCGTCATCTCTGGCTTTGAGTTCAGCTTCTGTTTGGATTCGGCCTTTGGTTTCTCTCTGACTTAGGCCTTCCTCTTTGGTAATCACCCCTAATCTATCTTTGAATTTCTACTCTATCGTCTATTAATCTGTTTGAATTGCTGCTTTCGGCTTTTGTTTCAAACAGACTGTTTGGCTTCGATTTCAGCTGCTTTCGGTTGTTTGGCTTTGGCTTCTGATGGGTAATCATCCATTCCTACTCTATCTTATATTAATCTGTTGGGCATTAGTTGCTTTCGGCTTCTGTTTTTTGATGTTGTAATTTTTTTCATGTTATTTCTATTCATTTGTGGATTTTACTGCCATTCTAATGCCAATTACACTCTTGTGAGAAAAATATTATTCACAAAAGGGTTTATGCTGCATTTGTTTGACATCGTTAAGTTGATTAAAATTCCTTTAAATTCCAACATTAACAGTTTAGCATTTTTTTTAACCAGGGTCAAGTCATTACAGGAACTGAGATTTTCTGTTGAACACCTACAGGAACTGATCATCCAATTCTACGCATGTACGATATCAATACTTTCAACTGTTGCCTATCGACAAATGCTCAAGAAGTTGGAGCTAGTTCTGCAATGAATCACGTATAACAACCCTCATTTATCTTGGTTAGCATGTCTCATCCGATTATATTACTAGCATATGTTATATGAGAAATGTTGCAATTTATTCCATCATGCAGGTATGACACTATGCTATAGATGGTTTGTACATCACGACATCTAAAGATGGAGTCATTTGGTTGTGGAATGGCATCAATGCGCATTGTTTAGCTTCAGGTGTGGAATGGAATCAATGCACATTTGTAATTAAGCATAAAAGTTTTGTTAACTATTTTTTTTAATTTAATGTATAGGTTTGGATTGTTTTTAACATATACACTTTTGTATGACAAGACGTATGTGTGTTTATATATATTTAAAAATAAATAAAAATGCCGACTTTATTGTGTAGAAAAATTGATCAGGTGATATCAACAAAGGTACTAGCAAGAAGCATCGGAGAAAAGTGTGTGATTCTCGTGTGATTCTTGACGTTTTAAATTATCATTGACATTTCAGCTCTTTGACACTAAATAAATTCTTGACGTTTTTTAATGTCAAGAAAAAGGCGGGATGTCATGCTTAAAGAGCGGGAGAGATGAAATGGAAAGCGTCGTCAATATAACCATCGACGATTTAAAACGTAGAAGATTTCCACGTTTAAAAACGTCGGCCATTTCTGACTTTGACATTTCCGACGTTTTAAAACGTCGAGAATTGTAAAAAAAAGTGTCTAGAAAGGCCGTGTTTTTTAGTAGTGACGTACATCGCTTGAAATTGCAATATGGCATAATGTATATATGATACCTTAATTCAACAAAATAAAGAAATTGAGCATGATCAAAAGAACCTTGTCATGATCACATAGTCGAATTAAAGTAACATGAGAGACGGATCGAGATTCATGGTATGCAAGGGTGGCGCTTATTTGTTGAGGAAGAGTAAATAATATGTAACAGAATCATAAACTTCACAATATATGGGTTTTAATCTTTTGAAATTCGGGCGGCAATGTTGAGTTGTTCCGTCGCATGATGTCTTCTCAAGCGACGGAGTAGTATGCGTACATGGCCCGAATTAAGTGCAATCTAGTGTAGTGTATGATACTTTAATTAAGTAAAATAAAGAAGTCGAGCATGATCAAAAGAACCTGGACATGATCACATAGCGGAATTAAAGTAAACATGAGAGACAGAGATTCATTGTATACAAGGATGATACTTATTTGTTAAAGGAAGAGTAATTAATGTAACCATGTCGGGGTAGTTGAGCCGGAAAGGACCTCAGGGTAGTACCCATAGGTCCATGGTTTAACTCTTGGATGTGGCCGCTCTCTATTTACCAAAATCAAAGAAGAGTAATTAATGTAACAAAATCATAAACTTCTCAATATATAACAAAGTCGTCAATCAACTTAAAGCTAGCAAGACGCGTACGGAGAACATTAGTGTAGAAACTAGAAACATAATGGTACGTTTACAACAACAATGGACAGTGAATGAAAAAGGACAGTCGGCCAGCAAGGCTATATAGCTACGATATTTAACGCTTGCGAAGATACTTAATAAACCTGATAGGCCAGGGAATGAAATGCCCTATTAATAGCGATCCCATGATTCCTATCCATGAAAGTAAGAAGATAAAAGCGGTTTCTACTTTCGAGTCGGTTACTACTTTCGAGTGGTTAGAACGACTTACCAAAATAAATGACGAGATTGCGTAAGTATATGACATAACAGTTACAGCCCCCCACATTGTCACTATGATTAAGCCCATTAAGAATCGTCTGCAAGGCAACCCGCTTATAAGCAAAAGGATACTGCTCATCGATAACATGAACCCGATCGCGTTCCATTTGAAGAAACTAGTGTAATTATCCGAGTCCATTTGCTCCATGACAGATGTGCCAGCATAATGCCATTCTGATGACGACTCTGGTGACGGTGCAAGTGTTTTCATAAAGCCGCTTTCTTGCCATACTCCACCGGGAGGATTTAAGCCAGCTTGAAAAGCCATGGTAGCAATCAAGGAGGCGACGATCATAAGGGTACTTCGTTGCTTTTCAATCCATTTCAAGTACTTGCCTTTTTCCTCCTCTGTTTTAACGCGTTTCGATGAGAGAACCTTTTTCCCTTTGAGTGCCAATTTTAGCCGATCATCCACATCGGTATTAATTTCTTTAGGAATTTCTTTGAAGACATCCTTTGCTGTCAGGCCATTTGAGTTTAGGGAACTCTTCTTTAATCTTCTCTCGTTAAGTAGGAACTCAACCATCTGTATGATATATTAGCTAGCTAGGTTAGATATAAATATAAATTGATTAAATAATTTTAACATATATAGGATAATAATCTCTATATCTATATCATTGTACTTTTAGCTTGCTCCACCCTGCCCTCCCTCCCGACTAATAATAACTTTTTTTTTCCTGAATTTATTTTAATTCCACTTTCATTTTTCAAATTATCTATTTTATATCTATATCTATATTTCTATATTATAATACTAAAGGAGAAGTCGCCTACGACATGTGGCGGCTTCTCCTTTAATGTAGGATTTTTTATTTTTAATTATAGAATTTGTTATTAGTTGTTAAGATTGGTTAGTTAGAAAATCTCATAATTAGTAGGACATAACCAAATCTTAATAAACTAGAAAATCTAATTAAGTAAAGATTCTACCTTATCTAATTAAGTAAACAAATCTATTTAATTACTTAATATTACTTAACTAATTAAAATATTAGAAAAATCAATTACCCTACCTGCAATCTCATCTCATATATATATGATATCCAAGAAAGCTAAGCTTTTTCTACGTGCCTTACTATGGCGGATTCGACATCTTGAGATGACACTTCAAGGAGAACACAGCGTTAGAAGTAAAGGACAAGCTCTCATATGAGCTCATCAAGTGGCGCAGCAAGCAAAAGCCTGGAAGAGGAACTTCAACTTGGATCACCTTTTTGTATTGGGCAAGGTCACCTGGGATTTCAGACGCATGGACAATGTCGGTTGGGGGACTTGATTTCTTGACCTAGACGATTTGCAGAACCCTATGAAACCACTCATCGAGCGCCAGTCATGGTAGATCAACGACATCGGTGTGCTGCTCAGACAATGATCGAGATCGTCGCTTAGCAGAAGAAGCTAATGCAGGTACACAATACATTCTCCGATCTCTCCCTAACTAAAACCCTAATCTACCAATTCGAGCAATAAAATGGCCAAATTACGCTAAATGATACCAGATTTCACACAGAAATCAAGGGAGAATCTGGTGAGTTTCGTCGGCGCTCCGCGCCCCAAGGACCGAGAAAGCATCCGATCAATCCTGATCGAGCAATCCACGTCCGCTAGCGAAGTGCAAGTTCTTCGACTATCGCGAGCATCGTTGCACGCGGACGGAGACGGTTGTGGAGAGCCTAACGAAATCCGAATTTTGCCTGCAACCGCCAAGGGATAGCCCCACGAGGAAGCCAGTGTTCGACTCACTCGTCGTCGGATGCATTCCCGTGCTCTTCGATCCCTTCACGACGTACTACCAGTACCCATGACACCTCCCCGCCGATCAATCAGCGTACTCCACGAGGTCAACGTCATTGACCGGCTCGCAGCCGTGCCGACAAATCGAAGGGCGGAGATGAAGAGGCTGATATAGTATTTGTTAATTTTTTTTTGGTGAAATATAGGATTTGTAAATTATATTAGACTAATATATGATTTTATTTGTTATTAATTGATAAGATTTTGTTAGTTATTAATTGATAAGAACTAAAACAAATCCACAAAACTTTTTTTATACATTTTTTTAATATTAAATGTATTAATTAAAAAAAAACCGCACAAAAGTGCGGGTACTAAACTAGTAATACTTTAAATCAGAAGACTTTGATGACGTGTCATCTTCTCCTTGATTTTAGGTAATTTAACCAATCTCCTATTTTGTACTTTTTTTATTTTTCCTCTCTCCGATATTTAATTATTATTTCCTTTAATTATTATTTTTATTCTTCCATTTATCTTTTTAAATCAATCCTATTCTTTCTTTTATTTCCAACATATTTGTTAACAATTGGGTTTAATTCAAAACATTGAATTCAATTTAATCTAGTTACGAGGCTTATCTCAAATTTATTTCCTTTAATTAATTTTTTCTCCTTCTTTTTATCTTTTCAAACCAATTACATTTTCTTATCACATTTACTATATATATTCTTCAAATAAAAGAGTTTTAGCCTATATGATATCCCTACTTTTTTTATCTCTTTAAATCAATATATTTTTCCTTTAATTTTTATTCTTCTTCCTTTTTAACCTATCACATTTTTTTTTCATTTTTAATATATTTACTAACTATTAGGCTTAATTCAAATCATTAAATTTAATATAATCTAATGCTTACTATTAATCTACATGTAAATATTTATATATTATAAATATCTGATCTATATATACTACTTAATATATTAGCCTTGCTGATGATATGACATAACCAATAGTATCATTTTAGATAACTGTTATACCACATGACATTTAAACAACGTTACAATAATATTATTATTTTTACTAAGTGATTTAAATATCCATATTTATATATTATACTTTTACATGGTATTTTTTAAAAAATAATTTTTAAAAATATTTATAAGATACATTCATGGTAAAGATTTAAATGAATTTTATATTAACTTTTATTAATATTTTATAATATTATTTTTTATATTATCAAGATTTTAGTTTAAAAAATCGCGCCATGGCGCGGGAATTGTACTAGTTGGGTTTAATTGAAAATATTGAATTCAATCAATTAATTAAATTTATCTCCTTTAATTATTTTTTCTTCTTCCCTTTATCTTTTCAACTATATTGAATTCATATTTTTCCTTTATTTTTAACATATTTAATTACTAACTAACTATATATATATATATATATATATATATATATATATATATATATATATATATATATATATATATATTCTTAAAGTAAAAGAGTTTTAATTACCTACGTAACATTCCTAAAATTTTTTAGCTCTTTTAACAATCTACAATTTTTTTTCCTTTATTTTTTTTTCTTATTCTTCCCATTATCCCTTTAAACCAAACACATTTTTTCTTTTATTTTTAACTTATTTACTAACTATTAGCTAGGCCTCATTCAGAACATTGAATTTAATATAATATAAGCCTTTATGGTGATGTGACATAACCCATATCAATTTAGATATTGATTATGCCAAGTCGCATTTAAACAAAGGCACAATGATATTATTATTATTATTATTCTTATTCTTATTCTTATTATTATTATTATTATTATTATTATTATTTATTATATTATTATTATAATAGTAAAAACATATTACACAAAGTTGGTTGGAAGCCTCGTAACAAATTGGACTCCAACGCCTGTTTGAATAGTAAAATCAATTCTATGAAAGATAAAATCGCCCTTAACAGACCCACTATCATAACTATTCGTAACCAACTAAACCCGCTTTAAGAAACCGATAGCGTCACCTCCCAATTCCCCAAAGGCGAAGAACGCAAATGCCATGAAGCAGTACCCCTTAATCGCACAAATATCTGCATACTTTCTCTCCTTCCTTTCCGTTGCTTGAGAGATTGCCTTATCGGGTACAAAGGAGTCATTGACTCTGGTCGTGAACGGAGATGCCCCCACCACATCAACGCAAGTGTCCCTACCCTTATCACACTCATACACTAACACATCACCCGGCCTCATCTCAACACCATCATCACTGCTCATACCTGTATCATCATCATCATCATTATTATTATTATTATTATTATTATTATTATTATTATTATTATTATTATTATTATTATTATTATTATTATTATTATTATTATTAACCAATTACTATTTACTAGAAATTAGTGGGTAGCCGAGATAATATTCCTATTATTATTATTATTATTATTTTATTATTATTATTATTATTATTATAGGAATGACTTACATAAAGTTATATGGGAGCCTCGTAACAAATTGAGCTCCAACACCTTTTTGAATAGTAAAACCAACTCTATGAAATATGAAATCGACGATAACGGATGACGACCCGTGTGGCTTTTCGTAACCAACTGAACCCGTTTTAAAAAACCAATAGCATCGTCTCCCAATTCACCAAATGTGGAGAACGCAAAAGCCATGAAGCCATACCCTTTAATAGCATAAACATCAGCGTACTTCTTCTTCTTTCTTTCAGTGGCTTGAGAGACCGCCATGCCAAGTACAAATGAGTCATTGGCTCTAGTCATAAACGGTGAAGCCCCGACCACATCGATACAAGTGTCTCTCCCCTTGTCCCACCCATAAACAAGCAGATCACCCGACCTCAGCTCAACACTGTCATCACTAGTCATACATGTATGAGCTTCCTTTTGATCTACAATGCTCGCTTTATAACAAATGTCTGCTAAAACATCTCGGACCATGTTATGTCGGTGCTTAGACCCGATGGTCTCCAAATGGGTCCATCCTGTCAAGCTCACAACTAGGACAAGTCGAATAGCCACTAAATATAGGGATCGACAGATGGTATTGGAGAACAGAACGAAACTGTCGAGATGGCATGGTCTGAGCAAGACCCTCAATGGGAACATTCAACAAAAAATCTTGCTCTCTTTCCCCTCTCACAACTTGCAGAATGTGTAGCTGCCTTGGCGTCGGATTGAGCATAGTCCCTAAGTTGTCGTCAATGAACTTGAAGTATCGATCCGCCAATACTGACATGAATTTTTGGGGGGCGGGGGATACAACCAAGTCATCAGTATTCGAACCAACACAAGTGACATACCTCGAGATGGATTGGGTGAGAACATGTTCGGAGCCAATGTCAAGACACCTAGACGGTGATGGCGTTAAATTACTCAAAATAGATGTTTGGAGCTTAGTTGTTTGAAGACGAGATGCGATGAAAGCAAAATGACTAACATCGTGCGCAATGAGCACACCAAACCCACCAAGTTTTAACGGAAGAGTGGCCTGACGCCACTACCATGGACCAAACCCTGGACCCCCTGTAGTAATAACATGTTCAAGGGAGACCCGAAGCTCATCATCAAAACAACTAATTGCACCTAGGAAGGGCATGAGGGGGGCATGTTCGAAGGGCAAACAACAATCTCGAGACCCCAATACAATTCCTTAGAAGGTGCAGTTCACATTAGGGACCCTCTAGCCTCCTTCTAGCCTTTAGAACCTCTATCGATTTGTCAACTCTCTTCATAACCAACCTATTACAAAATGTACTACTGCTGCTGGATGGTCCTCCTAACAATTTCACTCCCAATTAGGGTCTAGAAATGTCAGGCGGGAACAAACCAACTTCGAAGCTCCTCGGGTTTACAGTTGGCCAGAATAGTTCAGTTTTCTGGATGTTAATGAATAGACCCAACTTCGGACCCTCCCTCATCACAATATCAAGAGCTTTAGCAACCTCACCAGTATCCCCTGCTAGATAACTGTCATCTAAGTACCAAACATTGATGTCAAGAGCACAAGATATACTAATTTTGGAGACAAGCGGATGCAACACTAGAGCAAACAAAAGTGGATCGACCAAGTGGATCACCTTGTTGCACACCTTGACAAGAGCACAAAGGAACATCCCTCCAATAGAGACGAGCGGGCTGGGCATAGCAGAATTCAACCCACGGAGCAATGGAGGGACACCTGGTGCGCACTTCGCGGATCAATGCGCTTCTATCAACGAGATTAAATGCATTAGAAAAGTCCACCAGAAGTAAGGACATGTCGCTATCCATACCTTTATCAAACAGAAGTCTGTTAACTGAGTGGAGGATAGCTTCCCCACCCCCGGACACACCCACTCCAAACTAGTGTGTACCTAAATAACTGTTGAGTTCCTTAACGACGATAGAAGCAGCCGATTTAGAAACCAAACTCCTCCAAATAGATCCTACTGCAATAGGGCGAACACCCCCTCCAGGTTTCAACAACGGAGTCAAGGGAGCACTCGCAACAAATTCGGCTAGTACCCGAGGACAACCACCCGACAGAAAAAGGTTAAAAACACTCGTGATGGCTGCAAGATGCTCACTAGCGATACCGTCACAAGCTCCGCTCAGAATCTCAACAAAATGTTGCGCTCTAAGGCCATCCTTTCCACACGAGGTACCCTTGGAGAAGCTCCTGATCCTATTGAGAACTAACTCTTTACTAATCGACAAAGCCGGAGCCGAGAAAGGATCACCTGAAACAACCGGCGGGGGAGAAATAGGGTGCTTAGAAAGAAGCTCAGCAACTGTGTCATCATTCAACGGAGCAACCCCCGAGGATGTGAGGACCCTAATAGCCGCAACATAATGCCCATATCCAATTTTGCGTTTGCACTGAACCACATTTAACTCAAACTGAGACATGTCTTTTTTCTTCTTTAACAGATCAAAGTTGCAAGAGGCAGAGGGGGTGAGTATATCATGAACCAGAGATCGCCTTCCTCCGGGCTCTCTTCACAAGGCCAAGGCAGCATCCATAGACGCAACCTTATCCCTTTTCCTACTATCATACATGCCTTTAGGCCGATCTCGTGCAACCAGATTTAGAACACATGCCGGGAGAACAAACAACTGAACCCAACAAGAAACATCCGATGGTTGAGTGGTGCTAGTGCACAAATGGTCATCATCGCCACACCAAATCATCACCGTCTTTCTCTTTAGTAAAAGAAGTTTTTTTTACCATAAATGAGGTGGAATAAATGAGAAATAATGAAGATTTTAAAAAGAAAATAAATAATCTTTATAAGAAGTTAAAGAGACTAATTTTATTTTATCTAATCAGTTATTTCTATAATATCTGAAAAGTAGAGAGCCAAGTAATCATCAATTTTTTTTTAATTACTTTAGTAAATTTAACTTTTTATAAGTATTAATACACATTCAAAAGAAGATAAAATGTATAATTAATGCAAACAAAAAATTTGTTACTATTTCTAAAAAAACGTGTTTTAGTATAAATTATATATATTCATCATAAATTTAAATATTAGTAGGAAACATGGTAGTGAAGTAAATTTTTTAATCAATTTATTTTTGTAATATTTTGAAAGTAGAAAACCAATTATCATTTTTAAAATCAACACTTGAGTATTTGATTTAAAAAATCAACACTTGATTAAATACAATATACAATGAAAACAACAAATTAAATTAGAGAAAATTTGTGCCGAAGGCACAAATTTTCGATCTAATTGATGGAGTGTCCTAGTTTTTGTAAAAATTGGTAGAGTGTCCATTCCTATTAACTTAATAAAAAATAAGAAAGAAGAATAAATAATAAAATTAAAACTGAACTTCCAAATCCAATCCCTAATAACGTCGATCTTCTTCATCCTCCATAGACATCTCTAATCTTCATCCTCCTCTCTCCGACCTCCTCTCTCCTTTTCTTTCTCGGCGAGTGGTGTCTCCTTCTTTCTCGGCGAGCGGCGGATCCGACCATCAATTGGAAGCGAGCGAGTCTGAGAGCCTGAGAGGGAGAAACGCTTCAGTGGAGAGGACGCCTTCAATTGCTCCACCTTCAATTGAAAGCCGGCGGATCTCAGATCTAATTCGATTTCTGACCAGATCCGACTTGGCTCCGCCTTCAATTGCTCCGCCTTCAATTGGAGGTGAGTTTTTGAATCGTTCATTCCATTCCTTCCCTAGTATTTTTCCGGATTGGAAATCGCTAGAATTTAGAGGCGTAATTGTTTGTATTCTTACAATTGCTTCATTTTGATATTTAGTGTGTTCTTTAAATCTGCCTATTGCTTTCTTCCATGGCTTCTTCTCGAGCTCAAATGTGTAGAGCATGTCAACTTATATTGCCACAAGAGAGAAGAGTTGATTTTTTTTCATTTTTTTTTCATACAGTTTGATTTTACAGAATACAGTGTTTAGTGAAATATATAGAATTTACAGAATACAGTTTCTTCCATGGTTGATGTAATTATAAAGAATTTACTTTCCAATATTTTCATATAGTTTTTCATACAGTTTGTTCTTACATAATACAGTTTCTTCCAAGACTGATGTAATTATACAGAATTTACATCACCTGTTGTGTGTTCATTCTAACCAAATATGCAACTTCGAATAGGTCAGTACAAGGAAATTGAGATTGATTGTTTATGATGAACTTTACTTGCCAATATTTTCATGTGTTTAGTGAATTATCAGCAAGTTTCGAATAGGTCCATATCAAGCTCTTGGTTTGTGCAATTTGTGCAAATACTGACATCTAACTGTTGTAGTTGTGTAAATGCTGACATCTAGCTGTTGAAGGGCAAAAGCTTTATCTTTTACATTATCTTTTATTAGAAGATTGTAGAAGTTTGAGCTTCTCATCTCATGTAATATGATATCAATTTTGAGAATAATCTTATTTGTAAACTTTATCTTTTATAGTATCTTTTTATTAAATGCTGACATCTTCTGGAAACTTTAGAAATTCATTAAAGTTTTCTGGAAATAAAATATTCTGGAAACTAAACACATTCAAAACTTTAGAAATTCATCAAAATCGCAAGTCAGTGTTGTATCTTGCAGTAGCTGATGGTTTTGTTTTGTTAATTTCTTGTTCAATTAGACCATTGTCAGCAGAAAAATTAGGCCACGTCAGCGCAGAATTAGACCAAGTCAGCACACAAATTTAATCATCTGTTGCAATCCATTGGATAGTATTTGAGGTGGAAAGTTGTTTTTGTCTTTGCATATTTGAGGTGGAAAGCTGAACTTTTTTTTTGATTGGTTATGTGAGAATATAGCAGGGTTTTGTACACTAAATGAATAGGTTTTGTGATGACATTAGTTTTTAAATTATTAAAGACCATGTCAGCAATCTTAATTTGAAACTAGAGATGCTTGCTTAGTATGCGGTCTCGGTAAAAGTGATATCAAGCATCCGGTGTCGGATACTCTATTATGATAGCTTTTCGGATAGGGAATCGCGCCACAGTTCAAACCCATGGCAAATCCATGGCCTATGGTCTTTTTAGGCCATCGGAGATCATTTCAGGGCTTAAAATTGAGTTTTTTATGTTTTTTTTTCGGCAATATCAGTAATTTTTGTTATTTTATTTTTTTCGCTTAACAACTAGGGTTTGTTTCCCTTTTTCCTATTTAATAACGTGTTTGTATATTTACATTGAAGTGTCTTGTGATTTCTAACTTATCTGGAGATATTAGCTAGTAGCTCTACAAAGTTTAATTGTGTGCTGACATGGTTCTTTTTTATTTCTAATTTTGGGCTGACATGGTTCTTTTTTTATTTCTAATTGTGTGTTTGACATGGTATCTTTTTGTGCAATTCAAGTAGATGTATATGTTTTTTTTATTTCTGATTGTATGCTGGTCTCTTTTTGTGCAATTCAAGTTGATGTGGATTTATATGAAATTTGGAACTTACTTTAGTTTTATGAATTTATATGAAATCTGGAACCTACTTTGGTTTTGGGGCTAATGTTGCTGACACTCCTAATAACTTGCACAACAGATTGTTATTTGTGCACATCATAAAGTTATAATTGCACAACATATTGTTATTTATGCACATCATAGGTTACAATTTTTTTTGGTGGGTTGTATGTCAGCATTCAATTATTTGTCTTTTTTATAAGCCATTCTAGTGTAAGCTTAATGTATATGACTCTGAAGCTTCAGCTGATGTTATTAAAGTTCTCAGAAGTACTCATTCTGAATTTTTTTTTGGAAAGAAATGCTCTCTTTAGTAATGAATGATTGATACCTCTTGCGCTGAACTAGTAATGAATGATTGCCTGACTAACTTGTGCTTGCGATGATGTATCTTGATGCTGGAGCGTACTGACATGCTAGTAAATCGGTTATGGGTTATATAGGTGGTGGTGTTTCCTTCTTGGGCTTGAGTCGAGTGATTCCTTGGTGAGACGGATCGGAAAGTGGAAGGTAGGCTTGAAGTCTTCGCTTTTGGTCGTTGGCTATGTGAGATGGGGTATGAAAAGAATGTATTAGCTTAGGTAGAGCCGAGTGAGTTAGGACTTGCGAGTGATTGTGGTTGGCAGAGTTTCGGATGAGCTTTCAGGTAGATCTGAGGTGGGGATTAAAGTTAGGATGGCGAGGTTTAGAGGTTGAGGTCGTAGTTAGATGAGGTAGTGTGGGAGGATAGTTGGTTGTAGACTAGGCTAGTCATTCAGATGATCTCGAGAGTAGGTGCGGGTATAGGCGGTTAAGACAGCTCTAGAGGTGGATAAGTAGACGAGGCGTGATAAAGGAATTCTTATAGGGGGAGTGTTGTTCGTCGGGCAGTGTTAAGGATAATCGACTAAGGAATATCTTAGGAATCGTAGAATTTGGGACTATGTTCTATGTGTAATGATTGGGAGCGGTTGTGGTAAATGATAAGGTTGAGGAATTACTACGGAAGAGTCGTACAAGGTTGCTTGGGGAATCATCGGTCTTGGGGATTAGGTTGTTCATATCAGGACTTTATGTGGGATGAGCATTTTGGCAGTTAGGTAAGATTGAGAATTGCTTGGCGAAGTTGTGAGTGAAGGATCTCTAGATGTGTTGTTGGAGGATTTTAGCATAGGGAAGAAATCGAGATTGATGTGTGGAGATTTTTTTGGCTAATAAGGTACTTGGGGATGTAAGAGGAATCTTCGAGGGAAGGTTGGTAGCTAGATAAGAATGTCGTTGGGATTTCTAGTAAGACTGTGTCCTTGAGGTTGAGATTGAGAGATTCGGAGCTTGGAATTGGGAATTGGGCAGAGCGGAGTGTATTGGGAACGTTAGAGGATGAAGGATCTTAGAAGGTGTGGCGAGATCGCGGTACTTGGGAAAGTTCGGATAAGAGTGTCATAGGAATTATGTGGAAATAATGATTGGTACATAAGAGGGTTTAAGCGGTAGAGATTTCTAGGTTTGAGGAAGCGTGATTTGAGGCAATTTGGGAAACGTATAGAAGATGGAGCTAGTCCAGGTAGATGATGTTGGGAATTCTATAGGTTGGATAATTATGGGAAAGTTGGTCCGGTTGCAAAGTTATGGGATATTCGAGCTAGGGTGGCAAAGGGGTTCATTGGGAGGAATGGTAGTTGAGGTAGTTTCGGAGAAAGTCGGTAAGAGGATCTAGAGTAGGTCAGCTTAAGAAGTAATGAGTAGTTCAGGTTGCGTGAGTTTTGGAATGGGATGACTAGGTAGAATCAGTGGGTGGTCTTTGAGGATAGGCGTGGGTGATGAGGGCCTTGGTGATTCGTGGTTGAGAGTAGCACTAGTTGGGTTTCCGCGTTTGAGTTGGTCGGGAGCGGCAGATGAGAAATGATCAGTATGAGTTAGATTCTTAGAGGTGGATGGTTAGTGAGTGTGGTTAGTGGTGCGGAGAGTATGACCAGGTTAGCAAGGTGATTCGAGATGTCTCTTTGGGAGATAATGGTCAGGCGGAGTCTTGAGAACCTAGGAAGAGTAAGCGAGATTGTTAAGGAGCACCGAGGTCAATTGAGAGAGCTGTTCGGTTGAGGATTTGATATTTCTCTTAAGAGGTGAAATGGGACTGGTAGGCCAGGAACCCCTAGGACGAGAGTGTGCTTTATATGGAGCCTTAGTAGTTGGTCGAGCTGTTAAGCTTGTCGGAGTAGGGAATTGTGCGATTGGGAA